>OY728147.1:230612711-231862711 GCA_963277665.1 Viscum album
CATCATGTAGTTGAGATAGGTTATGTGGGAGTTTTAGTAGATTGGACACCAATCAATTGCGATCAAGTATCTCAAAGGTACTGATTTATCATGGACTATTATTTCCCTTCATCCCAAGTGTCACGAATTAAATAAAAAAAGATATGAGGAGGAATAATTTATCTCCAACCTCAAACTCTAGGACTTATTGATAGTTTTGAGCATATATCTTCTATAGAAATTGTGTTTCCCTAATATGATACTAAATCTCCTTGACCATTTCCATGATTTTCTCAACCATTTCATGACTCTTCATTTTGAAATCACCAAATTTAACCCAACATGTAAATTTTTTTCACCTACACCCATAAAGGGATTCATATGGATTTATTTTGATACTTTAGTGGAAACTGTTATTTTATAATAATTTTACTAGAGTAATATATTTATTTCATCCTCCTTTAAAGTCTATTTATAATTCCATCAACATTTATTCAATTGTATGGATAGTCCTCTCAAATTTTCCATCATTTTGAGAGTGATAATCATGGTAAGATTCACCTTTATATTTTGATGCTCTTCTAGAACTTAGTGGTGAATCATCATTATCTTTCAGATACAATCTATAGTGTTTATTTAGGAATAATTTATATTTCCCTAATTAATATTCTTTCATTTTTATTTAATGGTAAGTCCTCTCAAATTTAATTGAAGTGACAAATATTTGAAATACAATCCAACACAACCAATATAGAATTATTCCATCATGATGTCTTTAGAGCACTGCTGAAAAATCTATGATTATGTTTTCACATTTATATTTAGATATGGGTAATTGTATAATTATCCCCTTGCATTTATTTCTTTCAACATTCAATTTCTAAAACATAACACACCTTGATGTATATTTCATGATCTCCTTCATCATATTTTTTCACAAACAGTGCCCTCAGATATCTCAATTCATATTTGTGCTCCTTTTATGGATAGAGAAGGTTGATCTATGTGAATCATCCTACATCTCTTAATTTAACTCAATAATTAATTCGTACACTTAATTTTTAAATAATTATTAAAACTATTTGTTCATTAATTATGATCATCTAGGATTTACCTTTTATTATAACTTCACAATCTTTTCCATTCCCTTATTATCTCTTTAAGAAACCTATATATTATCCTAAATGAATGGTTGAGGAATTGTTTGTGAAAGAATTGATGATTTTACTTTCATTATAATTCTTATGTAAATACTTTTATAGTACAAGATGATAGGTTCCCTCTAAAAGATCATCAAATATAAAATTTCTTCATCATTCCTTCATAGATCTTTTTAAACTTTATTTTCTTTATTAGGATGATAGTTGATTAAATAGTCATGGCCTTAATCATATCTAACCATCCTCACTTGATAATATTCATTGGGTTCTATGATAACATATACTCAAGGCACTTATGATCTGTATATATATCAAATATTTCCTCAAAGAGACAATGATAGCTTAGTTTAATTGTGAATACTATTTTATCTAACACCAGGTCATGTGTTTATTAGGTTTTATCTTGAAAATTAAATTTATTTAAGGCATAGGTTATAATTGTGTCATTATACATTATCACAAAGCCAACACCCTTATTCTTAGCATCATTTTATGTCATGAAATAGTCCCCACTTGTGGGTCAAGTTATTACAAGTTTGGTGAGAAGCCTCTTCATCCACTTCTTGAAGCTCTCCTCGCATTCATTATCCCTATCAAAATTGACACACATACGAGTCATCCTGATTATAGGGTTTTAAAATCTAGGGGAATTCATCAAAAATTGACACTAATATCATATGAAACAAAAGAAACTATTTATTTCCTTCATTATGGTTGATCATGACCCCCATTCAATTTCTTTTGTCCTTAAAGGTCCCATAAACACCAATTTATTGGTGATGACATGCACAATAGATGTTTATTGGTAAGAGTAAAAGTTTAAATGTGAACTCTATAACTCAATAGGTGGTAGACCAAGAAATTCATCAGGAAACGCATCAGTGTATTTGCTTGAAATGAGAATACATTCAAAGGTTATTTTTCCTTAGTCTAAATAATTTGGTATTTATAACAATTATTATAGGGAAATAATATCCATTGACAAGATGTTGGTTCCAAATAATATTCATTCCCCTCCTTGAAAATGTGTACAAGAAAAGGGTGATTCATTTTATATAGGGTGAATTCCTTCTCCCAGCAATTTATATTGTCTTTTTAAAATGAAAATCATTCCATAACTAGGATTATAATAAATTTCACTAAAGGTATACTAATAATATTTTTAAGGAGAACATTTTTTCAAAGTTAAACATGATTTACAATAATCAAAGGGGTTTTCCCAAATTATATCAAATCATTTTTGGTTGTGATACAATGTTCTTGGAAAACGTAAATGATATGCTAATATGGATTGAATCTAAATATAACATGGAATACATAAATTTGAATTATGTATAACATTTACTTCAGTAATCCTGATCCATCTCACCATCAGCCATTATTTATTCCCATATTCATTGATATAATTGATTCTCAACATTCATGTTGTCCCTTATAATGAATAATTATCCTATAGAATGACCATCTTCTCCATATTTATGATATAGAAGTGTATCGAGTACCATAGATAAATTTTTTTCCATACATCATGTTATTCATTTTCCCTAAAAAATGGATACATTATTCCATATATGTCTACACATAAAACATATCCCATTTTCATTATAAAATTTAAATTATAACATTTTCCACATTTTTGTAAAAACAAATTTAGGGATTCATTTTTTTATTACCTTTATTAGATAAACTTAAATGAGATTTCAACTTCCAATTATTTAAATTATTTGGATATTTTACTTTTCTAAAGTTGATAATTTTAATTTTCGATAGTTTTTGTGGAATAATCAAAATATTTCTTACTTTAGGTCTCATTATGTTAGGCATCCCATTTTTACAGTCATTACATTTCCCTTCACATTAGTTATTCACTAGATTACTCCAATTTACATCCACCACAGTCGATTTTTTACACTATTGAAAAGCCAATTCTTGTTAATTAAGAACCTAACATAAAAATGAACGATTAATTAAAACCTACAAAAAATCAACTTCTAAATTTCAAAAAAAAACTCTCATCACTGCCTTGGGCCCGAGGCCGCCTCCCATCATGCACCATGACACCAGGTGAACCCATCATCCATAATAGATCATCGGTGATACTATCTACCAGAATCCATCATTACCACTATTTAAGACCATAAAAATCACCCAAAACCATCAAAACCTAGAATTTGAATCCACTCTACAATCCATCACAACTATTATTGTAACACCCTAAGAATTTATGAAATAAACTCTTTATAATATTTTTACATCTTATGTTGAACGCTACACCAAGATTAGCTTTTATTATAAGCAATACTGTCTTATCTTAAGGAATATGCAACAATATGCTTGTATTTTTTACAAACAATTTATAGTTCTTTTTAAAGAATACAATTCAAGCAAGACTAATTTTAAGCGAAAAATTAAATTACCTTAGAATCCAATCATTGTAATGGTGGGTATGAACAGTATTGACATTATTCTATAAAACTATTTAAATCTAATGAAAATAATGAATGAACTATTGATGGATTTTATAAATTTTATGTATATTGAATATATTCAGTATAATATTCAAAATTCATCTTATATATTTTTATACAAGATATAAGAACAAATTAAATTTTTCGGATAAAAGAAGTATTTTTAAGAAAATACAGTTTTGTCACCTTTTGATGGAGAACCCATTTTAAATATCATTTCAAACACTTATATATTCTATTTTGCAAAATAAACATTTTCTTTAGAAGAAAGATGATAAAATTTACTTTGGATGAATTTTATATATTTTTTGCTAACTTTTCAATTTTGATGAATAGTAAAAGTACACTAAATTTTAATAGAGAACAACTTTTTTCATTGAAATAATTTATATGGTTAGATTATATTATATAGTGGTTTAAAAATATAAATAAAATATAATTTTATCATTCAATATAATGTATGTCATTATCATAAATTACAGATTAAATTTGAATGTAAAAACATTTAATTTTTTTGCAGTGTTTTAACTTTTACCCTATTTTTCATTCAGACAACAGAAAAAATTTAATTTAATTATTGCAACTTCTGTGTTTTGGTTTTCTAAAAATTTATTCCATATTTAGATTCATATGGTGAAAATTGTGTAAATAAGTCTCTTTTATTTATGGACATTATGGATAATAACTTTGAAAATTTTTATTTACCAAGGTTGAAGGTAAATTAGGTAAATTAGGGTGATAAATAATATGATATGGATAATAAAATTACCCTAACATCTACTGGAATCTTATTTTATGAGTAAAAGTTGATCCAAATCACTTAACTGTCATAATTTATTCATTTAATGGACTTTTTTCATATATTGATGTAATTAAAATTAAGACAAAATAAAGTGACCTCATGACACTATTATATATTATAAGTATAATAATTTTAATGTTGAGATAAAATTAATAAAACATAGACCCTAAATATTATCTAGAAATATAATAAAATTATCTACATCATATATTTTTATTTATAAATTTTAGAGATTAAATAATAACCATTAATGATGACATAATAGTTATTTGGAAATTATTTTATTAACAGAAATATCAATGAAATGGTTTTAAAAGTATTAAAATAAATATAATATGAACTAATTGTTGTTTTAATTTAAATTTCTAGGTTAAAATTTCATTTTAGGAGTATATTATATATTTATATCGGATTTATCTTATTTGGGGATTTTATTTAAAGTAAAATAAATTAATCGTGTTAAAATAGAAACTATTAATATTTACAACAGATAAGTAAATATTTTAACCATTTAATATTTAAAATATTATTTCCACAATTAAAATTAAATATATTAAATAAAGGTAAATCAAAATGATAAGGCTTAAAATTAAATCAAAACATGTTTAAATTTTGTTGGTTTAGAGTATTACACCCATAATAATCTTATCTACTAGATAATAAAATTTTGAGGCATTGTAATTTAAAAAATATTTTATATTAATTTAGTAGTTTTTGTATTTCCAAAGGGGCCCCTCCCATCTCTTATAAAAGGGATCCTATCTTTCTCTTTTAATACCACACCTAAATCCATTTTTTATTGGCCAAAACCTACCCATTTCTTCTCCCTACTTCCCTCATTTAATCCTAGAGGCCACACTTTAGATAGATATTTATCCTAAATAGACCTTTTATGAGAATCAAAAGGAGAAACTCGAAAAATATGTAATTGTTTTATCACCTCTTTCAAAATTAGTTTCTTCTTATACTTCATCTTCATATGTTGTTTCCATGATAATGTAATGAATATATTATATTCTACATTATGAAATGTTATTATAATAATGGTACAACCTTATACCTCATTTTATCTATCCTATGAATAACAATATCACCATGCGTGCGTACGCATGACTTAGTGTCTCAATGTCGTGGTGTAATTTCTTATTCAACAATATATAATTTGGATTGGTACAATTATAATTATAATGGATGTAAATAATTAATATATGATGATATGTATTCTGTATAGTTAATATACCATCCAATTATATACCTTTTAACCATTTAGTGAATGATATCGTCGCCCCTGCATACGTACGACCTACCCTCTCCACAATGCGATGTGATTCATTCTACATGATCCTCATTAAACCACGATTATATACATGAACTGAATGAAGAAATATTATATATATTATACTAATATAATTCTGCAAATTTTATAACTATAACCAAATAAGTGGATCATGAACTTATCTAAAAAACATGCATAAGAACATGAAGTAGTTAATATCCGAATAACGGGTGACAAAGAAATGTTACTAACAAATGGATGATAATATGATCATATATGATATCCTAAAAATGACTATGATTCAATAATAATTCAATGAATTTATTTAAATCCTTATATAATAGGATTGGATATATACAATGAATATCGAACCTTAGGTAAGGGATAATTTTTCAATCTCATTTTTATATGAGATTCTTTACATGTACGTATTTTCTGGGGTATATTTATCATCCTTATTCATGGTTCATAAGTTTTTATTATTATTTATATTCTTGTAAAAAAATTTAAAGTTAATTTTACCCTTTTATTAATATTTTTAAATGGTATGAATGGAATTTATTGTCTTTGTTCGATTTGAGATACTTTTTGACTTATCCAAAAAAAAAGTATGAGGAGAATGTTTTTGTAACTTATATGGCATGAATGGATTCTTGCACTTTCATTAAAAACTTATTTCCATGAATCTTAATTTATAGTAATCAATGTATATTTTAAATTAAATTATTTTATTTTAAAATTATGAGGCTTTTGAGAAAATAAAATGTTTTTGAAGAAGAAAAGATATTTTACCAAAGAATTAATTTCATGTATTTTATAAAAATTATTTACCATATAAGATGACATAGGGTTATGTTTATATCCCTATTATTACATTGATATTTTATATTTATGATGGAATTATTTTTATTAAATCCAAATATTTTTATGGATTATGATGGAATGTTGTTTAAGAAACCCATTTTTTTGCTCGTTGGGTTATGCTATGGTGAATGGTTTATGCTTTTGTAGAAAATGTTAGAATGATTTAATTATGAGATGGTTTTGACATAATATAAATCAAATACATTGGGTAATGATTTTTATCGCATGAGATAGACTTTAATGGAATGGAAAGTAGATTGGGTTTTGTAATAAAGGGCTGGAACCGCAATTAAATCTGATTCAGTAAAACATGGCTGGAATGGCAAGTAAACCCGGTTCAGTAATGGACTTTTTCCACTATATTGTCCTTCACAGAAATTTCTTGGCTACTATGAAAATCATATTATGTTCTTATTTGTTTTCTAAAATTCCATGTTTTATGCAAATTCTATTTTAGTGTGGTTAATGTTACTTTATGATCTATGCCATATGTACAGACAAGATTTATTTCGTGACTCAAGATTTCGATATTTAGACATTATTTTTATCTTTTCTAAATTTTTATATTTATGTTTTGTTCTATATTTTCTATGATTACCCTTAATGAGCATTTTTTCTCACCCCTTTTTTATGATTCATTACCCATAGTATTTGAAGAAGGATATTTAGTAAGATGTGTTAAAAGGGGGTTTTAGTTATAAAGGATAATTCATGACATGATGTTGATGTTTTATGAACCAGTTGTTTATGTTTTACAGTTTCTAAAGACACTAAAATAATATTGTATTTTTTAATCTGTTTGTGTCATGAATTAAGTATTCTGGAAAAATAATACAATGTCCATGTACGTCATGCTTAGGTCATTAGATTTGGTATTATAATGAAGTTTTAGTCATCCTCTGGAAAATAGGATGTGAAAACTATAGTGATATCCCTATAGATATTTCTAATGATGTGTCTTGGGATTTCATAAGGATAAGTCAATTATAGGTTACAATCCTAGGGTTTTTGTGATAATCTTGACTAACCTAGGGTTAAACCAAAGATATCATATATTGATACATCATAAGTAATTTTCCTTACTTATGTATTTCTAATATCTGATATGTATTTCTCATACATTAAATTCCAGAATAATTAAATATCCAGAAAAAAATAGAACATCATTAACCATTGAATGTATTATATTTTCAAAGTATGTGAATTATAAATATTTATTTCGTATTTGGAAACATCATGAAGAGAATCGTGATGATGGTATGAGTATTGGTCATACTGTTGAGGAAAAATAGATTGTAAATGACATGTGAAAGGTATATATTGTCCTTCTAGTATTTTTTACATGAGATAAAACAAGCTTGAGGTTGAAAAACCTTAAGAGATGGTTCATATTTTAGGAAATACTAAGATGATGCACTTTGAGTAATGATTTATAAAAAAATTTGATGATGGAGTTGTATATGTTTTATAATTCAATGATTATGTTATTTAAACCATGAAATATATAATTTTTTCAGTATAAGTTTTCCATTAAGGATTTTAAAGGATATATAGAATAGTTCTAAGGAGACAAAAAATTGATTTAAGGGAGAGGTGATATGCTTGGAGAACACATGATTAAGTGAAAGATAAACATTAATATATCCCCTATGTTAATATAATAATGTTTATTTAATAATATGTTGGATTTAAGTAAGTAAATTTGATGAGGCTAGTTTCTTTGGAACTAATTATGGAGTTATTAACCAAAGGTTTATGATATCATAGATGAAGTATAAAACTTTTTGGGACATAATGAATATATCCAGTATTTTTTGGAATAAGGGAAAATGCATGTTTTCAATAAGGATATCTCATAATTGAGGTTGTTACCATAACTCAATAGAATACATGATTAAGGTATATATATGTTTCAAATGTGAAAAACAAGAACTACCTTATGAGATATGGGAGATAAATTGTAAACTGATTTCATTCACCTCTTTCTAAAGTTGTATATTTTTAGTTTTTTAAGGATTGTATGTTTATCCAATTATGGATAATATAAGTTATACACAAGTTAAAGTTTGTTAGATTAATGTATTATCTCAATATACGTAGACTTTTACATATCTGATTACCTATGATAACCTTTTTATTGAGATGGATGGAATGACCTATCTTTTATTTATGGATCACATGATCTACTAAAACTTTAGAAATGAAAAATTCTACTTCATTTCTTTGAATAGGATATGAAGTGGGAATTGTTCAAGGCACAACCAACAGTGAGATTGTACTGAAATAAAGTACGTATATATTATCATGGAAATTATTCAACATTAGTAAAAGGGATCATGATGTAAAAGGGTGTCTTGATATCCTCATTTTTTAATGATATTAATGACCTCTTTCACACTTCTTTAGTTTATGGTTTTGTTAACTTTCAATAAATCATTACCTTTCTTTATGATCAATGATTCTTATCAATGATTATTAATACATTTCATCTCGGCCAAATATGATTCTTATCAATGATTATTAATACTTCTCAAAAAGTCCCAATATTTACATATGTTATCCTATGTAGAGACCTAGTTAGGATTTACTTTGGGTAACTGTTATTTTTGGACTATTCTATTTTTAAAGAATATTTGAGTTTTTATGATGTGGGTTTCTATGCATTTATAACCCAAGTGAATTTCGAGGGTGAAATTCATTTTATGGGTGGTAGAATGTAATACCCTGATATTTTATAAAATAAATAACTTTTAATTCTTTTGATGCCTTGTGTTGTACGTTTCACCATGATTCGCTTACGCTATATGAAATATTATCCTAGATTAAGGTATACACAACAATATGCATGGATTCAGTTACACAAAATTTTGAGTTTTTTAACAGAATCCATTTCAATCAAGATAGATTTTATGTGAACAATTAAATTACCTTAGAACATAGTCATTATAATAGAGGGTATGAACTATATTAACTTTCTCCTAAAAATCAAAATAAATGTAAATAAAATAATGAATGAAATATTTATGGATATTGTTAATGTAATATATATGTAATATATTCAATATAATGTTAGAAATTCATATTATATGTTTTATATACATTATATAACAATAAATTCATTTTTTTCAATAAAAGAAGCATTTTTTAAAAAAATATTATTTTACAACATTTTTATGGTAGACCCATTTTAAATCTAGTTTGGATAATTTTATAAATTATATTTAACAAAATAATCATTTTATTTTTATGTGGGATAGAAAATTTTACTGTGGATTAATTTTTGATATCTTTTGATAACTTTTCTGTTTTGAAGGATAGTAAAAATATGCTAAATTTTAATTCAGAAAAATGTTTTTCATCAAAATAATTTATATGGTTAACTTATAGTATTTCATGGTTTCAAACTAGAAATAGAATTATTTTTATCCTTAAATATAATTTATGTCATTATAATTAATTATACATTGAATTCGTATGTAAAAAAATTTAATCTTTTGCAATCTGTTAACTTTTAACCCTATTTCTCATTCAGAAAATAAAAACAAATTAATTTAATTAATGAGACATCTGTGTTTTGGATTTGGAAAAATGGATTCCATATATTGAATCAGAATTTCCAAATTTTTTAAATAATTCCCTTTTATTTTTGTACATTATGAATATTAACTTTGGAAATTTTTATTTACCATGGTTGAAAGAAAATCATGTATATTATAGTAACAAATAATATGATATGGATATTACAATTACCCTAGCACCTTATAAAATCCTATTATTTGAATAATAGTCAACCCATGTCACCAAATGGAAAAATTGATTCCTTTAATGTATTTTTTTACATCAAAGTGATGTGATTATAATTAAAACAAAAGAAAGTGACCACATATCACTCTCTTATCTCTTATAAAAGAAATATTTTTAATGTTGTGATTAAATTGATAAAACATCGTACATTAATAGTCTCCAAAAATCCAGTAAAATTTTCTACAAAATTTGATTTTATTAAGAATTTTTAGAGATTAAATAATTACTTTTAATGATGAAACAATAGTGGTGTAGAAATAATTTTATTAATAGAAATATAAAATATTTTATTAAAATGTTAAAATAAATATAATATGATCTAATAAATATCTACCACAAGTGTTCTAAGTGACTATGAAAAGTTATGAGTGCATTAAATGTTTTTTTTGAATTTATCATATGTGAGTATATTATTTGATGTCAATTTAATGAATAGTGTTAAAATTGAAACTTGATATTTTATAATAAAATGTATTATTAAATTATTTAAAAATCTCAAAAATATTTAAAAATTACAAAGTGACAATTATATGTTTTAAAATTTAATAAATCCACCAAATATGTACAATTTTCTTTAGATATTTGATATTTGTAACCAAATAAATTTTATAATATTAATACCATTGTTAAAATTAATTACATTTAATAAGGATTATTCAAAATGATAATGTTTAAAATAAAATAAAATAGAAATATCAATTTTATTGGTTGAGAAAATTTCTGACCATACTTATCTTATCGTTTAAATAATATACTTTTTAGGTATTTTAATTTAAAAATTAATATATATTAATTTAATAGTTTTTGTATTTCCAGAGGTTCCCCTCTCCTCTCTTATAAAAGGGTACCTCTTCTTCTCTTTTAATCACACTTCTAAATCCATTTTTCACAGCCAAAACCTGCCAATTTACTATCCCAACTTCCGTCACTTATCATAGTGGAAACACTTTGGGGATAAATCTATCCTAAAGAGACCTTTTGTGTAAATCAATAGAAGATATTTGGAAAAGAGGTAACTGTTTTATCACAACATTCAAAAAAATTCTTCTTATACATTCACCTATTTTGTGGTTTCTATACTAAATTATTAAATAAAATATCTTCTATATTATTATATTTTATTATAATTATGGTATAACCTTATACATCCTTTTATCTAAGATAATAATAACAATATTCTCATCTGTGCATACATACGGCTTACCATCTCGATGTCATGGTATAATTTTTTATTCAACAACACATAATTTGGATGGTTATAATCATGATTATAATGGATGTAAATAATGAAAATAACATGATAATTATTTTTTATAATTAATATACCATCCAATTGTATACCTTTTAACCATTAATTGAATGATATCATCGCTCGTGTGTGTGTACATCCTACCATCTCCATGATGTGATCCGATTCATTCTATATGGTCTTCATTAAACCACAATTATATTCATGAATGTTATAAATAAATATGATATATATTATACCAATATCAACCTTTAAATGATATAAATATAAACACAAAAGTGGATCATGAACTTATCCAATTTGAGGTACATTTTGACTTATTCGGAAAAAGTACGAGGAGAATGTTTTTTAACTTATATAGCATGAATGGATCCTTAATCATTCAAAACACCATATTTCCATGAATAATATCTTACAATATTTTAATTTTATTTTCAATAAAATTATTTTCTTTTAAAAATTCATTGATATTTTATAAAAGAAAAGTTTTTTAAGAAGAAAATATATTTTCCCCAAGATTTAATTTGAATTATTTTATCAAAACTATGTTCCATCTAAGATGACATAGGGTTATGTTTCTATCACTATTATTACTCTGATTTGATTTTGTTTATGATGGAATTATTTTTATAAAATCGATTTATTTTTATGGATTATGATATAATTATGTTTAATAAAACCATTTTTTTGTTCCTTGTGATATGCTATGATCGATGGTTTATGTTTTTGTGGAACATGTCAGAATGATTTCATTTTGAGATGGCTAGGTCCTATATCTCCCTCTAATGCTTTGGGTAATGATTTATATCTCATGAGATAGAAATTAATGTAATGAAAAGTAAATATGGTTTATTAGTACAGGTTTGGAATGGCAAGTAAATATGGTTCAGTAATACATAGCTAGAATGATAAGTAAACCCAATTCAGTAATGGACTTTGTCCACTATGATGGTCTTGGAAGCAATTTTGTGGATACTATGGAAATCATATTATGTGATTATTTTGTTCCCACAATTCGATGTTTTATTCCAATTCAATTTGAGCTAGGTTAATGATTCTTTATGATCTATTCCTTACATACTATCGAGATTTATATAATGTGTTGAGATTTTGATATTTTAAAATTATGTTTATGTTTTTACGTTCTTATGTTTATGTTTTGTAGGATATTTTCCATAGTTAACCATACTAGCATTGGAACTCACCCCTTTTCATGTTTCATTCCCCCTAGTATTTAAAGAATGATTTTAAGTAAGATTTCTCAAAAAGGGGTTCTAGTTATGAAGGAAAAAGTAGTAGTTGATGTAGATGTTTTATGAACCAGTGGTTTATGTTTTCCAGTTTCCAAAGACACTAAACAAATAAAATATTTAGGCATCTATTTGTGTCATATATTAAGTATTCTGCAAAAGTAATGTAATGTACATGTAATTAATGCTTGAGTCGTTAGAATAAATCCCTCTATGAACCTATGCGCTAAGTCGGAGCAACCAAGGAGAACAGCCTCTTGAAATTACATATACTGATCTAACTTCACATCCCATAAACAACATGAGAACCACTATAAAAATTCATCAAGGAAAATATTAGTGGAAAATAAAAGCTAGAACAGAGTATAGAGAATAAAAAATCCTTAACATTGAGATGTGACCACCTCCATGATCAATGATAACTTTTTCTGGAACCACTACCAGGTGGGGAACACCATGAAACCAATGTTTTTATCATAGAGGAACATCAAATAAATCCATCCGATGAGTCAAATTAAAAAATAAATAAAATGAATAAAAAACTGTCAAAATGCATCAAAAGAATATGCCAATAATGAAATCTAGTAACAATAACAACCAGCAATAAAAAATGATTGAATGTTAGGGATGATTAATTTTAAACTATAAAAAACAAAATTTTAAAATAAATAACATTAGGGGGATTACTTCTAAATGACATTCATTTCTTAACTTCTGAATTTATAGGATTAAATCTAAGTTATCTATGATCTATTTTCTAACATAGACAATTTTCAAAAAATTTGTTCCATATATAGTTCTCCAGAATGGGTTTTAGAATTTATAAAAGAATATCCCCATGAGTATTAAGCCTATTAGAAAAAATGCCCATTGGATTTCACCATGTGATGATCGAGTCCGTACCAATGCATCCTGTTAGGGATTATTATCCCCTAGGTACCTCTATTCTATATCCAAATCAACTTGTAGTATATATAAAGATATTTCTTTTCTTTGAAATCACTTAATCAATTTTTTACCAAAATTTATAGATTCTTTATTATGTTTAGTATTATCACAAAGATATTAACTAGAGTTTACTAACACTAATCCCAAAAAACTAAGCATTTCCTTGATACCAACAATGACAACCATTGTATTTATTAAACATTAATTAATGATTTATTAAATAATAATACCCTTAATATATCCAAAAATATAGTTAAACCTAGTATATTTTGTATATTATGCACATTAAATAACAACATAAAAATAGGCGGTACACTGGCATTACTGAAAAAATCCTTGATATGCTCATAATAGTCTATTGTTCTTAAAAATTATTGGGTCAACCTAGGGAAGTACATAATAAAGGGTTAATATATAAGTCCCAATAAGAGAATAAAAAATAATACCATGAATAAATTACTACATGTTACCAATATGAATTTTAATGGGACATAAAATGGGTGAGTCTCATAAATGGTAAAAATGAACCAAGATATAGAATGATAACATAAAGGCAATATGGAAATGTGGAAACAAATTTAAATATGGTTCAATAATCATTAATATAGTCTTAACATAGATAATAAAAAAATATATATTCATAGGATAACCCCTATACATAATACGTGGAATCTTATGAGACTACAACATTGCTCAGTGAATTGGAGTGTGGTCTAGGCACAACAATCACAATTAAATCATGTACAGGCATAAGTGTGCCCCGTAGATCATATAACATAAAATCATATTTCATAACATTTAATCAAATGATTATATATTGTGAGTAACATACATGGAATTCCCTATATAATTAATTATAGGTAAGACTTGGTGAATACAGTTTTTAAAAATGTTTATGGGTTGACAACTTAAAAATATTGAACATTAAAAATTTTATTAACATATCACCAACATAAAAAATATATATATAATAAAACATGAAATGGTTCAATGAGAGATAAATGGGTATCTTATCACCTATGAGTCAAAAATAAATTATATGGTATATGTAATAACATAATTCAACCTTAAAATTTTTGGATTAAAAGGAAAAAGATATGGAGGGTTCTTTAATAGAAACTAGTCATTTAAAATCATAGGATAATTTCTACAGAAAAAAGATTGTGAATAACAAATCATTTTAGGGATTAATGACAGTGAAAGGGATCACACATAAAACTAAAATAATATGGGTAGTAATATGTATGTGGAATATCATATTCCATGAATATGATTCATAATACAGTGTTCATTATATTAATAAGGTGCTTCAATAAAGAAGTGAAAGAGAGGACCCCAAAATAATTTTTGGAAAATTAAAGGCTTAGGTAAATTATATAATTAGAAGGGATAAATCAATTATAATAGTTAGGAAATAAATTAGAAACTAAAGGGATATTTATAAAGTCGTTAAAATATATCAAATTGACATCCAAAAGGCTTATTAGAAATAAGGTTCTTAAATGAAAGATAAGTGGGAGGGATCCCTTGCACTGAGAGGGTGATTCAAAACTCATAGGAGGAGCATCTTGAGATATTGAGAACCTTGAGATCATAAAAAAATCGGATGTGAGAGTAAATATGTGATCCAAGGTTTTTAAATGAATGTAAATGGGGGATTGTGTGGGTTTATATAAGATGATAGAGGTGATTTCTTTATTATTTCTCAAAAACATGTTTTGAATTCTAGGTAATAAAGTATGAACAAACATTATCTTGGTTTTTACCCATGGTTGGTACCAAATTGTAGTGGTTTTAATTATTTTTAAGTACAAGTTATGAACTCAATAAAATATCTCCCTTGGTGATGTTGTAATGTGTGATGTTTATAATGAAATGACTATACAACCTTAAAATATAATATAGGTATGGGATGATTCATATAGGATTGAAAAAAATTATCAAAAAATCAAAAACACATTATTTTAAACAAAAAAATATATTTAATTAGGGTTACCTAGTATTTCATTTATTACATCACTTTTGGGTCATTATGTAGTAATAATACAAAAGGTGTATTTAACACATATTAAATTTTTACCTGAAAATTTGAATGTCTCAGAATGTTATAAAAGACACCTATTAGTGTGATTTTGATGTGATGATTTCAAAAATAATATTTAATTTTATAAAATAATATTATATATATGTGAATGTTCTCTTTTAAAACAAGAATAAACATTTCTTGAGAAAAGATGGTTTTTTGGAAAATTATATTTTTTGAACCCTTATAAAAATTTATATTTCACATCATAAAAATTATATTTAAATTGGTATTTAATAAAAATTATTTATTTATTTTTTTATTTAAAATATAATTTATTTTCAAAATTCATGAATTCTTCATTAAGTAATGTCTTCATTTGAACTACATATTATATAAAAATACAATTTTTTGTTTTATCATAACAAAAAAAAAATAATATACAAAGTGACAAAAATAATAATTATACATATTCATTACTATATACTAAAAATTTATTCATATTTTTGGCGTATTGATACATATCCCATTATTACATCAGAAAAATATTTAAGGGTATAGTGAAAAATGGTGTTATTTTCAAGGGTGGTTCATCATAGATGGTTTGGGTCCTAATCTTGATGAGATTGAACATCTCTTGTAAGTGGTTTCACTCATGATTTAGTTCTCAGATATATACTAGGGATTGTTCATAGAAATATCCCCTTGACTCTATATCCCATGGAATATCTAATAAATGATCCCCATAGTGAATGATCCTTTTTATTAAGGTCATTGATTGGTTTTCTGTGTAAATTGGTTTTATCATAACCCTATATTTATACTACTTATGAGATAATTGTTCAAATACTATTTTATAAATGGTTATTATTAATAATTTCCTAATAAATATGATAAAATATAATAACACTAAATAAGTTCATGTGTATTCTAAAACCATAATAGGGACTTTAATTGAATAACAAAGGGATTTTTATTTTAAAACATTTAGGTGGTTACAAGTCAGTGGGTAGTTTACCAGATATGTGATGGGGATAAATGGGGGAAAATCACTATTTTCCACCACAACTGTTTATAGGGGTATTCCTTTTCCTCTCATGTGTATGTGAGGATAGAGTGCCACCTACCATATCCCATATTATTGTCACTTTGTTTGGGATAAAGTACTTGACTGGTTTTAGTGATGAAACATGGCATTATATCCCCTTCATCACCATGTATCTTCTCTTTACACTTCTGGCTAATTAGAAATTGATTATCATTTTTTTAGAAAGTGATATGTCACTAAATAAGGGTTTAATTTTCCAATTTTGAAGGGGTATTCAAGTAACCTATAAAAAGGATATCCCGAGGAAGCATCTGCTTATTACCACTCTCTATTTCTTTAAAGGTATATCTTTCCACATTCTGTTTTTTTATATATATTTTTCAAAATTAAAATTGAATAATAATTTAATTGGTTATGAGGTTTTTTTATTTTTCTTGATTATTTTATGAGGGTGAATTGAGGTTGGCCAACACCCTATTTCTCAAAGAACATGTGATTATGTGATTCCCAGTGAGTCGTCCAGCATTTTCCTGAGGTTAAATTTAAAAAATTATATAACTATAAATGTTATAAATAATTTATTGTTTTGCATAACCTGATCTAGGTTATTATTTCATTTATAATAACTGGTTTGCTGGTGAATGAGGCATGAAAAACCTCGTAAGGCCTTGCAAATGCTTCTAGCCATTCAAATTTAAAATGAAACACATAGTGATTGAGCTAAGTGGTCTTCCAAACAAACTATTTGGTATTTTTTACTTATTATTTGAATAGGATCATGTGGATTCACCCCAATAGGGTTATCAAACTCTAATAAATCTATTATAGATTCATATTTAATTATATTATTAATCTATTTATTTGGAATTTTCTAATTAAATGAACTATTCCCCCATGAAATTTTTGATTTCTTGGTCTAACAGACAGACCATGTGCACTATTTGTTCACCTCAATTATTGATGGATTATTATATAACTATTGATTTATAGGGAAGCCTCCTGACATCGTAAGAGGTTAGGCTAGAACAAATGAAACTTGTTATCCAATTCATAAGGGATTAAGACATCTCTATGTTGGGCCTGATGGTTTATATAATGATTATTGAATTTTTGTCCTTAAAGGTGCCCCATTGTCCTTTCAATATGTTTAAGCTCAGTAATATGATCATTGGATAAATGATACTCTCTCTTTTGATGTGATTAGTATTAGGTGAACAAACAGTAGGTAGAATAATATTGATTTGTGTGAGTTAACCAACCCAGACTTGTTATGAGGTTTGTGATAGGTCATGGGATATCTATTGAATTTTACCCTTTTTGAAAAGACCCAAGGTAACTAAAAATAACATGCTAACTTATTGATGGAACTGAGTCACAAAAAATCTATAGAGATTCTTATGTTGACCCAATACCAAAGTTGGGATAAAGGACCCTTGTGAGGGTTCATTTGATGTTCTATGAACTTGGTGGTTCATCTTTTTTATTCATTGGAATACTAACCATGTGTAGGTATGTATGTCATTGGATAAATATAGTTGTGTGTTTTATATTAACACACAAAATGAAGTGGATGTTTGGTAAAGCATATATATTAAAAACTAGTTTTAGTGTTCAGTATCCCTTGTACCATATTTTTATTTTAGGTGGAAAACCCTTTTGGGATGTGAATTTTTATAGGATTTACGGTTGGATATACCACATAGATGGATTTTGATGATTATGGTTAATTGATTTAGAGTCGGGTGTACATATGGAAGATACCATGAAATGGGATATTTGTGGTTGGACTACCATAATTTGGATATGAACTTATGTATTAGAGCTTCCATGGACCTGTAGCTTGGTTATAGGAGCTACATTGGATTTGGAGCCCTGATATTTTTACATTAAAAAGGATAAAACCCTAGAGTAAAGTGGTTATAGTTAGGGATTCTATAATTTTAATTTAGATTCAAATTAAGCTGTTATGGATTTACATAAAGGATTTTTAGAATATCATAGGATGGATCCCCATATTCACGAAGTTGTGTTTGGTTCATCCATGGAATTCTTTATAACACATGATATTATAAGGAACATTCATCATGAAATGATCATATCTTCCACAGAACTGGTTGATGTAGGAATGGTCAATATGGGTTATAAACCTAAGGATCCAAAATGGTTTTCCATTTCTTCATTTCTTTAGTACATTTATTATTTCCAGGTAATCATTTCACAAAATCAGATAACATCATTTTTTTATTAGTTCAAGAATAAGTTGGAGTTTCCATACTGTATTGAGTACTTAAACCTTTCCCTAACAACTAATGTATATGGGTACCCAAGTGAACATTCATGATGTTTTCGGCATATATTTGGGATAAGGGATAACATTGTCTATTTGAGTTGGACAGCTCGGATGAGATTAGAGATTATGATGTGGTATTGATGGGATTTTTAAGTAGTAATTATCTTAATTTCCATATATATTGTCATATATATATAACATGTCTAGTGGATAGTCATTTATTATGTGTCGTTTGGGTTTGTATGCCTTTTTTATATTTTATTTCTTATTATTCCAATTTTTTATCAACTTTTGAATTTATATTATTTGGGATAGTTGTGATATTTTTAATCTATATTCAATTGCACACTCTGATATTGGGATTATAACCTCCTCATGATAGCTCCTAAGATAAATTATACTAGTCAGAATCCTCTTGCATTCATGGAGGTGTATTTATGGTCACGTTTTGAACTAGTCCAGTTACTTTTCATTGATCAAGGTGGTTCGTGTTTTTTATATGTGGTATTAATGGATATTTTTATTTTTCACATACGGTTTTGGTAGTTGATAACTTAGAGATATAGGGAATTTTCAAGGTGTGTGATGGAAACCAAGTTGGTGCATCATGAACACCTTTTATTATGGAATTTAATATTAACTTGGGGATTTTATTTATATTAATGGATTGTGTTTTTATAGTTATTATTATATCAACCAAGTATGAAAGACATTTGGTTTGGGATTTATAGTTGATGAGTTGTTGTATTTTTGTCTACTGGTACATTGAAAATAAACATGTCCTAGATTTGTATATTGGAATATAGAGAAATTAGTAATCTCATGAATCATGTCAGGAATGAATAATATACCTAATACAGTATTACTAGTGTGACCATTTTCAAGGATGACTTAGGCTCAACTATTTAAATTGAAGTAAATTATCCATACAGTGTTTTCCTTTATAAATACATTGTTTCATTCTACTCTATTGGGTATACTTTTATATGTATGTTTTATTATGGTTGTAGGACCTATGGATTATATGGTGAAGATGATTATATGGTGACTTCATTAGGGGATGAGTAGAGAACTTTAGGGTTCAGTGAAATAGAAATTTAATGTCTTCAAAATAAACCATTGGGTGTGATTTTTGAGTTGGTGAAGCTATTTAACGTGTCAATAAAAATATATTTAGTGTTCTATCAAATATAATTATATGTAAACAAAGCTCTTAGTTGTGGTTCCATAGAAAGGATCATCTATAATGATTTCATAGGTTGCAAAATTAGTTATTGGTGGGTTTTGATTTTTTGGGGGCTGGTCTCATGTGTGGATTATCCTGAGAACAATTTTCCCTTAAGTGGGTATTATAGAACTTTAGATTTTTTAATTAATTGAGATATGTGTGTAGATAATGATCTATGGTATATGAATTTCTATGAGGCATGACCTTTGGAATATGTGGGAGAACTATTGTCTTGTGTGGAAGGGATCCATATTTTAATGAGTTGGTTCCATTTGACATATACAAGGGTAAATCGATAAAAGTGTTATAAAAGTTTTGTGTTTTAATTAAATATATGAATCAAAAATATGTTTTTATGGTATTATATCAATAAAAAATTGTTGCAATTTGGTTTATGATGAATTCACGGTTATTCTTTATTGATTTTTGTATCAATAACATTGAGTGATAGAAAAAAAAATTCATGAATTGATTGGAATGGTATGAATGTTCGAGTATATAACACTGTTGGTATAGACATATTGGTACATGGTCTTATTATAAGAAAATTCTATATTAATTTGTTTCAGTATGGTTTTAGATGGCGAAACAATATGTGGATGATATTGAAATGACTTGGGTAGTGGATGGTTGCATCTGGTTTATGAATGAAACCCTATGGGAGGTGGTCATGGGATAGACCATGGAACTGGTAATGTCATGATTTTGAAGAGAATTTAATAGGCTTCTCATAAAATAATGAGACTGACCACATCAAGAGAATATTGAATATTTTTTTTGGAATCAACATAGTTATAATGTGATGGAACGCATGGGAGCATGAGTTGGTGTCTAGGATCAGATTTTATTATGGAATCCATATATAAATTTATATTATATCATATTGAGATGTTATGTTCACATAGAAAATCTGTTGAATTTTTTAATTAGTGATTATTCATTTAGAAATGAGGTATGATAGTGATTTCAATGGATTTCACATGGGATTTGTGTCCAAGTAGTTTCTATGAATTTAATGGGAACTAATAATGAGGGATGAAATCATGAGTGGATTAGGTTTTTTTGGCGAGGAGAATATATGTTTAACCTTTAAAGGGGTTCAAAAGAAGATGAAAAGTCGACACTTTGGATAGAGATGAAAAAAATAGCTAAATGATGGATTTTGTTGAGGTTATATTGTAGTGAGCTAAGAGTATGTGATAATCTATTTTTCATTCTTTATGGTGTATGAGTAGGTTATTTGTGTCCAATAATCCCATCGGGGAATGGTAAAGAAATGGTTGATAGTGTTTATGTTCTCATCAAGTGGGGTGGAAATAAAGACAATCATATAGTGGGAAGCTTAATGGCAATTAAGAAATATGTACATCAACACAGATTGTGTGTGGGAATATGAAATAGACAATGAAAGGACCTAGAAACATCTTTTTGAGGTGTTTATTTTGTAAATTGAATTGTCTAAAATCCTTGGACCATGTCATATATTGATTGTCATATTATTTTGGTTGGAATCTGATGGAGGGTGTCTAGCTTAGGATAACTTTTGGAAATATGAAAATGATGGATTTGCATTAAATTAGTTATTTTATTATGTAATTATGGGGTTTTTATATGGATAAGGATTTAATTAGGTAATATCACTAAATATTGGGTATAGACTCTAGTTAGAAATTTTTAATGATTAAGTGATGAATCAAGGTATGAGGGAATTAGATATTCAGTAAAATGGATTAGTGTGGGTTCCAGAAGATGATAATTTTTTTGAGAAGTTTTATAGAGGAGGTTTGAATATTGTTTTCATGAATATTAGGGTGATTTGAGTAAGAACCCACAATTTTACTGTAATTAGGAACACAACATATGTGTTTCAAGGAACATTTTATAATTTTCTATAAGAACATTGCTTAATTTTGTTTTGAGTTGGGTCAATTTCAAATTGAATAATTATGTTAAGAATCATGTATAAAGAGTGTTATTATCTTTTATATTGGGTATGGTGAGTTTGGAACCATTCCAACTGGATCAATGGAATGCGGGTGTTAGGTTTTAATAGGAAATTTTGATAGATGAGTTGTTATATAATCATTATTGGTTTTTATTTGTTTATTCGTATGGTGTGGAGGACCATTAGCCTAATGATGAAATAGATGAAAACATGGTCAGTGTTAGGAAATATGGTCATGGGTGTGAACTTTCATTATGTTTTGGTAATGGTTATTAGTGACAGTTCTCTTTCATAAGTCCTAGGAACCATAATTTGGAATTTGATATTTGTAAAAACTTTTTATGATTCATGTTAGGAGTTGACTGTATAGTGATGAATTGACAACTCGGATAGGTTATGTGGTCTTCATTGAAGAACACTAGGACTTATAATGGACGAGAATTTCTTTATTAGGGATTTTATAGTGCTTCATGTTTGTACAAGAATTTGGAATTCAAGAGTAATTTTAATTTTTAATTATTGAGTAATTAAATTATTAATCTAGGATTCATAATTTTCTTCTGATGGCTGGGAATACTAAAATAAGGTATTTTTTGAAAGGAATGAATCCTGATATGTGTATGGGGTTTGGTTTGGATCCAATGGTATTAGAGTTTTTACATCCCACATTTTATAGCCTTAGGATTTTATTTGGGGAGCCACTAACCAGTAGATTATTTGATAGTGAGATTCCCTTGTAAAGGGGTTCCATTGGCAATAAGATGTTAGTGTAACTGATATACGATTGTGTAAATGTTATAGAATAATAATTTCCCCTCTTGTATTCATTTGGATTCCTTTATATAGATCTTGATACATGGAAATAATATACCTTAGAGTTAGATGTCATAGATTAGTATTTCAATATTTTGATCCAAACATATGAATTGGAGAAATCATTGACATGGAGATTGGTGATTAAATATTCCTTTTATTTGGAACTCATATGTTTATAATTCTATTGTTTGAATCCATATAGTAATGAGAATATGCTTTTGACTACAATGGGTTTAGACCATGGAGGCTTGGATTGCTTTGTGATGGTCCACTAATGTTGTGAGGATACCGTTGGGGTGTCACTAGATTTTGGATCCCTCGTGTTTTTAAGATGTAGGGTCATTGTGACATTCTCAAAGACACCCCAACATTGGATGAAGCATATATGGTTTTTCAATGCCCTAATCCAAGAGCTCAATGTTGGTTTATATTTTATTTTCTTTTTTTAGTACATTTATTATTACCATCAATTCATGTCACCGAAAAATAAAATTGAAAATTATTTTTAGTTCCTGATCATTGATCTAAACTAATGTTAAATTCAGTAAAAGTTTAAAATTTATATTCTTATTAACTATAGTATATTTGGAAAGTAGGTTCGAACCCACAATGAAAGCAATTTTGGCCACTATTCTTCTAAAAACATGGGAAAACTCCACGGTTGTGAATAAAAGATAGGATTTTATATATTTTTTACATTTAATATATTTATTATGTTATGTATATTAAAGAAAAAAATAATACTATTTTTTTATTTTGATCTATACTAGAATGAAATAGAAAACTAATTGAAAAGTGTGAACAACTAAAATACAGAGTGATGATAAACAAACTATCAAAGTAAATTCCCATGGAAAATATCCATTCTACTGGTTTTAGAAGTATTTCAATTCACTTAAAAGAATACAAAGTACCACCATAAGAGTATGAATTATCTACCTCTCCATGAGTTAAGTCAAACAAGCCATTCTGTTCTAAAGTTCGCCACTCCAGAAATAAATCAACTAAAAACAGTTTGAAAATAACAACATGACGAACACACCGTAAGTCCTAAAGTCTTTAGAATTTATTATATTTTAATAGGTTTATCCATGATCAATCCCACAAAATTATCATGAAATCTAGAATATTATGTTTTTATGGTACAAGCAATTGGATGAACTTAGCACGGATCTCACGGATCCATACTGAAATCATCAAAATGTCTAAGTGAAAAGAGAATTAAAAGTTACCTAGTGGAACTTCAATTTATCCCCGAACTAGATTATTCAACCTAACATTATCTCTATTACATATACTAAAACCATCCAATTACAAATGAAGATATTTGAAAAATAAGATGAAGAAAACTCCCTCTGCTAGCTTGAATTGTTGCTGCTCCAGGCCCTTGGATCTCTAGTGAATGGCTCTCTAAGTAGTGCTCCATGATTTTCTCCAGGTTCTTGCTCTTATTTGAAGTTAATAGTGAAATTTATTTTTTCAAATTCTATTAGAACTCTATTTTTATATCCTCTATCATCTACTGCAGTCACCACATGCTTTCACAGACTCCAAAAAGGTCTTCACTTAAGCACTACACGCGGGCGTTTTTTCAAGACTTGAATGTCGCACTAGTTTTTCTCACGTAACTAACTCCGGGTGAGTTATTTGTGTGAATCTAGATGTATACACATCTTTTAAATGAACCTGGAATGTTAGAATAGAAAAATAAATTAATTAATTGGAGTTTAAATGTTAAATTTTATAAATAAATAAAAGTTTCATTAAAGAAAGCTTAAATGTTATTAAATTTAAATTAATAATATTAGTTATTATTTTATTTGTTAATGAACGTAATTTATTTAGTGTTGTTACATGTTATTATTTTTATTTATTTAATTATGAAGGTGATTAAATAATAATTAAATTAAATTAAAAGTAAAGTATTTATTAAATCATTAAATTAATAATATTGGTATTTAGTTTTTTTGAATATTTATTTCATTAAAATTATTATTAAAGTTTATCAAAATAAATAGTTTTATTTTAATTATTCTAACTTATAAATTATATATTTTCATTATGTTTTATAATTATTTTACTCATCAATAATTTAATTTATAAATATTATATTCATTAAAGTATAAATTTTAATTATATTAATTTTATTAATATGTTTATTATTAATATTTTAGTTTCATATATTTTATTTTAATTAGTTTAAAATTCTTATTATTTGTCTATTATTATTATTATTAATTATTTATTTATTAAATTTAATATTTTTGTTATTATTATTTTAACTATTTATTTTATTGTTATTCTATTCTTATTTGTTTTTTTTATTATGTTAACTTTTTTTAAAGCCTGGTCTTCTTCCCCAGATCACGCGGCACTACCTCCCATCTCTACAGCGAATCCAGCGGACATCAGCAGCCAAGCTCGGGTGGGAAACTCCTCCCTCTATCTGGTGAGATCTGGGCTTCAACAACGACTCAGCTCTAGTGTGGAATCCTCTAGCCTTAGTGACACATTGAAACATACTTGACTCCACCATCGAAGTACTTGAATTGGCTACATCGGCATACCATTCTTGCAGGTCATATGAACATTAACATAAAACCCCATGGTGGTGCAGCTTCGAATCAGACACCACCCTCAAGCCCACCACTTATTCATCTTAGTAGAGGACACTTCTCTCTGGTGGCCTCTTGCTTGTAATGGTGGAGGTGTTCTTCAAACCCTCTAGATCTGGTGACTCTAGCAGTTGGTGCAGTGATTCAATGGTGGCACGACTCGGACTTTTTCGATGGTGCGGTTCAGCCGAAGGTATCTTTTTTGTATGGATTAATAGTGGTGGACAGATCTCCTTCTACCGGTAGTGGGGTAGTTCACCTCATGTAGAGGGTTCAAATATCAACACATGATGGATGAGTCTCTTCAACGTTAGCCTTTCTTTGATGGCATGACGACTCATGGTGGAAGAAAGAAGGCGGATTGCGCGAAAAGATCAAAGAACAGTTGCATGGGAAGAAAGGAGGTGAGGTAAATTAAATGAAGGCAGAGAAAATAAAAGAAACTATGGCAAGAAGTGGAAGAGTTTTTGTGGTTAAATGAAATAAACTGTAAAAGGGGGTTTATGTAGTGGCACTGTAAAGAAAGGAGGTCATGGTGGCATGTGATTACGGTGGATGAAACTGATGTGAGACTTGTTGTTGGAAACATTGAGTCTGTGAGAAAGAGTATGGTGCCAAGATGATAGACACACTGGTTTTAGGATGAGAAAAAGAAATGGTGAGACAATGAAGTATGAAACTATGTCTATGGTTACGGTGACACTGTGAACGTGAAAAGTAAACAGAGCAAAGTAAATTGGAACGTAAATAAAAACAGATCAAAATACTAAATTAAAACTAATTATTAATTAAAACAAATGAAAATTTAATTACATAATAAACTCTAATAAACTTATAAAAATATTTAAAAACATAAATAATAATATGACTAACATTAATTTAAAAAACATAAATTTTTACTAAACTTAAACTAAATTAAAAAAGTAATTAAATTTATAAAAATTTATATTAAATTTAAACATTTAATTAACAAAGAGAAATTATTTATAATAGTCTACTATTTAAAATTAAATTACTTAAAATAATCATATATCTATTATTTTATTAAACAATTTATGTTAATTAATGAAATTAAATTAAATATAATTAATAGATGAAGTAAGTTTATAATCATATTTTATAATAGTTGAATTGTTAAAAGACGACTAAAATTTAGATTATGCTACTTCACGTTAATTAAAATTAAATACAAGAAATTATAAACTAAAGGTAAATAATTTATGTGCCAAAGAAAACTAAGTAGTTAATTAATAAATGTTAAATTATTAATTATACAGACGAAAAGCAACAAACTAAATAAAAAAACTTTTAGACTATAAGATAATGAAAAATATAAATCTACTAATTTAAAGCTTAAAATACACAATTAATTATAAAAATTTATTGAATAACAAATTTAATAATAAAATTACCAAAGTGCTATTATTTATCTAACAGTGTTAAAATAAATAATTAAATTGATAAAAATTAATAAAAAATTGTGGAAAAACATGTTTTTTAGTCCACATCAAATTCCCCCACACTTAATCATTGTTTGTCCCCAAAAAATACCATGTTTTATTTTCTTCAAAAACAAAAGTATGATAATCATGACTTTTCTCAAAATGTAACATGTCCAGAAAATTTAAACAAAGGACAGAAACATGTTAATAGGCTTTTAAAAATGAAATTTTTAGAAAAAGTCTTTCCTAGAACAAATAATTATAGGGTAATCAAAATAAATATGAATCGTCGAGAAATGATGTTGGCATGCCTCATATGTGATACTGTTAGGTGACTAACTTCAATGTAGTCTTAAGTTCTAATTTCAAGTGTGGCATGAGATAAATCATTAGTGAAATTAAAAACAAAACCAAAAGAACGTTTCATTATGACTCATCACATAGGATCCAATTTTTTTTTGTGAACCACCCTAGTGATACAACCTAAATGAATCCCATATAAACCAATTGACCCCTTCTTCATCTAGCGTTAATTATTCCCCTCACCTTAATGAACTAATATTTGACCCTAGACGCTTTATTTTATTTTTTCCAAGCCATGTATCGTGTGCTAAGAACTGTGTAATCCACTTATTCAAAGTGTAAGGAGGGCCTATACTAAACATAAATGTACCCAACATCTAGGGTCTCAGAGACTCTCCATGGGATCCCAGATGCCCAAATTAATCTTATTTCAAGATATTTATATGCAAACCATTTACATGGGCTCATTAAGGTAATTACATAAATAAATAATAAAAATGTGTATACCCTAGAATCAAACTCAATCTTCTAGTTCCAAGGATTATGATCATAACTCCACAAACAGAACACCCATGTTACTCTAAAAACTAGAATCTTAACTAGATTTCCATTAAATAACTAATCCATAGTACTCAACAATCATCCAACAACATTAATTTCAGATTCAAAACAAATCTTAACTACCATCAAGTTACCTGTCCTAAGGCAAGGCCCAATTGAGTATAGTGTAAAACCTAAAATTATGCAAGAATTTTGAAAAAAGTTAACCATTATTTACCAAAAAGAATTAAGTTGTCATGGAAATTGAAAGGCTCACAATAAAGAACATTTTTCCATGATCAATAGTTGACCCCCTCCCCCACACTTAAAAAAATTTATCCCCAAAGTTGACTTTTAAACATAGAAAAAAAAATAATCAATTAAGGTTCAAAACAGATTATCAATTTAGTAGATAGATGACATGTATAAAGGTCACATAAAAGTTAGAATATATTGTTTCCCACAATGAATAACTTATCAGCACATTCATTAGAAAGTACGTGCATTGACATTTAATCTAGTGACAAATATTTTCCATTAATCTTCATACAAGGCTTGAAACTTGTGGGTGTACAGTTGATAGGGTGTAAGAATTTGCAGAACTATGATTTATATGTATGTTCAATTCAGCGTAAAATGTTTATTATAAATATACCAACCCAAAGAAGATTCAATACAAAAAATTTCCACCTATATGTACTCCACCACACTTAGTTTCAAGAAGGGGGAAGATTTTAATAACAATGAAATTCAGTTTTCAGCAGGGGAGTGCATGAAGATTTATTATTTACATAGTGAAATATAGAAATATTTCATTTCTATTTATGTAGAATTATAAGAATATGCAGAATTTTTATTTCAATAGCAACACATGGAGCAGAATTTAATACAGTTCTAGTCATGCAATAGAATTTTCAGTACACGTGTAGCAGAATTTTCAAACACAAGAAGAATTTTTCAGTATGCAGAATTAAAAAAACGGAAACAAATATAGAAGATTCTTCATGACAGACAGGAAGCATATTTTTTAAAGAATTAAGGAGTAGATAAATTAATGCATAAATAAGTAGTTGAGTAATTACCTGAATATATTTGTCTATTTCCTTCAATTATTGGAATTCCACTCCTTAAATGAAAATAAAAAATATTTATGATAACTGTGAAACAGAACGAAGAGACCAAGAGAAATCAGTAAAAATTAATTCCCAAAAAAGAAAGCACAAAAGTAGAACATTATTCAAGGGTAAAAATGAAACATATTAAAGACAAAAAGAACTCTTGGTTACCTCCCATGCATCACTAAGTTTTAAAGTCTTCAACCAGACATTATTTAAAATCAGTTTTCAAGCACAGTGATGGAATCCAAGCCCTTTGGTTGTCCCTCAAAATATAGTTTCACTCTCTACCCATTAACTTACATGAGTTTTTTCTCTTCACCTACAATTTCAACAGCTCCATTCTTAAGCACTCTCACTACAGTAGAGAGTCCAGACCACTTCGACTTATGTTTTCCAGGGAAGAGTTCGAGCCTAGAATTAAAAACAAGGACCTTATGTCTAGGTTTAAACTCTTTGGTTTATATTATAGAATAATGAAAAATTTTGTCCTTTATTTATAAATTCTTGAATTAAGATAACTCTATCTTCTAATTTCATCAATTTCACTCAGTTCAAGAAACCTCCTCTCGCAAGCACTCTTAAAATCAATGTTCAGAGTCATAACTTACCAATATAACTTATGTTGCGACTCCATAGGTAAATGAAAACATTTTCTAAACAACAGCATGTAATGAGACATACCTATTGGGGTCTTTAAGGTAGTTCTATATGCCCATAAATCATTATCCAATTTAAAAGAACAGTCTTTCCTAGAGGTTGACATAGTTTTCTCAAGTATTTGTTTCAGTTACCTAATTGAAATTTCCACCCATCCACTGGACTGTGGTTGATAAGGACTACCAGTTTTATAAAGACTACCATATTTCTGAATCCAATCTTTATACATTTGGTTCTTAAAGTGTATACCATTATCAGTGATAAAGGCTTTGGGAACTCCTAATCATGCAAAGATGTCCTTTTTCACAAATTTTATTACAGAATTAGCTTGATTGTTGGGAAATTTCACTTCCTCAACCAATTTATAAACATAATCAATCACAACAGGTATATACTCATTCCCATGAGATGATAGAAATGGACCCAAGAAATCTAAACATTAGACATCAAAAATTTCAACTTCCAAAATTATTTTATGGGGTAACTCTTGCTTCCTACAAAGATTTCATAGCCTCTGACATCTATCACAACCAACTACAATGCATCTAGTATCCTTAAAAATAGAAGGCCAATAAAAAAATATTTTAAGACTTTTGAGCAATTTTTTCACAACCATGGTGACCTCCCCAGGTTGAGGAGTGAAAACTCTCTAAGACAGACATTATCTCTACATCAGGTACGCATATCCTAATAATACCATCAGCATACCTCCTAAACAGCAAGCGACCATAACAAAGGTAGTATTTAAACTCATAAATTAATTTCTTTATTTGGTTATTTAGCCTATTTTTGTGGAAAACACTAGCTTCCAGGAAGTTGGCAAAATCTGAAAACCAACCAGATTGCATGATTAACACAGTAAAACTATTTTTATTTGGAAAGAAAGGGTTTACCTACCTAGGATCTTCATATTGATTAAGAGGAAGCTTATAAAGGTGGTACAAAACTAAATTTTCAGCTCCCTACTTATCCCTAATCTCTAGATCAAACACTTTTAGCAACATAATCCATATAATTAGCCATGGTTTAGTTTCTTTCTATGACAATTAATACTTTAAAGCTAAATGATCAGTGAAAATGGTGACATTTGAACCTAAAAATAGTGTGTAAACTTCTCTAGAGAAAACACAACAGATTAAAATTCTTTTTCAGTTGTGGTGTAATTATTTTGGGCATCATCTAATAGTCTTATAGCATAATACACCACATACAGTTTCCTATCTTTCCTCTACAAAGGACAGCACGACCTGTGGCCAAAAAGGGCCTACCCAAGGTTTTGTGAACCTCCTGAACACACTTAATATCTAAGACTAAAATTTCTACAGGAAAAAATAGCTTCCCACCCCCAATTAAAAAATCATTTACCCAACCCACATGATGAGTGAACGACCTATCAGATAACTGTAGTATTCCTATGGTGGGTTGAAGGTCAACCAACCACAACTATAAAAACATTGATTATAGGAGAATATTATTTCTAGAACCTAAATCACATGAATAGTTCAAGTGATCAGAGTTTCCTAAGGTACATGGAATGAAAAAACTACATAGTTCTTTCAATTTGGGTGGGATTCTCTTTTGTAGTATAGTACTACACTCTTTAGTGAGGTTGTGTGTAGAAAATTATTCAATGTTCTTTTTTCTGAAACAATTTTCTTTAGATATTTCAAATAATATGGGATTTTTATTAAGGCTTGAATGAAAGGAATGTTTACTTGACATTTGGAAAGGAGACGAAGAAACTGAAGAAGTTTAGCCTTAGTGTCACTTTGAGGTTTCATCATCTCAAATAAAGGGATGGGTGGGGAAAACAATTAAGGACACTAGGTATATCCCTCACCCCTTCATCAAATTTTTCTTCTCCTTTATTGTTTGGATTTATATATGAATTTTAAGCTTGAGTTTTAGATGATAAATTCAGATTTTGATCATTTTCAAGACTATTCAATGAATTTCCAGCATGTGTGCAAATCAGATTTTTATTTCCAAGTTGAAGAAGATTTTCATTTTGGGCATTTTAAGGGTCTTTTTTAGCTACAGTTTGAGTATAATCCCACTTTTAGTGAAAACATCTATGGCATTCTCTCTAGGGTCATTCTTAGTTGTACTAGGAAGTCAACCTTTTTTCCAGGATGAAAAATCTCTAGAAAGTTGACCAAGTTGTGTTTCCATGTTTTGCATTCTCACATAAGTTTTCATTTTATCTGACTCATATTCATTTTGATGTTTGGTTAGATGATTCAAGAGTAGATCAAGCTTAGAAGACATTTGTTTGTCATTTTTCCTGGTACATTTGAAGACTCACCCCTTTTTTGATTTTGAACGTTTGGTCTTGTTTGATTAGAGTAATTAGGGGAAGTGGATTGTTTGATTAAGCCTTGATCTTTCCAAGATAGATTTGGATGGTTCCTATAGCCTTGATTATAATTGTTTGAAAAATTATTTTTTTATGAGGCATTCTAGGACCATAGTTAACAAAGTTTGATCTTTCTTATTGTTGGTCTCGCATATCGAAATTAGGAAAAAAGTTCTCTGTATGACCAAACATACTACACTGGACACACTTTTCCCTTAATTATCGGTTGTTATTTTGACAACCAAGTTGGTTAATAGTTTTCTTTGTGTTTTGGTTCATTAAATATTACAATTGGTTGGTGATTTCAACATGTTGAACTTGAGTTTCATTCATTAAACTAGTGTTTGATTTTACATTTCTATTGACTCTTTTACTTATTGAATTTTTATGTTGTGGATTTAGTGCACGGTTATTAAAAACATTCCTATGTTATTCATCTGTCTTATCATTGTAATTACCCCTAGCAGCCTAGTCTACTATATTTTTTCCAGAGGAGGAAAGCCTTTCGTAGAAAGTATCCATGAGAAGGTGAGATGGTAGTTGATGTTGGTGACACTACCAAATCAAATATTTAAATCTATCCTAAACTTCATGAAAAGATTCTCCATCCTCTTGATATAAACTAGTTATCTTAGTTCTAAGTTCACCTTTTAGTTTTTGATGATAAAATTTCATAATAAAAGAATTATACACTTGATCCTAGTTTTCAAGAATGTTCTCTTCTAGACTTAGAAACCTATTCTTAGCTTTCCCATTAAGGAAAAAGGGTAATACTCTCATTCTTTGCTCATTTTCTATGTGTCCTAGAAGAGTTAATTGCTACACAGTATTGTAGAAATCCTTAATGAAGGAAAGGGAGTCCTCATTAGAGATCCCATTAAATACAGGCAGTAGTGAAATGTGTGATTATTTCAATTCATAATTTTTGTCCCTTGGACTAATTATGAAGGATCAAGGATTGCATGAAACTTATGGAAGTTTGAATTCCCTCATCCTAGGACGTTCATTTTTATCTATGAGTTCTGGTTTATTTTGGTAGTTGTTAGGTGCTAGAACTCTAGTATATAAGTTTTCCATTTCAGTTTTGTTCTTCTGTCATAGAGTAGTGAGATGTTTGTATATATCTATATTCAGTGGCTCTAGACTAACAGCAAATTGTCTTGTGCTCATACAAACAGAAGCAGACAGTACTCAGAATTAAAAATTCATCAATAAGTGAAACATATTTTCTACAATTTATAAATTTTTCAATTTTTTATCATTTCTATATGTGTTTTTTAGTTTTTCTAGATCAATGGCTCATGCCTTCATCATAAATGGAACAAAAAAGATAACATAAACTGTCATTAAATTCTGTTAAAGTTTAAAATTTATATTACTACTAACTACAGTATATATGGAAAGTAGGATCAAACCCATAGGGAATGTATCATTATCCACTATTCTTTAAAAAACATTGAAAAACTCCACTTTTGTGAGCAGAAGATAAGATTTTCTATTTTTTTTACTTCTTATATTTTCTTATTTTTCGTCTATTAATGTAGAAAAGAAACAATATTTTTTATGTTTTTTATCTAGACTGTATTGAAATAGAAAAATAAATGAAGAGTTTGAACAACTAGAATATAGAGTGCTGATAAAAAACTATAAAAGTAAACGCCCGGGAAAAAATATACATTCTACTGGATTTAGAGGTATTTAAATTCACATAAAATATATTTTAGAGTACCACTATAAGTGTATGAATTATCTCCCTTTCCAGGAGTTATGTCATACTAGCCAATCTATTCTAAATTTTTCCACTCCAGAAATAAATCAACTGAAAACAGTTTAAAAATAACAACAGGACGAACTCACTGCAAGTACTAATGTATTTAGAATTTATTATCTTTTAATAGGTGTATTCACGATAAATCTCGACAATTAATCATGAAATCATTAAAATCATGTTCTGATGTACAAGCAATTGAATGAACTCAGCACTGATCTTGCCGATCAATACTGAAATTATCAAAAAAAATTAAGTGAAAATAGAATTAAAACATAACCAGTGTAAGTTCAATTTATCCTCGAACTATATGATTCAACGTTAAATTGTATTTATTACGTATACTAAAACCATCCAATTACAATATAAGAGAATTGAAATAAAATAGAGGAAGAAAACTCCATCTGCTTGCTTGAATTGTTGCTGCATTAGGCCCTCAGATCTCCAGATAATGGCTCTCTGATGAGTGCTCCAAGGTTCGCTCTAGGTTCTTTCTCTACTTAAAAGCGAATATTCAAATATATTTTTTCAAATTATGTTACAACTTTGTTTTTATATCCTCTATCATCTATTTCATGTCATTTCTAACTTCCACCGACTCCAAAAAGTTCTTCACTTAAGCACCGCACACATGCATTTTTTCGCGATTGGAACGTCGCACTGGTTTTTCTCATGAAACTAACTTCGGGTGTGTTAGTTGTGTGAATCTGGATGTATACCCATCTAGTGAATGAACCATCCAAGTTAGAATAGAAAAATAAATGAATGAATCAGTGTTTAAATGATAAATTTTAAAAATAATTAGAAGTTTCATTAAAGAAAGCTTAGATGTTATTAAATTTAAATTTATAAATATTAGTTATTATTTTCTCTATTAATTAACATACATTATTTAATTTTGTTACATGTTATTATTATTATTTTTAATTATGAAGATGATTAAATAATAACTAAATTAAATTAAAAGTAAAGTATTTATTAAATCATTAAATTAATAATATTGGTATTTAGTTTTTATGAATATTTTTTTTTAAAATTATTATGTCAGTTTATCATAATAAATATTTTTACTTTAATTATTATAATTTATTAAATTATATATTTTTATTATATTTTAAAATTATGTTACGCATAAAGAAGTTAGTTTATAGATATTATATTCAATAAAGTATTAAATTTAAATATATTAATTTTATTAATAGTTTTATCATTAATATTTTAATTTAATTTAATTTATTTTAGTTAGTTTTAAATTGTTATAATTTTCTATTGTTATTAATATTTATTTATTTATTAAATTCTATGTTTTTTATTATTATTTAAAATATTTATTTTGTTGTTATTCTATTCTTATTTGTTTATTTTTATTAAGTTATCTTTTTTTAAGCCTGGTCTTCTTCCCCAAATCCCGCAGCATTGCCTCCTATCTGCACAGTGACTCCAGCAGACTTCAGTAGCAAAGATCGGGTGGCAAACTCCTCCCCTTGTATGGTGAGATCTAGGCTTCATCAACAGCTCAGCTTCAGTGTGGACTACTCCTGCCTTGACGACATGACGCAATAGACTCGACTCCCCACTGAAATAATCAAATCGGCAACCTCGACTTGCCATTCTTGCAGGTCACTGCAACTTCAACTTAAAACCCTATGGTGGCACGACTTCGGATCAGATAGCACCCTCAACCCCATCACTTATTCTTCTTAATGGAGGATACTTCTCTCCAGCAACCACTTCCTTTGAATGGTGGAGATGTGCTTCAAACCCTCCAGATCTGGTGACACCACCAGATGGTGCAATAATTCAATGGTGGCACGACTCAGACTTCGTCGATGGTGCAGCTCGGCAGAAGGTCTCATTTTCTTTAGGGAAGAACATCAGTGGACATATCTCCTCATTCAGGCAGTGGGTGACTTTACCTCATGTGGTGGGTTCAAATATCAACTTGCTATGGATGAGTATATTCAATGTCGGCCTTGATTTGATGGCACGATTACTCATGGTGGAAGAATAACGGCAGATGGTGTGAAAGGATCAGAGAATGGTTGCGTAGAGAAAAATGCGGTGAGGTAAAAAAAATGAAGGCAGAGCAAAGGAAAGAAATTGTGGCAAGTGGTGGAAGAGTTTTTGTAGTTTAAGGCAAGAAACAATGACATGGGGTTTTAGTTGTGGCACTGTAAATAAAAGAGGTCATGGGGGATGGGGATTATGTGGGATGAAACCAATGTGAGACTTATTACTGGAAATGGTGATTCTATGAGAAAGAGTACGGTTCGAAGAGGATAGACACCCTGGTGTCACCTTGAGAAAAATAAATTGTGAGATAGTGAAGGATGAAACTGTGGATAAGGTTACGGTGAAATCGTGAACCTGTAAAATAAACAGAGAAAAATAAATTTGAATGTAAATACAAACTAAAAAAGTACTTAATTAAAACTAATTATTAAACAAAACAATTGAAAATTGAAGTACATCATAAACTCTAAAAAACTTATAAAAATTTTAAAAAGATAAATAATAATATGATTAACTTTAATTTATAAAACATAAATCTTTACTGAACTAAAACTAAATTAAAAAAGAAATTAACTTTTTAAAAATTAATATTTAATTTAAACATTTAATTAAAAAAGTGAAATTATTTATAATAGTCTACTATTTCTAATTAAATTAGTTAAAGTAATCATATAACTATTCTTTTATTAAATAATTTATTTTAATTAATTAAATTAAATTGATGAGAATTAATAGATGAAGTAAGTTTGTAATCATATATTATAATAGTTAAATTGTTAAAAGACAAATAAAATTTATATTATGATACTTTAAGTTAATTAATATTAAATTCACGAAATTCTAAACTAAAGATAAATAATTTATGTGCAAAAGAAAACAAAGTAATTAATTAATAAGTGTTAAATTATTAATTATGCAGACCAAAAACAACACTCTAAATAAAAAACTTTTAGACTATAAAATACATTCAAACATAAATTAACTAATTTAAAGCTTAAAATACATAATTAATTATAAAAATTTATTAAATAACAAATTTATTAATAAAAATACAAAAGTGCCATTATTTATCTAAAATTATTAATATAAATTATTAAATTGATAAAAATTAATTAAAAAATGTGGAAAAACATGTCTTTTTTAGGCCATATCAAGCATGTTGGTGGTATCATACTAAGTTTTGTACTCACACCCATCTTGGGTCACCAATACACTTGTGCACTTGATAATATCTACACTTGGATGCAGGTACAGATTTGGGATGAGTCATAACATTGTACAGTCAAGTGGGATAGCTCAGAAGAGCTCCAAGATAGGGATGTGGGATTTCTTATATTCATTATGGAACCAACATTGTTTCATTATTTTATATTGGTTCATTATAATTAACTGTCTTTTTGGATAGTCCATTGAATTGATGGAATTTTTGTTTGGTAATTTACTATATTTCATTTATTATCAGTCCTATATAAAATATTCTACTTCTATTTATTGTTTATTTGTGATGGATTTAATTTAGTTTCTATATATTCTATTATGTAGTCTGATACATGGTGTAAATACTCCCCACAATACCTCTCAATACCCCCACTATAATCCAACAGCATTTTGAATTTAATGAGGTGTGGCTAAGGGTATATGGTGAACTAGTATGTTTATTGTTCATAGAGTGATTCAACCCGAGATGCTACAAGTTTTTGTGTAGTGTATTGGAACACCCAAATTCAAGGTGTTTATGTCATCTAGGAACATATTCCTAGTGAATGAATATGGGATACATTAATATGTTTTGTAATTTATTTTCAAGGGTTAATAGGGAAGATTCATCTAACTATGTTTTGAAATAAAAATGTAATGTGGTACACTGAGATTGGTTGAGTCAAGAACTCATGGAAGAATAGAAAGCTCTATTTTTTGTGGATATTTGTTAATGTCATAATATTAATGTGATACATTTCACTACTAAGAAATACCACAAGTTGTTCAGGCTAACATGGGTCTATCCATAGTGTGAAACTCCATATTGATATCTACCACAATAAATTATCAAATATTGGACAAAAGAGTGTCAAATTTGTTTTTATCCTCATGAATTTTTATTTTTTGGGATTTCACATGCCCTTTATTCCCTATTAAAAGGTATTTTTATACTCTAATTTTTGGGAGAACTCATCAAGGGTTCATGTATCCGACATGATTTACCTTAGTTCAAAATGTTGACATTTCATGGAATATCTTAGTTCTTGAGATCAAAATGTATGAGTGGGTCATTATGATGGAATAGTTGATTCATGATAATTATAAACAAGATTTTCAAAGTTGAAATTTTATTTTTACAATTAGGTATCATAAAATCTAATCATTCAAGGGAGATTGAGAGATTCTATGAAATCCTAGAATTACACTTTGGCACATCATTGTTTAAATTTTTCATTATCTTCATTAAAGATGTTAATGAAAATATCACCAACAATAGGAGAAGATTTAAGGGTATTCTGGCTCTTTGAGACATGTAGAAGAAAGAAACAAGGATACTCTTGTTAGAGGACACAATTCACACATGATTAGTAGTAACTATGTGCCTCTCCATGAAGCTTGTTTGGGGAGGGTGAATAGATAACAACTCGTGTATGGGGGAACCTGTAAACCATGTGAATTTTGATAGATCCATTTCACATGACCACTACATGGTATTCAAAACCATTCTACCTCTAGGATACTGTGTGACCCAGGCCACCTCGGGAAAAATGGTGGCACATAGTTCACACATATTTTGACTAATCGTGCATCCAAACTATGCACCCTAATAAAAGGGTGAATTTTTAGTTTTTTCACTCATTATTTAAGATTTATAACCCATTTTCTTCCCCAATAACCCTAAATAAACATAGGTGATTAAATTCCTTTCTCCAATCTTCCAGGAGATGATTCTCCATTGATTCTTGGCATTTTTTAGTGTGTTTGGGTGTGAATCAAAGATCCGGGTGAGTCTAACACCCCTCTTAAAAATAGACTAGAATAGGTGTTGTTTAATCATTCTTATCCTTCAGAATAAATAAAACCATATCTTTATATAATATTCTATATTGGTGATTTAATCATTGTTTAAGTTCAAATCAAGGGATAAGTTTGAGTGAGAGTTCACATATGAACTTGAGGTAGGTGGTCTATATGTTTTATCCCCCGATCTTGATTATCGTTATGTGTATGTGGTTGTGTTGTGGAATAAATTTTATAGATGTTAGGTTTTCTTAAGTGGGAATGGTAAATTGGTTAATTAAACGTTTAATTGATCCCATCATGATCCTTGTGGGATCCATTGACCTTCAATAGACTAGGATAAAGTCCACCCATGGGGTTTTCCACTTCCCTGAACATGATATTAGATTATTAAATAAGGAATTTATGGGTTATAAGATTGATCTAGTGATAAGAATATTTATCATGTTAATATGATTTATAATATAAAAGAAATGATGATTGTGTTTAATTTGATAAAATTAAATATGGGGGTGATTAGTCTATCATGAATGTGATAAATGAGTTATGAGACCTATATGGAAAATGTGTTTAAATGGTTAAAGAGTCATGATTTTTTAAATAAATATGTTTGTTTGGGGTGTGTAACTAAGGATCTACTCCCATGAGTTAGGATATACTGAAGCTCTAGGCTCTTCCCTTGTATGGCATGGGTTAGGGTATCAGAAAAAGGCTATATTCCTCTAATGAATGCATGTGTTATGATTACATGGACTGAGCAAAGGGTGTTTATTTTTATTTATTTCATAGTGAGATGATTTTGTTTTTAATGTAGGGAACTTTAATCCTCTTATTCATGGCTTAGTTTTCCTGCATAGTTCATGTCATGTTTTTTAAATATGGGAGACCCGTGGAACTGAGGGTTAAAGACGTTATTTTAATCTTCTAAAATAATGGAACCAAATCATTCTTTTTAAAAATTTATTATTAACCATGCTCCTATATTCATGATTTTTTATACTTAGATGCCATTGGTGGTGGACTATTGTATTAGTCACATCTTACTTGGGATGTAATTGGGTACCTGAGAAGACATTATGGTTGAGGTTGATGACATGGTCAAGATCCCTATGCAAGAGGGTTGTTCTGGGGATCAGGGATGTGCATGGCTGAGAGAAGAAAACCTAGTGTCAAACCTATTTTTTGATTTATCCTCTTGTCATTATTTTGTGTTTTCCTTTTCACTTCGCAAAATATTACATGATATGTCACATTTACAATTGGTTGTCGTAATGTACCAAGATTTGGGAAATTATTTAGTGATGTATGTTTAGTTGTTTATACAGTTTCCTTTATTGTTTATTTTATCAGTTATTCCATACTCTGATAAAAAGGGTATAGTCTCACCACATGTCTCATTATACATAGTTTGTTAACTATTAACCTCTAGAGTGTGGGGAGGCATTCCTGAGTTCACAGGAAAAACCAGCTAAGGGAACCGATCATAGTAGCACCTGGACCAGGGCAATGCATAGGGGTATCAAAGGGGAATTCATTATAATTATTTGAATTATTTGGGTACTGTAGATAGGAGACTAGGTGGTTTGATTACTTGGAAATGAGATCATTAATGGGAGTATCAAACCCATGTATGGGGAAAAATACAAGGAATAATGGTGGGGGTTTTTTTTCTTGATATTCATTTTTAGAGTTGAATAATATTTCACCATTGGGTGATGCACTTGATTTTTTATGTTATTATTTTATTATATTTTAATCATGGGTGAAAATGGTATGAATTTGTATGTACAAGAATAATTTTAGGAACTCTGGGATATAAGTGACATTCATAATGATAGGCACACATAGTAAAACACATTGTGGTTAGGTAAGGGAATTGGAAATGAATTTTAAATTCCATAGATTTTTAAAAAGAAAATGTTCCTAATAAATATTTTATATCTATATAAAGAATTAAAAAATGTTTTTAATTATTAAAAATGGTTAATAATTAGGAATTTATAATTTTTTAATGGTTTTAATGGGGTAAAATAAAAAATGGTTAGTATGGTGTGTAATGAGAATTTTAAATGTGATGGTTTGGTTGTTGTATGTTAAACATGACCCTTTGTGTAGATTATTTAGGGTAGTGATAGGGATGAAATTATTTATGTTGGGATAGTTTATGTATCTTGAGTTTCTATGGCCCGTGGCGGGCCTTATTGTGTGTAAACTGTCATACTTTATATTATGTTTTTTGATTCATGCATTTGTAATTATAGTGAAATGACATCACGAAGATGTCTATTGATATGGATACAAGAGGGTATTGTAAAGACTTCCTATCCTATAGTGGATAAGGAATACATGTTGGTTCCATATAATATTTGGTGTGATATGTTCTATGTGAAAAAATTATTTCTCTATCCATATGTTTTCGAATGATCCAAAGCCGGTTGGGCCAAGTATGTTTGATCTAACTAGAGAGTTTCAGTTGAAGTACCCTCTGATGCTTTTTAGAATATGTTGACTTGAAGAAGCCATGTTCAAGATATATTCCATCTAGATGATTCTAGATCACATAGAGAGTCCTTTTATAAAGATAGCCATGATGGAGTCTTTTATGTTTTAAGGATCAACCAATAGTAGGTAAGATATCTTGGTTGAGACTGAACAAGAAGATAGTATGCAGTGGGACTATTGACAACAAATTATTCTGGAATATTTATATATGGATACTCTGAGAAAATAGTATGAAATTGAGCTTATGATGTTTACTTGGAGGAAATGTATTAAATGGATTGTTTTGGCCACTTGACCAAATTACAACTCTACATTACATCATTGGTTGGGGATGAGGAAGCGACACTAATGAATTTTCAAGATGTAAATAAATATAAGATTAAGTCCTTAGTCAATATCTTCCATTTAAATATTCTTTCTAACATGGTGGACCATGACCTCATTTCAGAAGAAAATTTAGAGGATTTTGGTGGGGGGTTGTGTGGTTTCATTTGGCAGTCCATTATTACGGCTTCAGATGGTAGGAAATGTCATTTTGAGGGTGGTAACCAAGGTAGTGGTTGATATAGTATCTTGGGAAGAGGATTGGTATATATAGTTAGTGAACCAATTTTATACTATCAATGTGGAAGACTGGGACACATGTCTATCAAATTTCCCCAAACCCCATTTGAGTACGATTGTGCGGTAGGATGGGGCATGTACAATGGTTATATAGGAACCCTCGATAAGTGGGAAGTGATGGAAGATAAAGGTAGATACAGACTGATGAAATGGTGTCTAGTACACCATAATAGAGAACATTTTATATTTATACTTGTTGTATCGGCTAGGGAGGTAGATTTGGTGATGTTGGACAAGATCATCTTTACAAGAAGGGTATTCCAGCACTAGGGGCTCTGATCGGAGCTCAGGTTTGAGGGATAGTTTTGATTCCTATAGTTAATCATACACCTGGTAGTGGAAAGGTTGGACCATAAACTATTTGAGGTATGATTCTTGTAAAATACACACTTTACATTTCATTATTTGATACAGGGGTCTCACATTATTTTATATCAACTCAGGTCATTAATTTTTTTAGTCTAGTAGTGGAACATGTTTCTGAGTTATTCAAGTTGATACACCATTAGGGACATCAAATACAGATCATCCGAAAAAGTTAGGAGTTAGAGATGGGGTTTATATCATTGTGAATCTGTTGGGACATGTTTATAAATCATATTTGTGGATTTTTCTAGCTATTTCTGATGGATTCGTTGGTATTGTATCAAGACCATATCAAATATTATTATATAATGGTAATGTTTGTGTCCCTTGATAGTGACACTTATGATCACTAAGGTGATTATAGATCCAGGTAGGCCATGCAATTTCAATTCATCGGTAGTTGAGTGACCTCATATCCAAAGTGGCATGTCTTGTTCTTGAGGATGGGGGAGTAAATAAGTACATATTTTCTTCCATGGTGGATCAGTTCCTTGATGTATTTATTGAGGAATTATCTGGGATTCCACATGAGAGTGAGATTTATTTCATGATTATATTGATTCTTGTAATTACTATTATAACCATTCATCTATATAAAATGTTACCAATAGAACATCAGGAACATAAAAACTTATTGGAGGAATTGGAACATAAAAGTTTTATTCCTCCAAGTACATCACCTTTGGGATCTCTTATTTTTTCTAAGAAGGATGGTGAGACATTGGGTTGTGTTTCCAGAACCAGAGGTTAAATCATATGAAAGTTAAGAAATGATATCATATTTTTTTATTAACGATATTTTTTATGAGATGAATAGTTATTCTTTTTTCTATAATATTTATTTGACCTCGAGGTATCATCAGCTAGGTTGGTACCTTCAGATATATCACGGAGTTGTTTTAGGAGAAAGTATGGTGTGTATGAATTATTTTTAATACAGTTTGAGATTAAAAACTCTCCTTTTATGTTTATGGACATAATGAACAGAATCTTCTACCCTTAATTGGAATATTTTGGGGTTTTTTCTAGATTAAATATTTGTGTACTTCCTAACTCATGATGATCATTCCAAGCATATTGAAATTGTCTTGAGAACACTAAGAGATAATCATCTTTAAGCTACTCTATCCAATTGTAGTTTTTGGATCAAAATGATAAATTTCTTAGGTTATATCATCTCAAAATAATGTCTGTCTCTAGACCCATATATAGTACAAGTAGTTGTATCAAGGGAGTAGCCCAAGAATAATTTTGATATTGGTATATTTTTTTACTGGGATTTCGATTACAAGAATTTCATCATATAATTTTGTCACATGGAAGATCTACTTTCATGCATAACCAAAAGATAGTAAAGTTAAAGTGGTCTAGAGTATGTGATAATTAATTAGATGAGTTAAAGAATTTTTTTACTACTATATCAATTTTGATCCCAACTAGGTTGGGTAAGGTGTATTCTATATTTTATGATTCATCTAGTATTGGTCTTGGATAAATATTGATGTATGGTGATCGAGTTGTAGAATATGGGTTATGGTATATGAAACAACAAGATAAATATTTCCCCACACATTATATTGATTTGAACATAATTTTATATCCTTTAAAATGTTGGAAAATTATATTTTTTGTGTAATGTTCATTATGTATACCAGCTATAAATTCATTAAGTATATATTCTCTCAACACGATTTAAATATTTTCTATTGTGGATGGGTTGAGTACTTTTATTCTTCTGATTGTGAGTTTTCTTACATTCTAGTAAAACAGAATAGTTTTATAGGTTCCTAGATCCAAAATACATAGACTAGGGTGGTCTAGGAGTTTAGTTTTTGAGGGGAAGATGATGGCTACATTTTTTGAGATGTATATAGAGTTTAAATATTTATTGGTACATATGACCATCGTATCTTTAGAATATTGTCCTATACTTAAAAGATAGATCAAGGAAAGGTAGTATGAGAATTTATTGTTTTTGGCCTTGAGGTAAATCCTTGATGGTGGGGAGTCACTCTATAATTGTACTAGACATGTTGACGATATCAACTATGTATGTAGTTGTTTTTTTATTATGAATTTTATGTTGGAAGAGTTGACATGTGAGGTTCATTCCATGAAATGGTAGGTGTATCCTAGTTAAAGTTTAATTTGTTGTGATATTTTTAGATAGTATTGGTAGCCTTGGAAGAAGAAGGAGGAATTAGGTATCATGATGTGATGATATTACTATCTGTAGGTGAAGACTGGGTAAAAATGACCAAGTGATTTTCTAAAAACATTTCCCATAATGAAATAGAAGTGGGATGAGGTCACAATGGATTTGGTGGTAGGTCTCTTGAGGAAGTCGCAAAATAATTATGTGATATGGTTCATTGTAAATTGATTGAAAAATGCAGACTATTTCATACTAATTCAAGAGACTTTTATCATGGTTTAGTTGGGAGAATTATATGTATAGAATATCGTGTGTTTTCATGGGCTACCAAAAACTATAATTTTATAAATTAATACACTTTTTATTTCATTCTTCTTGAACGAGTTATAGAATGAACATGGTACCATGTAGTTTTTTATTACGTATTTTTACCTGTACACATATGGGAATTCAAAGTGTACTATTTTGGTACTATAGGAAATATTTAGGGCTTGGGTCCTTGACATTGGTGGGACTTCGGAGAGACACAATAAGATTTTTGAGTTAACCTACAAAAATAGTAATAGAGAAACCATTCAGATAGAACCAAATGTGGTTCTCTATGATCATTCATGTAGATCACCATTATGATGGATAGAGGATGAGGATCCAGATTTATTAGGTTTGAGCCTCATTAATGAGACATAAAAACATGATCGATTGATTCATAAATAAATGGATATGGATTTGAGTAGTCCAAATTTGTAAGATGATCAACATTGTTAACCACATAAGTTTGTAGTTGGTGATAGTGTGTTTCATCGACTGTCACCAGGGTTGGGTGACCGTCGAATTCAAAAACATGGAAGGTTAGAACCTACGTATGGGGGTCCATTTGAGATTGTGGAGAGGATCAAACCAATGGTGTACTTATTAACTCTTCCAAATTTGTATAGTGGTAGGAAGGATTATTTTCATGGGTCATAGCTTCTGGAGTGTCACTTCTACACATCTCGTGTGATTTTTATTGAAGATGTTGATATTGAGGTTGATTCTTCCTTTGAGGAGAATCTATTTTCTATATTTTATTATGGTGATAATTTTTTACGAGGTAAGTTTATGTCATTGGTTTGAGTATTGTGGAATCATTTTTACATTCAAGAAAAATCACTGGAGAAGGAGACTGATTTGTGGTCCTAGTGGGCCTATATTTGTACCTTTGAGGATTAGTGACTCTTGGGAGTGTAACTTAACAATGTGAAATTATAAGGTGAGGAAGTTGTAATATCTTGACGTTTCACAGAGCTATACCCATATATAATTTTTTTATCTTATTTAATTTTGATAATGAAATGTTTCCTAAGCATATGAGGATTCTCATAGCTATTTTAGGGCTTCATGACATGAAGAAAGAAGAAAAGTGGATACTTGGGGAAGCATGTATGGTTGGTTCATGGTTATTATTAACCGTGCACTATAACCATACAACCTATAGGGGGATGGTTCACAATTAACAAACAATGAAAGGGGTAGTCTGAAAACAAAAAAAATTTGAACACATCGATTTTTTATGGCCATCTCAAGGTTTTCCAAACTGAGTGGTCTCCTAGGAGATGGTAAAAAAAGGTACCCTTTTGATAGAGGGTGATGCACGGTAGGTGTATGGTTTGGGAAATTGTGTATCCAAACTATTTGACTCATTAAAAGTGGTGATTTTTAATTTTCATACATTGGTATTTAAGGGATATATCTTTATTTTCTTCCCCTTTCACCCCAAAAAATCATTGGTGATAATAATACTTTCCCCAAGCATCTAAGGGAAAATTATCCCTCAATTATTTACTATTTGGAGTGTTTATGTCTGCATATCAAATATCTATCTGAATCTGACACTCCTCTTGCCACTATTTTCTAGATGATGTCTCTTGTAATCATGAATATATTTATGAATCACTAAAACACACTTTTTATTTAGTATTTTATGATGTTTAATTAATGTGTGATTAAATTAAAATCAAAGGTTATGTATGAGAGAATGATCATAATAAAACTTGAGGTAGGTGAACTAAAATTTATATCCCTTGGTTTTGATTCTTATTATGGGAATATAGATTTTTTGTGGTATTTCTTAGTTTTCAATTTGGTTTCTATGATGGGGAATGCTAAATAGGTTATTTTAAGGAGGAATTGAACCCCTTTTGATACCTATAGGAACTTTTGAGGATGAATCGATTGGGTTAGAGTCCACCCATGGGGTGTTCCACTTCAATAAACATGGAATTAGATTGTTAAACAATGATTTGGTGTTTATGAGGTAGAACATATGATATGTATGTTTAGAATGATAATATAGTTTATGAGATGAAACAAATGACACTTTTGTTTAATTTTTTAACATTACATATGGGTAAGTTTGGTATAACTTAAATATGTTAAAAGAGTTATGAAACTCTAATTATCAATGTTTTAAAATGGTCAAGGGAACATGATTTTGTAAGTAATGTTTTTTGGGGGTTATTGGATGCAGGATATAATACCATGGAACGGTTAAGGCTGAGTCACTAGGATGCTCCCCTTTATTGGAGGTATTAGGGTGTCAGACTAAGACAATATTCACTTAATGAATGCTTGTGGAATGATTACCTAGACTGAGGCACCGAGGTAATTTTTATGATTTTTTTGAGATTTTTTTCTTAATGATGGAAAAAACCTGACTCCACTTGTGAAATGTTTATTTGAAGAGTATATTATAGAGATTATTTGATGAATATGGGAGAAACATGGAAATAAGGGTCAATATGGTAATTTTAATCTTGTAAAATAATGGAACTTTGATAATTTTTTTCTTATTTAAATATTTACCATACTATAGATTAAAATATTTTGTTATACTAGATATTTTTTAGACATTATTAGTGGTGGCTTGATGGATTGTACTCACACATTATGTATGCATCCAATAGGTACCTGAGTGCACTTTATGGTTGTAGGTTAGGAGAAGTAAAACACCCATATACTAGAGGGTTGATTTGGGGATCAGGTATCTGCATTAATGAAGGAACAAAACTTTTGTCAAGACCTATTTTGGGTATTTTTCATCTCGTATTTATATTTAATTTTCATTTTTTATTTGGGACTGTATGACATGACAGTGAATATTTACTATTTTTTATGGGATGCACCTAGTTTTGGGAAATTAATCCATGATACATGTTTATTTTATTATTGTCATTCCTTTGTTTATTATTTTATCTACTGTGGATTACTCTGATAAAGAGGGTATAGTATCCCCATATGTCTCATTAGACCCTAGCTTCTATTTAAAATCCTCTCGCATATAGAGATGCGGGCTTGTGGTCATGTGAAAAATAATCTTGTAGAACTGGTCATATTGAAAAACGATCTTGGGCATTACAGATTCATACAATAAGAAATGGTTTGATTACATGTGAAATTTTATCATTTTATTATCCATTTTCTATTATGGTACTCTTGTAAATAAAATTTAAAAATTAACCTCTACTTCATAAATTATTTAATTATTTCCATATGTTTTAATAGAGTAATTATTTTGATTATCCCTATAAATGTATTTTAATTTTCCATTAGATTAGTTCCATACATGAAAATATATTCAATTTAACTATACCACATAATACCAATAGTGTTTTTTGAGATAATGGTGTAGTTTTATGATCTTGAGTGGAATAAATACATTTGATTAAAATTTTCCATATTTGAACAGATTAGTTTTAATTTCTAATAAAGTTAATGATATCTAATTATTATATATTGACTATAAAAAGATAAACAAATTTAGTTTGGAAAAAATTTATAACTTACCCTAATTTTATATTCTAATTTAATAGATAATAGAAGGTAATTTGATTTATAGGTTTGATCATATATCCACTTATAATTAGTTTAGGGTAAAATAAGGGAGTATTTAAAAAATATATTTTCCATGTTGATAATAATATTACAAAATTTTGACACCTTTTTTAGTTACCAATGGTCCTATAGTATTCATATCATCAATGAACTATATTCTACATAGATACAGGGACAAGTTTATAGTGTTTTTCATGAATTATATCCAAATTTATTTAATGTTCAAAAATATCATGGGAGGAACTTGAATAATATTTTACCAATTTATCATGTGTCAAGGTTTCATATTAAATTCTCCAACATTCATATTATTGATTTGGGTGGTATAAATTCATGGATTTTCTATATTAGATACAGATATTTCAGTTGATCTTATTATGATTAAGGTAGTTAAATCATATTAAATACTTAAAACCATATATTAGATTTATTGTTTCATTGATTTAGATATATATTATTGATGATTAATTAACTATTATTAAGATTCGAGATCTCAATGAAAAATGTTGACCTAGAATTGATAATATTTTGAACAGGGAATTGTTTTAAAAATCATTTTGTGGAATTTTTGTTGAGACTGCCTTTAGATTAAATTCTATTTATTCCTGAGTGAAAATTTAGTTATCATTTATACTATGATGCATAGAATTAATGCATGAGATGTGTTTAGATATATAGGTGTAAGATTATTGTTGACAGTTATAGGTAATTGATAAATCATGAAAAAAATTTACACATCCCATGATTTGGGTTGATTTATTATTTTTTACCCTATAAGAGTTGGAGAAATATTTATTTTTGTAAAACATACCTTATATATATCCTAGGATTTTTAAATATCTATTTTACTAGTGTAACACAAACTTATGGTAGAATTGTTTTGTTGAAAACCTTCAAATATTTTATTTTGAACACATGTGAATACTAGGAAAATAAAACATATAGACTTATTCCTTGAATAAGAATTATATAATATTGAATTTAATGGATATTGGAGTGAAGTAGTTGAATAATTTTTTTAGAGGATTTTCAGAAAGATGTGAAAAAAGTATTGTATGGTCTATTAATCTATGGAATTATTGGGGAATATATAATTTATGATATTATGATGTAACTAAAGTTGTCCATTCCAAATAGTATAAGGATGACAGACACCCAAAAAGTTAGGTAGACAATTCAGGGGTATATAGTTATAGTTGAATTATTTCATTGTCTTAGTAGACTAATTTTTCTTCTTATGGAAATATAGAATGAAATTCTTAGAGAATTTTACTCTTTGAGTTTTGTAGTGCATCATGGGGTTATTCAAATGTATCATGACATAATCTATATGTTTTATTGGTAATGAACCATATTATATGTTACTAATTTTATTTTTCATTTTCTAATTTTGTAGTAAGTGAAAATATAACCTTGAGGGATGACAAGGTTATTCAAATATCTATCTATTTTTAAAAAGAAATGGGAGAAAATTTCCATGGACATTATGTTTGGGATATCAGGAACAAGGTAAAATCGAGAAAATATTTGGGTTATAGATTATTACCATTAAATTTTTGTGAATTTAAATCCTATATAAATTTTTAAAATTGATGTTAATATAAGTTTTCATATAACAAAAACTAAATGAGTTCACGGATTTATGATTCCTGTTATCAAAAATATAGATCATTAGTTTACGCTCAGATTCTAGTGAGGACTTTATATTTCATTAGGAATATGTCCTAATATGAGTGTGGTATATGATCCACTAAAATAATAGGTAAGATTATATGATTATATTTATTTTAAATCTTATTAATTGAGAATATTTTATTGATTGAAAATCTCTTTGGGATGGTCAACTTCAATTGGTTAATTTTTTTTACAATAACATTTTTATCATTAATTCTCAAGAAACCATTTCTAGAATTAAGTGCTTGACCCGGAAATTTACCATTTTACAAGGATGAGAAAGTTCATAATATTATTTCTAGGCAAAATACATTATAGGAGAAGAAATATGTTTTTAAGATGATGAATATTATTATACTTTTAGCATAAATTATTCAAAATTCAATCCTCTATATTCGACACTGAATATTGAGATTTAATGTTAGTGATTCTATTTTCATGAAATTAACTATTATATTTAGTAATTGATCGGTTGGGAAACATGTTACACTATTTTCACAATATGTGGGAAAATTTTAATTCATTATGTGGATTATAGAATTTGTGTTTAGAGAAGGTTTTATAGAACATTGTATGGAAATTCAAAAAATATCCAATATTTCCCTGTTGAATATGTATTAGTAGATACCATGTAATTTTTTCATGTTTTAAGAAATGGATTTAGATCCATATATTTATATTTTAATGTAAACAATTTAAATTATTTATTTTGGAAAAAATATCCACTAGGAAGGGGAAAATATATTAGTGATGGTGTTGTGATTCCATTTTCTAATTCAAGAATATATATGGGATAGAGAGGAAGTTTTTGAGATATAATGGATAGAGTTATTACTAAAGGAAATATAACAATGACTTTTTTGGGAAAAATAGCTTATGCATGGAAGAATTATAGAACCCAGAATTTAGTATGTACATTTCCATTCTCATTTTTTCAATTACAGGGTGATAAAATATAATTATAGAAGAAATATAAGAGATTCATGGTGAGACAAATGGTTACCGTTATAATGAAACTCAACTTTGTGTGCTTAGAGAATTATACAGTCAAACCACCTGCCTAGATTAATGTTTAAGATAACCATTAAATCTATAAATGTATCATAGTTTTTTCTATGAATGAAATTAATGTTATCCTATCCATAAAATGGAATCATGTGTATTTGATATTATAACATGAATTTAGTTTTGTATACAGAATTTGACTTCTTCAAACTCCATTATTAAATTATAATTACTTTTTGATCACTTTAGGGGTCCATTACGAAGATTTTACGGTATTATCCACCTATATACAATGAATTTATTTTATTTATTTGTTTGATCAACATAGAATCAAACGATAATTTTTACTATCTACATGGGTTCATAAATATATTTATTCCAATATTGAAGTTATTGATTATATTAAATAGACTGACGGTCATTATAGAAATATGTGTGATTCAATATATAATTTTTTAATTTCATCCATCGGGTTATCAGATTTCGGGTTTTATTCTCATTATTTTTATTAATGGATTTAAGGATTTTGGTAAATTTTGTAGATAACATGACTAGGTAGGTAGATCAGATCTCATCTATGATGCAGTTAATTTCATATACGTTTAAAAAAATATTGTTTACTGAGAAAAAAATTGATTTAATATTATAAAATTACTATATTATGTAAAAATTGATGATTTTTTAATAAGGGTATTTTTATGAGTTTTGGCTATTTTCATGACAATTGATTATAAATTTAATTTGAAAACCTAAAATAAATAATTTCAACAATTTAAAATTTATTTAGTATAAAATTATAAAAAAAGTCAAAAAATTATTTGTTTCTTTCATAGTTGAAATGGGGTTTTCATATAGGGATTTAATTTTGTTTAATGTTTTTTTTCTCTTGAATTTATTTGACACTTATTTTCATTGTATGGTTATTCAAACCTTTTAGATTGTGAAATGTAAGTTAATGATTCAGTTATATGGATTTTTTACAATAGGTTTTTGTCTGTGTGTTATAAATGTTTTTGTGACACCATGTATTTTAACATCTATGTTCCAAAAAATGAATGGGTTAATTCAAGAGTTTGTGTAAGGGTATGAAATGGTTTGGATAAGTGATGAAAAAATGATACACTCAATATGTTTTCTATATATGAAAACTATACATGAAATAACATTGATGTGGCCCTAAATTCACATATTTATTCACATATTTTTATTCAATATGAATTTATTTTATAAATTTATTTTCCATTTTTTGTTAAATATTTTCAATTTTTTAAATAAAATTTATTATTTAATAAATTTTTCTAATAAATTTTTTATTTTCAGTCATTTAAATTATTAATTTTCTTATACATGTATAGATTGTTCTTTATTTTCACTCTTTAAGTTTGTTTTCTACATGTTATAACAGTTTTAGGTAATTTCATGATTAATCAATTAATCAATTTATTCCCATTTTTTAACTTAATGTTTAATTTATGTATTTATGTTTGGGTTTTGTATTATTAATATAAATTAACATAAATTTCAATTAATTTAATTTAAATATTTAATTTAATACTTTTATCTATTATATTTATCTTCCAATTATTTAATTTAATTCAATTTTGAATTATGATTAATTATTTGAGTAATTTTCTCCTCGTATTTAATTAATTTAATTTGTAAAGACTAAAGTAATTATATTCATCATTAAAATATTTTTTTAATAATTTTATTTATTTTCTTTATTTTTTATTTTTTATCTAGTTAGTTAAGTAATAATAAGTTAAGTTATACCATAGTGGAAATGTAACTTACTTAACTTTTTTAATTTTTATTTGAAAGTGCTAGTGGTGAGTCATTACTCACTACTAATGCCTCAAATGCAATAGTGAGTCATTTATTCTCCATTGGAACCCTTAGTCACCTTCAACATTATGTCATCCCACTCATTATTGGCCTCAAAGATGTTAATTTGTTTAGTTTAATACGTGAATTCAATTTATTATTTTAAATTTAAATGTTTTAATTGTTTTACTTCAATATTAAGTTAGTTTTTCAATATTTGTTTACTTTTAGTTTTTAATTTTGTAATTTCTCCTTTCAATTTATTAATTACGGAATCATTTACATTTATTAAAATTTTAATTTATATTTCATTTAATTAATTATTTACGTTTTATTATATTTTATTATTATTTAATTCTATAATATTTTAATTTTTGGATAATTGTTTTTTAAAAGACACGTTGTTCCACTAATCAATTTTGAGACTTTGTCTCACTATTCCATCATTTTAGTATCTCATCATCACCTCATCATCTATCTCAATGATGTTATTACTCAATGAAACCATCAGTGAAACAAATTTCTCATTGTTCCTCTCTTTACATACTGACACCATCAACCATTACATGTCTCACCGTCAATACAATGGTGAGACATTTCTCATTGTTCCTCATCACATGTCTCAGTGCTGCTTTCAACCAGCTGACACCGCCATCTCCCAGCCATGACTTACCGACCCACCACTATAGATTCAGTATAGAAACCATATACAAACATGAACCAATGTTTTATCATGAACAATTTCAACATTTACATTTCATATCAGAAACCAACACCCCAAATTGTAGAATAGAATCTTGTAATTAGTTTCACCCAAACCTGTAGCCCTTACTGTTACATATCCTCTCAGCACCAGAAAAACATTCCATCATGGACAAAGCCTTCACTAGACCCATGATAACAGTGGGCCTCTATTAAAGGTCAGTGCCGACTCTACCCTCTACAGATCTAGATACACAGGAAGCTGAAAAACCCAAACCAACCTCTGTTATGATTAAAGTCACTTAATAGTCGTGAGACAATGCCATCTGATAAGCTGGTCACTGCTACCACTAGAGTCGATCCTCCATCAATCCACCACTATTTGAGCCATCACAACCAAGGAAGATGATTCCATACCATGGTTGGAGGACTGCTCAACCTTCCACTTCCACTAGAGGTCGAGCTACAACCTGTCAAGAAGAACCAACTCCCTTCAAGTTGTGCAGTGAAGAAGAAATTGGGGCATAAGTTAACAAAATTTTTTGTTAATAATAATAAATAATCTTCACAATTATAATCATATAGAACAAAATCAATTAAATAAAATATATAAAACTATAATAATAATAATAATTTTTAAATAAAATTATTTATTAAAATAAACCAATTTAATCAAAATTAGTAATAATAATACTTTGATATTTATATTAATCTAATCATAAAAAATTATAATTATATTAATTATAATAAAACATAATTATAATATATTATAAAATAAATAATTTCCCTAATTAAATAATAGATTTTATATCTTAAAATAAAAATATTATTATTATATTATATAAAGAGACTAAAATATTGACTTTAATAATCTTAACAATTTAGTACTTAATAATTAATAATTGTTTTAAATAAGATAAAATAAATCAATCAAACAATTAAAATATTTATTAATAATTTAATAACAAATAACTAGAAATAATATTAACTAACAATAACATAAAAACTATAATAATTATTTGTATAAGAAAAGTTTTTATTTAATATTTTATCTTGTTTATGGGTCTCTGTTTTCTTTTGCATATTCATTATGGAGTCAGTTTAACATCCATCTACATCCCAACCACCAAGTTTCAGTTCATTACAAGGAAATGTAAAATTTAAGAGTGTTTCACAAAAAAATTGAATGAGTATGGGGTTACAATGAAGGAAAAACTATGTCGTTGTAGAAAATCCACGGCCAAATAAGAGATGATTAAAAACTTTAAGAATAGAGTTGCACCAGGGCATCCTAGAGGATTAAGGATTTAACTCATTTGAAACTTCTCATTAATTCAAGACCTTGACAGTAGCATGAGACTTTCAAGATTCAATCCTTCAATACATCATGGAGACATAGACTTGGAGGCGGATGAGCTCGAGAGCAGAGTAGTAGCACATGATTGAAATAGAAATTTCTTCTTCATTATATTTAAAATTCTATACATTATAATCTAATGTTTTTAATGTTGGTAATAAATATGATCATAAGATAAAATTATTGTCTTGTAAATTTAAATTATACTAGTTTTTCTTTAATATTTCCTCATGCACCATTTTTTTATGAAATTTTAATCAATTAGAAATATTGATTACAATTCTCTATTTAATTCTTCACACATTAAGATTTTTAAATTAAAAAAATCGAGATCAATTATATATATTGATCATGAAATCATTTATTGAATCATTAATGTCAATAACATTGTAATTTTAGGGTGAGTTTTATTCTAATTTTTTTCTTTATATAATTACTTAGCAATTCGATTGATTTCTTGGAGTAGAGATATCCAAGATTCAATCATCTTTCTATTCAAACTTCTGGTGAGGGAGATTATTAATCCTTTTATTGAGGTTTGATTCAATAAAAATTAGTTAATAATTCATCCATTTAATCAATACATAATAACTCCTGAGTATTTTACCTAATCCTTTGCATCACATCCCTTGTTTCTGGGTTTTAGTTCACTGTAACTATAATAGATTCAGCATTACTCTAGTTTAAGACTTACCTTCCTAGTAAATCTATTTTTTCTCATTACTACCTATTAAAGTAAACAAAATATAAATAATTATCAAAAAATAGTTCTCCCACTTCTAAAAACAATGGGTTTTTTAAAAAAAAAGTATTGGTTACTCCACCTTCCTTGTGGGTTCAACCCTATATGCCAATTTATATTAGTATTAAGAAAATATAAACCATTAAACATTGACATCATAATATATGGTATATGGGTCATATTTTTGGCATCGTTTTTGGAGAGGGTATCAAGAAAAAAAATTAAAAACTTTACAAAAAATGCACATATAAAAAAATGTCTGAAAAAATTAAAAATTGAATATAGTAAAAAGAGAATTTTTTTTGTCATGTACTACATGTTTTATTGGTTTTTTCACTTTTTATACAGTATTCAGTCTGATTTGGATATATATTTACTAAATTTCGGTTATAACTATTATTCTAGTTTTACTTTATTATCACATTTTATATAAGGATAAGATCTTCGACTATTAGACTAGATCCCTTGAACCGTGAAATTGATAAACATTTAACTTCACTAAAATAGAAAAAACTAAAATGGGAAATCTAGAAGAGAGAGTTCATGAACCAAATAATCAGAAAAAAATTTCACAAATTACACTTAGAGAAATTAGAGAGTCCTGGGATGAGTGAGTTTCAACTCCCCCAAGTGTTAAGAAACCCATTTTCATTAAGTTATCTACTAGATCCGGATACTATGAATTGAACCAATCCCACCTTTCTCAAGTGGAATATTTTAATGGACCCTCTAATGAGGTCTCTCTAGCCTTGATTAAAGATTTCTATAATACTGTGTAAAAATTTCTACTTTTAAAACTCTCTTTGAATGATTTTATAATGAGCGTACTTCCCTTTTACATTAAAGGGAATGACCGGAACTGATTCTTGAGTGTAGATGAAAATATTTTTGGGAACTGGGATTAGGTTTATAATTCATTCATCATGATTTTTTATCCCTAAAGACATAAAGGAGAATATAGAACCAAGATAACATATGTTTACTAAGAGTATAAAGAATTCTTTCCCAAGTCCTGGTATAGATTTAGGGATATTCTTAGGTAGTTTCCCCATCACAACTCCCATCAAATGTTTTAATAGACACATTTTATAAAGGTTTTTCCTTGTCTAGTTAAAATTTTTTTACCAATATGCTGGGGAAATTACAGTTATAAGACAAATAATAAATTGAGATAAATTATTGACAACATTTCCCTTAGTTTCCAACACAAAAATTCATGAAAAAAGAGTTAAACCAAAATCTAAATACTATAAATGAAACTAAAAATGATCTGCAAGCTCAACATTTTGAAATAAATAATTATCATAACACATTAATAAACCTAAATTCCAAACAATCTATGAATCAGCTAGGTTTCCATAACACAAACCAATCACTTCATGAACAATATTCCCAGTGTGGGAAGTTTGTTCACACATAAATGTTTTCCCAAACATAGACAGCCTTTCCGACAATAAAAAAACTCAATCTTTTCAGTTATGGTCCTAGGATTCTTGCCAAAGAGGATCCCTTTTTAATCAAATACCACTAAGGCTATAGGAACCACCCCATCATGTTATGGACTGACAAATAAATGATTATGCAACCCACTGCCCCAATGTGTAACACCCCAAGATTCTACGGTACGTTTCCCTTCGAATAATGCAATGGCGTGCATTGTACGCAACTTGGAAATTCTAACACACCACAACCAATCAAACTAGTCGTTATGAATAGTAATACCTACTTTATGAAATTTTATAAATTCTATATCTCAAAAAGGACTTCATTGTTGGATTCGTAATATCTAATTAATCCTAGGGTGAAATTTTGGAACTTTTCGGATAACACTTATATTTTGATGAACAGTGAAAATTACTAAATTTTAATTAAAAACAACTTTTTAAATCAAAATAATTTATAGTGATAAATTATATTATTGAGTGGTTTTAAAGTATAATTAGAATATATTTTTACAATTTTATCTAATGGTGTTCATTAGAATTAATTTCACTTTGAAATTGGACCTAAACAATTGTCAATCTTTTGATATATATTGTTTCTTAAAAACACGCTATTTGTTGTGACAGTGGAAATTAATTATAAAATTAATTAATGCAACTTATATGTTTATAATTTTTTAAAATAGAAATCATTTTTGAATTCGGAATATCAATTATATATTAGGGTAAAATTTTGGCATTGTTCTGAAAAACATCAATTTTTGATGAATAGTGAAACTACTATGTAGTAGTTAAAAAAACTGATTTTTTCATAAAACATAATTTTACTGCTTCTGTGAATGGATTTTCGAAAATCTGAGAGACACGGTTAATATCAAGAAATAAATTTGGTTCAATGAGATGAAAATAATTTTCGATGAATAGTAACTTTTTACTTTTATTTACCACGGTTAATAGTAAATAGGGTAATTAAGGGTAAAAATGATATTAATATTTCCCTAACACATGTCCTAATTCTATTGTACAAGTTTATCTCGACCAAAAACAACCTTAGGAATAAAATATTATCATTTAGGTCCACTTGGATTAGATTGGGACATTTATTATTATTTAATTCAAAGAAGAGTTAAAAGAGTTAAAATCAATGTTTATTTACTAAAACATTTTTAATATAGGGTTATACATAAGATATATTCGATTGTAAGTTTTCATTATAAAAATATTAAGATTTCATACATAATGATATTTTATTTATAATTTTTAGACATTAAATAATTTAATATATTTATGACACAATGATGATGCAGTAATTACCATAATAGTGAAAAATTAGAATAATTGATATTATAAATACCCAAATAAATATAATATAAGACTTTTAATTAATTACACTATTTTTCTAGGATAATATTACATATTAGGATTGATTTAATTGACTTTTTTCTAAGTAATAATTCTGTTATGAGTTTCAAAAAAATAAACTATTGAATAGTGTCAAAATTGACATAAAAGAGTTTTTAAAACAAATATTATATTATTAATTGATATTAAATTCCTAAAAATCTAAGGTTCGGCCAAGAGACTTATATAATGATAGTTATATCATTAATGGACCACTTTGGGGTCGCTTTGATGTATATAGTAAGTTTATTAATTATATAATATAAAAATACAAAGTGACATGGTAAATGTCAAACTAATTAACTAAGAGTTAAAACTACAGGATAAGGTTAATATAGTAACCCAAACCTGTCTAAATTCTATTGGTTGAATTTTATTCGACCTATACCAACCTTAACCTTTGAATAATCAACTTTTGAGCCATTATAAACCGAATATGAATTTATTATAAATTAATATTTCTAGCTTTTCCAAAGGTGCCCCTCACCCCTCTTATAAAAGGGCACTCCTCCTTCTAATTTCTTCACACCTTCAAAGCCTTTTTGTTTGGCCAAACCCTGCCCAAATACTCTCTCAAATTCCCTCAATACAACCTATAGGCCTTATTTTGATCATAAAGTCAACCTAAGGAGCCCTTTTGATCAAATCGAAATGAAGAACCCGGAGAAGAGGTAATGTTTTCACCACCCCTTTTCAAGTTCCTTTCTTCTTCCACTTCTTCTTTCTTTGTTGTTACCATTATAAAATAATAACTCCAGTATCTTATATATAAAGTGATGTTATTATAAATATGTTACAACCATATTCAGTATTCTATCCACCCTTTGAATAACATGTCACCATATGTGCGTACGTACGGCTTACCGTCTCCACGTCGTGGTGTAATTGTTATTCTATATATTATTATTTGGGTGGGTATAATAATGATGTGTAACTCATTTAAATAATAAATATAACATGATAATTATTCTGTATATATGATATACCATCCAATTATATATTATTTTAATATCAAAACAATGATATTGTCGCTCGTGCGTACGTACGGACTACCGTCTCCACGAACGCGATGAGATTCATTCTCCATCATATCCATTCTAGTATAATTATAATTTTATGATTTAAAAATAATGTTTAAGAAATTTATATCATTATGGATATGAATAAGATACAACCTATCCATGACAAACATGGCTTACATGACAAAACATATAAAATAAAACGAGTAAGTTAACACCTGAAACGACGATAATTCTATGATATAATTAACAAAGAATTGTTAAACGATCATATATGATATCATATTAATGTATATGATTCAAGAATAATTTAATAAAAATTATTTCAAAATTATACAGGAGGTTTACCTACACCTAACCAAGGAAAAGTACAAGGTAAGGGGTTTCTTATCTCACTTTTAATTCCGTGATAATTCCATTGTTCACCACTTATTTATTACATGTGGTGTGTGTACTGCCCATGTTTGTATTCATTATGTAATATAATTTAATTCATGTATATTTACATCATTATTGTATGATCCTTCTTTCATGGGTGTATGTTTTGTATGTTACCAAATCGATAAGGGAATTTGAAATTTCAATTTCCACTCATTCGGCTTTACGAATACTTCATTGATTATTTTACTCCAGGATTATGTGTGGAATCACTATTCATTTTATTATGTAATAATTTCTACTCCCCTTTATGTGGATATACTTTTTATACACATAATCACTCCATTGATAAATTCTCAGGTCATCAGTATGAACTTGATAAGAGTAATTTTTACTCAATCTCGATTTGTTGAGATAAACATCCAATTCATTGGTGTTGTTTTTACTAGAATATGTGTGAATGTCCCTTGATTGTTTTACACTGAATATCCAATAATATTTAGTGTATTTATATTTTTCACACATAATTATGTCGTTTATTTATCCTTAACCTAAGGATACGACCTTTATGAGAGATTTCATCTCAATTTACATTCCATTTAAACTTCTTTGTTGTTATACACCAAATCACTTTTATGTGGTGTATATAATGCACTTTGACATAGTATATCATGAATCCCATTATTCTCATGATATTACATAGTTTTGATTATCTCAATTATTTGTATTCAAGTGTCTCTCTTTTGGATAGAAACTCTAACTAAAATACCATTTTTAAATGTTTTAAAGACTTATTCTTCTAAATCTTTCTCATTAATGTCCATGTTTTAAAAATGGTTTAAAGGATTTATTTATATGGACATTTAAGTTATAAAATTAAAACTCCTTTTAAAAGTTTCAAAGTGGTATGGGACACTTTGATTCAAAAATCTATTTTTAAATGGCTTATTTACAAAATGTGTGACTTTTAAATGTTTTCAAGAAAAGGGGGATATTTATATCAAATAGTTTTGATGGTTATTTTCATCTATGTCAATATCATTCATTATTATCGATTGAGGTACAATAAAATCTTTCATATTGTATTGAATGAGTTATGTTTGACTGTGTATGTTCTATTTTTACACCATTCATGGTTTGTGGTTAAAGTATTGACATTTCGTATGCTAGTTTAAATATGAATGTTTATGTTATGTTTAAACATGTTCATATGAGGAATGCATTTGACATAATAAGTGACTGGTGGAGCCCGTTATAGCTCCCCGATGCATTGGTAGGTCTCATTAGACAAACTAGTGTCTTGGCACAAGGCCTTGACAAAATATTATTTGTATTCTTGGCACGAGGCCTTGGCTATGTGTTTATGATAGTCTGGAATTATGCATTCCATCATTATGAAAGTGGTTATTGATATTGCATATGATAATTTGAATAGTAGAATATCCATGTGAGTAAGTAAATGGTATTATTTTATTTTATTTTTTCAATTTTATGCTAAAGTTCAAGTTTAAAAGGCTTTTATTTTAGTTATAAACTGCCTTAAGTGTTTATGCTTATCTATGAAATCTTCTGTTATAATGATATCCTTACTGAGCATCTAAGCTCACCCCTTTCAATGTTTTATTTTTCCTAGGATTATGATGAAGTAATTTATGAATGACCTGGAGGAATAGTATGAGGGGATATGAAGAAAATATGTTTTTTTATGTAATGTAAAACTTTATGAATGTAACTAGTATTTCCAAGGCTACTAAACCAAACAGTCTTTCAAGATTTGATCTTTCTTGTGATCATGCCAATGTTATGTAATAATGCACCGACTCTGGGTAACTGGGGTCAGGGCGTTATAGTTGGTATCATAGCAAATTTAGTACAAACCTTGGAAGCTAGATTTAGATAAACTCTTATTAGAGCACGTAGACCTAAGATGATCTTTGAGGATTAGTATAGAAGAATGTCCTAGAATTTTGGTATTGTACAGATTTTGTGATTTTTCCAAGAAATACATCCCTGTCTGGATACGAGCAGGTAGAGGCGGCTCTGCCACAAATGTACCTAGGGGTAAAACCCAAAAACACCGCTTTGAGCTAGACTCGAACAGGAATTGGTGCACGACAACGGGCGTTGCTGCACTCTTGGTTACGATACTCCCGGGGGATATGCTTAGGATAATTTACATTTTCTTTACAAACCAATTTAAATTATTATATATTTAAGATGAGAGTAAATGACCTTGTTTAATCCTAATGTGTTTCAAATTGAGAATATGGTGACATTTTAATCTCTAAATGATTGTATGACTACTATTAATCACACAATGCTTTCTAATTTTAGTCAATGGCTAGATTCCAAGGAAGTCATAGTGACTTTGAGAATGATGTACAAGGTGGTAATGGTGGTGGAAATGAGCAACAAAATGGAATGTTGATAGGCGTAAAATATATCATCTGTATGCCAAATCAGTTTTCCAAAAATATGATCAACAATATATATATTAACTAATTACCAGACTCAACAAAGAAGAGAAAGGTGATGAATGATAAGAGCTCCAGTAGTGGAGACCATGGAGAAAGAAATCCTCAATTTCCATCATGCAGGAAATGTGGAAGGAGACACCCAGGAAAGTGTCTCAATGGGACAAAGAAATGCTTTACGTGTGGTAAGGAAGGACATAAAGTGAAGAATTGGTGAAGAAAAATGAAGAGTACTATGGAAGAAGATGAAAATGGTCCCAAGAGTCCATTTATAGTCATTTTCCGTAAATATAGGGGACTTGGCCATTACTCGAGTGAATGTCCTATTCTATAGGATATTTTCTTGGTCAGCGAAGAAGCTATGTGGAAATAAATGGTTGGATAAATGTTTAAAAATTATTAGTGATCCTTGTTGATGGGTTTACTTTGGAATAATTTTCTCTTGTATTTGTAACCCTATGTTTTGCCATGTGAGAATGATATTTATGGAAGAATTATCTTTTCTCTTGTGGATATAGTATAAATAGCCATTTGGTTTTATATGATCATTGGGGTTTGAGAGAATTATAAGTTATTATAATTTGGGATGAAAGTGCAAGGTATGAGATAAGATTTGTGGTTAAATTATGTTATGGTTATTTTGAGGAATTTATCTCATTTTGGTAATGTTATAAAACATAGTTTTTGAAAAGGACAACACGCAGACCGCATGACAACCCGTCGCGTTAGAAAAAGATGTGGGAATCGAACCCACAACCAAAGTGTGATTGGGATTTATCGCCTACCACTGGACTAAGTGAAGTCCCAGTATAGTGTGACTAATTATTTTTAGTTAAAATATTTTATTGATCAATAATATGTAGATTTGGGATCTTATGTCTTATCAAATGAATACCCTTAGTATAGGAAAATTATTTGGTGATTAAGTGATAAATGTTATTTTGGAAGTTGTTCACTTTGTTGAGAACACTATATGCCAAAGGAAAATAGAGTAGTATGGGATGTCATTTGAGGATTAATGGTGGATTTTTATCTATGTTTTTATTGTAGATTTATAATGATTTAGATTATTTAGGGAAATGATTAGGTTAATTATGTTTAGGTATGTGACTTTAAGAGTAATTAATGTCATTTGTAGATACAATTTTACATGGAAGACTACATTCTTAATAAGTTTTGGTTTTCAATATTATTTTTGATTATATTAAAGGATTTTAAGGAAAATTGATTTTTGAATGGTATTTATTTAACTTTGGGGTATTATTTGTTTAATTTTGGATATTAAGATTAGTGTTTATTTCTCTCAAGGAATATACTTTTGGGGGATCATTAGATCTTGTACTAACCATTTTGGTTTTGATTAATCTCTAAAGAAAATGTAAATATATAGTTCATCCTGCATGGATCATGTGATCATATAGAAGTTTATTCTAGCTCTTCCAGTGTGACCAAGTCTTCTTGAATACTCATCGTTTAAAAAAAATGAGTTAGTGGTGGAAATTTATTAAAAATGAAACTCTAATTAAAATCTAAGTATATATATCATTATATTTTTAGTCAATATCATAAATAAATTCCTCATCCTTATGTAATGTAACTTAAAACAAAAAAATGTTGTCCATTTACTTTCCTACTAGGAGACTAATGGTTGTTTGTCCCAACACAAGTTTCTGGTTTTCTTATTGTTAACTTTCTCCTGATCATGATTTCTATCCCTCCCCTTCAGAACTTGAAACTTAGTTTATCATCCATATCTACATTTTCCTACATGGAATCCGAGTATGGGTTATCTTGTTTGACCTTTATACCTCTCTTTCTTTCTTTTAAAGTGATAGTTTTATTGACTCTTTTTCCGATGTGGGACTTTCCATTATATTCCCAAGCAAAATTTTAAAATTTTCGAGGACACAATTTATTGAAGGAAGGGAGAATTTAACACCCCAAGCTTCCAAGATACGTTTCCCTTCGAATAATGCAATGACGTGCATTGTACGCAACTTCACGATTCTAACACACCACAACCAATCAAACTAGACGTTATGAATAGTAATACCTACTTTTTGAAATTTTATACATTCTATCTCTCAAAATGGACTTCATTTTTGGATTCGTAATATTGAATTTATCCTAGGGTGAAATTTTGGAACTTTTCGGATAACACTTATATTTTGATGAATAGTGAAAATTACTAAATTTTAATTAAAAACAACTTTTTAAATAAAAATAATTTATAGTGATAAATTATATTATTGAGTGGTTTTAAAGTATAATTAGAATATATTTTTACCATTTTATCTAATGGTGTTCATTAGAATTAATATCACTTTGAAATTGGACCTAAACAATTTTCAATCTTTTGATATATATTATTTCTTAAAAACACGCTATTCGTTGTGAGGGCAGAAATTAATTATAAAATTAATTAATTCAACTTATATGTTTATAATTTTGTAAAATAGACATCATTTTTGAATTCGGAATATCAATTATAGCTTAGGGTGAAATTTTGGCATTGTTCTGAAAAACATCAATTTTTTATGAATAGTGAAACTACTAAGTGGTAGTTAAAAAAACTGAATTTTTCATAAAACATAATTTTACCACTTATGTGAATGGTATTTCAAAAATCTGAGAGACACGGTTAATATCAAGAAGTAAAATTTGGTTCAATGAGATGAAAATAATTTTTGGTGAATAGTAACTTTTTACTTTTATTTACTACGGTTAAAAGTAAATAGGGTAATTAAGGGTAAAAATGATATTAATATTACCCTAACACATGTCCTATTTCTATTAGACAAGTTTATATCGACCAAAAACAACATTAGGAATAAATTATTATCATTTTGGTCCACTTGGATTAGATTAGGACATTTATTATTATTTAATTTAAAGAAGAGTTAAAAGAGTTAAAATCAAAGTTTATTTTCTAAAACATTCTTAATATAGGGTTATACATAAGATATATTAGATTGTAAAATTTCATTAGAAATATAATAAGATTTCATACATAATGATATTTTATTTATAATTTTTAGACATTAAATATTTTAATATATTTATGACACAATGATGATGCAGTAATTACCATAATAGTGAAAAATTAAAATAATTGATATTATAAATTCCCAAATAAATATAATATAAGACTTTTAATGAATTAAACTAATTTTCTAGGATAATATGACATATTAGGATTGATTTAATTGACTTTATTAGAAGTAATAATTCTGTTATGAGTTTCAAAAAAATCAACAATTGAATAGTGTCAAAATTGACATAAAAGAGTTTTGAAAAAACATATTATATTATTAATTGATATTAAATTCCTAAAAATCTAAGGATCGGCCAAGATACTTATATAATTAAAGGTATATCATTAATGTACCTCTTGGGGGTATCTTGGATGTATATAGTAAGATTATTAATTATATAATATAAAAATACAAAGTGACATGGTAAATGTCAAACTAGTTAACTAAGAGTTAAAACTAAAAGATAAGGTTAATATAGTAACCCAAACCTGTCTAAATTCTATTGGTTGAATTTTTTTCGACCTATCCCCACCTTAACATTTGAATAATAAACATTGGAGACATTATAAACTGAATATTAATTTATTATAAATTAATATTTCTAGCTTTTCCAAAGGTGCTCCTCACCCCTCTTATAAAAGGGAACTCCTCCTTCTCATTTATTCACACCTTGAAAGCCTTTTGGTTCGGCAAAAACCTACCCAAATACTCTCTAAACATCCCTCACTAAAACCTAGAGGCCTTATTTTGATCAGAAAGCCAACCTAAAGAGCCCTTTTGATCAAATCAAAAGGAAGAACCCGAAGAAGAGGTAATGTATTCACCACCCCCTTTCTAGTTCCTTTCTTCTTCCAATTCTTCTTTCTTTGTTATTACCATTCTAAAATAATAACTCCAATATATTATATATACTGTGATGTTATTATAGATATGGTACAACCATATTCAGTATTCTATCCACCCTTTGAATAACATGTCACCATACGTGCGTACGTATGACTTACCGTCTCCACGTCGTGGTGTAATTGTTATTCAATATATTATTATTTGGGTGGGTATAATAATGATGTGTAACTCATTTAAATAATAAATATAACATGATAATGATTCTGTATATATGATATACCATCCAATTATATATTATTTTAATATCAAAAAAAATGATATTGTCGCTCGTGCGTACGTACGGACTACCGTCTCCACGAACGCGATAAGATTCATTCTCCATCATATCTATTCAAGTATAATTATCATTTGATGATTTAAAAATAATGTTTAATAACATTATATCATTCTGGATATGAATAAGATACAGCATATCTATGACAAACATGTCTTACGTAACAAAACATATAAAAGAAAATGAGTAAGTTAACACCCGAAACGATGATAATTCTATGATATTATTAACAAAGAAATGATAAAAGATCATATATGATATCATATTAATGTATATTATTCATGAATAATTTAATAACAATTATTTAAATAATATACAGGAGGTTAACCTACCCCCAACCAAGGAAAAGTACAAGGTAAGGGGTTTCTTATCTCACTTATAATTCCGTGAGAATTCCATTGTTCACCACTTATTTATTACATGTGGTGTGTGTACTGCCCATGTTTGTATTAATTATGTAAAATACTTTAATTAATTTATATTTACATCATCATTGTATGATCCTTCTGTCATGGGTGTATGTTTTGTATGTTACCAAATCGATAAAGGAATTTTAAATTTCAATTTCCACTCATTCGGCTTTACGCATACTTCATTGATTATTTTACTCCAAGATTATGTGTGGAATAACTATTCATTTGATTATGTCATAATTTCCACTCCCCTTTCTATGGATATACTTTTTATATACATAATCACACCATTGATAAATTATCAAGTTATCGGTATGAACTTGATAAGAGTAATTTTTACTCAATCTTGATTTGTTGAGATAAACATCCAATTCATTGGTGTTGTCTTTACTAGAATATGTTTGAATTTCCCTTGATTTTTTTACACTGAATATCCTATCATATTAAGTGCATTTATATTTTTCACACATAATTATGTCGTTTATTTGTCCTTAACCTAAGGATACGACCTTGATGAGAGATTCCATCTCAATTTACATTCCATTGAAACTTCTTTGTTGTTATACACCAAATCACTTTTATGTGGTGTATATGATGTACTTTGACATAGTATATCATGAATCCCTTTATTCTCATGATATTACAAAGTTTTTATTACCTCAATTATTTGTATTCAAGTGTCTCTATTTTGGTTAGAAACTCTAACTAAAATACCATTTTTAAATGTTTTAAAGACTTATTCTTCTAAATCTTGCTCATTAATGTCCATGTTTTAAAAATAGTATTAAGGATTTATTTATATGGACATTAAAGTTTTAAAATTAAAACTCCTTTAAAAAGTTTCAAAGTGGTATGGGACACTTTGATTCAAAAATCAATTTTTAATGGCTTCTTGACAAATAGTGTGACTTTTAAATGTTTTCAAGAAACGGGGGATATTTATCTCAAATAGTTTTGATGGTTATTTTCATCTATGTCAATATCATTCATTATTATCGATTGAGGTACAATACAATCTTATATATTGTATTGAATGAGTTATGTTTGACTGTGGATGTGCTGTTTTTATACCATTCATGGTTTGTGGTTAATGTATTGACATTTCGTATGCTAGTTTAAATACGAATGTTTATGTTAAGTTTAAACATGTTTATATGAGGAATGCATTGGACTTAATAAGTGACGGGTGGAGCCCGCTATAGCTCCTCGATGCATCGGTAGGTATCATGAGACAAACCAGTGTCTTGGCACAAGGCCTTGACAAAATCTTATTTGTAGTCTTGGCACGATGCCTTGGCTATGTGGTTATGATAGTCTGGCATTATGCATTCCATCATTATAAAAGTGGTTATTGATATTTCATGTTATCATTCGAATAGTAGAATATCCATGTGATTAAGTAAATGGCATTATTTTATTTTATCATTTCCATTTTATGCTGAAGTTCGTGTTTAAAAGGCTTTCGTTTTAGTTATAAACTACCTTAAGTGTTTATGCTTATCTATTAAATCTTCTACTATAATGTTATCATTACTGAGCATCTGAGCTCACCCCTTTCAATGTTTTATTTTTCCCAGGATTTTGAAGAAGTAATTTATGAATGACCTTCAGGGATAGTATGAGGGGATATGAAGAAAAGATGTTTTTTTATGTAATGTAAAACTTTATGAATGTATCTAGTATTTCAAAGGCTACTAAACCAATCGGTCTTTCGAGATTTGATCTTTCTTGTGATCATGCCAATGTTATGTAATAATGCACCGACTCTGGGTAACTGTGGTTGGGGCGTTACAAAATGGACCAAAACAAACCTAGACAAAACTATCAAAATCAACAAAGGTAATAATCTTCAAAATTTTAAGGTAATTATGAGGGTCAAATTTTTTACAATATATAAAAAATATTGTATATAAAGGAATATCAAGATATAAAATTTTAAACTCAATTGAATAAACAGAGAGACTGATACACTTTGATAAAATCCAAAATGATTCTAGAATGAAAAACATGGAATCTCAATTGGGCCAACTAGCTAGGAATATGACTTCTAGGGATAAAGTTAGAATGTTGAGTACAAATAAAATCAACCCAAGGGAGAATTTCATTGATATTGTGACAATAAGTGGAAAACGTAATCCATCTATAGCTGAAAAATAGTTTGAAAATTCCCAAACATGAAATTTTGAGGAATATAGAAAAAATATACTTCACATAGAATCTAGAAATTAATAGAAAAATTCTAGAGATGGAGAAAATTTAAATCTATAACATCAAAGACATGCATAATTTTTTTATAAAGATATAATAATAATAAAGTAAAGCATAAAATTGTTGAATAATTAGGGGATATACCTACTATTGTTAAGAAAATTTCCCCACCCATCCGATTCAATGAAAAACTCAACCCAATAAGTAACACTATGGCTGAACTTTTTCCCTTCTTTGGGCTTCCCACCAAGCTTCAAGTGAACATATCTTTCATTCAAACATTGATTTAAATTCCTTCTAAGAAAAAATCTCAAAATAAAATAATTCTAAAAAAAGACTATTGAATAATTTTCCACCTACATCCTTACGGAAGAGTGTAGTAATGTTCTCCAAAAGAAAGTCTCACCCATGTTCAAGGACCGATATAGTTTTTTCTTTCCCAACACCCTAGTAAATTCTAGTCAACTCAACTACCTAGGTTACATTGGTGCTAGTATTAATATTCCCTCATACCCACTATTCAAATTTTTGATATTGGGTGATCCTCCGACATCCTATAGTTGGTTTACCATTCTTTCACTCATCTTATGGGAAGCATAGATGACCTATTATTTGGAGGTGGGAATCGTTTTCTGCTAGCTGAATTCTTAGTCCTTGATATAGAGTGTGACCAAGAGGTTCCCATCATCCTGGGTTGGTCTTTCATATCCATAGGTGTAGTATTAATTTAAATTTCAAAGGATCAATATATATTTAAAGTTGGAGAGAAACATAAAGACTTTAATGTGTTAAAAAATGTCAAAGGAACAAATTTTCCTAAAAACTATTCTAAAATAGAGTCTTTAGAATATGAAAATTCACTTAAAACATTGAAGAATCTGAAGAAATACCTTCTATTGAATTTATAAATTTGGAAGCTAAAAATCATGATTTTATATTTCACAAATTGTAGAATCTATTGATTTAGGAAATCTAGTAAATTTTCCAAAACTGGACAACTATCAAGTTTTAGCTTCTGTTGAAGATGTGTCATCTATTTCTAAATATCCGAACTTTGTGACTGAACTTGAGGGTTTTTATTCAAAAAACAACACTTCTAAACATTTTTATTCATTATAAGATGATATTATTAAAAAAATTGGTTATTATTTGATAAATATTTTAAACTAAAATTAGGAAAATCTGGACAGTGAGTTATCCACTCTGGATAGTATAACTGTGATTCATAAAACTATTTTAGAAATTAAAAATATTTTAACATTTAAAAAATTCATTAAGTTATTTATTAATGATCTTGGAGCTTACAGGCCCAAGATCCTTAATTATATTGTTTAAGCATAAAATCTTCAGTTGAAACCACTTTTTTCTCATTTAAAATATTCAATTTTAGGTGAGAATTCATCAATTCCATTAATAATTTTTCCAGAAATGAAGGAAAACCCTTAAGGAAAATCTATTAAATGATCTAAATAAATACATATATTCCATATGAGGGACCATATCTAATATTTTGGGAATTATTCATTCATTCTGTAAGCATAAAATCATAATAGATCCAGACCATAAGCCAAGAGTTGAGTTTTATAGGAGATTAAATACCAATATAAAAGAAGTTTTTAGAGAAAAAGTTATAAAACTGATGGACACTAGTATCATCTATCATATATATGATATTACTTGGGTCAGTCTGGTTCATGTAGTCCCTAAGAGAGGAGGTTTCACAATTTTCACTCATGATATAAATGAAGAAATTTATGTTAGAAAATCACCCAAATGGAGAGTATGTACTGAATATATGAAGCTCCAATAAGTGATTGGGAAGGACTATTTTCCAAAGACCTTCCTTGATCGTATGGATTAGTGGATTGTAAGGAATGTGTTTTTCTATTATCTGGATGGTTATTATGATTACAACCATATTCTTGTAGCTCTAGAGGATCAGGAAAAAACTACCTTCACATGCTTATTTGGGACATTTTCATAACAACAGATGCCTTTTGGTTTCTGTAGAACCCCTTCTATTTTTCAATGATCTATGATGGATAATATTTTGATATGGTTGAGAGGACTATATAGATTTTTAATGGATGATTTCTCCATTGTGGGAAGCATATTTGATTCTTTCCTTAAGAATTTTGATTTGGTGTTAGAGAGGTTCTTAAAGATCAACCTAGTTCTTAACTTGAAGAAATGTCAATTCATGGTCACTGAAGGGGTAGTACTTGGATTTTAAGTGTCCAAGAGGCGTTTAAAAGTAGGAAATTCCCAATTAGAAGTAGTTCAAAAGTTAATACCTCCAGATAATGTTAAAGGGGTTAGATGTTTCTTAGGGCATGCTGGTTTTTTCTAGAGGTTTACAAAATAATTTTCAATAATAACTAAGACCCTATGTTCCCTTCTTATTATAGATGTACAATTGGGGTTGATAAAACTATATAGAATAATTTTATATGATAAAATAAAAACTCACTACACCACCTATCATTAATTCACCTAATTAGAAAATTTATTTTTAATTAATTTTTTATGCTAGTTATATAGTTGATGGAGTTTTACTAGGAAAGAGTATAGATAAGAAGCTTCATGTGTTTTTTTATTCTATTAGGCTACTAGATCAGGCTCAATGGAATTGCACCACTACTCAAAATGAGTTTTTTGTATTGGTCATTGATCTAGAGAAATTTATGGAATATCTTTTTTCATTCTAAATCATCATCTTTACTAACTAATGTGCCTGAAATATGTCAAGTCTAATAAAGAAGCCAACCCTAGACTTTTTAGATGGATTTTTTTGTTTCAATAATTTTATTTGGATATTAGAGAAAAGTAGGGAGATGAAAACATAGTTTCACATCACCATTCATGGATTCCTTACACCCATTGTGACCTCTAAGGGAGATTATTTATTCCCTTATTAAAGAAAAACTTCCCACTGTCTCAAAAAGGAAATAAGCATGGTATGCAGACTATACCAATTTACTGGAAGCTAGTGTCTTTCTCCATGATTTGTCCCATAATCAATGAAAAAAATCATTTTAGAAATTAATTATTACATTGGGGATGATACCTATCTGTTTAGAAGGCGTTCTAATGGAATTCGTTGAAGGTGTGTTCCAGAGGAAGAGATTCTTTCTATTTCATATTTTTCCATCCTCACCATAAAGAGGACACCATGGGGGTGAGAGGATATCTCAAAAAATTTCTTCTATCTATTTTTTATTGTCCCACAGTATTCATGGATTCTAGAATCTATGTTGTAGGATCTAATAGATGCCAATATTTGGGCAATGTTGGGAGGAAATAAGAGTTTACCTAGAATAATTTTTGGAAATTTGAGATTTTTTATAATTGGGGGATAGATTTCATGGGTCTATTTAAATCGTCTCATGGGAATGATTACATATTATGGGTTGTAGATTATGTGTCTATGTGGGTTGAGGTTGTAGCTCTACCTAAAAATGAGGCAAAGAGTGTAATAATTTTTTTTTAAAGAACATTTTATTATATTTGGTGTGCCAAAATACTTTATAAATAATAAAGGAAAAACTTTTAAAACTAAAAGTTTAAAGCTTTAACAAAGAAGTATGGATTCACCCAAAAACTGCTACTTCGTACCATCTATAATCTAGGGGACAAGTATAGATATCAAATAGGGAGCTGAAAAAAATTCTGTAAAAAACTATTTCAAATTCTAGGAAGGACAAGTATATTAAGTTAGATGATGATTTCTGGTATGATAGAACATATTTTAATACCCAGTTACGTATGTCTCCTTGTAGGCTAGTATTTGAAAAATTTCTTAATTATCATGTGGAGATGTAGCACAAGTCTTATTGTAAAGTTAAGGCCGTAAAATTTTGATTTTAAGGGTGTTGGAGAGAGAAGATAGCTTGAGCTGAGTGAAAAAAATGATATTAGGAGAGGTAATTAAGAAAATTCTAGTATATATAAAGGACTTATATAGTCACTCATGATTATTTCATTGAAACAAATATTTAAAACCACGATATAAGGTTCTTTTCTTTAATTCAAGACTTAAAATTTTTCCTCATAAGTTTAAATCCATGTGGTCTGTACCTTTCCCAATTTATATAGTACTTATGAATGATGTTTTCTAGATTGTAGGAGTAGAATAAAGCCTATTCATATTAATGGTTAGAGAGTTAAATGTATTTTGAAGGACAACCGAAGGTATGGATACCATCACTATTCTTGAAAATTGATTCAGAATAAAGTCTAAATAGAGGCTCAAAATATATTTCTTCATAGGAGTCAACCCATGGTCCAATATTTGTCTTTATTCTTCTCTTTTCTTCATTTAGGTTCTACTTTAATTTTTTTCTCCTTATTATTTTTTTAAAAAAACTTTTGTTAAGTCAAAGTTCCACTTTTCATTGGTGTTTCTTTGAATTTTCATTACACTTGAGCCATCTTTCCACTTATAACGGTGAGTCACCCCCTTGGAGACTCAATAATGTTTCAGTAGTGGTGTGTTAGTAAGTGTTTCTAAAATAGAAATTATGTTTTTACCGGGAAATTTTTCTATGCATTCCCCTATACTAGAATTTTTATTATATAGTTTTTTATTAATAAGTTTTTTTGCATGTCTTGGAAAATAAAAAATCTTCTGGATGTGTTTGTTACTAGAAATTTCTTTTCATTGATATTAAAATCTCTTCACTACTAGAAATTAAGTTTGATGGAGTTACCCTTGGCCTTTTGTTCTTAAGTTCAGTTTTTAGTAAACATTTTTTATCTTTATTGAACATCTAATTGATTCTAATCTGTTAAACTACTACACCCTATTCACTATGCACTAATATGTTTCAAATGTAATTTATTTAATCTAACTAAAAAACTTTTCAGTAGATTTAATAAAATATATTGTGAACATATTGTATTATATAAATTTTTTTGGTAATCAATTTCATTTGAGCTTTATTGAGACACATTAACATGTCATTAATTTTCTTAAATGAAATTATGTTTTTAGATATCAATTCCAAAAAAAACATCTCCACATTTGAATTCAAATTTGTGGACAATGTTCTGTTTTATGTGTGTGGGAGGGAGTCAACTTTTTTTAAGCTATGTTTTTCTTTTTAAGAAGCCCAATAGATTCATTAACTCTCTAAACTTTTTGTTATAAAATTGTTTAATTTTTCTCATTTATTCATCTATAATTTTAGTCTCTTTATGTTTATAATTATACTTCAAATAATTTTTTCCAATGTATAACACTTTAATGGTAGTTATATTTAGTCTTTAGTCTGAAACTTATGAGGATGAATGATTTCTGAGTAAATATTCTTAGTGATTTTATGAATATTATGTTTAGTAACTATGTTTGAGGGTGATATAGGATAATGTTTTTTGGAGTTATGATCATAACTTTAAAACATGAAGCTGAAATTTTTCTTTGGTGATTCACTTTTTAATTATAAAAAAGTAATTAATTTAATGAGCCATTATAAATGTTTTTCATATAGATCAATTGAAACTGAAGTAAAATGGTCATTTTGGAACCCATAGAAAATCTCTGAGACTCGAGGCACTAAGAGTTTTTCTATTAACTAAATCCATTTTCGATTGGAATAATTTATATGCATAATGATTTACCCAAGGAATATAGTTAGGAAAAATAAAACAAAATTCCTAGTATCCAAAATGTGTTCATTAAGGTGAGAGAAATAATGAACACCAGATGAAGAAGGGGATAATTAATTTGTATGGAATTTTTTTAGTTGTAACAATAATGCGATTAAAAAAATTAATTTAATTTTTTCTTTTTGGAACTTAGGTGAATGTAAAAGTACAAGGTTCCTTTTTTTAATATCTAAACTTAATTTATTTTTAACCTAATATCACTCTTCGATTTAGGATGTAGATTTGATTGAAGTAATTTTATAAGTAGATTCAGATATGAAGTATTACATCTTCATTGGTAGATGGTTCTTCACTTCCCCTTATCACCTATAAATATTTGATATTAAGAAATATTTCATTTAAAATATTCCATTTAAAAATCCTCACTTATAGTTTTTAGTCTTCTGTTTTGAAACTGTAGAACATGCTTCAATTATAGCTCTTTAATAAAAATATTTTTCTATTTTTGAATGACACTAAAGTAGGTTATTGATTGGGGACAATAAAGGATTAGGTGTGGGGGGTTGATGAGTCCTTAAGTTCCCATAATTTTCTACATCGTTTTATTTTATTTTTATTTATGTATATAATTAATTATTCATTTTTGTTTAATATATATTTTTTTTATTTTTATAATAAAATTTATTATTTAATTAATTTATATAGTTATTTTTGTATTTTTAGTCTTTTAAATTTTTAATTTTCTTCTACCTACTTATTTTGTACTTTATTTTCACTCTTTAAGTTTGTTTTCTCTATGTTATAATAGTTTTAGGCAATTTATTGATTAATCAATTAATCAACTTATTAAAATTTTATTAACATATTCTATAATTTTTTTTTATTATTGGTTTTTATGTTATTAATATATATTAACATTAATTTTAATTAATTAGATTTCAATAAATAATTTAACTCTTTTAACCATTATATTTATCTGTCTTTTTGTTAATTTCGTTCTGTTTTTAATTTCTCTTCAGTATTTTAATTATTTTCTCCTCGTTTTTAATTTTTTCAATTTTTTAAGACTATATTAATTAAATTCATAATTAAAATATCATTTCAATAATTGTTTTCATTTCCCCTATTTTTTGTTTTTATTTAGTTTTTTAATTCATTTCCAGATAAGTTATACCATTGAGGGAACTTAACAATGACATAATTTAAATTATCATTTATTGTTGAAAGTGCTAGTTGTGAGTCATTACTCATCGCTGTAGCCTCGTATGAAATAGCTAGTCATTGATTCACAATTGGAACCCACAGTAACCAACACCGTTACATCATCCCACTCATTTTTTTCATCAAAGACTTTAATCCTTTTAGTTTAACACTTTTATTCAATTAATTATTTTAATTAGTTTTTTGAAATCATAAGTTAATATTTCAATTTATGTTTATTTAATATTTTATCATTTAGATATTTTTTCTAAATTTATTAAATAGATAATCATTTTAATTTATTCCATTTTTAATTTAGATTTCACAAATTTAATTAATTGAATTTTATTTTATTTTTATTATTCATTAATTATTTATTACTTTAATTTTATTTTTAATTATATTTTACAGGGAACGCTATTCCACTACAAAACAGTGAGATATTATCTCACTGTTTCATTATTTCAATGTATCACCATCACATAATTATTTGTCTCACTAACACCGTCAGTGCCACAAATGTCTCATCGTTCCTCTGTTTACACAACAACAACGTCCACCTTCGCCTATCTCACTGTCACTACAACTGTGAGAAATTTATCACCATTCCTCATCATCTGTCACACCGCTAAATATATCATGCCACCGATCCCAACCTACTGACACCTCCATCTCCCATCTATGACTCACTGGCCCACCGCCAAATATTTAATCACCAATCCATAAATAAGCTCGAACCAGTGTTTAAGCATAAACAATTTCATTATTTCCATTTTAGTCCATAAATCTAAACCCCTAATTATATTGGAGAAGCTCATCTTCAACACGACCCACACCTACAACCCTTGCTGTTACAGATCAATCCAGCACATGAAAAACATTCCTCTATAGACCGAGCCTCCACCGGGCCCATGATAGTCATGAGCCTCCATTCAAGGATGAATCTGAATCCATCATCTACATATCTGGATCCACAGGAAGTGATGAACCTGAACCACCCTCTATTGCAAGTAAAGATTCCAAATAGCCACAAGAGGCCTCCATATGATGATCCAGTCACCGCTGCCATTGGATTCAAGCCATCATCAATATGTCATCATTTGACCCATCACATCCATAGAAGCCAAGGCCACTCTGCTACTGGAAGAATGTTCAACCTACCGCTACCACCAGAGGCCGAGTCATGGCTTGTGAATGAGAAACCTTTCTATTTGAGCCCTACAGTGAAGAATAACATCAAGAGAGAATTTAATAAAACATATATACATTAATAAAAATAATAATTAATATATAGAATAAAATTAATTAAATAAAATTTGTTGAAATAGATTATTAGTAATAATAATTTATAAATAAAATCAATTATCAAAATAATCTAATTTAATCAAAATTAATAATCTTAATACTTTAATATTTATGTTAATATAATAGAAATAACTTTATTAATTATAATAATTAAAATAAACCTAAATTATATTATTTAATAAAAAATGTAAATATATTAATTAAATTATAACTTTTATATATTAAAATAAAAATGTTATAATTATATTTTATAAAGATATTAAAATATTAGATTTAATAAAATTAATAATATTATACTTAAGAAACATTATTTTTTAAATAAAATAAAATAAAAAATCAATGAATTATTATATTTACTAATAATTAATTAACAAATAAATATAAATAAAATTAACTAACAATAATCTAGAAACAATAATAATTATATATACAAGAAAAATATTTATTTAATCTTTTATCCAATTTATGGGTCTCTGTTTTTATTTGCATATTTATTATAGAGTGAGTTTCATGTCCAAGTGAATCCCAACAACCAAGTTGTAGTTTTCTACAAGGGAATGTTAAAGTGACAAGTGTTCCAAGAAAATGCATGTGTGTGGTAATATGGTGAAAGACAGACTATGCCAGCACTTGCAAGTTGTGACTAATTACGAGATAATGAATGATTTTAAGAATAGAGCAGTAGCAGGACATCATAGAGGATTAATAATTCAACTCATTCAACACTTATAATTCATTTGATACCCCAATAGTAGGAAGATACATTCATGATTCATTTCTTCGACACCACTCACAAATAGAGGTTTAGAGACGGAGGAGCCTAATAGGAAATTAGCATCGTGGGAATGTAAGGGAGATTTTTTCTTCTTTATTTTTCATATTTTGTACTCTATAATAAAATTTTTTTAATGTTGATAATCAATATGATTATATTATAAAATTCGTGGAATGGCAATTTTAATTCAAATAGTTTTTCTTTTATATTTTCTCTCACACTTATCTATTTAAGAAGTCAGAATCAATCATCAAGACTGATTATGATTTTGTTTTTAATTTTTCACACCTCGACAATTTCAAATTAAAAAATTCAAGAATATTTGGTAAGATTGATATTGAATCCATTTTGTGAATCATTAATGACATTAACATTTGAATTTTATAGTGAGTTTTATTCAAATTTTTTTCTTTAAAAAATTCATAAGAAATTTAATTGATTTTTTGGAGTGGAAAACTCCAAGATTAAATTTTCTAGCTATTAAATCTCATATATATGGAGACTAGTCAAATTTTTCGAGGTTTTATTTAAAAAAAATTAGTTAAGAAGTCATCCTTTTAACTAGTTTTTTAGAATTCCGAATTATTTTTCTTGATCGGTTTCTTCCCAATCCTTATTTCTATGTTTTAGTTCATTGTAATTCAAATAGTTTAATCAATACTCTATTTTAAGACTTATCTTCCAATTCAAACATATTTTTTCTCAATAATACCTATTAAAATAAAAAAAATAAATAAAAAATTAAAAAATTATTTTACCCATAGCGGACACTGTGGGGTTTGATTTGAAAATTTTATTTGGTTACTCCACCTTCCCTGTGAGTTCAAACCTAATAGATACTTTATAGTATTAGTAGTAGAAAAAGATAATTAATTAAACTTTTACATTGTAATCAACAACATACGGGTCAAATATCATGGTAAATCTATCTTGAAAAGAAAACAAGGATAATAGGGATTTTCATTTGGATATACACATTTACTAATTATCATTGGGATTTAATTTGTTTAAGTTTAGAGATTTAATATAGTTTTTATGGAATATGGATATTATTTCAAAATTATAGAATTAGGGGGTTTTATTGAAATTGTGAGAACATGATGTTATTTTTTTGGAAAACTGGTACATTTCCAAAATTGGAATTCAATAAGAAACCATAATTTTAGTGAAAAATATAAAATTACTTAATGGAGGAATATTTTATAAATTTTGGATTCTTTGATGAATGTATTAATTTTGGAAAATTTGATTAATTCAATGTTTTTATATTCAAATTATTTATATTTAAAAATATATTATTGGAATTATATTTGAGAATTATTTTGAATATAAATTCATTATAAACATTGACTATCCTATAATGTTTATAAACACCAAAAAATTATCAGATTGATAGACATAAAAAAGAATTCATCATATGGGTAATTTGTGGTAATCATTCATTATAGGTGATGAGTTTTAGTAACATAATGTTGTTAATAAAGATGATATGATGGGTCAATTATTGAGAGGATTACTATGGGGTTATCATTTTTTTATTTTATTTAATTTTAAAATTTTCATATGAAATTTTTTTTCTACAGGTGATGTGTATTTAAAATTTATATATATCCAAATACAATGTCTATGGGTTTATTCTAGAAAAAATGCTTTTCCAAATGGTATGTTTTTTCCCTCACTAATTTTCATTATAATTTGGAGTTTGGGGGATAATCTTTAGGTAATGTTGAATCTTGACACTGTTCTTGGGGTTAAATACTTCTAATTATGACATAACATTTGTAGTTTGAAATCATGTGTATTTGATTGTTAGAATACATCTCAAATTTATGTATGTTTATATGGAATAATTAAAAAATTGTTTGGTAGTGATAGATAAAAATCTTCATGTTTTCAATAAATCAGGGGATGAATCCTTTTATATTGGGAAATATAATATAAATCTATGCAATAGATTTATATATTAATATAAAAATTATATCGATATATATTCAATAAAATAAATTTTCTCTTCACTTCTTCTTTTTTGAGAAGGATTTTTTTTGTGCATAAGAATAAAAAGTTATTCTCAATAAATGAGACTAATGTATTATCAAATTAAATCTTTAATTGTTATTCAGTAAATTTTTTTTTGTAAAATCCATTGTATTACATTATAAAAAATATAGTCGGGTCTTTTTATCCAATAACCTCACATTTTTCTATTTATTTACTATTATATAAAAACTCTATGTGGTTTGAACATTAATAATAGGTATTTAGGATCATTTGAGTATGATACCTTCTATAAATGTGAATAATTTTTATTTGTTATCATAAAAAATTGATTTTTCTATTATGTAAACTACTTTTTGAGATACTAAACCTCATATATATTGTTATATGTCACTAAATATCACACAAGAATATAATAGTTATATTTTAAAATATTAAAAATGTACATGGTATGAAAACTAAAATATTAATTATTATTAATTAGAGTATTAAGATTCCATAATTTCATCATGGTTTGGACTGATTGAGCCCATTTTATACTAATTAATTAAAAATAAAAATTAATTTTATACTTTGTTGAGGAATAACACACTCTGATCAATGATACCTTCTTATTCATTCTTATTAATATGACTCATATACATTGCTATGTGAATGACTAATTATGAAATAGTTAATTTTTGTTAATAATATAATTTTCGAAAAACAAATATTTATAGATTAGATAAATGATCTAATAATTATGATATCTTATATTACATGTCTAATATTTGGATAGTTAAATCACATAATATATTAAAAACGTTATTAACCAAGTTTACTAATAATTTATACTCATTATTTTTGACATATGATAGATTTATTAGATATATGGTAAACTAATAATGTAGTGTAATAGTTAAGGATCAGGAATCTTATAATTGTTTTGTACATTTATCATACATTTTTTATGTAAAATAAAACATTAAAGCTCAGTATTTAAATACTGATTGAATTTCACTTCAAACCACCATCACTTCTCAATTAAAATTTAATTAAATCAAATTTATTTCATATTTAAAATGTTTGTAATTCATTGGAATATTCCGGAGCAAATTCTTCATCACTCAATATTTTTCTCCCACAATTTGTGTTAAAAACACCACATCAATGATGATTTTTGTCCAATCTACTAAAATATTCATTTTTTTCTTTATGATTCCATTTAACCTCAATAAATATATTATTTATATGTTATGGAATATAAATAAAGATATAAAGATGTATTTTTCTGGTTTTTATGAATTGTACCATCTAACAAACTATGTCATCATGATCCTTTATTTTATCAATCCATTAATTTAAATAAACACATATAATGATGGTGGCTTTGAAATTTTCCTATGATGGTGTATAATATATTTATCTTTTATTTATATTATTTAAAACAATATATTATTTTGTTTTAAATATTTTAATTTAATTTTAAATCATTGATTTTGATAAAATAATAAAATTTCACCTGATCACTGATTTAATAAAAACAATTTTGATGATAAATGTTGAATTTTAGATATAATTGTCATTTTTGAATAATAATTTAATCATGAGATTTATTCCTTTTAAAATAAAATGTGTATTTCTATATAAATTTTTATATTAACTATTTGAACCAACATAAATACCATTTCTTAATTAAATAAATTAAGAAATAATATTTTGAAATTTTTTATTTAGAAAATTGTAAGATCATTTGTGTTTTGAAAAAATTTCAATTGATTTTTTCATGATTTAGGAATAAATTATTGAGAAATATAATGAATTATCATGAAAAATGTGAAGGAATTTATATATTTAATATAGTTATTAAATTTAATAATTAGATTTGACAATGGTCTATTACATAATAGAATATGGCCTTTTATGAGTGTGACCCTGGTGGATTTCTATTAATTTTAATATGAAATGATGGTGACTAATGTTGTGTTATGGATATTGTGTTTATGGTTAAAATAATATAGTTACATGTTATAATAAAACACTTATCATAGATTACATGTTTTAAATGAAAGAATCAGATGTGTTAGTTTCTTATCAAAGAAACAGATTGTTGAGTTGATTTTATATATGTAAATATATTTGTTCCATTAAATTTTATACTAATATTTGTAATTATCACTTAATATATAAAGTCAAAATAAATTTTTTAATTGATTGTTTCCAATGACAGATCTAAGAGTTGAGAAAATGTTTTCAGATTGGCCAGGCATGAGAAACATTATAACTAATTTTAGAGAATGCAATATGGCATTATTTTACACACCCCAATATGGATACCTTTGTGTACATGTGAATCTTATGTTTTTTTAGTATATAAAACACTTACTTATTTATTATTTATGGACTATAGTCACGTATGTGGAGCTGTAGAGGTCGTTTTGGAGGGTGATTATTATTACTTATTTTTATTTTATAATATATACTGTATACAGCTACATTGTCATACTGTGATACATTAGACAATAATTATAATAATTCCATTATAGTTTTCTAACATTATGCTCAATTAATATTAAATGATTTAAATAAATATAAACTACATGTATATTTTATTTTAAATTTAATGGAACTGTTTAACAGTTTTTTAGGTTTATTCTATTATTCCAGTTTCCATCTTCTATTTATGGAAAAACATGCTTATAGTATTTTTTTCACCGTTTCATAAGAACTAGGTTAGGTATATTGGTCTAGGAATTCTAAAATTGAATGATATAATTTTTTTGTGTTCATTATGGTAATTTTAATTGTAGGTATAGATATCTGATTATTATAACTCAAGATATAGTTATAAAAAGTCTATTTATTATCTCCATATTAAAAGTTTAATGGTTATAAATCTCTTGGACCGGTTATTTATGTATTTTTGGAGTTAAAGTTATAAATAGTTAGTTTTAGTGTTTTTTACACTGTGAAGGGAAGTATTTTAAGGTTTTTGATGAAAATAATCGAGGAAATAATTATAACACCCAAAATATATAGCTTAAAATTGAAAGATATGAGATTTTTAATAAGGTATGTTTTTTTATGTTTCAGTTTATGTCCCCTTTTTTAAATTATTGTTTCCTAGAGTTTATCAGAAGTCTTGGGGGTGTTTCAGAGGGTTGGGACACAAGAAAAGAATGAAAAGTAGTTTTCTAGGCATGATTCACCGTTTGTTCACGATTACTGCAAACCATGCAGAGTATCCTAAGAAACCGTGTGAGGGGATGATTTTGGGACTATGGATCTTGCATGGTGTTCATAGTGTCTAGAAAACTATGCAAGTAAATTTTGAAAAGGGGGGATTTGGGATTGAAACTCTTGCATTGTTTGTGCACAATTTGGGAAACAATGTGGGTAAACCGTGCAACCCGATAAATTTGAGAAATTTAAAAATATCCATTATGGTATTTTTAACCCCAACTCTGGATTACCAACTCTCATCCCCATTAAATCCCTAGTGACATGGAAGAGATTCTAATAGTGATTCTCCCTCATCTTTAGGTCATTCGGAGCGTTGTTAGTTGCGAATTGAGGATCTGGGTAAGTCTAATATCTTCTTTTATTCCTCCAATCAATTTGGGTTTTCATATTTCTTACTTATATTTCCAAATCTCCAAAACCTTATTTTCCTGGTTATATAAAGATTTATTGTTCATTGGTTGGTTGAATTGGTATCTAAGGCTTTTATTGAGGAGTGTTCATTAACAGATTCAAGGTATGTGGTCTACAAGTTATATCCCATAGTTATGTTTGAGATTTGTTTATAATTTGGTTTATTTATTAGTTAACCCTTGTTTTTATTTTGATACATTGATTATATTTGTTAAATTTAATGTCTAAATTATGAATGGAAACCCCCATGGTCTATTTGGAACACATAGAGGATGACTTGACCTTTTCAGGGCCACCCATGGGGTGCCCCGATACTTTCCAAACATAGAAGTTAGCTAAGTATGAGAACGGTTATCATGTGATAATTTAGATCTCTTTATAAGCATGTTGACATGTCTAATGGAGTGAAAATAAAATATAAGAATGTTCCTATACTTACTATGTCTTAAGGGATGGTTTGGAATTGTAAAAAGAATGGGTTAAAATAGTAAAATTGGGATTGTTCTTTATGGCTATTGAATTATGTGGAAAACCTTAAGAGGGTTAGTGTATATTAAATGTTGAACATGTGGGGTTGGTAATGTAGTTTGAATTAATCAATATGTTTTATTGGATGATACATGGAAATGATAATTGGGCTAATGGGTTATGTATTGTAAAATGTAATTTTAAACGGGCAATGGCATAACATTGAATCCATGTGGATTTTTGTGAATAATGATTATTATATATATTGGTTTTATTAGTTGTGATATTGATAAATGCGGGGAATGGATAAATAAACTTGTTCCCATGGTTTCATGGTGGGATAAAGAAATTATTCTCCTCCCACATGTAGGGTTGGAATTATTCACTAACCTACATATGAACTACTTTGGTTTGGGAGTCAGATTAAAGATTTATTCCATCAATTTTTGTATTCAATGAATATACATGGACTGAGGCTCAAAGGTATTTTTGTGATTACATGATATTCTCATCCCTAGTTAGATAGGGACTTAACTTGTTTCTCTTTTATTGAATTATAAATTCCATTAATATTTTGTGAATAAGGTAAATTTATATCACATTTATTACATGTTGTGGATGAACTAAATGATGATATGATGTATAAAATGAATTTGGAACAATAATCCTAATTTTAATAGAAAATTATTTATTTTTAACTAGTTTATCATATATTTTATTTCTATTACTTTCCATTAATTTTTACTTGCATACACTATCATTTTATACTGGATATTGTTTAGACATAATTGGTGGTAGACTAAAAAGTTTTACGCATACACTGCTCATGCCCCTGTAGGGAACTCGACCATATTTCCTACTTATAGGATAAGAAAAGGTAAACACCTTGTGTATAATGGTTGAGTCATGATCAATTAGTACATGGGTGAGGTTTTTTATATAGATTAAGGATTGTTTTGGGGATTCCCAAATTATTTTTAATTATGGGTTTTGTTCACTCGTTATTGTATTTTCACATGACATATTTACTATTTCTTGTGCTTTGTACCTAGTTTGAGAGTGTTTGGTTATGCATGTTATTGGTTGTTTCATATTATTCTGCTATTGATATTGTGATTTGTTATGGATTTCACTAGTTTTGAGGGTATAGTCTCCCCATGTGGATTATTAGACCCTCGTTGCTTGTCGACAACATTTGGTGTATGGGGAGGCACACTTGAGGTCCTATTACCACCCTACTCGGGGCACTGATCTAGTGGCACCCAGATCAAGGACATTACAAAGTGGTATCAAAAGAGGTTATTTTCCCTTTCTTACTATTTGGGGATGGTAGATATGATATTAGGATAGTGTTGGGCCTTGGTAATTATCTTGAGCCTCGGTGTAGCTAACCCTTGTATGAGGGAAAACCCAAGTCACCCAGGGAGGGAATTCTTATTCTTGTTGTGCTTTGTCACATTTAATGATATTGGACCATTGGGTGGTGCACATGTTGTGTTGTGGGACTAGTTTATGATATTTTACTCATGGAAGAAATGGAATTAGGTTTTTCATTGATGAATCTTTTTAGAAACTAAATTATATATGTGATATGCATCATGGTAGGCACACACAGAGGATGGGTGTGTGGGACATAAAAGGTAGGATGTGTTTAATTTAGTTAGTAGTAATGAAATGTTATTTAATGAAAAATGGGATTTGAGATTGCTAATTACTAATTAAAAAATTATTCTTCTAAATGAGAGGTAAGTAAATTAAAATGTTGTTGATGTAAATTGGGATAATTATTTTTTTAAAAATTTATAAAAGACAGGGATTCAAATCATGTGAGTTAGTAACCCCATGTTATCTGTGGCCATAGTAAGGATGGTTGGTGGTAGTGATCTAGATATAATGATTCTTAATGGGTAGTGTATGTGAAATTATTTGTTTATGGACAATTGTGATACCTCCCTTATACATTGTTATAGTTTCCATATAAAAAGATAGTGTTTCGCATTGTAGAGAAATGCCACCAGAAGGCATGTGCTGATTGGGTGCCAAGAGTATGTTATTGAGAATGCCCCCTTGTGGTGGAGTAAGAAGATCTAGTTGTTTAGAATGATTTGGAAGAGGTGTTCTGTGAGAACATTTCTCATTTTATGCAGATTATGAAACATGACCCAGGGCGGGTCACACCGAGTATGTTCTAGTTAACCAGGGTGTTTCAGTAGAAGAACCCTCTGACCATTGCTAGAGAGGGTGGTCCATATGAAGCCAATTTGTAGATAGATTCTATCCAAACAATTCTTGATAATCTAGATACTCCTTATGAGAATAATTATATGTTAAAATTCTATATGTTGTGGGACCCGGAAAAGCGTTGGTGGGATGTCATACTTCATACTAAAAAAGTAGTGGAAATGGTGTGGAGAAGTTTTCGTGAAACATTTTTGGAGCATTAAAACCTAGAAACCTTAAGCTAGAAAAAAGATGTGGAGTTTATGAGTTTAACTTAGGAGACAATGTATGTAATGGAGTATAATGTTCGGTTTAAAGACTTTCAGTGTTTTTTATGCTTTATTGGTAGATGAGGAATTGATGGAAATGTGCTTTCAGGATGTACAATGGAATGAGATCATATCCAAAGTAAATATCATTTGGTTTAATTGGTTTGAAAAAGTTATGGATCAGGCCCTCATCTCAGAAGGAAACCTCTATGAGGCCCTTGGAAGCAGACATGTAGTTTTGGTGGGGTGAACCATCAGGGCGACTTTCGATAGTAGGAAGCGCCACCTCATGAATTTCTACTAGGGAAGCTATAGAATGCAGTGGCATAAAAAGTAACAAGTCGCTTAGTTTAGTGATCGAGTAATCTACTATCAGTGTAGAAGGTTGAGGCATGTGTGAAATCAGTGTTCCTAATAACCTATTGAGCACAGAGCATGTGAAAATGTGGTCTATGTGCAAAGGTTGTTCAGGAACCCACGACCACTAGAAGATTATAAAGGATAAAGAACAAGGAAGAGTGTTGGAAGGGGGAAAATTACCCCATATCAGGCAGTTATTTGGATATCCACAGTTTGTACCGGTAGGGGTGGTGGATGTGGAACTTTGGGGTCAAATAATTCATACCATCAGGGCTGTGCAGCAGAGGGTACATAGGTTGAATCCTAGGTGGAGGGATATGCCAGCTTCATGAAACTCACTATACATCTAGAGGAGGTGAAGCTGGACCATCTACCATTTGAGATACAATTCATATTGCTTCCACACTCGCTAGTGATTTGTTTGACACAAGCGCTACACATTATTTTAATTCACCATAGTTTATAGTAGTGTTGGGCTTAACTATGGAAAGTGTGTGTGGAGTTATGTCAATTGATACTTCGTTAGGGGTGCGAGTTGAAAACACCACGTAGTGTAAAGGTTGTGCTTTAGAGGTGGGTGTATATCATTTAATAGGTATTTTTTTATTGTAGAGACTTCAGGTTTTGACTTGATATTGGGTATGGATTAGTAAGTGGTGTATCAAGCCCATATCTATTATTATCGATGTTGGGTAACGGTCATGTCTCTTGATGGAGACACTTATGTTCTTTAGGGTTTGTGGGATGTTTTTTCAGGCCATGCATGGCCATTTATTCAATATTTAAGAGAGATAATGGCCTAAGTTTCATGCCTTGATCTTGATAATTAGAAGAACATGTTTTTTCTCATGTGTTTTATTGGTTCTAGGATGTGTTTCATGAGGAATTATTAGGGAAACCATGTGAGAAAGATGTTGAGTTTACAATTAAGTTCTTATCATGGGTAGAACTAGTGTTTCTTCCTCTGTATCGAATGGCGATGGTAGAACTCCAAGAACATAAGTGTCAGTTGGAGTATTTGTGGCTAAAGGGTTTATCTGTCCCAGTAAATCATCTTGGGGATCTCCCATGCTATTTTCTAAGAAGGTAGATAGATCGTTCAAGCTATTTGTTGATTATAGAAAGTTGAATCAGGTGATGTTTAATAACTGATTCCCTCTTCATAGAAATTATGAATTATTTTACCAACTAAGGTGATATTTTATGTTCTCCAAGATCTATTTGAGATCAGGTTACCATCAGTTGAGTGTGATTCCTTCTGACATACCACTGACTTCGTTTTTGTGTTCGTACAGATTGTTTGAGTTTTTTGTGTTTTTTTTGGGTTTACCAATGCACTGATTGTATTTATGGATTTAATGAACTGAATATTTTACCTATATATAGATAATTTCATGGCTGTATTCATAAATGACATTTTAGTGCACTCGATAACTCTTGACGATCATTCCAAACATCTTGACATCATTTTGAGTACACGATGAGATCATAGGCTTTACGACAATATATAAAATGTCAGTTCTGGATTGATAAAGTGAATTTCATGGTATATGTTATTTTTGAGTTAGGTGTGTCGGTGGATCTAGACACGGTCCAGGTTTTGGTGTCTTTGGAGCTGTCAAAGAATTATTTTGATATCCATAGTTTTCTGGGTTCGGTCGGCTACTAGATAAGGTTCATTAGTTTTTTCTATCATTTTGAAGCACCACTCTCAAACTTAACCAAGAATGGTGTTATGTTTGATTGGTTAGAGGAATAAGAAAATACTATTCAAGAATTGAAGAATTGGTTGACTACCGCACCGAGTCTGATCTTACCTGAACCTGGTTAGAAGTAAACTTTATTATGTGGTGCATCGGGTGTTGGATTGGGGGATGTGTTGATGTTAGATGATCGGTTTATAGCTGATGGGTCAATATAGTTGAGGCCTTATGAAAAATATTACTCTACCCATGATCTCAAGATAAATATTTTGGTTTATGCATTTACGTATTGGAGAAATTACTTGTTGGGAGAACGATTCATGTTTTTTACCGATCATAAAATATTAAAGTAAATCTTCTCTCATTGGTATTTAAATCTTTAGCAGTGAAGGTGGGTTGAGTAACTACAATCCATCAATTTTGAGTTGGATTACACACCTAGAAAAAGGAATCGTGTTGTAGATGCTCTGAGATAAATGACTCAGAATCTGGTGGTCTAGGAATCCAACATTGAGTGGAGGGTCATGGCATTGTTTGATGAGATGCACCTGTAGGGGTCGTACATGCACAAAAAAATTAATCTTCCATCTATAGTGATTGAGTTTACAATTTTGAGCTTGTTCAAATAGAGTCACCTGGAGGATCCAGATTGTTTTACTATGAAGGAAAGTATTAACTGTGGGGGGTCACCCAGTAATCTGGTTGATGGTGCTGATAATGTTTTCTATGTTTTGGGTCGTGTTGTAGTGTTGACAGGAGTGTGAGGAGAGTTTATGTGCGAGTTCTATGCCACAAAGTGGGTAGTATATCCTGGCATGACTAAAATGTATTGTGATCTTTGTCGGACGTATTGGTGGCCAAGAATAAAGAATGATTTTTGAGGGTTTCATGGTGTGATAAATTGCATTTCAATAGGTTAAATCCAAGAATCATCATCTAGGTTATTCATCGTAGTTATCTACCATTCTAGAAAAGAAGTGGAATGATGTAATGATGGATTTTTTTAGTTGGCCTTCCAAGGAAACCTTACAAAAATGACACAATCAGAGTTATTGTATATTATATGACTAATGTGGTTCATTTCATGACAATCCAAGAGACTTAAGAAGTTGATCAGTTGGTTGAGTTGTATGTTCTTGAAATAGTGTGATTGCATGGTTTTCCAAGAACTATAGTTCCATATTCTGATCCACATTTCACACTACACTTCTAGAAGGGATTACAAAAGGATCATGGTACCAAGGTGTTGTTGAGTATGGGTTATCACCAGTAGATGGACAAGATGTGTGAGTATATGATTCAGGTATTGGAGGACATGTTGATAGCTTATGTCCTATATTTTTGTGGTTCATGGTAAAATCACACATCACTTGTTGAGTTTTCATGTAATAATAGATTCCAGGCTACAATTCAGATGGAACCTTATAAGGTACTCTATAAGAGACTGTTTAAATCTTTATTGTGTTGTTTAGAATCTAGGGAGTCTGAGTTGTTAGGACCAAATCTTAAGTAGGGGACATATGAGAAGGTTTGTTTGATTCATAAGTGGATGGAAACCGCACAGATTAGGTTGAAGTCATATGAAGATTAGTTTCATAGAATTCTTGAGTTTATGTTAGGTGATAGTGTTTTTCTAAGGGTGTCTCCAAGGTTCATTCACCATTGAATCCAAAAACATGGAATGTTGGGTCCCATGTATATGGTGTCATTAGAGATCAAGGAGAGAATCAAACTAGTGGCTTACTGATTGGATCTTATAAAGCAGTATAGTGGCATGCATAATGTTTCTCTTATTCCAGAGATTTGATAGTATCAAAGTGATCCATCTTATTTTATAAATGGTGATGATGTTGAGCTTCATCTTGTTACATAATTTGAAGAGAATATGGTTTGTATTGTGGATCATAGTGAGAATGTATTGCAGGGTAAGGTTGTACCTTGGATTCGTGTTATATGGAAGCATGGAAAAATTCCAGCAGAAACATCAGACTGAGAATCATATATGAGTGCCTAGTTTCCTGATCCCTTTTCATTGGAAGCTCAATGATGCTCGAGAAGAGCAGCTCGAGGACGAGCCCTCCTAAGGCAGGGAGGAGGTTAGATCTTGGATTTTTCAAAATTTATATCTTTTTTATGATTTAGCTTAAGTACCTTATATTTATTCAACTTCATGGGATAAATCGTGGGACTTATGGGGGTTCAAGACATAAAAAATAGGGCAAAATGTGTTTTCTAGGCATGTTTCACAGTTTGTGCACGATTAGTGAAAACCCTGAAGAGTATCCAAGGAAACCGTGTGAGGGGATGATTTCAGGACAATAGCTCTCGTACTAATTATTAACGGTCTGGAAAAATGTGTCAGTAAACCATTTGAAATGGGGGTTTTTGGATAGTATCTCTTGAACTATTTGTTTACAGTTTGGAAAATCACGTGGGTAAACCGTGCATCCCAGTAAAGTTGAGAAATTTACAAAAAATCCATTACAATATTTTTAATCACAACTCAGGATTTCCTCCCTTCATTCCCCTTATAACCCTATTGATGAGGAAGTGATATCAATATCTTCCAAGGGTGATTCTACCTCATCTCTTGGTCATTTGGACTATCTGTAGTTGTGAATCGAAGATCTAGGTAAGTCTAATATTCTCTTTTCTTCCTACTGTCTATTATGATTTATATCATTCATCCATCTCCTTCCAAATATCTAAACCCCTATTTTCCCAATAATTTCTAGTTTGAGACTTCATGGTTTGGTTTAATGAAGATCAAACACTTCGATTGAGGGAGAATTCATCAACAGATTCAAGGTAGGCGGTATTTATGTTATATCCCATAGTTTTTTTTGATATTTTTACATACTTGTCTTTATTTCTTGGTTACATTTTTTGTACTTTTTTTCCATTGATGATATTTCATATAATTAATGTCTAAATGATGAATTTATACCCTTATGGTCCTCATAGGACACACAGAGGATGACTTGATATTTGCAGGGAAACCTATGGGGTGTGTTAATAATTTCCAAACATAAAAGTTAGCAATATATCATCAAGGTTGTCGTGTAGAAATATTGAGCCCCTAATAAGAAATTTAATATGTTTAATGGGATTTAAAATCATTTATTGGAATCTTCCTATTCTTAGAAACGACTTGAGGGATTTTTTATGATGGAAATAAAAATGGGTTAAATTAGTTTAATAGGGATTGTGCCTTGTGGATAATGATTTATGATGAAAACCCTAAGAGGGTTGGTGTATAAGAAATGTTAAACATGTTGGATTATTAATGGATTGAAAATTTATGAGTATGGTTTATGGGAAGATACATGGGAAATAGAATTGGGAAATGGGTTATGTATTGTAAAATGGCATTGTGAATGGGCTATAGAGTAACATTTAATCCCATTTTATTGTTTGTTTGAATCATGATTGTTATATATATTGGTTTTGATAATGATTAATGGGGGAATGGGTAAATAATCATGTTCAAATGGCTTGGAGGTGGTATAAAGGACTGATTCTCCTCCCATGGTTAGGGTTGGACTAATGCTATAACCTACCCACGAATGCATTGGGTAGGGAGTCAGACTAATGCTTTATGCCACCAATGGTTGTATTCAATGAAAATACATGGAATAATGCTCAAAATAATGTGTGGTGATTACATGATATGCTCATCCCTATTGATATCGGTGCTTAACTAATTTCACTTATACATAATGATAAATTCCATGAATATTGTGTGAATAATGTAAATGTTTATCCAATGTATTACATGTTGATGATTAACTAAATGACGAGATGTTGTACATAATGAACTTGGCATTATAATCCTAATAGTAATTGAAAAGAATAAAATTTTAGCTATTGGTCTACGTATTTTATTTCACTTACATGCTATTCATTTTTACTTGTATGAACTCTCATCATGTACTATATATTTTTTAGACCACATTGGTGTTGGTCTACTAAGTTTTACCCACACCCTTCTCGAGACTCTATTGGGAAGCCCATTAGATTTCATACTTACATGATAAGAAAAGGTTGAGGGCCCCATGGATGGGGGTTAATTCATGATCGAGAGCTACATGGATGAGGTTATTGACTTTGAGTTAAGACTGTTTTGGGGGTTCCACTATTTTTCATTATTTGGGCTTTTTTTACTTGGTATTGTTGATTGACATGAAATATTTATTGTTGAATATGTTTTGTACGTAGTTTGGAGATGTTTGGTTATTCATGTTGGTTATTTCATATTGTTCCACTATTTTTATTGTGATTTTCTATGTCTTACTCTGGTAATAATTATATACTCTACCATCTTGACTTATTAAACCCTCACTGCTAGTCAGCAACCTCTGGTACATCAAAAGACGAGCTTGAGGTCATGTGATGACCCAACTTGTGGAATCAATTTAGTGGCACCTATGATAGGGACATTAAAAAAATAATAAGCTCGATATATTTTCTAATAGATAACACTGTTATTTAGGTGAATTGAGATATATTATAAAAATATAACTATTCAGATATTCCATATAAATTGAATTAGTGGCTATTAATATGAAATAAATTTAAATAAATTTATTGTTTTCCTAGTCAATAAAAATATATTTATTAATTCTTTGGAAATATTCACTCAATTTTTAGTGAAGTTATTTTATGCTTTAGAAATACATTTCCATTAAATTTGAATTTTATTGTTTTTTTGGGAATTATAATTAATTTATTATAATATGATAAATTATATTTTAAAATTCATAAATGTTTTTTAAAATCATCCTATAAAAATTAACTTCTGGTTTAATTTTTTGATTTTTCAAAAATGATGATTTTTTATTGAATAGTGTAAAATACTAATTTTTAAATTCACTCATTTCATTTTAGTAAATAAAGTAATTTAAAGGGCCCATTAAATATTTTATTTTTCCTACAGTTACATATAATCCTTTTAATTTCATATTATATAATATATTTCATTTTAAATTTCAATATTCATGATTTTGATATAACTATATTATTATCCTCGAATACGCATTTGTTTCCGAAAAATGGGATTTCCTTATGTATTATACTCTTATAATAAAAATAATTTTTTCTAATTTTAGAAATATATTTTTAAAAATTAATTTTAAAAATCATAATCTCAATATAATGTTGGAGTTAAATTTTTATAATTTTCTAAAATGATTGATTTTTCAATGAATAGTAAAAAATACTAACTTTTTTTTGAAAACGTCATTTTTGTTTTTATAATTTAAAAAGTTTCATTTGGTTTTAACAATATTTAAAAGTTAAATTATTTGATTTATAGAATTTATTTTCTGATAAAATCTAGGGTAATCGGTTTTATGTTGGATTTTTGAATAAATGTTTTTTATACTTCATGATTTTTTTTTTGAAAACTGTTTTTATCACGTTTTTTGGGTTTAATATTAAATTAAACATTTACAAATATATGAATGGTGTTGGGTAAAATGGATTACATATTTGGATTAATAATAATTTATATTATTTTATAGGGTTAAAATAATTTTTTTTTTCATAATGAATAGTAAAGATATGTAAAGGTTTTTAATGTTAAAACTAGTTTACCAGTGGTTAAACTAAGAGATTGGGATATTTTCTCATTTAAAATATTCTAAATAATATTTTATAGACATATTGTGACATAATAATATCCCTAATATTAACATCATACCATTTGGAATCATTTAGAATGGTTATGACTTTATTATATGTAAATATCTTTTGAAATTACATTTATATCCTCTCCCCCACTTATAAATGCACACTCATACATTCTCTTATTTAGTGAATGTTGTTATATATATCATAATAAACATCGGAAAAATTAAATTCTCTAATTTCATATTCCTTATATATACATATATATATATATATGATTATCTTCTTAAAGTACCATTCCATGGGTCTTTAAGAAAGTGTCTAAATAATTCATACCACAGAAGAGTTAATTGTCTCACACGACCCCTTTCAGTTTATTTTTTCATCAACCTCCTCTAAATAGATTTTATTCATTATAAAATAGTAAATTAGATATATTAAATATATAAAAATAGCTTTTTTATTATATAATAGAGAAATGTAAATCTTACACCTAATCAAATGTGAAGTGATAGTATCGCTCGAGCGTACGTTTGGACTATAACCACCATGTAGCGATACAATTCATTTTCCAAAAACATAATTCATGTATGGTTATCATAATGTGTATAAATTATATATAATGTATTTATAAAATAATAATTATTCTGGAAATATAATATCATTTCTAACTTTTTACCTTCTATTCTATTGGAAAATGATAATGTCACCCGTACATAAATGTGGACTACCACCTACATGAAGCAATGAGATTATTTTTTATATTATGTGTCACATTATTTGTAATAAAGATATATTAAATTAATATATATGTTATATATGATATATTTCTTATTAAATACATTTTAATTATTATTAAAATTTATTTTGTAACGTTCTTCAAAAGATGAATACAACGTTTATGCATATGTACGTCTTACTATTTCTATAAATAGTGTAATTAATTTTTCTACCGATACATTTTATTGATGATTTTAAAAAATATTATTATTATATATTATATTAATAACATTATTAAAAAATTAATTTTATTGAACATTGTTTTTTATTTAAGGCCTTGAACTATCGAACTATAATTCTCATGTAAACAAATCTTTTAACACCAAAAATATATGATTTAAATAAGGAATTATTAATAAATGTGTTTTTAAACATTAAAAGTGGATAATATATGGTATATTACGTGTCTAAATTATTATATTATAGAATAAAATTTAATTTTAATTTTTTATACAAGATTTTAGATCACATTCGATTCATGTTCAACATGTTGTATGGTTTTCTCGTCTCATTATTTTCCATGAGACTTATAACATATTCACCACTTGTTTCATTCATGTGTTTTATATACATAACCATTGATTTTTTTTACAAGAAATCCATTTATATTCATATTACATAAATATTCATTAAAGTTATTTCTTACATTTGGGTTATTATTCAAAACATAACAAAGTGGTAAGGGCTTAATGTTCTAACCTTACTGTTTATTTGGTTTGTTTATGACTATATTTAAGGGGATGAAATTTTAGGATCTACCTCTCAATAATATAGGTACATTTATTATCATTTGTGATATTTAGATATCACATGTTCTTCTTTCATTTAACTCACATTAAAATATCAAGGAACTAAAATAGTTTTTATAAGGATAAATTACTTTATTTCTCAAATTAAGTGAAAATCAATTTTCTTCTATATGAATGTTTTTATAATATTTTCATGAATTTTTTTCTATTATGTAATGATTTTTTAAATTAATTTTTACCCATGAATTATTTTTTATAAAAAAAATAAAAAGAGCCTTATTGTTATTTTTTGAATGAATAACATTTGATTTTTTTACTAGAAAGGTGATTGGAATCAATTTATAATGTACACAAGATGAATAAAATTACAAAACATCATTACTTATCAATAATTTTAATCTTATATTAAAATTTTACATGTTTATTTTTAAATTTTAATTTTTTTATTCATATTTTTGATTTGTTTGGATATTAAACAAATTATTTAAATTTCAAAAGGGAATTTTTCTGATGAGATGTTCCAGATGTATTTTAATGTTATTTTTTATCTATGATTTCAACATTTATGTTGCTTATTAATTATTTAGGATATGATCTAATGACACCATAAACATTCATTATATGGATTGATTATTATTAGGATGATTTGAGTATGATTTTATGAAACCCTTTTATTTCATTTGTCTTAATATTTTTATGACTGAACCTTTATAAAACCCATTTCTTCTCCAGGTCCGAGCAAGATTCTCCTCTGCTTCTGTGTCTCTACCTTATTTTTTCTCCAAAAGTGATGGATCGGTGTGACCCTAAACTTGTGGAGGAGGTCCCTACGGTGGTCCTCTCAGACAAGGAACTTCGGGAGGCGGCCTCCTTCCATGAGCAGACCATTGTGGCTCGGTTTGGCTGTAATAAGCCTTCGCTGAAGTTCTTCAGTAGCTTTGTGGATTATTGGGATATGTCTCTCCAGGAAGCGGTTTCTGAGGTTTCAAGGGTCGCCTTTTTCATTAAACTTTCTTCTAAGGAATAATTAGTTAAGGCTTGGTAAAGGGAGATAAGGAGATGTGGCTCTTAGTGTTTTTCTCTTACTAGGTGGTTGTGGGATTGCCACTTCAGACGTGAATCTTCCTCCGAAGTTGTGTGGTTATCTTTCCCGGGTTTTTCTCTCCCTTTTAAAAACCCAGCTATCTTGAAGGAATTAGGGAACTCGCTGGGGTCCTTTCTCTTTGCGGATGTCAACACCAGGTGCCTTCAGGCAGTGGCCAACCAGTGTATCAGCGTTGAGTAAGATCTAGCGGTGAAGCGACCTCCCACGGTCTAGTGGGAGTCCATTAATTGTTTCTCCTGGAGGCAGAAAATCTTATATCAACGTCTACCGCATTTTTGGGTCATTTGAGGTTTTCATGGTCACCTGGAGATGAGCTACCAGAGACGAAGGGAGGTTCTGAGTCCCTCACGATGGGGCGCGTTTGAGGAATCGAGTCAGGACCCACTCAGTTCGAGTGGAAAGGTGTCTGGGTAGATTTACATTATTCCAAGTTTGAATTCAAATTCAATTTTTTTGGATAGCGCTCGCGAGAAGGAGATAGGGCATGCAGAGACCTCCTCTGACTTGGTCAGGTCTCTGTTGACTGCTTCCTCGGACCCCTCGGACCTTATCACCTAGTCTCCGTGAACTTCTAGGTAAGTCCCCTCACCTCTCCCACGTGTGGGAAACTTTTCTTGGTGGGATTCGGAGTTTTTTGTTGATTTCTCCTTGGGAAGTCTAGCCAGGATGCTGCCATTTCCTCCTTCTCCTATCTATGTTTTGGCTAAGCTCTCATCAGAGAAGTTACATAGATTTTTGGTTAGTAACCTTACACATTCCTTGGATGATCTTGGAGGAACAAGTGGCTTGTATAAGGGCGTCGATAAACAATTGTTGACCTCTAGGTCTTCCCCGCCACGAAGGTTTCTGATCTCCTTTGTGCAAGAAGATCTGGGGACCGAACCGTCTGGTTTTCTTTCATCTGAAAGGAAGTCTCTCCTCGAGGTTGAATATTTTTCGCATAATAATTTGATCTATTCCCCGAAGATGGGTAGGTGTGAAGATTACTTACCTGGTCCAATATCCCATTCGAAGGAGAAGGAGGAAGGTTGTTAAGCTCCATCCCATCTTCAAACCTCTTCACATTTTTAGGCCTGGAAGGGCTCCTGATAATGTTCACTCTCATTATCTAGAACGCACACTGCTTGGGAGCCCAAGTCAAGTGTATTTTTTTGGCATTTGAAGGTAAGATGTCGAAGTCATCCTTGTTGGTTATTTTGGAACTGAAGTAGAATTCTGGTAAATTACCGTGGCTTGCAAAAAATCATGGTTTTCTTAACTGCATGCATGGGGAACCTTTCAACTACCTAATTTGGATATGTTGGAGGAGCAACATTTCTGTGGAGGTTGTTAACCAGATTCCACAATCCATCAGCACAAGGATCTCTATTGGTAGCTCTTTCATTTTGTTCTCTTTTGTTTACACAAGTACACGAAGTACTGAGAGGAGGGAATTATGGAGTCACCTTTAAGACATTTCAGATGTATCTTTACCATGGTTCATGGGAGTTGACTTTTACTCCATTTTGGATGTATGAGTGAAAAGGGTTGGATCTTGCATTAATCATGAAAGCATGAAGAAGTTCCAGGTGTTTATTATCCATGCTGGGCTGTTGGATTTGGGTTTCAGAGGATCCAAATATACCTGGCGCAATAACCGTAGAGGGAGGGATCACATCTACAGTCCCCTGGACAAATTTCTCACCAACATGAAGGATTAATATCTTCTTTCTAAAACCTCAGTCACACACCTCACATGCATTCTCTTTGATAATGCACCTCTGCTTGTTGAAATCAGATGTGAAGCAGTGGTGGGAGATTATTTCCATTAATCTAGTGAATTTCACAGTGATATGAACTTCATGCAATTTCTGAAGGACTCTTGGCTTAAGGAGTAAGGGAAACGGTCTTGGTATGGTTTGATGAATGGTATCAAATGTCTGAAGCATGATACTAGAAGATGGATGACTGAGCAACCGAGGGTTTCTAATGGGTTGGAAAGCATGCAAATGGAGGTTGAAAGATAGGAGGAATCCCTTCTAAATACATGGGTGGAGATTACCTTTTCTATTTTATGTGATAAGAATATCATTCTAGCGGAGAGGCTCTTAGAAACGGAGAGAGTTTTTAAACAGAGGTCTCGGGCTAGGTGGTTAAGGGAATGAGATCGTAATAATTCTTTCTTTCAGGTGTCCATAAAGGTGAGGACAAGAATGAAGATTAATCCGAGGCTATATGATGGCTCCTTCACATTGGATGTGTTTATTGCGGGGAGTATGGACTTGGAGAACTTTTAGGGTCTTCTGGCAGGGGCACACTCCTCTAGCTTTGAGAGGGATGTCTCGGACAGTGACGGTTTTTAGAATTTCTTGCCCCTTTTGGTTAATACTTTGGACAATGATTGTCTGTCATCTATTCCTCAGGAGGAGGAGATAAGGGAATCATTATTAAGTATGACCGTGGACAGTGCACCTAGTCTGAATGGGTTTATATTCTCTTTCTATAGAGTATCTTGGAAGTTTTTTGGTCAGCATGTTGTTGAGGCGGTGTAGGATTTCTTCGGCGGTGGATCTTTGAACAAGGGTATCTCCTCCTCATGGGTGGTTCTTATTCCGAAAATCAGAATTCCTAGTCTCATCAACCACCTTCGGACCATATGTCTCTGCAACGTGTCTTATAAAATTTTGTCCATGGTTATTGGTAGGAGAGTTTCTAAGATCATTCCCATGGTGGTCTCAGAGGAGAAACATGGGTTTAATAAGGGTCGAAGCATTCAAAGAGTGATTGGTATTGCTAGTGAACTGGTTCATGACATCAACAAACATGTTGTGGGATCTAACGTTATCTTCAAAGTGGATATGAACAATGCTTATGAAAAAATATAATGGGGTTTTATCATTTGTGTCATGAGAAATATAGGATACTAAGATTGGTTCTCTAACATATGCTTCAGGTGATATTCATAGCCTTAGATTTCGATCTCGTTACAGGGAAAATGTTTTGGTTTCTTTAAGACTATTAGGGGTGTCAGGCAGGGTGATCCACTGTCCCCATTTCTATTTTTGCTCGCCTAGGATACGTTGTCTAGAAACTTAATCTGATGCTTATCTAAGGGAAAGCTGAAACCTTTCCATGGATGAGGAAACATGGGTAGTATCCTTCACTTGATGTTTCCTGATGATATTTTTCTGTTTATGAATGGCAGACATAGATCTTTGTGTCTCCTCAGGGACATTTCGTGTAACTATGTCAGGTTTAGTGGAAAAAATATTAACACCTTGAAAAGCTATCTATTTATCCCAAAGAAATGTCCAGAGAGAAGATGCAGGGAGATATAGGGAATTCTTGGTTGTAGAAGGAAGCAATTTCCTATGTTGTATATTGGGGTGCCAATCTATTATGGCTGCATTAGGAAACACCACTTCAATGATATTCATGAGCGCCTCATGGGAAGGATTCTCAGCTGGAAGAACGAGATTCTTTCTTTTGGTGGGCATGTTATACTGATAAACAGCATCCTTACGTCCATCCCATACATACATTCTCTATCATCAAGACACAGAGAGGTACTGTGGAGTGAATGGAAATAATTTTGAATACTTTCCTATGGGACACAAAGATAGAAGGGTGATGCCATTTGAAATCCTAGAAGTGGTTGTCTCAGATAATGGAGGAAGGAGGTTTCGGCCACCTTGATATTCAGGATAACATCCTCGGTTTACAGGCGAGGATGGACTAGGAAATCATTATCGGAGAGACCCTTTGGGTAAAATTTTTTAAAATACGATATAGTTTGAAAGGGGAGGCTGTTTCTCATGGTGATACTATTTTGGCCATGTGCATGTTTTCCCATCTTGAAACCAAGTCCAGTTATACAAGGTTGGTTGTCAGCAGAGGGGATATTAGCTTCTTGAATTCTAACTGGGCTGGTAAATTTCTTGATTATCTAGGTTGCCCGCACCCTAATATTTCATTCTGGGATGCATGTGATCATTATGATATTATTCATGTGGCCTTAAATCCTAGCCTTTTGAATCTGTTCGAAGGTATGGTGATGAGTGAAGAACTGGACTTATGCTGTTTCTCGGAGACTAGCTCTGGCAGGTACAACAACTATGATTACAAGAGGATTATTCAGTAGGATCGTAACATGGAGGAGTGGGTTTTGGCTATCTCGTGCAATGAGATTCCTACAAGTATGGACTTTCTTCTTTGGAAGGTTTGTAACACGGAGTTACCTATAGACAAAAATATCTAGAATAAGGGTGTTCACATGGCTTCTCGGTGCTCTTGCTGTGTGATCCCACATTTCGATACGACGACACACTTGTTCTTCCAGGGCCAATGGGCTTCTCACTGTTGGTTGATCTTCACTCACCCTCAGCACTCAGTTAACTATCCCCAGTCTCATGAGGATTTTGTGATTGCATGGTTCACAGGCACCGATAACTGAGCTATGGAACATTCCATTAGGACGGTCATTCTGATTTCCATTTTTTGGACCATCTGGGAGGCGCGTAATCAGGTTCTCCTAGGAGTCTAATGATCTCTGTTGTCCCTACATATTTGGCTCAGTTCTATTATCATGGAGATTGTATCACTCATCAAAGGTGGGCTTGCGTCGGATACAGTTTGCAACCTTATTAATCACCCATGCATGCAAAACAGGGGAAGTATATCCTGGGTGAAGTGGTAACCACCGAGTCATGGTTTGAAACTGAATATTGAAGTATCATATATGGAAGGGTATATGAGAGGTGGCATACTGATTAGGGATTGATGGGGCTCTTTTTTTGTTTCCATTAGTTCCTTCTATGGACCGGGTAGCTCTTTGGGTGTTGTGGTTCGTGCCCTTCTTTTTGGGCTTATGGTTTGTAGAAGTAGAGGTTTGTAGGTCACTAAGGCTAAGCGCAACTCTCAGGTGTTAGTAAAGGTTCCTTAGGGCAGTCGTGGGATTCCATGGGAGCTGGACTAACTCATACGGAGATGTAAGGAAAAGACTGATCAAGGAAGGAATATTCACCATAGTTGGAGGGAGTCGAACTTTGCAGCCGATAGGCTTGCCCGTTTGGGTCAATGGGAGGAGACACTTATGGTTTATGATAGCCTTCATTCTCTCCCCCTTGAGTGTATCAGTGTGGTGCAAGGGGATGCACATGGCCTCTATTTCTTTCATCCTCCCTTATGACTTGCTTCCTTTGTTTTCTTTTTATGCAAATTAATAAAAAATAACTTTCAGGTATATATCCATCCAATGGATTCGGTATAGATGGTTATCTCATGAGATAATAAGGACTATAATGGGGAATCAACCATTTTCATTAAGACAATATTTACACAATGGTAGTATGGTTAATGAACCTTGACTAATTATATAATGGAATGTGGATTAAACATAATCCATTATTATAGTCTTGGTTGTGATCCCTGACCAAGGAAATGAATTTCTATTCTTATTTGTATCCATAATTAAATGTCATTTTCTAAGTTTATTCTCTCATGGATATTGTTATTTTATAAAATTTTAACTATTTTTTATTAACTTATTATATTTCTTCAATAATTCATTATTATGATATTTGATATGTCGATTATGGTTTTCATGATCAATTCTCATTTTATCATTCCATAATTCTCAATTTATTCATTAGTAATCATTTATTTTTTCCCTTCTATACCCTTACATGAAATCTATGTAAAAACCTATTAAATGATTAAATTAATTACTTTATAGTTTATTAATATTGTTATATTAATTATAAAAACAGTAAGTATTTTTTTTAAATCCAATAATATATTATCAAAAAAAAATTCCTATAAAAAATTTATTGAAAATATAAAATTTATAAAATTTATACTTTTAATCATATAAATTTAATATCATATTAGAAATCACAATATAAAAATTTAATTAGACTAATTTTTTTTAATTTTTCAAAAACTACTAATTTTTTAGTGAATACAGAAAATTCATATTTTATAAAAAGTTTTTAATTTTCAATAACTTATATAATTTAAACATTAAAATATTTTCTAAATATTATTTTATGTAATATAATTATTATATTTAAATTTATATATTCCACTTTGTTAATTTTGAATCAAATATATATTATATTTTAGTATAATTTTGTTGGGATTAAAAATAAGATTTTTGGGAATACGATTTTTAAGTGAATAATGTTTCTCCATTTCAACTCAATAAAATTCTCCCTAATTAAGAGTGATTTAAATGGAATTGAAAGATTATATATCAATAACTATTAATTTATATACATACAATTAATAATAATAATAATAATATATAATATAAAATCATCTTTTTCTTAAAAACACACTACATTGAAAACTACGTTTTCATCGCGTATACGATTTTAATTTTAAATTAAATTTATCCACATAGAGAAATTGAAATATATAAAATAGATTAAATATTTTTAATAATAATAATTTACATTATCTAATAAATTCATCTTAGTTTTTGAACATAAATTAAGAGTGAAAATAGTAAAACTTAATTAACTTAGTTAAGGTAAAAATGGATTTTCCAAGGGTTAAATAAACAACATAAGGGTTAAATGACCTAAAACATATATAAAATATATTAAAACTACATACTAAGATCTTATCATGTATAATTCTAAATAATAGCCTATTTTTTGTCCCTTTTGACTTGTGAAAAATATTGAAATACTATTTTATTTTCCAAAATTATAGGTGTTTCACTCACCTAACTTATAAAAGGCCACCCATCTCCTCTTCTATTATCAATTAAAAAATTAATTATATCAAAAAATAACTTCAACGTTATCTTCTAAAATTACGTAAAAGAATTTCCGTTCCCTTTTTTGAATAAAAATCCATACTAGGAAGGCTTTTGGTGATTACATGAGGAATTTTTCTAAATAATAAGTGTTGTGGTTTACCGAGCGTCTTTATTTTGTTTATTCTTCCAACTCCATAAAATAATTTTTAATTATTATTATATAATAATACTAGCTTATAGCATATAGTTATAAGTTATTATTTAAAATATAATACCCTAAATCTATATAGATTACCATGAAATGGGATTAAAAATGATCATTTGTCTGTCTGACAGACTACTTCCTCGTGAACTGATGACATTAATTTCCCATCATCTCCACTAATGAATTGATATAATGGCCTATTTAATGTATATATGTCACGAACCGTCCCCTGGGGCCCGTATCATGACTACCCCAAGCCCGCCTTCCATAGGCCTGGGGCTGGAGACTTGCACCAAAGGCGTAAATCCCTAAACCGGGAAGGCATTGCCTTTAAAACTATAAAGAAACAAATCAGAGTACACAACTGGAAGAAAAACTCTAAGTAAAACTGTATACAAAAGATGTTCTAGAAAGTAAAAGGGGATGGAAATACAAGCCCAATAGTAATGTACAAGTACAACTAAAGAAAAGTAAAGCATCTACTGGGCTGTCCTCCGGTGTTACTAACTAAAGGGTAGGTATAGATGGCCTCCTCAGCACTCCACTTACGTCCGTCTCCTTCATGTAACGTCACACCGAGTGGTCCACCTCCGGGTACCATCCAGTCCTGCTACACTCTGCCTCAGTCAGCATATTTTGTCATGTGCAACCAATACAATGAGAAGCCGACATAGCCCGTGCATGGGTGAGTATAACAATACTCAGTAGGGATAGTTAGACCCTCAAGTTCTCACAAAATCCAACAAGGATAAAAAACAAAGTTGGAAATCAACGGATAAACATTACTTAGGTATATTCCCATACACATACCAAAGTTATATAGTAACCCATCTCAATCATGGGGAAAACACAAATGTCATTGACTCAGGTCAATCCAGGAATTTTATAATCGAAACCATGGACAGTGGTGTACTCCTCCTCTATCGAGTACAGTGGGAATGCCACATCACACAGAGGCACTTCCCACTATCCTTGGACTGTTGAGGTACTCCTCCTATAGAGTAGCGTGGGTCTTCCATGTCACACAGAGGCGCTCTCCACCTTGGGTATATTGTGCTTACACAGAGGTACTCCCCGTCGTAGCCTGCTAATGTACTCCTCCTATCGAGTGCCATGTGTGTATCGAACTCATACAGAGGTGGTCCCCACATTTTCTCTAACGTTCTCACATATAGGCACTCATCACTGTGGGTCTGCCGCATCACACAGAGGTGCTCCCCACTGGGTTAATCGAGTCACTCTGAGTCGAATCGGTCAAGCAGTCGTCAGGTCTCAACCAGCTACTAGGTCTCCGTACTCTGTCTGATCACCTCTGGAAGGATCCGCTCCATGAGCTACTGGACTATAATTCAACTATCACGAAGTTCCATGAAGAAGTATCTCAAATGTCTGCCATGTCTTAGGGGTATCAACAAAACAAACGGCGCGTCAATCGGACACCAGGTCTGTTAGTTATTAGCCTTTTTGTCTCGGGGGTCTAGTTGGATTCATGTATGATCCAACCTGACCGTATCTCAACTATACCCTAAACTCTAGTGGGGTATTCTCAAAGGGACAGCTTCGCTCCAAGAATATCAGTTCCACTGATGGTTTTCCAAATAGACGTCTGGTGCCAAAGATATTTCCCATGAAGGTAATTGGGTCAATTGTGGGCCCGGGTCCCATTAGACCCAGTTCGCCTGACTCGGCCCAACCAGGTTTGGGCCCACCAAGTCTGGTTTGACCTAGTCAGACTCGCTGGGTCTGACCTGGATCGTTGGGAGGGTCATCCCCTTATGTTCAGCCCGGTCTATTCAGCCTGGGCCAGCGAACTGCAAGGGAGATTCAGTCAGGATGTCACCACATAGGCGGCTGGACCCGAAGGCTGAGGCCGGTTCGGCCAATACCACAAGGTTCACGGCTCAGGGGACTCGGCCCTGTAGGCCAGTCAGCCAGGAGGCCAGCGGGTAGGCCAGGCAGGGCGTGAGCTGGCCGCAGGCAGAGAGCGTGGGGCGCGGGCAGGCCGTCTGGACAACGGGAAGGCCCCAGGAGTGGCGGGTAGGGCGCTCTAGGGGCCAGGTAGGCTGTGGGGGCACCGAAAGGGCGTCCGGTAGGCTTCGGGGGCACTGGGAAGGGTGAAACATGGGCCGAGCAGGCCGCGGGGGCACCAGATAGGGTGCGGCGTGGCGCCGAGAGGCCGCGGGGGTGCCGCGCAGGGCGCCGGGGGCACCGGGTAGGGTGCCTGGCAGGGCGCCAGGGGTGCCGGGTAGGGGGCGGGTAGGCCACGGGCAGGCAGGCCGCATGCCGGGTAGGGCACTCGGAGTCCGGGGGTAGGCAGGTCATGCACCATGAAGGGATCCGTGAGGCTGCGGGTAGGTGGGCCGCCCCCCGGGCAGGGCGCCGGGTGGCCACGGTTAGGTAGGCCACATGCCGGGCAGGGCGTTGGGAGGCTGTGGGTTGGTGGTTTTCGTCCGGATGTATCAGTGCGCCGCGGGGGCGACTCGATTCATGGAGGTCGCGGGTAGCACGACCTTCGTCACTACCGCCTTCAGCGTCGTCGCCTTATCTCCAGGCCGTAGAATGCCACAAGAAGAGAGAAATCGATGGAGGATGTTGGGCCATGTTAGGTTGGCCTACACATTGCGCATTTAGGGAGGTATCATTTGGCCCATCATGAGAAGAATATGATCATTAATACATCCGCAACAAACCCATTTTATCCATTTAAGAATATAAAAAATGGTACGACATCAACAAGTAATAATCTCCCTACCTTTGATTTGACAATCATCGTTCTTTGACGTCATGAAAAGATGGTCATCAATCCATGGTAGACGAACACGTCCCACATCAAAGGATTCCAAGGAAGAACGTCGGAGGGGGCCATTCTTTATAGTCGAAGGCATCCTTCATCGACATTCTTCTTCGGGAGAACGTTCTTCACCAGAAGAGCGTTATTCGTTGACGAGCGGTCTTCATTTGAGAGAGTTCTCGCTTCTCCCAAGCTCCACCAAATGAAATATTCCCACAAAATGAAATAATAGATTGTCTATTATTTTTTTGGCCCAATGATTTCAAAAAGGTTAGTTAATTGAAAAGGCTCCACCTAATTAATTCTTGTTGTTATCACATTTAATTAAATGTGTTGGATCAACAATTAAAGAGGTGGATTTGGCATAAAAAATAAAGGGAGTTTAATCACTATAAAGAGGGAGGTGGTGGCACCATTAATTTGGGGGTTTAGTCTTGGGAGGTCCCCACATCATAACCTCTCGTGGGAGGTTAGGTTCGGGTGGGCCCCACCACCATAACCTCTCAGTAGAGGTTAAGGTTTGGTGGACCCACCTCCAACCTCTATGGGGAAGTGTTAACAACCACATATCGAATGGTGGATCAAAATAAAATAAATTTTTTGGCTCAATTTATTTTATTAACTTTTTTATAAAACCCAAAAAATATCTTTCAAACTCGACCCACTGTCGTTGAAATGAAAGACTTCTTAAAAATATACTGGCGCTGCGATTTCAACGGTGCCCTCAGATTTCAATTACGAGCACCGGTTCAAAAGTTATAAAATCCCTCCCGTATGTTTACTGAACCTACCCGAAAAAAACATCAGAAATTGATTCTTGGTACATCGGGCCGCAGAATCAAGCATTGTAAATTTTCACGGACTCTAAAAAATCCCATGTATTTATGAAAACAAATTCCATAGAATTTCCTGGTCGTTACATTCTCCCCACCTCAGGGATTTACTTCCCCGTAAGATATAACTCAAACTGTGGGAACAAATGGGGGTACTGAGCACGCATCTGAGCCTCCCACTCCCATGTGTTTCTTGGAGGTTCCCGTGTTGCCAGCGTATGCGCGCCAGATGTATCGACCATCCATGTTTGACCTTCTCCTGTCGATCCTCAATCTCCATAGGAACCTCTGTAAAAGTCACCCCATCATCGACATCCAGATATCCATGGTCTATGATGTGGGAAGGGTCATACATGTATCTCCTCACCTGAGATACGTGGAAGACGTCGTGCACCCAGTGCAACTGAGGTGGAAGATCTAAGCGGTAGGCCACCTCGCCTACTCTGATGAGGACCTAGAAAGGTCCAATGAATCTTGGAGATAACTTTCCACCTCAGCCAAATATCCATAGACCACCTCGAGGTGAGACCCGTAGAAAGACTTGGTCACCATCCTCTAACTCCAATGGTCTCCGTCTACTTTCAGCATACGAATTCTGCCTACTCTGTGTAGTCTTCATCTGCTCTTGGTTGATCTTCACCTTCTCTATAGTAGCTCGTACCATCTCTGGTCCCACTAGTGCTGAATCCCCATGGTCTGTCCAAGACAAGGGTGATCTCCATGGTTGCCCATGAAAGGCCTCAAAAAGTGTCATCCTTATGGTGTAGTGATAGTTGTTGTTGTAAGAAAACTCCACCAAAGGAAATAGATCCTCCCAGCTGCGACTGAAGTCGAGGACACATACACGTAGAATGTCTTCGAGGGTCTGAATGGTCAGCTTAGTCTTACCATCTATTTGAGGATAGAAGGCAGTTCTCAAGAAAAGATTTATCCTAAAAGCCTATTATAACCCCTTACATAGTTGGAAAGTAAACTGTGTGTCACGGTCTGAGACAATAGAATAATGTACTCCATGTAAACACACAATCTCCCGCACATAGAGGCGTCCCAAGCTCTCTATTGAACCCTTCTCTCTGATCGATAGGAAGTGAGCCGTCTTGGTGAGTCGGTCGATGATCACCCAAGTAGTGTCATGTACCCTGGACGTACATGGTAGACCCATCACAAAGACCATGGATACCCTATCCCACTTCCTCTCTAGGATATCTAAAGTCTAAACCAAGCCTGCTGGTACCTGGTGCTCTGCCTTCACTTACTGACAAGTGAGGCACCGAGAAAAAAACTCTGCTACTACCTTCATCATACCTGGCCACCAGTACTGTCGCTAAAGGTCCTGTTACATCATTTCCACTCCAGGATTTACCACTAGATGGGATGTGTGTAAATCCCTCAACACTTCCTCCTGAAGTGACCCTGTTACCAAGGTACGTCTGCTGAAGAGGATGACATGCTCCCAACCTTCAAAAAATCCATCAGGTGCATGCCTTGTGGATATCTGAGCACGTTGTTTCTCGCAGTCAACATCCCCATGTTGTGACTCCCTGACTCACTGATGATGTGGGGGAGAGACTATAAGAGACTATAGGAATTCTGCTCTATCTCTATCCACAAAGGATATTTGTAAAGTTTCCATCATCTATTTCGTCTCCCCTAGCAGCTGTATACCAGTCGTCCTGTGAAGTGCATCTGCAACAGCATTATTCTTTCCAAGAGTATAGACTTTCTTGAAGTCATAGTCCTAGAGGAACTCAATTCAATTTCACTGTATCAGGTTCAGGTCCTTCCAGGAGATGATATACATGAGACTCTTGTGATCAGAGTACACGGTAGAACGTTCTCCCATCAGATAGTGCCACCACATCTTCAAGGCGAAGACCACAACTGCTAACTCTAGGTCATGGGAGCATAGTTCTTCTCATGTTGTATCAACTACCGAGAACCATAAGCAATCAATGATTTCTTGTGCATCAAGACACACATGAGTCTGGTCCCTGATGCGTCACAGTAAACTACGTACCCTATGCCCTCTTCTAGAAGCCTCAAGATGTGGGCACTAGTCTGCCTCTGCCTTATCTCTTGAAATCTCTGCTGGCATCTCTCCGACCACAAAAATTGTTTCCCCTTCTTTGTCAAAGATGATAGTTGTGCTGCAACTCTGGAGAAGTCTGGAACAAACTTCCAATAGTATCCAGCCAAACCTAGGAAACTTCGTACCTCCGTCACACTCGTGGGTGGCTCCTAAGAAATTACAGCCTCAATATTCACTGGATCAACAACAACTCCAGCCTCTGAGATAACGTGCCCCAAGAAGTGAACCTATCAAATCCAAAACTGGCACTTTGACAGCTTACTATAAAGATGGTGACCTCACAGTGTGTCCAGTACTACTCGCAAATGGTAGGAATGATCCTCCTCAGTAGTCGAGTATATCAGAATGTCATCGATGAAGACTATGAAAAAGTGTCCGAGGTAAGGCTGGAAAATCTTGTTCATGAGTCCCATGAACACTGCTGAAGCATTGATTATATGAAAGGGAATAACCTAGAACTCATAGTTTCCGTAACGACACATGAATTCCATCTTCTGCACATCCTCGTCTCGAACTCTAAGATGGTGATAGCCTGATCTGAGGTCTATCTTCAAGAACCACCGTTCTCCCTTCAGCTGATCAAAGTGGTCGTCAATCCTCGAGAGTGGGTACTTGTTCTTCATGGTCACCTAGTTCAGGTGACGGTAGTCAACACAAAGCCTCAAGCTCCTATCTACCTTCTTGTAAAATAGAATCGGGGCTGGCTAGGGAGAAACACTAGGCTGGATGAATCCCTTCCCCTGCAATTCCTCCAGCTGTACCCGCAGCTCACAAAGCTCAGTAGGAGCCATCTGATATGATAGAGTAGATATCAGTGTCCTCCTAGGGTACATGTCAATGTAGAAGTCCATCTATATGCGAGGAGGTAGTCCAGAATCATTTTCAGGGAAAACATCCACATAATGGTCCACCATTACCGGATAAGTCGGACTCTCCACATCAACTGCTCCGAGGGTAAGTCAAGCCAACTGGTGAGTGATTGGTTGCACCCTCCCCCAAGTAAGTCTGTCATGTGCTGCAAAGGTTCCCTCCTCACCAGTGAACATAAACCTGGTCCCATTCAGGCAAACACACCACACTTTTCACCTAATACAATCAATTTGAGCATGAAATGTAGATAACCAGTCCATAACCATGATGACATCGTAAGGCCTCGACACCGCTACTAAGAGATCCTAGCTGATGCTCTCACCTCCTAGAGTAAGATCACACTATTTGATCTAGTGAATAATCATCGAGTCTTCTCCCATAAGAGTCTATAGCTGTAAGGATCAAGCCAATAGCTCCATCAGAATCTCCAAGATCTGAACGAGGGCAGTGGCAATGAATGAGTGACGGACACATGTGTTTATAAGAACTGTAGATAAGGTGGAGTAGACATAGATCATACCTCGAATCATCTCTAGAGCACCATGGTCATATGCTTTAGCTACCTAATTCTAATATCTCACTTGTCCACCTGCTCCCTACGGTAAGGGTGGACCTCCTAGTGGTGGTGGCAGTAACACCTTGAAACGTCGTCCATCGCCAGCTAGATGACCATATCCTCTACCACATATGCCTCCTCCCTGTGGACTGCCTTTTTCGAACCTATGCCTCTGCCTGGGTAGTCCCTTAACTATCTGGTGATCATCTGAACGGCGCGTCGGACAGTCCTGAGCCATGTGACCCTTCCCACCTCATGAGTAACACTACCTACTACTAGCATGTGTGTCTCTGTTCCGTGTGACCCGCACAACCAATCCTGTGTCATGCGGTCGACCACCTGTAGGTATGGTCCTCTTGGACCTCTATGAAATCTTTCTACTGTCAACTGTAGAAGACTCCACTGCATTTCGGCCAGTAGTGGGTCTCACTGCTGGTGACTCCTCAGCAAGGGAACTCTCCAATAGGATGGATCTCTCTAATACCTTCACCTGTGTCGGGGTGCTGAGAGAGATCATCGAGGCTCTGATCTCTCACCTGATCCCTTGCTCGAAGGTCCAGGTCCTGAAGAATTGGTCTCGTACCATATCAGTGGTGTAGCGTAAGAGGTTGGTGAACCTCACTGAGTACCATGCTACTGTCATGCTGCCCGGCGGCAGATGAAGTAACTCCTATATCCGCACTGTACAGAGAGTGGCTGGGACAAACTCCACCTGAAACAAGCTCTTAAAGTCTACCCAGACTTGCATCACATCATCATGCACCCGGACCATTAGGCTCCACCAACTTCCTGATGCTTCCTGAAGGTGACTCACGGAAAGGATCACCATGAAGTCCGCTAGTGTCCCTACCAGCCTGAATACTCTCACCACAGCCTCCAGCTAATCCTCAGTGGCCTATGATTCTCTCTCTCCCCTGAACCAGGTTGACCTCTAGGGATGGAACTCGTGCAATACGCTCATGTGGCGTGCATCATTTTCTACTAGGGCTGGTGGCATCGATGGCCCAATGGGAAGTAGTACTGCTGGTGCCCCCACTGGTAAAGGGCCCTGCACTGAGGCCTCATTGCTCGGTCGGCGGTCAGTACATATGACTCTCGGGGCTCTAACTAGACGTCTGTGGGGAGGCATCCTAAAAGAATCAGATGTGACACGGTCAAAATATTATACCTAGTGAGCTGACCTGGTTGAGATAACATAAGGAAAACTTTTCGAAACACACACGCAATCAGTGTTTTCGTGCACTAAGTCTAAAATCAGAAGTCAGGGTCATATTTTATGGATACATCGACCGCCCGCACGAACACTAGACTCCCTAAACATAAAACCACACTTAGTACCCTTAATAGTACATCTTCTCAGAATAGAAAGATCAGGGTTCTACGTTTTATGGTAGAACCGACACCTCTGATACCAATTTGTCATGACCCATCCCCCGGGGCCCGTATCGTGACAATGCCAAGCCCACCTTCCATAGTGCAGGGGTTGGTGACTAGCACCAAAGGCATAAATCCCTAAACTGGGAATGCATTGCCTTTAAAACTGTAAACAAACACATAAGAGTACACAACTAGAAGCAAGACTCTAAGTAAAACTGTATACAAATGAAGTGCTGAAATGTAAAAGGGGCTAGAAATACAATCCCAATAGGAAATACAAGTACAACTAATGAAAATTAAAGCAGGTACTGGGTCATCCACCGGGGTTCCTACTTAAAGGGTAGGTATATATGCCATCCTCAACACTCCACATCTGTTCGTCTCCTCCGTGTACCTTCACACTGAGTGGTCCACCTTCGGGTACCTTCCAGTCATGCTACACTCTGCCTCAGTCAGCACTGTCTGTCATCTGCAACCAACACAACGAGGTGCGTGCATAATCCGTGAAGGGGTGATTACAACGATACCCAGTAGGGACCCTGATACCATCAATTCGTCACAAAATCCAGCAAGAATAAACAACAAAGTATGAAATCAACGGATAACCATTACTTAGGTATATGCCCATACATATACCTAAGTTATCTAGTAACCCATCTTAATCATGAGGAAAACACAGAAGTCATTGATTCAGCTCAAACCATGATTTTTATTATTGAAACCATGGCTGGTGGCGTACTCCTCCTCTATTGAGTATAGTGGGCCTGCCACGTCACACAAAGGCACTTCCCACTATCCATGGTCTGATAATGTACTCCTCCCGTTGAGTACCGTTGGTTTTCCGCATCACACAGAGGCGCTCCCAACCGTGGGTCTACCGCGCTCACACAGAGGCGCTCCCCCTCATATCCTGATGAGGTACTCCTCATGTCAAGTATTGTGGGTCTCCCGCGCTCACACAGAGGTTCTCCCCACTGTGGGTCTACTGCGTCATACATATGCACTCCCCACTGGGCTAGTCGAGTAACTCTAAGTCTAATCGGTCAAGAAATCGTCAGTTCTCAGCCAGCTACTAGGTCTCCATACCCATTCCACAAGCCAATAGAAGGATCTACTCCAATAACTGCTGTTAAATACTCCAACTATCACGAAATTCCAAGAAGAAGTTTCTAAATGGTCTGCCACATCATAGGGGTCTCAACGCAACAGACACCACATCAATCGGTCGCCCAGTCTATTAGGTATTATCCTTTTTGTCTCGGCGGTCCGGTTGGATTCATGTACGATCTATCATGACTGTATCTTAACTATAACCCAAACTCCAGTGGGGTATTCTCAAAGGGATGGCTTCACTCCACAAATACTGGCACTGCAGACGGTTCTTCGAAAAGACATCCGGTGCCAAAGATATGGCCCAAGAAGGTAATGGGGTCAGTAGTGGGCTCAGGTTCGGTCCAACCCAGTCAAACTGACTCGTCCCAACCCAGTCTGGGCTAACCTTGTCTGGGTCATCCCAGTCAGACTCGCTGGGTCTGACCCATCCCATTGGGAGGGTCATCCTGTTAAGTTCGGCCCGGTCGGCTGGGCTCGACCCAGCGGACTGCGAGGGCGATTCGGCCCGGATGTCACCACGTAGGCGGCTTGTCCTGAAGGCTGGGGCTTTTTCGGCAAGCACCACGAGGGGCACGGATTGAGAGAATCATCTCGGGAGTTCGGTCAGCTGGGAGGCCAACAAGCAGAGCGCGTGGGGCTCGAGCAGGCTGGATGGATGCCGGGTAGGACGCGGGTGCATCTGGAGGTGGTGGCACATTTAATTAAATTTGTTGGATCAAAAATTAAAGATGTGGATTTGGCATAATAAATAAGTGGAGTTGGCTCACTAAAGAGGGAGGTGGTGGAACCATTAATTGGGGGGTTTAGTCCTGGGTGGTCCCCACATCGTAACCTCTCATGAGAGGTTAGGTTCAGGTGGGCCGCACCACCATAACCTCTCAAGAGAGGTTAAGGTGTAGTAGACCCACCTTAAACCACCAGAGGGAGGTTTTAACCACCACACACCAAATGGCAGCTCAAAATAAAATAAATTGTTTTCTCACTTTATTTTATTAATTTTTTTTATAAAACCGAAAAACTATCTTTCAAACTCGACCAACTTCTGTTAAAGTGAATGTCTTCTTAAGGGAATATTTGCACTGTGAGTTCAACGGTGCCCTCAGATTTCGATTCCGAGCACTGGTTCAAAACATATAAAATCTCACTCGTACGTTTACTGAACATACCTGAAAAAAACTTCATAAATTGATTCCGGGCACACCAGGCCACGGAATCAAGAGCCATAAATTTTCACAGACTCGTAAAAATCCCATGTATTTATGAAAAATATATCCATGGAATTTTAGTGTCTTTATAATATATAAGATATAATTTAAATTAATTATACTTATTTAGTTATGATATCTTATATATCATTATACGTTCCATTCTATGCGGAATAAGACATCCCCACTCGTGTGTATGGTAAACTACCGTCTCACGAAGCGATGTGATTCATTTTTCACTAACACTTTATATAGAAGGAAATAAGATAATTTTAACTAATATATGTAATATACATGGAATAATAATTATATTAATGATATATTTATAATTTTTAAAAGATATTATATCATATTATTTATTACACTGATAAATTTTAATGTTATTCAATTGCTTGTGCACTACTGCCACAACAAAGTGAGGTGATTTTTTTTCATATCCACAACACAATAATGGTATATATAATTACATTTAAAAATATAATATAGAATTTATGATATTTTTATCATAATAAAAAATATTACTTTTATAAATTAACAATCATTGAAAAATGCAAATGTTACTCGGGCGTATGTATGACCAAACATCCCCCTGATTGTAACATGCTAAATTTTTCAAAAAAAATAATAATTATTTGTTCTTTTAAAAAGTGTAATTGTTGTAAAAATATTAAAATTATGAAATTATTATTTTTATATATGTTTTTAAAAAATTAACCGTTTGACCATACTAAACCTACTAATTTAATTTTTGACACATAAGATGAATATCATCAGAAAAAAAATGTAAAATTAATTCATTATGTAAACATATATAGAATTATAGTAATTGAAATAAATTTAATAATAAACATTAAAGACACTACCAAGAATTTAAATAAATTAAATATGTTTATTATTCATCAATATACTTATTGAAAAGAATGAATAGAACTGTAAGTAAGGGACATTATCTCAATTTCTTTTCATTGAACCATATTTTGATATTATGTACCTATATTATTTTTCTCTATGTATATATATAAATATATTTGGAAATTTTATATCACAATTTTATATATTTTCATGGAATTTAAGGTTTTTATCAATTTTATTATTTTTTGGGGATTATGATTCATATAATTCAATGGTGATAAGGGAGTATTCTATAAATAATATTTTTAAAGTTTTCATTATAACTCTATGTTTCTTCCATGTCTATATTTTTAAGGATTTTCATAGAGACATGAGGGTTTTATAAAGGAAATTACATTATTTTACTATGTTTATTTTGAAAAAGAAAATAATTCTCTATTTGTAATGTTTGAATTCTTCTAAAAAACAAATTACTTTTCTATTTTAACATATAATGTGAGAAATCCATCACCCACTGATATAACCATTATTTGAAAATTTTATTCCCACAAAATACAATAGTTTTTTAAGATAAACCCCATCCTTTCACTTTTTATGTGAATTTTTTTAAATTGGGTGTTGAAAAAAAGGATATTTTGGTATTGAAAAAGGGTTTCTAAGGAAACATGTTTTTTGATATCTAAAAGTGATTTTCTAGTGAGTTTAAGTGATTTTTAAAATGATTTGTAATGAAAAATTGAAATGATAATTTTTTTTCATCATGGTATTCTCTTCTTAAAATTTTTATGATGGTTGTTCGAAAATATCAATGGGTAATCCCATTTTAGATTGTACGATTCTTGTTCCTAGATATTGTCAAGTGATCCCATTATATCCTATATGGTGGATGCGCCCAGAAGGTGCTTCAATGCATTGGGTAATGAAATTTAATAAAAATAATTATATTTTATGTTGGAAATATGGTTATTCCAATTTTTTAGGGTTCAATAAAGGTTCAATAAGGTTTTTGTGATATGATTTACCAATGCACCTACATTAATTTTCTATGTTTTCTAATGAGTCTTCATAGAAATTCTTTGATTTTAAAAGAAAATATAATGATCAATTTTAAAATAATAATTATACCCATTTTGGGAAAATTTATATTTTAAAAAAAGGGTTTTCATGGTTTTTCATGTTTACCATTAGACTAATTTAATTTTTATTTGTTTATGTACCTTTCTATGAATTTTGTGATCAACCCATATTTTTAAAATGTTTTTCATTAGGATTGAGGTTGTATAAAAGAAATTTTTATGTAACTTCCAATTTTTTGATATTTTTTTGTGAAAATAAATCATTCTCTATCTTAAAAGTTTTTTTATAGAAAAATGGAAACTAATAAGAACTTCATAATTTTTTATTTTTAGTTTTTTTGTGTATGAGTTATGAACTAATTCACTAAAACAACAAGCCAAAGAAATTTATCTAATGTAAGATAATTAATTATTAACATAAAGTTTTATATTATATTATGTTTATATTTTAGTAATTATATTTGGTATCAAAGGATAGTTTATATAACATTATAGTTAATGATAATCATAATTCTATAGCATGGAAATATTTTAGATTATGGTTATGATGAAATGATAAAGAATTTAAATATTAATATGTTTATTAATCTAAACAATATCAGATCATAATTTTTATTCCACATATAAAATTGGGAAAATATAGTGGGAATGAAATTATAGGAAAATTCCTTCAAAATTAGAATCATGAGATGGCTTGTCTGGGGATAGATCAGTTTTTTGCAGTGATGGCTCAGTTAACTCAAGATATAAATGGTGGTGGAATCCATGCTATGATGAACGATGGTATACCATATATTAACAAGATAGTATTGGATAATTTTATGATATTACATCCCCAATCATTTAATGGATCATATAGACCTATGGTAACTGGAGAATGTATTAATTCTCTAGAGAAGATATTTTAAGTCATGGGGTGATCAGAACATCAAAATTTATCGCTTTAAATTTTTCATTTTGGTGGTGCAGTTGATCGATGGTCATAATTATTTTAAATTACCAAATACAAATATGATATTGATGCCATGAAATGAGACATATTTAAGGATATTACCATGGATAAATATTTCCCTAAGGTTAATGACTACATATGGAAAAAACTATTCCTAGAATCACAAAATTGAGATGAAGATTTTGTGGCCATGTATAGAGATAATTTTTCAATAACAGCTAGGTAAGTATCATAATTTATCATTAATTTGATAGTAAAATCAATATATTATACTAATTATTCATAAAAATTCAAAAAATATCTTTGTCTACAAAAGAATTAATAATCAATGAGAAATATTTTCAGTGTGCTCAAAAAGATGATATAATGTTTTTTAAAACTTATATTCCTCGTGATGAAGAAAGTAATGTGTGGTTAAGATAAAGTGGATGGGGAAACATATATCAATGAAATATATAGGAAAGAAAATGATGTTCCCATATTGTTGTGTGTGTGGTAAAAATAAACCTAGATAATGTGTTAAAAAATTATGGAGGTGTTATCCATGCGGAAATTATGGTCATATGGTCTCTGATTTCAAAAAAATACTAACCAATAGATAATAAGGGAAAAAAATATCCATTAAAGGGTGATATTTTTAAGATTTAATTAGTTGGTTCATAATGCTATCATGTGCATGAATATTATAACTCAAACAAAAAATCATTAATATTGGAATAAAAGGTATGTGTAAAAAACATATTATATTCCAATGGTAGGTTTTGTGCCATTAAAATGTAGTGGTGATTGCAATATACTTTTTCATGAAGAATTATAGAAACATAGAAGGAGGATCATACTTTAAAAAAAAGTTACAACCACTTAAGATAGGAAACAATAAAATTTAAAATTGATTAAGAAGTAGTTTTATGATTTGGAAAATTATTTTGTGAAGCTACTAATTCCTAGTTAAAAAAGGAGTGGTTAATGGAATTTTATAGTTCTCCCTTTTCCATTCAACTAGGATTCACTAAAATTTAAAAATTTATTTAGGAGTATTATTGTGGGTATTCAATGAAAATATATATTTACATTTATAATACTATTATCCCAGTTTCACATCTAATTTTTTCAATGGACTTGATAAATATTTGAGTACTAATTTAAATTTTATAACTCATTTTTTATCATTATGATTATAGTAATTATGTTCAAATTATTCAGATAATGAATGATATGATTCTTTATTATTCAATGGATTAATAGTGAACATGGGATCAATAACATTCTATGGTCCAATTTTCTTTTCAAAATATTTTTCATTCCATTATATAGATTGAAACATTTGAGAAAATAAATGGAATGTGGTTTTAAACACCATATTTTTTGGATAAAGTAGGAGAAATAATGTTGAAGGGACTAGTTTTTGTGGAGTAAATAGATGAAAATGGGAATTTTATTCAAAAACATATGAGGAGGGATCAATTTTTTTTTTAATGTTATTCAAATAACCATAGGAAAGAACATTCATCATGGTTAGTGATAGTATCTTTCTCAAATTATCTCCTTGGAAAAGTATATTGACCCTCACTTTTCATATATTAAGATTACATAAATTTTGAGAAATACTAATAACATTTTCTAAACTGACGCCAAAAGACCGTACATGTCTAGTCTCTTTGGAAATATATACACTGATACATAAGTGAGTTACATTATCTCCCACTAGGTTGTTCATAATTATCACTCTTATTATAAACATCGAGCATAACACATATCTTTATAACATGGTTAAGGAAACATAAAATAGGGTGAGAATAGATGGTCAATAAGATAAATATAAGAAATATGTAAACATAAACAGGAGCATAAGGGTATGATAACATGATCATAAAAATAGAAAATCATACACTACATATCAAAGAACATATTCATTAAACATGGAATAAATGTTTGAAGTTTATAAGACATGAATCATAATGAAATAAATATCATAATCTATAAAAGAATAACATAGGAAAAAATATAAAATTTTGGAAAATACATAATCACATAATATTATTTCCATATTAGATAAGGCATGACATCCAAGACCATCTTGGTATTATGGTTTCTCTCTCCATTCTATCATGGTAGTTATGGTTCACTCCCATGACCATATTAGTAGCATGGTTTAAATACTCATACAATCTTGGTAGTTATGGTTCACTACCATGGCCATCTTTTTAGTCATGGTTCATTCCCAAGACCATCTTTTTCTATCTCACTAGGTATAAATATTTACCCAATGCTTTGGATAGAGATATATGTCCCACCCATCTCATAGTGAAATCATACATACATGTTCCACAAGAAAATAAACAATCATATCATAATTTATAAAATAAAATGGGTATTATAAACATGTAATCATATCACAACCTATGAAAAAATACAGGTTTCATATTCATTTCATCATAAACATAACCCATGAAAAGAAGTAGGTTTAAAAACCATATACCAGTGGATAAGAAATGCGTTTCATAATCATCATTCCATTTAAACGTTAATAATTCAAGAAATAATATGAATGGAAAATTTGGATTATTTTCTAGATGGTTATGAGTAATATCAAAAGATGGTATCTTATATTGAAAATAACATGGAAAGACATTTTTAAATCATATCATGAGGAAAATATATTTTATTTTTGAAAAAAATAGATCTTTAAAACATAAAAACCTCTTGAAATCCATTTACATGAAAAATAAACATAAAAAATTAATAATAATTATTTTAAAACCTTTTCAGAACCTTTTTCGTTAAAAATATATAAATGTATGTTGAAAAAATTTTGAAATACATTTTCTATAAAAATTTATAAAAGGAGCTTGAAAAATATTAAAAAACATTTCATTGAAAATAATTTGAAAACTTATAAATAAGGTGTTAAATAATTTTAAAAATATTTTTACTTGAAAATGTATATAATAATACTAAAAAATTTTGAAAAACAAAAAATCTAAAAAAATATAAATGATTCATTAAAAACTTTTGGAAAATATCTTTCTTTAAAAATACATAAATATATATTTAGAAACAATTTATCTTAAAAACATATAAAAGTATATTGAAAAAGTTTTCCAGAACATTTCTTTGAATTTTTTTTAAAAAAATACTAAAAAATCCATTTAAACATGCACATCATCCTTCCCCAAAATGACAGAGAATAAAATTATACATACCATACAAGGTAAAAATGACATTCATTTTGTAGGGTATAAGGCTAGAAAAAATAATTGTTTTGAAATAGACAAGAATATTCCTTTGAAAACATTGGTAAAATAGAAAAAATGGGAAATAATATATAAGGATTATAGGGGAATAGTATAATATTATTAGAAATCCTTTTATACAACATGGTTTTGAAAGAACTTATATTTCTAAATAATGAGTGGGTAAAGTCGGGATTTCTTAAAAAACACTTTCTTAACTATCTCATGTAGCAAAGAGTATAATTTTTTAAAAAAATACACGATTTTATTATGAATAACCAGATTAAAAGAATATTCATGAATTTTCTTGAGAGATGTATTATAATATTTCATCCAAGGAAGAAGAAATATAAACAATCTCGATAAGTGATGATATTATTTAAATAAACTTTTACCACTTGGTAGCTTTGAACCATACTCACCGTATAAGAAAATGAAATTAAATTAAGGTAAAAATATCCTGAAAATAATTATATTCATGACATATAATTAAAAAAACAGTATTGACACCTCATATACAAATATATCTGCCTAACATGACATGCATCTCAAAGAAGGTATATTGAGACAAAACAATCTTACCTTTTTGGTAACTTATGAAAAATAAACTCAATGACTGGAAGATAATATAATGGATATGTAATTACCCATAAATTTATGAATAATAATATTATAATACATTCATAGTCAGTATATACACCAAACAAAAGGAAAGAGTGGTAATCATGGAATCTATCTAACAGAAATAAAAAGTGAGATGAAATCCCCTTACCATGTGTATTGACTCCCATAATACTCATAAAAACACATTTATAAAAATATAAATTTATTATAAATATTTCAAAAAATCATATTATTGTATATAATACATTATATGATTTTATTATGACTTTATAATACCCTCTTGTTAGCAATTATCTGTTAAGGTTTCACTTTTGGTAATATCCACTTTGTTTTTTGCATGTGTCTTAATTTTTTATATCATTGGACCTTGTACTTATATAATGATTTGTAGAATGTAAACAGTGATATAAATATCATTTATATTCATGATATGTGTAATATATTAATCTATAGAATATATAAGTATTAAATTATATACACCATTAATGGAGATGGTAATTTTTACGTACACTGGAAACATTATTTCCATTTTTATTTTTGTATTTTAAGAAATAAGGTAACTTACATATGTGTGTGTGTATACCATTATTACAGTATACTTATTAAATCATAAATATAATATAAGTTCACTAAACATATTCTTTATACAGTCCATGTAGTGTGTGAACAAACCACATCACTTTTAGGGGAGGTAGTCCACACTTCCTCAAATGAAATTATCGTATTTACACCAAATGGAATGTATAATTATATGTTTTGGAAGAGTATTAAAAGTGAGTAACTACATAATAAATATAATATATAATATATATAATTATATTGTTCATCATAACTTTCATCATGAGTGGTTATAAGGAAAAATGAATAATCATCCTTTAGTGAGGTGGTACTTCACCGTACACATAAACAAAATATTCGTTAAACATTACATGGAGGTATATGTACGTTTGAGTTGAAAGATTAGTATAAAGAAATACTATTTTATTTAGTATATTTTATTTTCTTTAGGAATTTATTTAAATGATTAATGGGGTGAAAAAAATAAAATAAAGGATTTTGAGAGAAGAAGTTACCTCTAAATCGGGTAACTCCTTTTGGTTTGTGAAAAAAGGCTTTCTTGGATTGATTTATGCCCAAGTAGAGGATTATATAATTAATGGAGGGATTTTGAGAAGTTTATTGGGATGATAATTTTTGAACCTAACTGGTTTGACAGGTGTGAATAAGAGGGGTAATTGGTCTCCTTTTATAGGGAATGAAAATGACACACTTGGTATTTTTTAAATCAAGTTTGGTTTACCCATATTTTAACCTAAAACTTTATTATCAAAATAACCGAAATCAATAATATAATGTTAATGGATGAATTATAGTTATAAAATTGGCGTTTTAAAAGTTTTTACTTCGTTTTGGGTCTTAAATTTAAGGTTTCGTACTTTGTTGACCTAATTTTTCTCTTAATCTTTGTAAATAATTTTAATCACTTTCGCTAATATTTTGGTCAAAAACCAGGTTTCCCTTATTATAAATTATAAATTATTATAATTCTAAAAATGGTATCAATTTTAAAAAATTATAATTACCTATGTGGTAGAGATTAATTTCAAAATAATCTCGCTGATGGGGCAACACTTTGGATATTTAAAGTAAATATGTTCAAAAGTTTGCTATTTTTTTATAACCAATTTAAAAGTGAAATTGATCCCAATACAATAATTTGGATTAATACATAATATAATTATCTAATTAAACTTTTCAACAAATTTGAAATAAAATTTATCCTTATATATAAATTAGATGAAAAAGTAGTTTTGAATTAAAATTCATTATTTTTAATTATTCATGGAAAATTGAAACCTTACAGAATTATAATGAAAATTTATCATAACATATTTTTTTATTTTGATTTCAAAACTGGGGTTAATTTTACATATTAAATATATAAAATTTCCCAAAATTTTATTTAAAATTGTTTCAACATTAAAAAACAGTAAAACGACCTTTATAAAAATATCAGTTTTTAACCATAAAATTGATTTTTTCTTATATTATATATATTAAATATATTATTTTATGATAAAAATTATTTTTTTAATATATATCAATAAACATTAATTAATATCATTCGTTATTAGTATTTAAATTTACTAATTAAAATGAATATTCTTATTCACATAAAAAATAATCTTTTATAAAATTTGTCTATTTATACTCATTTGGTTTCTATATTATTTTTAATTAATATGTAACCAATTAATTAAACTATATATATTCCAAAGTTAGTTATTAGTATAATCTTCAATTTAATGTCCATGTTATTCCCTATTAAATAATTTAATAATTAATCATTGTTTGGTAATGTAACACCCCAATATTTTATAGTATGTAATATCATTAAAATAATTCAATAGCTTACGCAACACGCAACACTGAGTTCGAACGCCCTACAAATTTCCAAACTAACCATTACAAAGTGGTTATAAATATTATTAACATAATTTTGAATGTTATACAGTCTATATAATTTTAACACTCATATTATGGGTTTCTTAGACATAATATAAGAACAAATTCAATTTTTTAGATAAAAGAAGTATTTTTTCAAAAATACAATTTTACTGCCTAATAATGGTGTTTTTTTTAATTGAATATCTGACACTTTAATATTAAATTTTAAACAAATACTTATTATTTATAAGTGGGACATAAAAATTTCGTTTGGAAAAATTTTAGGTACTTTTCTGACAACTTTCATATTATGATGAATAGTGATAAATAGTATGTTTTAATTGAAAATAGCTTTTTTAATTGAAATAATTTATAGTTTTAATTTATTAATTTGACTGGTTTTGAAATATAATTAGATTATACTTTTATCATTTAATAAAATTTAGGTCATTATAAGTAATTTCACTTATAAATTTGACATAAACACTTGTCAATCTTTTGGTAGTTTTTACTTTTTTAAAAACCTGCTTTCTGGTTTTGACAATGAGAATTAGTTTTAAATTAATAAATTAAACCTCTATGTTTTTAATTTGGAAAAACAGAATTCATTTTTGAATTCGGAATATCAAAATTAGGTTAGTGTAAATTTTTTATATTTTTCTGAAAACTTTCAATTTTTGACGAATAATGAAAAACACCGTGTTATTATTTAAAACCCACTTTTTATTTAAATAATTATTTATTTTATTTAAATTTATTTCAAGTCAAAATCGATATATTATACCTATATAAGTTCAATGTAATTCATTGGAGTCATTTTATAATAATATTAGATGTATTAAATTTTAATGAACTTTAAAACCTTTTTTACCCACCATCTAAAAGCATTTGCAAATTTGCATAAAACATAATTTTACCAATTCTGTGAGTTGAATTTAAAAAATCCAAGAGACACGGTTGACATTAGTAATTAAAATTTGGTTAAATAAGATGAAAATAAATTTTGGTGAATCGCGACTTTTGAGTTTTTTTACCACGCTTAAAAGTAAATACGGTAATTAAGGGTAAAAATGATATAATAATTACACTAGAACATGTCCAAATTATATTACATATGTGTAATTCAACTAAAAAATAATTTAATAATAAAATATTTTCCACTTTGGTCCACTTTTATTAGAATAGAACATTTATTATTATTTTATTTAAAAAAGAGTTAAAAGTGTTAAATTAAAAGTTTAATAAAAAACATTTTTTATATAGAGATACACACAATATAAATTCAACAATAAATATTCTTCAGAAATATAAAATGATTTAATACATAATTTTATTTTATTTATAATTTTTAGACATTGAATATTTTTAATTTATTTATGACACAAAGATGATTCAGTAATTACCTTATTAATGAAATATTAAAATAATTGATATTATAAATATCCAAATAAATATGAAATCAGATTTTGATGAATTACACTAATTTTATAAGTTAATATGACAATTTAGGGATGATTATATATTTTTTTTAAATTTATAAGGTTTTTCTGACTTTCACAAAAATAAAAACCAAATAGTGTCAAAATTGAAATAAATTAGTTTTTAAAACAAATACTATATTATTTTTTGATATAATATTCCTAAAAATCAAAGGATCAGTAAAATGGATAAAATAATATTATATATTTCATCAATGAACCACTTGAGTTTCTCTTGGAAGTTTAGAGTAATTTTATTAACCATATAATGTAAGAATACAAGAAGACACTGTAAATGTTAAACTATTTAACTAAGAGTTAAATCTAAACGACAGGGTAAAAATGGTAACCTAAACTAGTATAAAACCTATTGTTTGAGAGTATTTTGACCCATAACCACATGAGTTGATAAATAAATTCATTTAGAGAAATTATAAATGTAATTTGATTTTATAATAAATTAATATTTTAATCTTTTCCTAAAGTGACTCTCACCCTTCTTATAAAAGAGAACTTCCCCTTCTCTCAAAATCGCATCTCAAAAGACATTTGACTTAGCCAAATCCTACCCAAATAAACTCAAAACATTCCTCAAATCAAACTAGAGTCATTTTATTAGAAATTCAACCTAAATAGCCATTTTGATCAACCTAAAAAGAAACACCTAAAGAAGAGATAATAATTTCACCACCCTCTTTCAAGTTATTTTCTTCTTCCACTTCCCCTTGCTTTGTTGTCTCCATACCAAAATAATAACTCTTTTACCTCCTATATAATTTGATGTTATAATAAATATGTTACAACCATATTTGTTATTCAATCCATCCAATACATGACAAATTCGCTATACGTGCATACTTACGGATTACTGTCTCCACGTCGTGGTGTAGTTTATTATTTAAACACTTCATTATTTGGATGCATATAATAATGAAAATAACTAATGTAAATAATAAATATAACATGTTAATGATTCTGTATATATGATATACCATATAATTACATACGATTTCACCATCAATATAATGATATTGTCGCTCGTGCGTACGTACGGATTACCATCTCCATGATGTGATGAGATTCGTTCCCACATTCACCATTCAACAATGATTATAAAAATATATATTATCAATAAGTATGTAATATATGACATAAAAAATCTATTGTATATATATATACGTATTTTCTTACATATTTCTTATTCAATTACTTATATTCAATACGATATGAAAACATAAACAGCGCTTATGTGTACGTACGACGTACCGTCTCCATAAATGGTGCCTTCCATTTAATATATCTATCTATTATGAATATTTATATTCTAAATATAGTATATATATAAATCATGTTTATTATTCTCGAATTATTTAAATCATGATCTAAATGATACGATCATACGATAAAGAAAGCGATTATTACCCAAAATGTTAATTCAACCTAGAAATCATTATTAAATGGGTAGTATAAAGTCATAAATGAATCATGTATGATATAATAAATATGAATATGGTTCCATTATAATTTAATAACATACTATGGTGAATATAAAAGAGTTTAAATGTATCCTCAACTAAAGGAAAGTGCAACGTAATGGTTAATTCCTCAATCTCATTATTATTCAAGATTGATTATGGATAATTTTTTACTGGGACATATTTATTATCCATATCCATGTTTCATAAAAGAGTTTTAAAATGGATTAATTTTAACAGACTATTTTATTAAAACATCATTTTAAATTATTTAAATACTTATTCTTCTAAATTATTCTCATTAATGTCCATGTTTTCAAAATGGTTTCTTAAAGGATTTATTTATATAGAAATGAATGTTTTTAAAATGTTAATTCCATTCAAAAGATTCAAAGTGGTATGGGACACTTTGATTAAAAAATGTCTTTAAATATCTTCCTTTCTAAATTGTGTGAATTTTAAATGTTTTCATGGAAAAGGGATATTTCTCTCAGAGTTTTACAAATCATTTACATCTATTTTAATATCCTTTGATGGATTTTAAACTTGTTTTATGTTGGTTTATGATAATTCAAATCATCCATATTATATTGAAGATTTTGTCATATGTTTGACTGTGGATGTGTTATTTTTATACCATTCATGGTTTATGGGTAATGTATTTATATTTCAAATGATAGTTTTAGTACTAATTTTTATGATATATTTAAACCTTTTTGTATTATGAAAGAATTGGACTTAGTAAGTGACGGGTGGAGCCTGCTATAGCTCTTCGATGCATCGGTAGGTCTCATGAGACAAACTAGTGACTTGGAACAAGGCCTTAACAAAATCTTAATTGTAGTATTGGCACAAGGCCTTGACTATGTGGTTATGAAGTCTGTCATTATTCATTCCATCATTATGAAATTGGATATTGATATTACATGTGATTATTCAACTAGTATAATATCCATGTGAATAATTAAATGACATTATTTAATTTATCCTTCCCATATGTTACTGAAGTTTATGTTTAAAAGTCTTTTTTTTTAGTTTTATACATTTCCATAAATGTTTATGCTTATTTATGAAAGTTTTTGCTATATTGTTATCCTTACTGAGCATCTGAGATCACCCCTTTATATGGTTTATTTTTTCAAAGATGCAAAGAATTATATTATGAATGACCTTCATGGATAATATAAGGGATATAATTGTTGTCAATGGAGACAATGTTATTGTTGTTTTTCATTTTATAATGTAATGTAATGTTCATGTATGTAATCTATTTTCCAGGACTACTAAATTAATTGGTCCATTAGGACTTGATTCAATGTAATCATGCCAATGTATTATAATAATGGACCGACTCTAGGTAACTATGGTTGAGGCATTATAGTCGGTATCAGAGAAAGTTTAGCAATAACCTTGGAAATAAGATTTAGAAAAATGTTTATTAGGTAACATTACCCTAAGATAGACTTTGAGGATTAGTTTATAAGGACTTCCTTGAATTTTGGTAGTCTAGATATTTTTTTATTTTCTAATAAATACATCCCTATTTGGATACGAGCAAATAGAGTTGGATTTGGCATAGATGTACATAGGAGTGAAAAATCCGACAAGGAGTTTCGAGCTTAACCCAGGGTATATTGGTACATGACAACGGGGCTTGCTGCCCTCTTGGTTACGACACTCCTAGGGGATATTCATAGGATAATTCACATTTTCATTAAATTCCATTATGAAAGATTTAGAAGTAAATACTTCCTCAAAGAAAACATTTTATGATTATAGATTATATGCATAATATTTTCAATTTACGTTATATATTTTACATGTTTGTAGTAATGAATTGTGATTCATAAACTAACCAACTGTATTCCATTATTTAGAAATGGTGCCTAGTATAAGGAATGAGAATTACACCAATACGCATGATTGAAATATTAAGAAGGATAATATATTTCATGGTATTAAGCCAAATTTTAAAAGGGAAATAGTCACACATGTATTCTCATCATATGAAGAAAAATAATCATGTGTTAATAAGATAAGTAAATAATTCTTTGATTCATATGGCCTTTAAGGGAAGAATGAGAAGAAATGGATGGAAGGGAGAAAGATGGATAAAGGGAAGAGGGGAAAGAAATTTTTTCCATTATGTGATAACTGTGGAAAGAATCACCTTGGTAAATACGTGAAGGGAATGAAAATTTGTTATAATTGTGGAAAAAGGACACTAAGTAAGTGATTTCAAGGGTAAGAAAAATGTTTCAAATTTATAATGCTTCATCTACAATGAGTTGGGACACTACGCGAATCAATTTCCAAATCATCAGATTATACCCCAAAAGATGCTATTGAATAATAATTGAGTTATGATACTATCGAAGATGAAGAGGAACAATTAGAGTTCTTATGTTGATATTAAATTATTGTTTCATTTTAGTATTTTATTAATTATTTACATGTTATATATGTTATAGAGTATATAAGGACTGTACTGTAGTACAATTTTATTAAGGACTTGAGATTGGGTGGAACCAAGAAAAGTGGCCCAATAGAGGGTTAATGTTTTTGAAAAATATGTGGTAAAGAGAAAGATAAACCATAATACGGTTTTAATACTAAGTTAGTGATTTTGGAAAAATATGTGATTGATTTGGATAAATTATATTGCTTATTCATGACTACCTTGAAACTGATTAATGATTTCTATATTCCATCATTGTTGGATTTTACAACATTTTTGAGTAGAAGGAGTATATCTAGTATTATATAATAAATAAAGGAGAATTAATTCAATAAATAATGTTCTATGGTCATTCAAGGTGTCACCGTGTCTTAATACAATACAATATGAAGGTATTAACATGTTATTATGTGGAAAAAAAGATCTTCATTGTGTTTACCTTCCTTAAAAACCTTTTAATGTGAGTTTGGATAGAGGTATTTTTGATAAGTCTAAAAGGTGGAATCGACTAAGTTTGAAATTGGATACTATTGTTAAGTTTAAATAATTTCTTATGATTACTTTTGGATTGTTATAAAAATGTTAACCCAGAAGTTGGGCGACAACCCGTCACGTCCGACAAGGCCATGAGACTTGAACCCGTAACTGAATGGTGACAAGAGTGCATCACCTACAACTAGCCTACATGATGTCTGGGTTTGTATAATGTAGTTTTTTTAAATATTCTTACAAATGAATTATAAATTAATTATTTTTGGAACCCTATGCAATTAGGATAAATAGAATATTTTTGAATTCTATTACCTTTTGGAGTGAGAGATGAGTTTGTGGTAGAAATTAGTTGAATCATGAAACTCTACTTGTCAAGTATGTATATATTTTTTTTCCTGTTATTCTATGAATAAACTAATTCTTAAACTTTAGGGAAGGTATAGTGAATCCAAAAATGTATTACCCTAATACCATATGTTTTTTTGAACCTATGATATTTTACATAATCCTAGATAGATGGATTTGAGGCCCTAAATTTTACACTTGTTTGTGAATAATTACCTCGATCACTCCCAATAAATATTTATGTTTTTTCTTTAATTATGTGCCTCTAATTTCCACAAATTTTCTTTTAATAATGATCATAATTTGGTGGTGAAATTTTCATTCCCCTTTCCCTCTTATTAAGACTAAATTTTATTAAACCAATGTCTAATATGGGTTTTCCACAAAGGTATTTTTCTATTTTTAAACTTTTGTTTTCGAATAACAATTTAGAATTGTGAGGATTCAATTAATTTAAGGGGGTAGAATATAACACCCCAATATTTTTTGGTATGTTATCTCATTAATGTAATTCAATATCTTGCACTACACGCAACATCGAGCTCAAACGCACCAAAAATTACCAAACTAGCCGTTCAAAAAGTAGTTATGAATATTATTAACGGCATTTTGAATATTATATTCTCTATATAATTTTGACACCCATATTATGTGTTTCCTAGATATAATATAAGAACAAATTCAATTTTTCATATAGAGGAAGTATTTTTCAAAAATGCAACTTTATCGCCTACTAATGGTGAATTTTGTTTAAATTCAATATCTGGAACTTTTATATTAAATTTGAAAAAATTAAATTCTTATTTAGAAGAGGGACCTCAAAATTTATTCTTGGTTAAATTTTTGGTACTTTTCTGATTACTTTCATATTTTGCAGAATAGTAAAATATACTATATTTTAATTGAAAAAAACTTTTTAAATTGAAATAAATTATAGTGTTAAATTATTAATTTTAATGGTTTTGAAGTATAATTTGATTATATTTTTACCATTTAATACAATGTAGGTCATTGTATGTATTTTTACATTTAAATTTGACATAAACACGTGTCAATATTTTGATAGTTTTTACTTTTTTAAAAACCCGCTTTTTGGTTATGACAACAGGAATTAATTTTAATTTAAGAAATGAAAATTCTATGTTTTTTATTTGGTAAAATGGAATTTATTTTGGAGTTTGGAATATCCAAATTATATTAGGGTAAAGTTTTGGTATTTTTCTGAAAACATTCAATTTTTGATGAATAGTGAAAAATACTACGTTATTATTTAAAACTGACTTTTTATTTAAATAAATATTTATTTTATTGAAATATATTTTAAATAAAAATAGATATATAATACCTAATTAATTTAAATTTAATACATCGAAGTCATTTTATAATAACATTAGATGTGTAAAATTTTATTGATCTTTTAAACGTTTTTTACGCACCTTCTAAGTGCATTTTCAATTTGGAATAAAACATAATTTTAAAGATTCTGTGAGTTGAATTTCAAAAATATTAGAGACACGGTTGACATAATTAATTAAAATTCAGATCAATAAGAAGAATAATTTTTTTGGTGAAAAGAAAATTTTGACTTTTTTTACCACGGTTGAAAGTAAATAGGGTAATTAAGGGTAAAAATGATATTATAAGTACCCTAACACATGTCTTAATTCTATTGGATAAGTGTAATTTGACTACAAACAAACTTATGAAAAGAATATGATCCTATTTGGTCCACTTGGATTAGATTTGGACATTTATTAATATTTTATTTAAAGAAGAGTTAAAAGTGTTAAATTTAATGTTTAGTAACAAAACCATTTTTTATATAAGGTTACACACAATATAAATTAGACTATAAATATTCTTTAAAATCTAAAATGATTTCTATCACACCCCAATATTTTATAGTACATTAACTCATTAAAATAATAAATAGTTTGCATTACATGCAACACCGAGTTCGAGCGCACCACAATTAACCAAACTAGCATTTCAAAAAGTGGTTATGAATAGTACTAACTTTATTTTGAATCTTTTATACATTATATAATTTTAATATCCATATTATGTGTTTCTTAGACAAAATATAGGAAAAATTAAATTTTTCAGATAAAAAAAGTATTTTTTAAAATGTAATTTTACCGCCTTTTAATGGAGATCCATTTTTCAAACCAATATTTGAAACTTTTACATATTAAATTTAACGAAATTAAATTATTATTTCTAATAAATACATAAAAAAATTAGTTTCGATAAATTTTTTGTACTTTTTTGATAACTTTCATATTTTGATGAATAGTGAAAAAACTATGTTTTAATTGAAAAAAACTTTTTTAATGAAAATAATTTATTTTGTTAAATTATGTATTTGAAAGGTTTTGAAGTATAATTAGATTATATTTTTATAATTTAATACAATTTTGGTCATTATAAGTAATTTCACATATAAATTTGACATAAACACATGTCAATCTTTTGATAGTTTTTACTTTTTAAAACCCCACTTTTTTGTTTTAACAAAGGAAATTAATTTAAAATTAATAAATGAAACTTCTAGTTCATGAATTTGGTAAAATAGACTTAATTTTTTAATTTGGAATATCAAAATTATCTTATGGTTAATTTTTTGAAATTTTCTAAAAACTTTCAAATTATGATGAATAGTGAAAAACACTTCATTATTATTTAAAACCGACTTATTATTTAAATAATTATTTATTTTAATTAAATTTATTTTAAATCAAAATAGATATATAATACCTATATAAGTTCAATGTAATTCATTGGAGTTATTTTATATTAAAATTAGATATATAATAGTTTATTGAACATTTTAACCTCTTTTATCCAGCTTATAGGAGCGATAACAAATATGATTAAAACAAAATTTTACCACTTCTGTTAGTTAAATTTCAAAAATTTGAGAGACTCGGTTAACATCAGTATATAAAATTTTATTCAATAAGGTGAAAATATTTTTTTGGTTAATTGTAAGTTTTGACTTATTTACCACGGTTTAAAGTAGCTTGGGTAATTAAAGGTAAAAATGATGTTATGATCATTCTAAAATAAGTCCTAATTTTATTGGATGAGTTTAATTCGACCAAAAACAACCTTACGAATAAAATATGATTCTTTAGATCCACTTGGATTCGATTATGACATTTATTATTATATTATTTAATGAAGAGTTAAAAGTGTTGAATTCAATGTTCATAAACTAAACCATTTTTAATATAAAGTTATACATAAGATAAATTCGAGTATAAATATTCATTAGAAAGATAAAAGTATTTCCTACATAATTTTATTTTATTTATATTTTTTAGATGTTAAATAATTAAATTTATTTATGACACAATAATGATGCTGTAATTACCTTCTTAATGAAATATTAAAATAGTTTAGATTGTAAATGTTAAAATAAAAATAATTTAAAAGTTTTGATGCCATCCACGATTTTTATTGGTTAATATAAAATTTTAGGGTTGATTAGATAAATTTTGTTTGAATTGATAAGGTTTTTATGACTTTCACAGACAAAATACCAAATAGTGTCAAAATTGACATAAATTAATTTTTAAAACAAATGTGATATTATTGGTTGATATAATATTTTCAAAATTATAAGGTTTGAAAAAAGGGATTAAATAATATTATATATGTTATTAATTAACCACTTTATGTTCTCTTGGATTTTTAGAGTATGATTATTAACCATATAGTTTAAGAATACAAGAAGACTCGGTAAAAGCTAAATGATTTAATAAAGAGGTAAATCTAAATGATAATGTTAAAATAATAAATTAAACAAGTATAAAACCAATTTTTTTAGAGTAATTCGCCCCATAACTACCTAAGGATTGAAATAAATTAATTTTAATTCATTATAAATAGTATATGATAGTATAATAAATTAATATTTTAATATTTCCTAAAGCGACGCTCACCCCTCTTATAAAAGGTCACATTCCCTTTTCTCAGAATCACACATCCAAAGCCATTTGGATTAGCCAAACTCTACCCAAATATCCTCCAAAATTATTTAATATAAACCGAGAGTCCATACTTTGATTAGAAATTCAATCTAATGATCCCTTTTGATCTACTCAAAAGGAAACACCCGAAGAAGAGGTAATTATTTCACCACCCTCTTTCAAGTTATTGTCTTCTTCCACTTCCTCTTTATTTGTTGTTTCCATACCAAAAAAATATCTCTAGTACCTCCTACATACTTTGATATTATTATAAATATGGTACAACCATATTCATTATTTTAACCATCCTATAAATGAAAAATTCACCGTACTCACATACGTATCGCTTACCGTCTCCACGTCGTGCTGTAGTTTGTTATTCAAAGACTTCATTATTTGGATGGGTATAATAATGAGTATAATTGATGTATATAAAAAATTTAAAATGTTAATGATTATTTTTTTATTATATACCATACAATTACATACTATTTCACTATCAATATAATGATATTGTCTCTTGTCTGTACGTACATATAACAGTCTCCACAACGCGATGAGATTTGTTCCTATGTTCACGATTAAAAGATGATTATAAAAATATATATTACTAATAATTATGTAATATATGACAAAATAATTATAATGGATATATATATATATGTATTTTTGTACTTACATATATCTTATTCACTTACTTTCATTCTATACGATATTAAAATGGAAACAACGTTTATGCGTACGTGTAACCTACCGTCTCCATAAATGGTTTCTTCCATTTAATATATATATCTTTTATAAATATTTATATTCTAAATATATATGATATATAAATCCCGTTTTATATTCTTGAAGTATTTAAATCATGATTTAAATTATATGATCAAGAATAACAAGTTAAAACACTTATGATAAAGTAAGCGATTATTACCCAAAATGTTAATTTAACATGGAAATAATTATTAAATTCATAGTATAAAGTCATATATTAATCATTTGTGGTATAATAAATATGAATATGGTTCAGTTATAATTTAATAACATACTATGGTCATTATACATGAGGTTAAACGTACCCTCAACCAAAGGAAAGTTCAAGGTAAGGGTTAATTTCACAATCTCTTTATTATCTGAGGTTGTTTTTACATAAGTATCTAATGGGACATATTTATTATCCATGTCCATGTTTCATAAATGTTTTTTCAATGGGATTATTTTTAAGGGAATTTTTACTAAAAAATTATTTTAAATGTTTTAAAGATTTATTCTACCAAACCTTTCTCATTAATGTTCATGTTTTCAAAATGGTTTTAAGGATTTATTTATATGGACATGAATGCTTAAAAATGTTAATTCAATTCAAAAGATTCAAAGTGGTCTGGAACACTTTGATTTAAAATTGTCTTTTAAATGACTTCTTTTATATGACTTTAAAATTAATTCATGAAAAAGGGATATTTCTCTCAAAGATTATTACTAATCATTTTCAACTATTTCGACATCTGTTACGGGATATTATTCTTGATCAAGGAAGATTTATTAGGATACAAATAGTCCATATTTTATTAAAGGTTTTGTGATATTTATGACTATGGATGTGTTATTTTTATACCATTCATGGTTTATGGATGAAGTATTGACATTTTGTATGCCAGTTTTAATACAAATGTTTATGTTATGTTTAAACATTTTCATATAAGGAATGCATTGGACTTAGAATATGATGGGTGGATCTCGTTATAGCTCCTCGATGTATCGGTATGTCTCATTAGACAAACTAGTGTCTTGGCACAAGGCCCTGACAACATATTATTTTTTGTCTTGGAACAAGGCCTTGACTATGTGGTTAATAAGTCTGGCATTATGCATTCCATAATTATGAAATTAGATATTGATACTAAATGTGATTATCTGACTAGTAGAATGTCCATGTAAATAAGTAAATGGAATTATATGATTTATCATTTCTATATTATTCTTATTATTAGGTTTAAAAGTCTTTTGTCTTAGTTTTATACATTTCCTTAAATGTTTATGCTTATTTATCAATGTTTCTGTTATATTGTTATCCATACTAAGCATCTAAGCTCACCCCTTTCTATGTTTAATTTTTCTCAGGATGTGAAGAAGTATATTATGACTGACCTACATGGATAGTCTATGGAATATGAATGTGGTAAATGGAGACAATATTGTTGTTGTTTTTCATTTTATTATGTAATGTAATGTTCATGTATGTAATCTATTTTTCAAGACATCTAAATTGATCGAACCTTCCGGACTTGATTCCCTGTAATCATGTCAATGTATTAAAATAATGCACTGACACTAGGTAATTGGGGTCAGGTCATTACTATTAGTATTAGAGGATGTTTAACAATAACCTTGGAAACTAGATTTTGAAAAACCCTGATTATAGAACATTACTCTAAGATAGAATTTGAGGATTAGTATTGAATAACATCTTAGAAGATTGTTAATGAAGAGATTTTATGAATTTTCCAAGAAATACATCCATGTCTGGATACGATCAGGTAGAAGAATCTCTGGCACAAATGTACTTAGGTGTAAAAAATATGAAAAGGAGTTTTGGGCTGGACCCAGGGAATCCATGTACATGACAACATGCCTTACTACACTCTTGCTTACGAAACTCTTATGGGATATGCTTAGGATAATTCATATTTTCATTATAATCCATTATGGAGGATTTAGGTGTAAATACATTCTCAAAGAAAAAATTTTATGATTATAGATTATATACACAATTGTTTTAATTTACGTTAGGTATTTTACAAGTTCAAAATTATGAATTGTGATTCATAAACTAACCTACTGTATTCCATTGTTTAGAAATAGTTTGTAGTATAAGGAATGAAAACTCCAGCAATACGGGTGATCCAACAATTAAGAAGGATCGTATCATTCATGGATTATGCCAAAATATTGAAGAGAAATAGTCTCCCACGTATTCTCATTATATGGAGAAGTATCATCTTATATTAATAAGATAAGTAAACAATTATTTGAGTCCTATGGATTTGAAGGGAAGAAAGAGAAGAAAAGGATAGAAGAGAGAAATATGGATAAAGGGAAGAGGGGAAAGAATGATTTTCCCATATGTGAAAAATATAGAAAGAATCACCTTGGTAAATGATTGAAGGTAATTGGAGTTTGTTATAAGTGTGGATAAAAAGGACACCAAGTATGTGATTTCAAGGGTAAGAAAAAGATTTCAAATGTATATTGCTTCATCTACAAGGAGTTGGGACACTACATGAATCAATTCCCAAATCATCAGAGTATAACCCAAATACTACTATTGGATAATAATCAAGTTATGATACTACAGAAGATGAAAAGAAATGATTAGAGTTTTTAGTTTGTTATTAAGGTACTTTGTAATTTGCGTATTGAATTAATTATGTACATGTTATATGAATTATAGAGTATATAAGGATTGTGCTGTAGTACTATTTTATTAAGGATATGAGAGTGTGTGGAACCAAGGAATGTGGCTCAATAAAAGGTTAATTTTTTTGAAAAATATATGGTTGAGAGAAATAAAACCCATAATATGGTTTCGATACTGAGGTAGTGATTTTGGAATAATACATGATTGATTTGGATAAATTTTATTGGATATTCTTGACTACCTTGAAACTGATTAATGATTTTTATATACCATCATTGTTAAAATTTACAACATTTTTGTATAGAAGGAGTATATCCATTATTCTATAAAGAATAAGGGTGCATGAATGTAATCAATAAGGTTTTATGGTAATTCAGGGTGTTACATTGTTTTAAAAGAATGCATGATGAAGGTATTAACATGTTGTTACATGGGAAAAAGGATCTTCATTGTGTTTACCTTCCTTATAAATTTTGGACAGTGAGTTTGGAAAGAAGTATTCTGGATAAGTATATTGGTTGGAATCGATTATGTTTGACATTTTATACTAATGTTAAGGTTAAATCATTTCTTGATATTTTTTTATTTTCATAAAAATGACAACCCGAGGATTGGGTGACAACCCATCGCATCCGGCATGGCTGAAAGACTTGATCCTGCAACCAAAGGGCGGTAAGGGTGGATCACCTAACACTGGTATATGTGATTTCCTAGTTTTTATAATGTTGTTTTTTTAAATATTCTAACAAAAGAATTATAAATTCATTATTTTCAGAACCATATACGATTAGTATAAATATAATATTTTTTAATTCTATTATTTTTTTGGAGTGAAAGATGAGTTTTTGGTAGTAATTAGTGGAAGGATGAAACTCTACTTGTCAATTATTATTTTTTTCTCCTATTCTATGAATAAATTAATTCCTAAACTTTAAGGAAGGGATCTTTAAAAAAATTGTGTTATCCTAATACCTTATGTTTTGTCGAACTAAATATATTTTAAATCATTATAGATTTATTGATTTGAGGCCCTCAATTTTACACATGTTTATTATTGATGACCTCAATAACTCCATATAAATATTATTATTTTTCCTCCAATTATGTTTCTCTAACTTCAACCAATTTTCACCTACTCGAGATCATAATTTTGGGGTGACTTTTTCATTCCCTTTCCCTCTTATTAAGACTAAATTTTATTAACCCAATTTCGATGTGGTCTTTCCACAAAGGTATTTTTCTATTTTTAACCTTTTTATTTTCAAGGAAAAATTTCAAATAGTGAGGATAAAATTTATTTAAGGAGGTTATAATGTAACACCACATGATTTCATAGTACGTTATCTCATTAAAATAATTCAATAGCTTACACTACACACAACATCGAGTTCGAGTGCACCAAAACATACGCAACTAGTCGTTCAATAAGCAGTTATGAATAATATTAACTGCATTTTGAATGTTATATAATTTATATAATTTTAATATCCATAATATGTGTTTCTTAGACATTATATAAGAATGATTTCATTCTTTCAGATAAAAGAAGAATTTTTTAATGCAATTTTACAGCCTTTTAATGGTGAATCATTTTTAAAACCAATATTTGACACTTTTATATATTCAATTTAATGAAATTGAATTATTCTTTATAATCAAGAAATAAAAATTTATTTTGGATAAATTTTTGGTAATTTTATGATAACTTTCATATATTGACGAATTGTGAAAAATACTATGTTTCAATTGAAAACAAATTATTTAACCAAAATAATTTATAGTGTAAAATTATGTATTTGAATGGTTGTGAAGTATAATTAAATTATATTTTTATCATTTAATACAACATAGGTCATTATAAGTAATTTCACAATTAAATTTGACATAAACGCATTTCAATCTTTTGATAGTTTTGACTTTTTAAAAACCTACTTTTGGGTTTTGACAATGGAAATTAATTTTAAATTAATAAATGAAACTTCTATGTTTTTAATTTGGTAAAATAGATATAATTTTTGAATTCTGAATATCAAAATGATCTTAGGGTTAATTTTTGGTAATTTTCTAAAAACTTTCAATTTTTATGAATAGTGAGAAACACATCATTATCATTTAAAACAGAATTTTTATTTAAATGATTATTTATTTTATTTAAATTTATTTAATTTAAAAATAGATATATAGTACATATATAAGTTAAATTTAATTCATTTGAGTCATTTTATAAAAAAATTAGATGTGTAAATTATTATTGAACTTTTTAACCTCTTTTATCCACCGTCTAGGAACGCTGTCAAATTTGGGTAAAACATAAATTTTCCGCTTCCGTGAGTTAAATTTAAATACTTTGAAATACCTGGTTGAAATTAGTAAGTAAAATTTGATTCAATAAGGTGAAAATAATTTTTTTGGGAATAGTTACTTTTGACTTATTTACCACCGTTAAAAGTAAATAGGGTAAATAAAGGTAAAATGATATTATAATTATCCTAAAAAATGTCTTATTTCTATTGGATGCGTGTAATTCGACCAAAAACATCCTTAGGAATAAAATATGATCCTTTAGGTCCACTTTTATTAGATTAGGACTTTTATTATTATTTTATTTAAAGAAGAGTTAAAAGTGCTAAATTCAATGTTTATTAACTGAACCATTTTTAATATTGAATTATACATAAGATAAATTCGACTATAAATATTAATTAGAAAGATAGAAATATTTCCTACATAATTTTATTTTATTTATAATTTTTAGAGATTAAATAATTAATTTTAATTATTACACAATGATGACGTAGTAATTACCTTCTTAATGAAATATTAAAATAGTTTGTATTATAAATATTAAAATAAATTGAATTTAAACTTTTTGATGACATCCATGATTATTATAGGTTAATATGAAATTTTGGGGTTGTTTATGTAATTTTTTTTTGATGTGATAATTTTTTTATGACTTCTACAAAGACAAAATAGAAAATAGTGTAAAAACAAAAATAAATTAATTTTGAAAAAAAATATTATATTATTGGTTGATATAATATTCCCAAAAATTTAATGTTTGGAAAAAAGGATTAAATAATATTATATATATTATTAATGAACAACTTGAGTTTCTCTTGTCTGTTTATCATATGTTTATTAACCATATAGTGTAAGAATACAAGAAGACACGGTAAAAGCTAAACTATTTAACTAAGAGTTAAATCTAAATGATAATGTTAAAATAGTAACCTAAACTAGTATAAAATCTATTGGTTGAGATTATTTCAACCCATAACTACCTAAGTGTTGAAATAAATTCATTTAGAGCCATTATAAACCGAATATGATAGTATAATAAATTAATATTTTAATCTTTTCCTAAAGTGAATCTCACCCCTCTTATAAAAGGGAACTTTCCCTTTTCTCAAAATCACACATCAAAAGCCATTTTGCTAAGTCAACCCCTTCCCAAATATACTACTGACTTCCCTTATATCAACCTAGAATCCATAATTTGATTATAAAGCCAACCTAATGTTTCTTTTTGATCAAATAAAAAGGTAACACTTGAAAAAGATGTAATAATTTCACCACAATCATTTAAGTTATTTTCTTCTTCCACTTCCCCTTTCTTTGTTACCATACCAAAATAATATATATATTTCCTCCTACATACCGTGATATTATTATAAATATGGTACAACCATATTAATTATTCTATCCATCCTATAAATGACAAAGTCACCGTACGTGCGTACGTACGGCTTACCATCTCGACGTTAAGGTGTAATTTGTTATTCAAACACCTCATTATGTTTAAATCTTTTCATATGATTAAGGCATTGAAGTTAGTAAGTGATGGGTGGAGCCCTCTATAGCTCCTAGATGCATTGGTAATTCTTATGTGACAAAATACTGTCTTATAACAAGGCCTTGACAAAATTTTATTTGATGTCTTGCCACAAGGCCTTGCTTATATGGTTATTTATTCTGGAATTATGCATTACATCATTATAAAATTAGCTATTGATATTATATGTGATTATTCGACTAGTAGAATATCCATGTGAATAATTAAATGCAATTATTTGATTTATCTTTTCAATATTATTCAGAATATTACATTTAAAAGGCTTTTGTTTTAGTTTTATATATTTCCTTAAATGTTTACGTTTAATTATGAAAGTTTTACCTATAGTTTTATATTTTCTATGCATCTGAGCTCACCCCTTTATATGTTTTATTTTTACCAAGATGCGAAGAAGTATATTATGACTGACCTGTAGTAATAGTCTTAAGGATATGAATGTGGTCAAAAGAGACAATATTGATATTTTTTTATTTTTATAATGTAAAGTAATGTTCATGTATGTAATTTATTAACCAAGACTACTAAACCGATCGATCTTTCAGGACTATATTTCTCGTAATCATACCAATGTATTAAAATAATTCACCAACTCTAGGTAACTAGGGTTGGGGAATTATAATTTCCCACATAATATTATTTTATTTATAATTTTTATACATTAATTAATTAATTTTACTTATTACACAATGATGATGCAATAGTTACCTTATTAATGAAATATTAAAATAATTGATATTGTAAATATCCAAATAAAAGTAAATTGAGGCTTTTGATAAATTACACTAATTTTATAAGATAATATGACAATTTAGGGTTGATTAGATAAATGTTTTCAGATTGATAAAGTTTTTATGACATTCACAAAAACAAAATACCAAATAGTGTGAAAATTGACATAACTTAGTTTTTAAAATGAATACAATATTATTGGTTGATATAATATTCTTAAAAATATAAGGTTCATAAAAAGGGATTAAATAATATTAAATATTTCATTAATTAACCACTTTAGGTTCTCTGGGATGTTTAGAGTAATTTTATTAACCATATATTGTAAGAATATAAGAAGACATGGTAAAAGTTAAACTATTTATCTAAGAGTTAAATCTAAAAGAAAAGGTTAAATGGTATCCTAACCTTGTCTAAAACCTATTGGTTGAGATTATTTCGAACCATAACCACATAATTATAGATTAAATTCATTTTGATCCATTATAAAATTAATATTATTTTATAGTAAATTAATATTTTAATCTTTTTTAAAAGTGACCCTCACCCCTCTTATAAAAGGGAACTTCCCCTTCTCTCCAAATCACACCTCTAAAGCCATTTGGATCGGCCAAAGCCTACCCAAATATCCTCCAAACATCCCTCAAATCAACCTAGAGTCATTAATTTGATCATAAAGGCAACCTAAAAATCACTTTTGATCAACTCAAAAGGAAACACTTGAAGAAGAGGTAATAATTTCACCACCCTCTTTCAATTTCTTTTCTTCTTCCACTTCCCCTTTCTTTCATGTTTCCATACCAAAATAATAAATCATGTACCTAATACATACTATGATGTTATTATAAATATTTAACAACCATATTCATTATTCTACCCATACAATAAATGACAAAGTCACCATATGTGCGTATGTACGGATTACCGTCTACACATCGTGGTGTAGTTTGTTATTCAAACACTTAATTAATTAGATGGGTATAAAAATGAGTAAAAATGATGTAAATAATAAATATAACATGTTAATGATTTTTTATATATGATATAACATCCAATTAAATATGATTTTTCCTTCAATATAATGATATTTTTGCTCACGCATACGTACAGTTTACTGTCTCCACGATGTGATGAGATTCATTCTCACGTTCTCCATTCAAGGATGATTATAAAAATATATATTATTAATAATTATGTAATATATGAAACATTAATGATACTTGATATAAATATATATATCTATGTATGTATGTATTTTTATATGTACTTACATATATCTTATTCACTTACTTCCATTCAATACGATATGAAAACGGAAACTACGTTTATGCGTACGTATGGTCTACCATATCCATAAATGGTGCCTTCCATTTCATATATCTATATATTATAAATATTTATATTCTAAATATAATTGATATATAAATCAATTTTTATATTCTGGAAGTATTTAATTCATGATCTAAATGATACAATCAAGAATAACAAGTTAAAACACATACGGTTAAGAAATCGATTATTACCCAAAATGTTAATTTAACATCGAAATCATCATTAAATGGGTAGTATTAATTCATAAATGAATCATGTATGATATAATAAATATTAATATGGTTCTGGTATAATTTAATAACATACTATGGTCATTATATAAGAGGTTAAATGTACCCTTTACCAAATGAAATTGCAATTTAAGGGTTAATTCCTCAATCTCATTATTATTCGAGATTTTTTAAGGGTATGTTTTTACTGGGACATATTTATCATAAAAGTACATGTTTCATAAAAGAGTTTTCAAAGGGATATTTGTAAGTAACTCTTTTATTAGAATATCATTTTAAATTTTTTAAATATTTATTATTCTAAATCATTCTCATTAATGTCAATGTTTTCAAAATGTGGTTTTGAGGATTTATTTATATAGACACGAATTTTTTTAAATGTTAATTCCATTAAAATGATTCAAATTGGTATAGAAAACTTTGATTAAAAAATGCCTTTAAATGTCTTCCTTTCCAAATTGTGTGACTTTTAAATGTCTTCATAAAAATGGATATTTATCTCAAAGAGTTTTACAAATCATTTTCATCCTTATCAACATCCTTTGATGGATTTTAAATTTGTTCGAAGATGATTTATTATGATACAAATCTTCCATATTGTATTTAAGGTTTTTTAATATGTTTGACTATGGATGTATTGTTTTTATACCATTCTAGGTTTATGTATAAATTATTGACATTTCATATTCTATTTTTAATACGAATGTTTCTGTTATGTTTAGACATTTTCATATGAGGAATGCATTGGACTTAGTAAGTGATGGGTGGAGCATGCTATAGATCATAAATGCATCAGTAGGTCTCATGATACAATCTAGTATCTTGGAACAAGTCCTTGAAAAAAATATTATTTTTAGTCTTGGCATAAGGCATTGACTATGTGGTTATGAAGTCTGGAATTATGCATTTTATCATTATGAAATTGGCTATTGATGTTACATGTGATTATTCGACTAGTAGAATATCTATGTGAATAATTAATGAAATTTTTTGATTTATCGTTTTTATATTATGCTGAAGTTTAAGTTTAAAAGTATTTTGTTTTAGTTTTATACATTGCCATAAAATTATATGATAATTTATGAAATTTTCCGCTATATAGTTATCCTTACTGAGCATCTGAACTCACCCCTTTCTATGTTTTATTTTTCCTAGGATACAAAGATGTATATTATGACTGACCTACAGGGATAATATAAGGGATATGATTTTGTTCAATGGAGACAATGTTGTTATTTTTTTTATTTTATAATGTAATGAAAATTTCATGTATGCAATCTATTTTCCGAGACTGCTAAACTAATTGGTCCTTTGGGACTTGATTCATTGTAATCATTCCAATGAATAAAAATAATTCACTGACTCTGTGTAACTAGGGTCCTTTCATTACAGGTAATAATGGTTATTTCTTATTTTGGAATCCATATAGGAAATTTAGTCTTCCATGTAATGTTAGAAAACCTCTATGTTCCATGTTGATAAAGTCAAAATTTATGTCATGTTTAGTGCATGAGTAACTTTTTATTTACAACAACACAAAACATATATAGTTATTTAATAAAAATTAAATTGTGTTTTGTGTTTTGTGAAGTGAAAAATATCAAAAAGATTAATTTAATTCAAAAATAATAATTCACAAAATATCAGGGAGTTACATTCCACCCACATTAAATGAATTTCACCCTAGAAATTCCTTTAGTTTATTAAATGATTATTACATTTAAGATATGTTCATAGAAACCAATATAATAAAACTGATTCCTGAAACATCCTTTAAAAAGTGAATGTTGGAAACATAAATATTACACAAAGTAAAATATAATTGTGGTTCCACGTAGGAGAATATAGGTGGCAAGAGAAAAAAATGGACATAGAGAAAACGGTGTAAATATTCATAGGGAGTGATTGAGGTCATAAATCAAAAAAAAGTGAATGATCCCTGAATGGTTGAGGGACTCAAAGTCATAAATCTGTGATGATTTAAATTTCCATCGGTTCAAAAAAATTATGGTATTAGGAAAACACATTTTTTTGATCATTTTCCTATATTTGAGTAATTATTTTGTTGAAAAATAATGTAAAGACATATATTTACTTTTTATGTTTATATTAACAAAAAATTAATTTTTTATTTCTTCTATTATCTATTTCCAATTCATTCATTACTTCAAGAAATAGATGTTGGGAAATTAACGTTGATTCCTGAAGCACTAAAAAACACTTTTAGCATAAAATAAGGCCCAAAAAATAAAAATTAAAACTATTTATCCATAACTATTATTAAAAATAAATATGTAAAATAAATTGATATGTTAACATAAAATGTAACACTATTGTTTCATCAATAATAATTATTCATAAAAAATAATTATACATTAACCAGGACATCATGATGCCCAATGTTAGGTGTGAAACCATTATTGTCCTTAATCAGGTGTTCAAAACACGTGACCTTACCGAACATGAATGGTTATCACACGACATACATAATTTCCTTTTCATAAAACACAATAATAAAATTTCCAAAATAAATATGATGTATATCTTTGAAATAAGTTTAATGAAAATTTATTCTTTTAACTAAGGTTTTCAATACCTATCTCAATACATAAATACTTCCCCTGAAGTTTAACTTAATATTTTTATGAATAATTAACCTTATAACCATTCTGAAATATGTAAATCCATAACATTAGAAATAAATTCATGAAATAAGCATAACATTTATCCCCCATGTATCACAAATTAGCACTTCATTTTTACATTCCAAATGTGTGAATACCCTAATGGAAAATTCTCTTTAAACAAGGTAAAAACATGAATTACGATAAATTATTTTAGAAAACATGCATGATTACTTATTATATAGATTATTGGATATGTTCCATAAATACAAGTAGTTTTTAACATCATACATGATTGAATTAATTACTTTTAAACAAGTCCTAAATTATTTCCAAGGTAATCGGTGCCATGCAATATACTTATTTGTATCTTACATATCTTTTTTAAAAGATGAGTATCTCAATATCAGAAATTCATTAAGGGTTTCCATACCTTAATAAAATTATCCTCTTTTAATGAAACCACCATTAAATAAATCATTTTCATTCCTTAATAAAAACTTGTACTATAAATACTTATATATTTCATGTTTAATATACCATAATCTTTAAATTCCAAAATATAAATACTATATTCATCAGAATATATTCATAAACTTTTATTATGGATTCATCAACTTATTCATTAATACCTCTTTTTTAGAATATAAAATATGAATAATAATAAAATGTTTTCTAAACCTCAAGATAATCATTATTCTTATGTTTAATGTAAACAATACTGTAAGAACATCACATACCTTTCACATGTAGTTTAGAGTTTTTTTATCATTAAAAGTGTAACCAATACTCATACCACCTTCATGATTCTCATTAAGTTAGATTCATATGGTAAATTAATTTTAATAATGTAGATAATTCAACATATAAAACACTAAATGTCAACCATATAGTCCTCCCCAATTCCTAAAACTATAAAACACATGGTGAGAAGAACATATCATAGAATAAAACTAAATAATGATGAAAAATTAAATATTTGATTCCAAAATCATGACACTTACATTTTAATTGATGACACCTTAGGTTTATACTAGGTTATTCATAGTCATATTATATTAAAATCTTTCATAATATTTCATGAAGAGTTTGTGAATTTCTAAAGAATATCCCTCAGTAGTGTAAAACCAGTTGGGTAGAAATGCCCATTATCATGTACCAAATTACCTCAAGTTAGGCCTAAAACATCTTTTCATATTTTTTACCATTAGGTACATCTATTATAGACACTAATCCACTTGTAGTATTTAGATAGGGATGTATTTTTAATTTACCACTGGTTCTATCCTTTACCAAAATTCCATGAAATCCTCGTATACTTTCCTTTATCTTGAGACTTATCCTTAGACACATCATTAATGTTCTCAATACATTTTTCTCATACGAGTTTCCAAAGGTTAATAAAACCTTTTCTCTGATACCTACTATAGATACCCTCAGTTTTCAAACATTTACAATAAATATCTTTTTTGGAACACTTTAAACATTATATAAATAGATGCCTAAAGACCAAACTAGTCTACTTCCTTTAGAAACATGGAAATAGAAACGATAATACATAAGTGAGCTACATTATCTTCATCTAGGTTCTTCTTGGCAAGAATCCTTATTAGACACAACAAAAAAAATACATTTCTTCATAACCTAGCAAATCAAACATAAAAATTGGTGAACTCAGATTCATAGTAAGGTTAAATAAGGGATATATGTAAACATAATCAGGATCATACAGGTATGAGAACATGATCATGAAAATATAATATCATACCATGCATATAGAATATTATATACATGAAATTTGGAAAAAAAAGATATAATTTCATAATAAATGAATCATAAGGAAATAAAAAAACATAATCCATTAAAGAATAACATAGGAATAAAATAAGGAATTGTGGAAAACACATAATCATATAATATGATTTTCATATAATCTAAGACAACACTAACAATACCATCGTGGTTGAATGGTTTCACTCTCTATACAATCTTAGAAGTCATGATTCCCTCCCATGGCCATCTTTGTAGCATGATTTCACTCCCTATAACATCTTGGTTTTCATAGTTCACCCCGATGACCATCATAGTATTCAAGGTTGATTATCAAGACCTTGTTAGTGGATCTCATGAGATATAAATTATTAACCAATGTATTAGATTGGGATATAGGATATAATAATATTATTACCTATAGAAAAAATTCAGGTTTCATAATCATTTATTCATACACATAACCTATGAAAAGAAGTAGTTTTCAAAATAATATAGCCCTTGGAAGAGAAATAGGTCTCATAATCACGATTCCATCAAAAAACAAACCATTAATGAAATAATATGAATAGAACCATTGGATTGATACCTAGATGGGTATCAGTAAAATCAACATATGACATATTATATGGAATATCACTTCCAAAAAATTATTGAAAAGAATTATTTGTGAAAATATAATTTATTATTTGAAAAAAGACTCTTTAAAAAATTAAATCAGTTTGAAAACCATTTTATTGAAACCAAACATTAAATAATCATAAAAAAATATTCAATAACATTCTGGAAGTCTTTTTCATTGAAAACATATAAATAGAACTTGAAAATATTTGGAAAACTATATTTATTGAAAAATTTTAGAAGTAGATTGAAAACATTTTGAAAAATATTTCATTGAAAATAATTTTCAAACTTAGAAATAAGGCTTCAAATAATTTGGGGAAAATTCCTTCAAAAACGTTAAAATAAGACTGAAAAAAATTGAAAGCAATTTTCCTACAAAACTTATAAAAGAATCATTGAAAACATCTTGAAAAACATTTTCCTTAAAAACATTTAAAAGAATACTTGGAATAATATTGAAGATAATATTCCTGAAAACCTTATAAAAGGATCTTTTAATAAATTTTAATGTTGTGAATAAGAGGTAGAGATGGTTTCCATTTATAGGGAAGGGAAATGACACACTTGGAATTTTTTAATACAAGTACGGTCTACCCATAGTTTTTCCTAAAAAAGTCATAACAACCCAAAAAAACTAAATAATGTGAGGTTAATGGCTATTAAATATCCATACAATGGGTTTTTACAAGTTTATAGGTTTTTGGGTATTAAATTTAAGGTTTAATACTTTGTTAACAAAATTATTCTCTTAATCATTGTAATAAATTTCTATCACTTTCCCTAATATTTTTGGACAATTTTTTTTTAACTTATTAGAAATTATAATTTATTTATATTAAAAATATGAAATCCATTTTTCCAAATCATAATCTAATAATTCAGAAAAAATAATTTGAAATTAATCCCGCTGACAGGATGACACTTAAGATTTTTAAAGTAAAAATATCCAAAATTTTGTTATGTTTTTACTCCCAATTTCAAAGTATATTTAATTCCAATGACCTAAATTGGAATAATTCATAAAATAATTATCTAATTAAACTTTATAAACAATTTAAAATATAATTTATCTTTATAAATTAATTATATAAAAATGAAATTTTGAATTAATTTTTTGTGTTTATAACTATTCATTAAAAAAATCAATCCTTACAGATACATTAAAAAAAATATCATAACCTAATTTTTATGTTTATTTTTCAAATATGAAGTTAATTTTTACATATTAAATTTTTAAAAGATATATAAGTAGTATTTAAAATTTTCTTCCATTAAAAGGTGTTAAAACTAACTTTCTTAAAATATAGTGTTTAAGGTATAAAATTGGTTTTGTTCTTATTTTATAACTTTTAAATATATTGGACGATTATAAAAAGTGATTGAATATATAAATAAAAATTTTAATTAACCACATTCACGATTAAAAATTAATTTAACTTATTAATATAAATCATCATTTTTCACATAAAATTAAACTTTTATCAGATCAGTCTCTTTATATTTGTTGGGATTCTATATTATATTCTAAATAATAGGCAACTAATGAATTCAAATACATATATTCATAAGTTAGTTAAACCTATATAATTAAATTGAATCACTATTTTATATCATATTAGATAATAATAAATTAATAACCTATTATTTTTTGGTACAACTCTATCTTGTGTGTTACGCAAGTCATCAAGGAAAGTCAGTCTTGAATATAATGTAAGTGAAAACGTGGTTTTCCTTGTAGATAAAGGCAAAATTTATGTTATGTGTAGTGAAAAATTATCTAGTTATTGCATATAATTAAATCTCGACATAATTCATAAACATTAAAATTAATTATTTTTAGTGTTGTGTGAAATGAAAAATATCAAAAAGATTAAATTAATTCAAAAAATAATAATTCCCAAAATCTATGGGTGTAACAAAAAAGTGATAAAAATTTTGGTAGAATGGGAGAAAAAGTCCATGGTTCATTGGACCATATTAATTTCTTGAAAAAATTTAGTCTTCTTCCTACTTAGTGTCCTTTTCTTTGAGTTGAACTAATGTACACAACATGTTGCATGTTCTGATTTTTTTGAAGTATGTGCCAGATTTATGTCATGTTTTGAGCATAGAAGTAGTTTATTTGGAAGATAATATTTCTTATAAGAAACAACATATTCATATTGTTTACCATAGGGAAAGTTTTTGGATGAATTATTAGATTCACTAGGCTAAGTTTTATAGAAACCCCATATGGTTGAAAAGGTAACATGGGAATCTAAATATTGTATGGGGGAAGGTTCCCCACTAGTTTTATTAGTGAGTAAAATTTAATGCACACAATTTAAAAAAGGGGGTAATAATGTAATAAATTAGTTAATCATATTATAAATCACTTTCATTTTTATTAATTTATGGATATTCACAATCAAAATTGTGAGTTATTTTTTTAAATAAAAACAGAAATAGTTATAACTAAACATTATAATTATAATGTTTTAATTTAATTTTCTTATAAATTATCAAAATTGAATAATATAAAATGAATATTAATTTATAAATCATAAAATGAAAATTTTCTTAAGGTAAAATCTGGTTATTTTTTGAAAACTATTGATTTTTCAACAAATAATGAAAAATACAATTTTTTGTAAAAAAATATTTTATTTTCATTAACTTGAATAATTTATAAGTCCCAATGTTTTTTTATTTTAATTTCATGTAAAAAATGTATTTTTACATTATATTAAATAAATATAAATAATTTTGAATAAAAAATATTTTTTTTTATTAAATATGTTTTTTTTCTATAAAAATTGGATTTTCGTAAAACTGGTTTTAAAGTACATAATATATCTCCATTTTACTTATTTAAACAAATCGATAAATAAAATTAATTTCAATTAAATTTATAAATTATATATCAATAAATAATAATTTAATTTCATAAAATTATTTTTATCATTATTATACTTAATATAAAATCATATTTTTCTTGAAAATATAAATTAAAAAACCATGTTTTTTCACTGCGTTTGTAAGTCTAAATTTAAATTATATTTTTATACATAAATGAATTTATTTTTTAATATGGATTCCATATTTTTCATCAGAATAACTTATATGTTCTAATATGGTCAACATAATATTTTACCATAGTGAATATTAAAAATAACAAAAATTAATTATTGTGGTTAAGGTAAAAACAGATTTAGCGGGGGTTAATCTAAAACGATATGGGTTCAAATAACCTAAAAATGTTCTTAAATAATTTGTTTTGACATATTTGGACTTTATTATGACTAATTATTGAAAATGGTCATTTTTTTATCCCTTTATATAGTCAAAAACTTGGGTGGACCTTTTTTAAAAAAAAAATTCATGTGTGCCACATACCTCGCTTATAAAAGGCCACCCCTCTGCTCAATGTACCTTTAAATCCCATTTTATCAAAAACAACCTCCCAAGATATATTCCTAAATTTCTATACCATAATATAGGAACCTTATTTTGGTTATAAATCTATCATATGAAGGCTTTTCTTACTTACCTAATGATGTTTTTAAAGAATAGTTATTGTGCTTTACATTGAATATTCATTTTATTTATTCTTCCACCTCCATAAAATATTATTAAATTGTGATTATATTATAAAAATTGTATATATAATATTTTGAGATGATATTTTAGTAATTTAACTACCTAAATCCTTATTCTCTTCTATCAAATATTATATGATATCATCATTCGTGTTTACGACGGACTACATCCTCACAAACTGATGTCGTTCATATTCAATCATTACCTTTCATGGATTGTCAAAATAAGGGAATTAAAGTATATATATATATATATATATATTATTTTCTTAATATATTTATACATATTGATTAATTATATGAAATGTACCTTATTAAATTCCATTCAATGTTGGGTATGATAATGTCGCTTGTGTGTACGATGAACTATTACCTCGCAAAGTGATGTGATTTTTTCACTAACGATTAACATGGAATTTGGTAAAAAAAATTAAATAATTCATATAAAATTAATGACATAATAATTACATTAATAATGTATATATAATTTTATAAATACAATATATCATTTTCCATCAGACACTAAAAATTAAAATGGTGTTTTTGTATGTGTGGACCACAACCTACACGAACAGACCTCATAAATTCATCAAAATAATAATATATATATTAATATTTAAATAAATAATATTGAAATTTTTATGTTAATAAAATTAATCAATCATAATATAATACATTCCTTATGTTATGATCTTTGAAATATGGATGTGTTACTCATGTGTGCATATGGACTACAGTCTAAATCATTATAATGTAAATCACTTTTCAAAACCATATTTCATATTTGGTTTTAAAATTTATTATTGACATATATATAATATAATTATTCCTTGATTATTATTCTATATATGTTTCAATAATGACCTCATTGGATATAAGAATGTAACTGATGTAATTTTTTATACATAATAAAAATATCATCAGACAACTAATGTAAACATAATTGGTTATGTAAATGCATATAACATGTTAATAAGTGAAATAAAAGTAATAATAAACATAAAAAATGTTCTTTATAATGATATAAATTAACATTATTTTATTATTTAACATGATAAGGAATGAAAATGATGAATCAAACATGGGGTAAGAGACTTCATCTGAATTTCTTTTCATTGAAAAATTTCAGGATTTTATTCACCTATATTAATTTATTAGGTGTATATATGAATCTTTTAAAATTTATATCATGGATTTATCTATTATCATGGTATTGAATTTTTTTCATGTTATTATTTCATGTCACTTATGATTCATATATTTCTAAATTGATAATACACATTTCTTCAAAAAAAATGTTTAATTGTATTCCTTCAAACTCTATTTTCATTCCATGTCCATGTTTTTAATATTGATATGAGAGTTTTATACATTAAATTTATTTATTTGTTTCATTTGTTTAGAAAAAATGTAATCGTATATGGAATATTTTACATTATTTATAGACAAAAAATATGATGTTATTTTTTAACATAAATGTATAAAATGCATTTTCCCATTACTGTAACAATTATTTGAATCTTGAATTCATTAAAAAGAATTAAAATTTTCTTCATTGAAAAATCCCACTTATCATTTTTGGGTATTTTGTTATTGAAATTTGTTTTTAAAATAAAATTATATATTGGTATTGAATATTATTTTTTTAATGAAATTGGTATTTTGATACACAAAAGTGACTTTCATACAAGTTTAAAAGATATTTTAAAATTTATTCTGATGAAATGTTTAAGAATAAAATGTTTTATTCATGATATGGTCATTGGAAATTTTTTCGATGGGAGCTCCTAGATATAGTTGGGTGATACTTTTATATATTTTATGGTGAGTTCACCTAGATAGTATTGGGTGAGGACGTTATAGCTTATATGATGGGTGCACCTAGATATCACTGAAAGTCATTGGATAATGATTTTATTCTTAAGATATTTATATTAAATGTTTTTATAATGGCCATTCTATTTTTAAGGATTCCAAAAAAGTTGTATGATGTGTTTTTCTCAATGAATATACATAAATATTTTATATTTCTTAATGAGGTTTCATGTAAATCATTTTATTTCAAAAAGAAATATAATAATATATTTACTGAAAAATGATGCAATCTCTAGGAAAAAATGTATATTATTAAAAAAAATCATTAATTTTTATGATATTCATGGGAAAAACATTATTCTCCTTTTTATGACCCTTAATGAGCTTTTTTACCCTCATCTAATGACGCTAAATTGTGTTTCATAGGTTTTATGTATAGGTAAAACAGGAATAATTAAATTATAAATTCAAGTGGTTTTTTCATGAAAATAAGTCATTATTTATTTTTAAAATTTTATATTTTGGTAAAAATAAATACTAATTGAAGTTTTCCACTTTTAAATTTTTGGTTTTTGTATTTATAAATTATGAAATAATTATCTAAAACTATAAACCTGAAATGATCCTAAACAGTAAGATAATGAATTCTTCACTTAAAACCCCAGATAATGTAATGTTTATGGCCATATATCTATAATATATGCTCAATATTTATTATTTCTCACTTATCAAGGTTTTTAAGAAATATTTTGTGTGTGATATTTTTGAGAGGGGTGATAGTTATAAATAACATAGTGGGAGATGATGTACATCTTTTATGAAGGAGTTTTTTATGTATCCAATATTCAGATGACACTAAACCTATACAATTCTTACATTGATCATAATCCTATATAATAAATTTTCTTTTGTTAACATGCAACATATATGAATGAAATGTTAGCATTTCTATATTATTCTATAACATATCATGGTTTTCTTGTTTTTATCTTTGATTATTACCATATACATTGTGTTGGCACTAACTTTCAAGGTAAAATATTCCCGTGTAATATATTTTTCTTTGGGAAGAATTATGTTGTAGTTGAATAAAATAATATGGTGGTTCATATTTTTTATATGTAGTTTGTATTTATATTTTTGGAATCCCATTATTATATGGGGTGTGTAATGAACCTATTATTATTTTTATGGGGGAATAAAATGTATTCGGATAAACATTTAACCATTGATTGGCTAGGGTTTAATGGGAGGATAAAAGGACTATGTTATGGTATGATGTGTCTATGTTATGGTTTATCTAAGGAATGTTTAAAGAGGTAAAACAATCAATAATATTTATAGTGGGAGAAAACATTTTAATAAATTGGATTTTAGATTAGAGTTAACAGAACTAAACCATAATATGGTTTAGTCTCAACATCTGTTGGTTTTGAAAACAATGGTTTTATTTTTAATTCATCCATCACCCTCATTTCATCATCATACAATGTATTTTGTGATTCCCAAGGTTGTTTAGGTGAAATTTCTATGTTATTTTGGACACCCTTAGTGGATATTTAAGCTTATAGATTTCTAACATCATGTACATATGGATTAATGTTATCATGTCGTATTTTTTATTTTCTATAGTTTTTTTATATCATGGGATTATAATTATTCAATTTATTGGTTTTTATTGAGATATAGTGGTGCACTAATTATTATTTGATCAATTAAATAGTGAATGAATCATTTTTAGTTTTTGGTAGTATGATCATTAGTTTCTTTGTTGTCTCAATGTTATGTCATTGGAGCTTAATTAAGTTTAGGTTATTTAGAATCTCCAATTTCTATGATTATGTTTTATTGGAATTATTATGATTTATAATTATATTTTTCACGGAGATAGAACATCACCATTGAAGATATAAAAATAAATAAACCGATAAGTGAACATAAATTGTTTTCCAGGTTTTTCCATGTCATTGTTATATTATTTTGACATTTCTGTGTTTAGAAGTTGTTTTTATAAAAAATTTTGTTTTTGTTTATATGAGTATTCATTTTCATATTTTTTGAATAAATATAAAGACAATAAAAGGATATAGGGATTGGGCTAACTAAATTTGATGTTTTCTATTTTCATAATATGCTTTAAATAGGTACTAAAAAAAGAAGATATGAAAAAATTATCTTATTAGTTGGTTTCTATTGTGGTTGAATTATATTTTTAAAATAACTATGATTTTTTAAATATATTATATAAATAATTATAACAATAAAGAATAGGTTCTGATGTGGATAATTTTTTTGATTTTTTGTTTAGATGATGTTATTTTTGTTGATAGAGTGTGGTTGATTCCATGGATATAGAAATATAAAAAAATAATATAAAAAAATTATTAATATTGAATGGAAATATAATATATAAAAAATAGTTTTGAGTGGCGTAAATTAATGTTGTGGAGGTAATCTGTGTTAATAGTTAACATCATGAAATAAATTCCACTCAACCTGTTCCCCTTGTTGGTGTTGCTACATGGTCTCAATAAATACTCTACATACACTTGAAGACACCAATTAGCAGTGATGATATATAGGTAGTATAGTGGTGACATTATACCCTCTTTACCCCAGTGAAAAAAATAGTCATAAATAAGGGAAACACCATTTGATATTACAACCATATAAATACAAACAAAGAGGAAAGATAAAAAAACTCATCCCCTATAATATCATTACAATTCTACATATATAACTAGAAATGTAGTATAGAATAATCATGTCCAATATAATAGAATAAATGTAAATAAAGGAAAAAATACAAAAAGACAAAATATCCAATAGAATACCCAAGATCTGGAATGACTCCTAGCTCTTATGCTCTAACCAATCTATCCAATCATTAAGTATCATACTCATACCATTCCATAAACATATAACTAGTGACCAATGTGCACCTAATCAGGTACCCATATGCTATGGTGCGATGAACAAGGTGGGATTGTAACCTAGTAGTCCATCACTAAGACTAAATAATTCAAATCCAATCAAAGGGAATAAATAATAAATGTTTTCAACAAATAAATTAGATAGTAATGATGATAATATGTAGAAATAAACTAAAAATAATCAAGAATCTGGTGTCAAGGAGATAACCTATGTCCACACTACCTTCTTTGGCCATAACTGTAACTTTGAATATGATGGAGGTATCATGTCTTAATATAGTTCTAAGGTGTTTCACTATTTAAACCATAATCAATAACTTCTAGAGGAATCCAAATAGATCATACAATAATTCACTACATGAAAATACCAAGAAAAACACCACATGTCTACTCATAACTCATGGAAAACCCTTTACATTCATATACATACCTTGACTCGAATCCATGGATCACACCCGATGAAATCCATAACAATAATAATATATCTAAATATGAATATCTAATCAAATAAAATTTAAATAAAAAATCTCTAAAAATTATTTGACCTGAATCTAGGGAATTCAACAAATCAATCAATTTTAAAACTCATAGGGGTTCACCACATGGAATTCGTGGTAATGAATCAGAGTATAATCTTCTGGTTCACTGAAGGAGTTCCATAAAAATGGATTTAACTCAAACCAATGAATTCCTCTTTTCTATAATTACCATGAATCCACAAGTCAAAATTATATACTAATTATTAATATTACATGGTATTAAATATCATTTTTTATCAAGGGAATAAGTCTAGGTAATTCCACAAAAATCCGTTAAGTAGGTAATCCAAGGGTCATCCCAATTCATTCCAATTATAAAATACAATTGTCATAATTCTAAACAAGTAATTATCCACTTATATATCCAAGAAATTTAACATCACAATCAAAGAGTCCTAATATAAAATATATTTTTACACATAATTAAAACCTTATAATATAATTCAATTCACTATTTTCATTATAAATTTCAATGTAAAATCACACACTTCATGTTAAATTCACAATTTTTATTTATAAATTCCAAGTCAAAAAGAACTACCAATTCCTTAAGGTTATCGTAAGAAATTGTTATTTCAAAAATTAACTAATGTATTACTAAAGTTATATCTAAACCACTGAAAAAAATTCACCCATTAACATGGTATATCATACTTCAACCACATTAAAAATTTTATTTATGTTCCACCACAAGACAATAAGTTTACATAAACCCAATGGGGGTTCCCTATACATAAAAGTGTAACTAAAAGTTAATTTAATTATTATATCCCCCAACCTATAAAATTTAATGACATCACAATCTAAAAATATTTATTCTATCTTAAAGGGAAAATTAATTAGATCACCTAGATTAACCTCATAGAGGCCCTATCATTCGATATCAGCCTTTAGTTCTAGCTGAAATGGGAGAAAACTAAGAACCAAACAAACACCTTTAAAATAAGTAATAGCGTATATAAATTTTGTAAAATGATTTTATATAAATAGAAAATAATAATAGAGTTTATAGAAGTTTTAGTCACCCCATGATAATTCTATAAAATATGATAGCAACCCAAACCCCCTAAAATGGGTGAGATAGACAATGGATTCAGAGAGTGAATGGAGATCTATCATGCTCCTATAAATTTCCATAATACAATCCATTCTGGGTATATTGTAAGAGGGTTTAAAGGGTTGTAATGAAAGTATTTACCTTTTCCAAGGGAACCAATACCTAAGGGTTGGTTTCTACAATGAAAAATGGAAAGTTAGTAATCCTAGGAATTGCCTCTACCATATTGAAAGGCCATCAGCTAAAAAGTGGAATCAAGCCAGCTAGGTATTGGCACTACATCCTCTTGGCTTCATCCCATGATCACCAGCCCAAATCCCCAACCAACCAATGGCCTATTAACCCACTAGAATCACCTCAAACCAAGTTGAAATAGGCTATTTTAGGGTTTCCAATCCTTATAAGTTTAATCTAAATCTCATTCAAAAATCAACCCCTCTATAAACTAAAATCTTGATATTTTATCAAAATAATACACTTATAATTTTTTTTTAATATTTTCTTACTGTATGATAACTCACCCCTGAGCTATACACCTAAGAAACATATATCCTCAAATCATAGACAAACCATTCATATTCAACTATTTACGGTCTTACTAAAACCATTCTGACCAATTTTACAGTTCAAAATATCATTAGCACATAAGCCATGAAATATATCTATCACTCCTCCCAAATAGAACACCACACTAAAAAAAATATTGGATCCATATTCACAAATATCTTTCACCACATTGTGATTCCAAAATTATATACTAGTCCCCTCTCATAAAAAACTCCTTCCAAAATTTTATTTTTCCTTATGAGTCTAAAAAACCCCATGAGGCCTCGTCTCAACATTAACACCAATTATATTCCCCATAAGAATTATTTTTCATACTCCTAGTCTACCAAATATATTTCCTTTCAGTACATACACTTGGTCCAGACACCAAAACGCCATCCCACACTAGTGATCACAAACATAAGTCATAATATTATAACCAAAACCAAATACTAACAAACTCACAAAGTCTTTCTCATAAAACCACCCCCACCCACTAGTTTATTATACTTATCAACCACGACATTCAAAAAAATAAATTAAAAAATTTATCCTCTCAATAAACCATTCCAATGTCTGATCCCCACTACATGATATTCTCATTATTGGTGTATGATAATGACCATGTCTGAATGCCACTATAATACAATAGTTGAATTAACCGGGATAAATCACATTATATGATGAATTAAATAATCCATACCATACATAATGTTTTTATTTACACTTCATAATCTCATGATACATATTTTTGACAAAAGATGATTGATCTATGGACACTCAATACATACATTCCATTAAAAGGCAGTGACACATAGCACCCAAATTCTTATTCAAAAGACCCATCAAAATCATATAAAACTCATTTCTAAATATCCTATAAAAAACCCATGTCTTTCACCATCCCCAATTCATGGGTTTAGAAATACTAGTTTTCCATAGAATCAAGGTTCAATAACCAATCGAACCAATAATATATAAATTCATGTGTAATAAATTGATTTTGACTTATCAATATAATTTATAAATGAATAAAAACCATTGATATTCACTAGAAAAACGAATGAATGATCCTCTATACCCATCCTTATTCAATCCATGCACCTAATACAAATACCTTTAACTTTAGAGGCATTCCATGACCATTAAATCACTCATTCAAAATTTTATCCTATACTTCTAGTTAAAATCAAAAGTTTAACCACCAAAAACTAAGATCATTTTTATAACCTATGGAGAGTATTGATGACCTAAGACACCCTAATATTGCCTATGGAACATTTCCAGATGATGTAAAATATCAAACTTTATCTGAGAACACCTAAAAATTTACTATTTTTATTCTCTATTTAATCCAAATAATTTAGATCCACAAGCCTAATTCATGGTCTCATTATATATATTAGACCATAAAAAAAGATCCAAACCTTCTATGACAAGTTTTATGATCTTATCCAATGATCTTCCATATCATCACACTATTAAAAATATTTATGATACACATTTTTCTTGTATACCAACCATTACCAAGAACAATGGTTTAATGAGGAAACTCATCTCAAACAAAATCTACATACAAGATCTAACAGTCAATACTCGTCTTTGGATTACACAAATTCTTCCCTAGTATCCAATGAAACCTCATTCAAAATGGGTTTTTCATTCCAAATAACATGTGGTGTACTCTACACCACATAGATTTATGTATAAAACCCTACTAATATATTCAGAAATATTAAAATGAACACATATATGATAATTTAATAGAGTCACACTTAACCACAACATCTACACCTAATTCATGAATAAGGAGTAACATGTTTTGAATGTTCCAATAAACCTCAATATTTCAATGATTTCACCAATAGGTTAAAGGGTACTCCTTAACTCGTATAAATATACCTAATAAACCATTCTTGAAAGCAGAAACAATTTTTCATCCAACTCATTATATGAGGAGTCTCCTATTTAAAACCTCTATGGTTTTATCACACTCTACATAGAAGGTATGATTCATTTTCTAACAAAGAACTTCAATTGTCACATTAATCAATCTCCAAAATAAATAAAAAAAATTATATCAGACCTGTAAGCAAGAATTTCCCCAGTCTATAATAATAGACCTCATGTGGAAAAAATGCTCTCTGTATTCATCATATGAAAATAATGAGCGCTCAATTCTGACCCATCCATTTACAACACCTTAGATGTATTGCAAAACGCAAACAAGTTTATTTTCTCTCAATTGTTATTAATATATAAGGATTACATTTTACTAGGTGACCGTTTGGATTACTCAACGGATAAACCCTTTTTCATAGAATATAGAGACTCACTCACATATTGGTCTAGGTATCTGAATAAGACACAACCTTCCCAAATACCAAACTTCATATGAGAATATTTATATTATAAAGAATCTAACCACTCTCACCACACATCGTAATAAATAAAAAATTCAAAACAATAAAATTCACATGAATCTAACCCTTCAATCTATCCTAAAAAAATGAGAACCTATAATCAAAGTGAATTTTGTCCCAAAAGACAAGGTAACCCGCATGTATTTATTAGACCATTGTCAATTGTTTTTAAGGAATATCCATTCCTAAAATTCAAGAATCCAAGAACGACCCATTATTTTGTTCCAACTAAGTGACTTTTACCACGATTCACAATTTCTAGAGAATCCCATCTATGACCATCACCAACAACTCTATTAAAACTCCACTAGAAGATAAATAGTGATAATAGGGAATGGACCTTTCTTCCAAAAAATGGCATTTATCTAAGGGTACTATGACACTAATTTATCATCCCTAGAAACTTTAATTTAAAAAAATCAACAAAAAAACTGTTAATAGTAATTCTTTTGCGTTTTTTCTACAATTAAATAATTTTTCATAGGAATCACGTGTGAAACCAAAAAATAATAATTTGTTACCCCTCCATGGGAATCCATCACTGGACACAAAGCAATAATTCACTAAGAACCTAAGTGATTTATAATGGTCACTAGGTCCATCCCACTATCCAAAAACTAGAAAACAAAAATCCATAACAACTTAAATCCCATAATGGAATTAAAAACTGAACCCACTATCTTGACCAACCGATCCCTAACTCGGGTCAACGTACATCACACAGGGCCAAAAACTGAGAAATTCCCCACTACCCTCTTACAACTAAAGTTCTTAGTCAACCATTTTTGAATATTCACATTTTCTTCCAAATTTCATTATTATTCATTTTTATATCCCTTTTCTAGTTTAAATAATATTCCATTAAAAATTTATAGAAGAAAATACAGTATATTTTTTACCATTATTTTATTAAATCACATCCATAATTTCACATAATAGAGATCACACACACCATAAACAATTTGGTATTTTTCATTATCCAGGTTCCAATAAAATTTCAAAGCCCATTTCCAATGTTTAATTTTTTAAATGATAAATCACAAGTTACAGAGGAAAACACTGTAAAATTTTTCATTCGAACCTAATTTAATCAATTTTAATTAAATTAAAAATTAAGAATCTATATACCATTAATCTTAAGGATTCTAATTTTATGTTTTAACATTTTCATCATGATTCTAATATTTAAACATCTATCCTTTATTTAGATATAAAATTACTTGATTCCTTAGGTATGATTAAATTAAAATTTCATAATGAACCAAAAAAATTTATTACTAGAACCATGATTCTACTAAAACATAACTTTATAAAGTCATTTTTATATATCAATAATTTATAAGGCGACACCACAAGAGCTGGTCACGTAGAATTCCACCATACACTTACATTTTAAAATAACTATATAAATTGACGTGGAAAATTTAAATAACCAACGCATCTGAATTATTTAAATAAAAAATCACATATAAATTACTAGAGGATATAAGCTATTGAAAAGAAATTAAAACACCATCATATAGGGAAAATGGGAAACTATAAATAATAAGAAATTTATGGATGAAATATTACTCATATGTTCCTACCATGTTTCAGGAACATACACCACAACTTGTCAAACCATCGAAGAGTAAAAATACGACAAATAAATAACACAACAATTAAGCTAGCCTCTCAAGGTGTAAATCTTTCAACTGAAAAATAGAAACTAGAACACCAATTCACTCCCATGGAAACTCAACTTTCCCCTATACATGGGGTCGCAATAGCCATGGGGTCGCAATAGCTATAGAATCTCATAACCAAGATATAATAACATTATATTCCCATGTCTATCATATTGAAATATTAATAAAAATAAAAACCCCTTATGAAAATTTGTAACATAAATTCATAGATCCCACTGAACCAGTTACCTAAGACGGACTGCCACCTGGCCCCAAGTAAACCTCCTTATATGAAATAGGTTTTTGACTAGTAGCAAGGGCTCATAGATGGTTTAGTGGGGGGTACAATACCCTCTTTTCCAAAATGTGAAACATAGGAGTAAGAGGAACATTGTATAACATGCCTTCCAGATAAATATACTATATGGGATATGTAATTGAAAATCATAAAATATAATATCAAAATAATTCTATAGAGATATCATGTAGGGTACTACATAATAATCAAGTAATGTAAATTAACTAATAACTAAATAAATGAAAAGAATACCAAAATATAAAATTTTCCTTATAGGTCAAAATATCTATCCCAAATACCCACTCATATTTCATAACCCTATTTACACAATCAATAAGCTCAAACCTTGGGACAATTCAAGAACATGTATCCTATGACCAAGGTTTATCTACATGATCACCCAAGGGAAAAAATGACCTAAAAATAGTGTGCGTATATCTAAATATTCCACTAACAAAGATTTATTATGAAAATATACTCTTTATGTAGAAATTATAATGGAGTTGAATAAATAAATGTTATAGTACGAACCATATGATGAAGAAATAACCAAAAAAAATACCATGCCTTACATCTTAACGAGATAAACTAGGTTAAAACTATCTTCCTTGACCTCACAAATATCTCTAAAAACTGAGGGATTATATTTTCTCACATCAATTACATGGCATGTCACCCTAGAAACGATAATCATTTGGATTGGGTGGAATGTGCATTGCTCATATGGGCACTCCCTCCTAGTGAATCTTGTGGAAAAATCACATATCTACTAAAAACTCAATGGACTCCCCTTCTCATTTAGAAGCATGAAATGACTAGAATCCATGGATCACACCCGAGTAAATCCATAAAAATAAAAATCGAACCAAATATGGAGAGATCAACTTGAGGATTTCAAAAAAGTGTACCCTTATGAATCCAAGACATTAATCTATGGAATTTAAAATAGGAAGATATTTTCAAAATCCAAGGGGAATATTCCACAAATTTATTTGTAGAAATGAAGATATGTATAATCCACAGGTTTACCCAATGCATTCCATAACATTGAAATTAAATTAATTTAATAAACTATTTATCTAAATAATTAACATGAATCAATAAGTAGAATCCAAAATAAATCTATGGACATCCACACCATTAAATTTCATGACGAATCCATGGATTGATTCCATGGAATTCTGAACACATCCTTTTCATATATAATCTAAGGGACATAAAACGGTATTCCAATTTTCAAAAAAAATCATATAACACCAAAAAAGTAATTATAAACATATGTTTTCAAGTATTTTTATCTTTTCAATCATGGATTAACCACTTTGTTCAAATCACATTAAACAATATTAACACATTAGGGTAAGATCATCATATTATTCAATTCAAATTTTTCATTATAAATTTATATACCCAAGAATATTTTTTTTTCCATTCAGAATTCCCCTTTATATGTTTAAATTGAAAAACACTACTTATTTTTAAGGGTTATCCTAGAACACTATTTTTTCATAAATAACCATTTAATTACTAAGGTAACACCTAAAATACCCCAAATATTTCTCTATTTTCAAAGGTACAAGTCAGTTATACTACTTTAAAAGTCCTAAAAATGGTAAAATACAACCCGATGTGCTTCCCAAAACAGAACGAGGGTTCCTTAGAGATAAAAGGTAAAATAACAAGTTAATATAATTATTAGGATAAGTGAATGATAACCCATAATTTATATAACATCCAAGATTCAATAAACAATAACTAATTTATGGGAAAAAATAGAACTCCTAACATGGCATGATCTGTCCAATGCATCTAATAGTAATCCAAACACCTTGGAACCATGGTATATCCACTATGGCCTATTAAAGAGAAATTGGAACTCCTACATAGTTATAAATGACCCAATAACCATCCATTTCTTCCATAACAAAAAATGGTATTAAGGGGTGTAATGGCATAATTTCTATTTTTAAAAGGGGACTAGAACCCACAAGATGGAAAATATTGGCCTCACCAGCCTGCCAGTGTTCCCATGTAGAACCTATGAACTACTAAAAAGACACTGATTATCTAGGGTCATGAGTTTGGTGAGTGGGTTTCATTGTATCCCCTTGGCTATATGCCCTCATCCCCAATTAGGCTTCTTGAACTCAATTGAGTTGTGACATACCAACCAATCAGGGTCCACCATCCCAATGGTATGCTATGTGTGACCGCCCAATCCCACCTCCAATATTACATGAGATGAAGACTAGTATTGAGTAGGCATATAAAAAACATGGTAGGAATTATCCTAATATACATGTAGACATGAAAACATATATAAATGCCCATAAAATTATAATTGGTAAGATAAAAATAATACCAAATTAATTCATACATCATTATCCCACAATGAGAGTATAATAAATGCACAAAAATCCTAAATAGCTGAATTTAATCCCACCAAAATGGCAATAATACCCAACCTAGTTAGAAGGAGGTCACTACATTTAAAAGAAACACATTGAAATAACCTCTTCATTTTTATCCAATAATGATCCTTCTTGTCATGGTCCTCCTAGGTCTCCGTCCAAATTCTTGTATTCTTTATAAGAAACAACACATTTGGTTCACATTTGGTAAGATCCCATGTAGGGATTAGTTTAACAGTATCTAATAGGACACCCCAAAATCACTAATAAAAAAAACAGAAAATGGGTTTTCTCATAACCATAAACATATGTATATTAGGATATGTGAGATGTAGATAAAATATGAAAACCTTGATATTTATTACAACTTAAACATGATTTGTTACATAAAATTTCACTTGATACAACAAAGAAGATCGAGAGGATTAGTGTCTTTGGGGATTAGGATCATTACATAAAAACTTAAAACATGAAATACAACATCTTTATTGAAAACTTCCTTTACACGACCACTACATTCCCTCATACCTAGCATTGCATGGGCTAACCTGAGGACATCCATAAGAAAAGGGTGAGCTATAAAGCCGAGTAAGGGAATACACATAGAATAAAATGAGGAGTATAATACATGTTAGGCATTAGTCATATAAATATAGAACAAGATAAACATGAACATAAAGGAATGATAAAGCATGATAATCATAACATGGAAATGTGGCAACAACACTTAACATGGAATTAGCATGATCCAAGGCCCATTTCACATAGAGCATAAGTAAATCATTATTGCACATAAAGCACGCGTAAACCCTCGTTACACTTAAATTATCATGAGTCAACACTCATTGTACATGACGTATCATGATACTATACTTTACCCAATGAATTGGAGCGCTATAAGGGCACACCCTTCTTAAACATTTCATTTCATGCATTAGTGTTCCACATGGATCACAAAACATGGATTCATAAAACATAATCATATATTACATGATAAAGGAATGTGGAATTCATACATTAAAATTTACAATAAATAAGTAAATTGGCATAAAGGTGAATACTATTGATGGAGAAATGGGCATGGTATTCACTACACAATGACATTGGCTTAGAAAATCTGTGCGATTTCGGCTGCGTAACGACGTGAGATAAGAATTACTAAAAATGGTTGATGAGAGAGAAAGGGGTTACTCATAATATTTACATGTAATGGAATGTAAGGAGGTTGTATAGATAAATGTCTCAACAATTGTAATGGAATTTAGATTTATGATACAAAAATATTTCTTGAATGTAAAAGCAGAGAGAGAAGTTCATTTCAGAATTTCGGCATAGTAATAGGTGTACATGGGAGGCATTTAATGAGAGATAAAGGGTATCCCATCATTCCATCATAAATAGGGAAGTATGAGGGAGGTGAAAAAACATACCCCAACATTCATAATTTAAATTAAAAGGGAAAAACAACTTAAAGAAAATTGGACAAAAATGAGAAAGGAAGAAAAAACCCTTACTTTGGAAGTGTGCTTCGAAAGGCTATAGAGAACTTCTGAGAGGCTTCTTGGGAGCTTGGGGCACCTTGGGAGGATTCTAGAGAGAGTAGGTCAGAGGTTGGACTAACTCCAAATGCTTTGAGTGAGGAGGAAGTGGGATCTTGGGTGGGTTTATATTAGAAAGGTGAGGGAATTCTTTATTATTTAGGTTTGGGACCCCTTATATTAAATTAATCCAAACCACAAACCAACCCATGGGTTTTGCCCATTTTTTTGGAAAAGTGAATAGAAAAACAATATTTTATAAGTACATAGTCTGAACATCTTAAAATAATAGGTTTGCTTATGTGGAGGTGAGTCACACTCCCATGGAAATTAATTTAAAAAGACAAGGTGTTTAATAAGTCTTGAGGGGTCCATTAATGCTTTGAGAAGTAATCCAAATAAACCCAAAATAACATTATTTTAATGGTAAAACATATATTGGCCGAACTTAAAGATTATAGTATTTCATTACATAACTATAGGGCCATTATGATGTCATAAAACACATTATATATTTAAACAGTATTTAATTTTTACTCAAAAATTTGACTGTCTCAGAAAATTATGAAAAATTCACCGTTGGATAATTTTGATGTCTTCATTCCAAAACTAAAATTTATTTTATCTAAATAATTTTCTAAATATGTTAATTTTCAATTTTTAAAGGAAAACCCGACATTTATCGAAAATTCACGGGTTTTGACAAAAATGGCTTTCAAACCTTAATAAAAATTATAATTGCATTAATACAATTATATGATCATTTATATATAATAAAATTAATCTAATAATAATAATAATATTTTATTAAAAGATTATTTAATTCAAAAATCCCTTAATTTAAAAAAATAAATTTCTTAATTAAATAATAACTAAAAACACCATTTATACTTTAAAAACTATTTACAATGTATCAATAATGACAAGAAATTATATTCATTATTATATACAAAAATAATGTACATGAACATAGTACTATAGATTAGTTACATAACCCCTTAAAACAACCGCAAAAGACCTAAGGGTAAGGTGTGCGATGGTGACATACTCTTGGGGTGGCTCGGATAACATCGCTCGAGTGGTAATTTCTATCAACTTCCACTTTTCCCGTAGACAGTACCATTTGAGCTTGACATGGTGAAGCTCATCTTGGGATTTGTCAAGAGCGAAGCCCAATTATGCCACGTCTTTTCTGAGATCTGATAAATGGGCTTCGTATGGGGAAATTCTACTGGATGAGGCCATCACTTCCATTGTCTAAGTAAAATTGGATCTGTTAAAGCCCTATATTTATACTAATCATGTGATCACTGTTCAACAGCTATAAAAGTAACATTCTCAATTCTTATTATAAAACTAATGAAGTTGAAATTTTATAAAAACATTTTATATAAAGATATATTTAATAAGATCAAGTGGGATTTTCTATTAATGAAACTTTGGGTCGTATTAATATTCCCCCCTTAAGAAATTTCTCCCTCGAAATTTTCCTTTTCCCACACTAAAACAGATATGGGTAACTCAAATTCATCATTTTCTCCAATTCCCATGTCACTTCTTCAAACTTTTGGTTTCTCCACAACACCTTGATGAGGGGCATTGTCTTATTTCATAGAACTTTTTCTCTTCAATCTATGATCTTCACTGGTTTCTCCTCATAAGAAAGATCATCTTCCAATTGTACCACCTCAGAAGAGAGTACATGTGAAGGGTCCGGTATGTACTTACCTAAGAGGGATACATGAAAGACATCACGTACTTTGGCCATAGTAGGCGGAATTGCTAGTTGATAGGCCACAGCCCCGACATGATCAAGAATATCAAAGGGGCCTATGTACCTTGGACTTAACATCCCTTTCTTTCCAAACATCATGACCTTCTTCCATGGATACATGCATAGAAAAACCATGTCTCCAACTTTAAACTCAAGGACTCATCGACGATTATCTAAATAACCCTTCTGTCGACTCTAGGCTGCCTTGATATGCTGCTGAATGGTTTTCACCTTCTCCACCATTTCCTTGAACATTTCTGGTCCAAGCAGCTTATGTTCACCAAACTCATCCCAACATGTTGGTGTTCTGCACCTTTTCCCATACAGGGCTTCATATGGTGCCATTTTTATGCTCGAGTGGAAACTGTTATTATAAGAACCAGAGGATGATGTTGATCCCATCCTCCTTTAATGTCCATTGAACAAACTCTCAACATATCCTCATGTGTTTGGATAGTCCGCTCATATTGGCCATTAGTTTGAGGATGATAGGTCATACTGAAGTTCAGTTCAGTATTCAGAGCATGTTAAAGATTCTTCCAAAACATAGAGGTGAATCTTGGATCTCAGTCAGACACAATAGATAGTGGTACTCCATGAAACTTTACCACATCCCTGATATATTTATGTGCCGGTTGATCCAATGAGAAATCCTCCCGAATATCAATGAAGTGTGCAGTGTTTGTAAGATGATCCACAACAACCCAGATTGCATTGTTTCCTTTAGATGTCCTTGGAAGTCTAGTGACAATGTCCATGGTGATGTTCTCCCATTTCCATTCTGGTATGGGCAATGGTTGCATCATCCCCTTAGACTTATGCCTCTCTGCCTTCACTTGCTGACACACCAGACACTTTGATGTATATTCAGCGATCTTCTTCTTCATATTATCCCACCAAATGTTTTCTCAGAGATCTTGATACATCATTGTGCTCCCTGGGTGAATAGAGAAATTTGAACTATGTGCATCATCCGAAAGTTCCATCTTCAGCTTCAGAATTGATGGAACACATAGTCTTTTCCCAAACCACACAATTCCTTCTTCATTAACATTAAACTCTGAGGATTTCCCTTTTTCGATAGCTTCCACTTTTTCTTAAATTCCTACATCATAATTTTGAGTATCCTTTAACCTTTCCAAAAGAGATGGTGGAGCAATCATTTTGTGAAATGGATGATGATGTTCCCTTCTCCATTATTCCCATGTCCATTTTCATCAAGTCTAATAAGATTGGATCCTTCTCAATTCTCATCATTGATTGAATTGCTGGATCCTTTCTACATATGGCATTTTCCACCTTGTTCGTTTTCCCAGGGTGGTAATGGATTGAATAGTCATAATCCTTGATGAGCCCTATCCATCTTCTCTGGCGCATATTAAGCTCTTTCTGTGTGAATATATATTTAAGACTCTTGTGGTCAGCATATATCTCACATTTCTCCGCAAAAAGAAAATTCTGCCAGATTTTCAAGGCAAATATCACTGCTGCCAACTCTAGATCATGCGTTGGATAGTTTCTCTCATGTATTTTCAACTGCCTTGAGGCATAGGATATCACTTTATCATTCTTCATCAGTACACAGCCTAATCCCTTCTTTGAAGCATCACTGAATACCACAAAAAGTTCCCCACTTGTGGGTAAAGTGAGCACAGGCCCAGTGACAATCCTCCTTTTCAACTCCTTAAAGATGTCTTTGCATTCATCACTCCAAGCAAAATTTACTCTCTTTCGATTTATCTTGATAATAATGTTGGAAAATTGTGAGAAATTTCTCACAAATCGTCGATAATATCCAGCTAACCCCAAGAAGCTACGGATATCTGTTACCGATGTTGGACTCGGCCATCCCTCAATTTCATCTATTTTGGATAGATCCATAGATATCCCATTGCTTGTGATGATATGGCCCAAGAATGAGACCTCCTTCAACTAGAACTCACACTTGTTGTACTTTTCAGAGAGCTTCTCCTTGCGCAAAGTCTCTAGTACAGTTCTTAAATGCTCTTCATGATCCTCCTTGGATTTGGAGTATATTAGAATATCATCTATAAGACTACCACAAATTTGTCTAGGCAATCTCTAAAGAATCTATTCATCAAGTCCATGAATATTTCTGGAGCATTGGTGATTCCAAAAAGCATTACAATGAATTCATAGTGCCCGTATCTTGTATGAAATGCAGTCTTGGGGACATCTTCCTTCTTCACCATTACTTGATAATATCCCGATCGAAAATCTACCTTGGAGAAGTATTTTGCTCCACACATTTGATCGAACAAGTCATCAATTCCTAGGAGAGGATACTTGTTCTTTATCGTGATTTTGTTAAGTTCATGATATTCGATGCAAATCCGCATCGACCCATCCTTATTCTTGACGAAGAGGACTGGTGCACCCCATGGTGAAGAACTTGGGCGTATAAACCCATTATCCAGATTCTCATGTAGTTGTTTCTTCATCTCTTTAATCTCTAAAATAGCCATTCTATATGGAGTCTTGGATATTGGTAAAGCCCCGGGTATAAGTTCAATTGATAATTCAACATCTCTTCTAGGGGGAAGACCAGGAAGTTCCTCGAGAAACACTTCAGTGAATTCCCTCACAATAGGCATTTCTCCAAGGATGGTTTCTTCCTTGGACTCAATTATCTGAGCCAGATACGCATGCTCATAGGGCAGTAATATCCATTCTTGAGATGATGGAGCTAAAGGAGATTCATCTTCCTCCTTGCACTTGTAAATAATCGGGGGTCGATTCTCCATATAAAGGGTGATTTCCCTCTCCCAACAATTTATGTTGGATCTATATAAGGAAATCCTATCCATGCCAAGAATTTCATCAAATTCCACCAGAGGGAGTATGACGATGTTTGCCGGTAAATTAAATCCATAGATTTTAATAGGGGAGGACTTATATTCGTGTGATGCAATGATTGCCACATTTGTCGTACTCACCGACATCTTCACTTCCATGATTTGTGGTGGTCCTAGGATTGTTCTACTAAACATTCGAGATATAAAAGAATGCATAGAACCTGAATCAAAAATTATGTTCACTATTCTTGAATGAATAACTTGCGTACCTGTCACCACATCGTTGTCGGGGTTCACTTCGGTAGAAGTTATGGAAAAAGATCTTCCTTGCTACCTTGGAGGTTGTTGGTTGCCTCCGAAAACCCTTGGATTAGGGCACTGATTTAAAAAATGACCCAGTTCTTTGCATATGTAGCATTGAACAACGCGTTGAGTTTATAATGGAGCGTTCCTCTCCTCTGTCGCAGCCGCGGGTCTTTCTTGCTGACAGTTAACAGCTAGGTGCCCTTCCCTTCCACAACCGAAGCATTTCCTCGTCCCCTTAATGCAATTTCCAGGGTGCTTCTTTCCGTAGTTTTGGCAAGTGGGGTTCTGGATCTTCTTAGCACCATTGGATTTATCCATCGTCCCACCAGTATTGATTTCAACCTTATGCTTCTTATCCCCATGATACGCCTATGATTCTATGATCTCCATTTCGACCTTGAGGGCACATCGGACAATTTCTTCATAGCTGGCGAAGTCACGGATCGCCAATGCTTTCTGCAGGCTAGGCTTCATCCCACTAAAGAAGTGGTCAACATTGCATTCTGGGGTAATGACAAACCCAGAAGAGTATCGTGCAAGCCTTGTGAAGTTTTCCACGTACGCTCCAACATATTCTTCATCTTTTTGCTTAAGGGAAAGGAAGTCCCTTTCCATCTTAAGCTGGAGGGTGCGCAAAAAATATTTATCAAAAAACATCTTCCAGAAATCCTTCCATTCCAACGCCTCGATCTCCTCCTCAGGCTTTGTATTTTTGATCAATGTCCACCATTGATCAGCTTCACCCTCCATACGATAAGCCGCCAGGTGAACCTTCTCTTGTTTAGAACATTGAAGGATGGAGAAGATCTTTTCAATGGAGTTGATCCATTGTTCAGTGATTGTGGGATCAGATGATCCACTAAAAGTGTGAGGCCTTTGTCTCATAAAGCTCTTGATAGTGACTTGTTCTTTCTTAGGGTGGTTGAACGTTCTTCTTGACCCGTGTTTCTATTCAAAACATGAGTTAGTTGAGAGAGAAGCATGAAAAAGTTTGCGATTCCCGCTCCCATTGGATAGGACATCTCATTAGTACAGTCATCACACTGATCTTCACAACGGTTGTTAGCCCGAGTCCTCCTATTACCGGCCATTGGTTGGAATAAAAGGAAAGTTAGGTGTAACACATAAAGGGTAATTCAAAGAAAAAAGTTGATGAATTATAAATAAACATTCATTTCATTAACTCATGAGTCTATAGGCTTCAATCTAGGCTTTTCATGATCTACTTTCTAGCATATGTTCTAAGGGGAATTTTTTAATTCCGTTAATAAGGGTTCATACTAAGCTTGTAAATTTACCAAATCATATCCCCCAGTAGTGTCGTAACAAAGCATGCAGCAATGCTTGTTGTCGTGCACCAGTTCTGGTTCGAGTATAGCTCAAAGCAGTGTTTTTGGGTTTTACCCCTAAGATACATCTGTGCCAGAGCCGCCTCTACCTGCTCGTATCCAGAAAGGGATGTGTTTGCTTGATAACCCACTTACTCAATACTCACCAAAACATAGGGATGTTTATATTATACTTAGTCCTGTATCTAAAGCTTTACTAGGGTTTTCTAATCCTAATCCCAAAAATAACCAAACCAATCCTTTGATACCATCTATGACAATCATGCTTTTTATTACAACTTAAACATGATTTATTACATAAAACTTCACTTGATAAAACAAAGAATATCAAGAGGTTAAGTGTCTTTGGGGATTAGAATCATTACATAAAAACTTCAAACATTAAATACAACATCTTTATTGAAATCATCATTTACATGACCACTACATTCCCTCGTACTTAGCATTGTATGGGATAACCTGAGGACATGAATAAGAAAAGGTTGAGCTATAAAGACCAGTAAGGGAATACACATGGAATAACATGAGGAGTACAATACATGTTAGACATTAGGAATATCAATAGAGCAGAAGAGAAACATGAACATAAAGGAATGATAATTCATGATAATCATAACATGGAAATGTGGCAACAACACTTAACATGGAATTATCATGAGCCAAGGCCCATTGCACATAGAGCATGAGTATATCCTCATTGCACATAAAGCATGATTAAACCCTAATTTCACTTGAATTATCATGATTCAGCACTCATTGCACATGACGTATCATGATACTATACTTTACCCAATGCATTGGAGTGCTATAAGGGTGCACCCTTCTTAAACATTTCATTTCATGCATAAGTGTGCCACATGGATCATAAAACATGGATTCATAAAAAATAATCATTTATTCCACGATAAATGAATTTAGAATTCATACATGAAACTTTACAATCAAAACGTAAATTTTCATAAAGGTGAATACACTTGATGGATAAATGGGCATGGTATTCACTACACAATGACATTGGCTTAGAAAATCTGTGCGATTTCGGCAGTGTAACAGCGTGACAAAAGAATTTATAAAAATGGTTGATTAAAGAGAAAGGGGTTCCTCATAATATTTACATGTAATGGACATTAATTAGGTCATATAGATACGTGTCCCAACAATTGTAATGGAATTTATATTCCTGATACAAAAGTATTTCTTGAATGTAAAAGAGGAGAGAGAAGTTCCTTTCGGAATTTCGGCATAGTAACGGGTGTACATGGGAGGAATTTAATGAGAAAAAGGGTCTCCCATCATTCAAACATAAAAAGGGAAGTATGAGGGAGGTGAGAAACCATACCCCAACATTTATAATTGAAATTAAAAGGTAAAAACAACTTAAAGAAAATTTGACAAAAACTAGAAAGGAAGAAAAAACCCATACTTGGAAGTGTGCTTCCAAAGGATAGATTGAGGCTTGTGAGAGGCTTCATGGGAGCTTGGGGAAGCTTGGGAGGATTATAGAGAGAGTAGAACAGATGTTTAATGAACTCAAAAGGATTTGAGTGAGGAGGAAGTGGGATATTGGGTGGGTTTATATAAGAAAGGTGAGTAAATTCTTCATTATTTAGGTTTGGGACCCCTTATATTAAATTAATCCAAACCATAAACCATCCCATGGTTTTTGACCATGTTTTCTGGAAAAGGGAAGAGTAAAACAATATTTTATAAGGCCAAAGTCCTAACTTCTTAAAATAATATGGTTGCTTATGTGTAGGTGAGTCACACTCCCATGGAAATTAATTTAAAAAGATAAGGTGTTTAATAAGTCTTGAGGGGTCCATTAATGCTTTGAAAAGTAAGACAAATAAACCCAAAATCACATTATTTTAATGGTAAAACATATATTAGACGAACATAAAGATTATAGTATTTCATTACATCACTATTGGGTCATTATGATGTCATAAAACACATTATATATTTAAACGGTATTTAATTTCTACTCAAACATTTGACTGTCTCAGAAATTTATGAACAATTCACTGTTGGATAATTTCGATGTCCTAATTCCAAAAATAAAATTTATTTTATCTAAATAATTTTCTAAATATGTTAATTTTAACTTTTTAAAATAAAAACCGATATTTATCGAATATCCACCGGTTTTGACAAAAATGGCTTTCAAACCTTAATAGAAATTATAATTGAATTCATACAATTATATGATCATTTATATATAATAAAATTAATCTAATAATAATAATAATTTATTGAAATATTATTTAATTCAAAAATTCCTTAATTTAATTAAATATATTTCTTAATTAAATAATAAGTAAAAACACCATTCGTACTTTAAAAACTATTTACAATGTATCAATAATGACATGAAATTATATTCATTATTATATAAAAAAATAATGTACATGAACAAAGTACTATCGATTAGTTACATAACCCCTTAAAATAGCCGCATAAAACCTAAGGGTAAGGTGTGCGATGGTGACAGACTCTTGGGGTGGCTCAGATAACTTCTCTCAAGTGGTAATTTCTATCAACTTCCACTTCTCCCATAGATGGTCCCGTTCGAGCTTGACATAGTGAAGCTCAGCTTTGGCTTGGTCCAGAGCGAAGCCCAAGGATGCCACCGCTTTTCCGAGCTCCGATAAATGGGCTTCATATGGGGAAATTCTACTGGATGAGGCCATCGCTTACTTTGTCTAAGTAAAATTTGATGTGTTAAATCCGTATATTTATACCAATCATGTGATCACTATTCAATGGATATAAAAGTAACAGTCACAATTCATAACATAAAACCAATGAAGTTGACATTTTATAAAAACATTTTATATAAAGAGACATTTAATAAGATCAAGAGGGATTTTCCTTTAATGAAACATTGGGTCGTTACATAAAAACACCAAAATATTAATGTCCTCAACGTAGAAAAAAATAATCTAAGGTCCCAACCAAATAGTGTATCATCCAATGATACTGTTCGGGGATTATTGGTAAAGCTCATCATAGGAGAATCCACTCCATGAGCAATGATATCACAAGATATACTCATCTAATAGGTCATGATCTTTAGCATCCACCCAACTAGTACTCACTAAATATTTAATGATATTGATATGCAGATAGGGTATCACACCCAACACAAATGGGGGACACCATAAGCCCAATCAGGGATTGCAACTATATAGGGGTTCATATACATGATAATACTATGAACCCTATAGAAAAATCCTACTACATGGGGTACCGACGTCCCATGAATTGTGGTCACGTCAATTCCAAGAATCCCTTATAGGGTAAAATAAATAATAGCATATTATCACACCACTTCACCATGGAGGTACACCTATAACCCTACCCAGGACTCATCCTTAAGAGGGAATCACACTCCATAGATGAGTATGTAATTCCACACCAGAACCTCTTGGTTATGGGAATGGAAATTCACTACATTGATACAGGGAAAAAATTATGATATAATGAGAACCAAGATATCTAGGAAAATGTATAAGGCATGCATACATGGTTCGAGACTTGTACCTCTAAAACTACACATTCTCATATACATTCCTATATCACTCTTCTCATGCTCGTGCACACTAGACATTCCCACCCATTTGAATTTTATTATGTACCAAGTGGTGTCTCAGTACCGGGACCTGCCCTTATAATATTTATGTAACCAAGTTCTTGGCCATGTACATACTTAATTACTCTTAGAGTACACAATGAGCCACCAATAAGGGGTCCCACAATGTGTATCAAGTGACACTTGATATGTCATATTTAATTTCTTAAGAAACGATATCATTATGGCTAGTGGGTCAAATGAAATTAGATTCTATGAGGTACGTGCTTTATATCATTGTATTTTTAGGAACCAATTATTACTTATCCATGTTGGAATGTGCTTCCTTCATCTCTATTTCCTTCATGAATCCTTTCTGTGATGGTGGATATTTTTCGATGACCCCTTATTGTCGATGATTGCAGGAAATGAGCATTAATATACTCATATATCGATCTGTTTTCACTAATACGATGTCACAAACCCACCAAGGTAATAGTAATATTATGTCTAATCTTGATCTATATCCAATCATCATACATCATCATTTCATCTTGATGTCATGATTTATTATGATCTACAGCTATTTTTTTGATTGGTTGTTCCAACAAAAATATCACACAATGATAAAATAAATTGTATTTGTCAAACTATGGGCCAAGAAATCTCCCAAGATGAATGTGAGATTAAGTGGGGGTAAAAAACATAAACCATAAACCTGATTAAAACACATCATCATTTTTCATTTTTCCTCATTCTATTTTTATCGAATATATAAAAAATATCGAAAAATAACAATGAAAATTTGATTCAACCATAAAATCAATTAATATTCAATGATAAAATCAATTATTTTCTATGTTATTGATTTTTTTTAAACATAAAATATGAAAAAAATAAAATTATAAAAAAATAAGTACATACTTCCACAATTTTGTATCAATCAGTGGTGAAGAATACATTTCCCAGCAAAGGATAAGTCCAACTACATTTTCTTCCCCTTGACCCTCCTTGATCAGATCAACTATCATCCTCTGATCTCGACTTCCCAATAAAGAACATCAAAAAGTATTCTCCAATAACACTTGGTTGTGAAGAAAAACCTTGGGAATGTTTATTAATGTCTATATAAAGAGAAAATTCGGGTTTTGGGTATTATATGAATAAATTAAACAAAGTAATTAACTAATACACATAACATACCTACAAAATAATTCCACAATAAAACATCATATGTTGAACAATATTAGTTTTAACCTATTGTAAACCCCACATTATGAACTTAATGGATGTCAGATATTTTTATCATTGAATCCATTCTGAATTTATTCAAATTTTTCATAAAAATTTAATTTCCATGATATTAACATTGTTATTATTTTAATAACAATAATTCTAGGCTCACTAGGCCTAGGAATCTCACCTCGTCTCAAAGCCTTCCTATAAAAAAATTCGTCTAAATATACCAAAAACATATTTGTAAAAAATAAAGCCATTAAACAATCCCCATCACAAATAATTTTCATCCAAAAAATTTAAATTTTACTTTAAGGGGGGAAATTGATCTCTCAACTAGGTATCCCACACTAATGAGTACTCGGGAAGGTTCACCTGTTGTTAAAAAACACAGACCATAGTGAAGTAATTCCCTATTGATGGATTTCTTTATTAATTTTAAAATCTACTATGAACCTCATGAGTTGAATCCCTCTTATATGGCCAAATCATCTGGGTTGACATCATGTGATGATTTGTTCACATGTCTCCTCAACTGTGACACATGGGAAACACCAATCATGCCAAGAAAATGTGTTCATGGGGATAAATGATAATCCAACTCACACTCCCAATGTAGTAACTGAAAAAAGTGTCCCTAAATACCAAACATTTCATGTCTTCCTGGACATAATATTGTAACCCATGATAAGGTGATATCTCTTGAAACATGTGATCTCCTCATCAAAATTTTAATAACTTCTTCATTAAAATGTAAAATACTCCCAACATCTCAAGTATTCCTTATCTAACCCAGGATGAACTCAACCTTTGTCACAACTAATAGAGCCAAAAATAGGTCTATAAGTGTTGTCTCCTACTAGCTCCAACCAAAATAGTAATGATCTTCAATTTCCATCGTACACAATAAAAAGTCATTCTACCACAATGGTGGAGTCGTAACCACTGAGATACTCAAACTCCCTAGATGGTAGATGATCCTTATACCAATAGTTCAAAACCAACATTAAAAGAAATATCATGTGTCCCCAAACCTAAATGGCCTTTTTTCTGGTCATCAATCTGGATTCTAAACACATTTCCCAACTAAAACTGAGTCTCATGGGAATAATCCATCTTATACATAATAATTATGTAAAAAAAGCATCATGGTATGAAATTATCATTATTGGAATTAAATGAAGTCTGACTACCTCTTTCATGCACAGGTTTCGCAAAATATTGACCAAGCTTTGTCATTCTTCACCTACAGAAGGGTAATAAATCTTGATTTTAACTCAAAAACAAACTACAATATCCTTACATTCCCAACTAATGTTAAGGTATCTTGGTACATCCTAACCTATACTGGATATATAGCTAACGGAAGGTATCCCCCTCCTAACCTCCTCTAAATACATGATCAGTTCCATCATCTATCCATGAAGAAGGGTGATATGCTCCAAATGATAAAAAATCATTCAATATCATATTTTGGAGATATATGGCCATAAAAGATCTCATAATTGATATTCCCATGCCATTTCTCCTTAACATGCTGATAAAAAATAAGGGAAAAACCATCGACTAGAGGTAGGATGCGTTATCCTATCCCTTAAGGTTAAACTATTATTTGTTAAATACTCAATCGCTTAACATAAAAAAGTTAAATAAAATATTCATTCTCAACATATTTTACTATTCCCATGCCCTTGAGTGGATCATTGTCTTGTACAAACTAAAACAATTTGAGGTCTACTCTCACTCACATGCTTGAGAAGACATATCCCATGAATTGGACTTCCTAAATATATATATAACTCGATAAGAACACTCTATAAAGACGATAATCTTAGGATATGTTACAAACCATAATCAAATGAAGCATTTTATCTACCTCTAACACTGAGTACATTTGGATTTCACCCAATTTTATCACCAAGAATGGACCCTATAAGGTACGGAACTATTTTATTTGTCCCGTAAACTCTAATGGTACATTCAACATGATAATGGGTATCACAATTAACTTAATGATAATTCAGTAACATTATAAATCCACTTTTTCTATAACCTCTTCATGAACCGAGAGGTGGTGACAACCCATCCTGATGTCAGACAGTAATAACCACATCACCTAAAATATTTTTGATAAATGATAAATCAATTCTTAGGGGTGTATATTGGTCCCTAACATCCACCTAGTTTAGGTGATGTTAATCCACACCCAGCCTCAAGATATAATCCACATCCTAGGAAAACATCACTCTGTTCCCCATAAAAAACACTACTTTTTATGAAGCCACTCCATTTTATATCCTCTTATTTAACCTTTATCTCTCATGTCTATATTTGGAAATATGATGTATTGGGACAAATTTCAAGACTTTCTTACTGTATGTTGATGGACAAAAAAACTATCTAAGAGGAGGTAAGCTTGGAATATCCTTTGGGAAAACATTCATATACTATTCTAAAATCACAGGAACTAAATTATAATATCATCAAATATACTATGTATCATACTAGAAAACATATAAGAAATCAATATTATCCTCATGTACATTAGTTCATCCTAATCTACCTAAGATTCCTTCTCACCCAATAAGTGAAATCTTATCCCACAACATCGGGTAGACAATAATTCTCACTAGTGATAGTAGTAGAGGAATGGATAGTATAAACAATAGTATATAATAAAGAAAAAATCATTGGGCCTCATAATCTACTATGGAAATATTATAAATGAGGCTCTCTCTCACTCTCCTCTCATGGTTAGGTCACTCTTTAAGAATTGTGTGATCACTGGACATCTCTGCATTTTGAATATAAGTTTTCAGAAAAAAGGATATATTGTAATATCAGTTCCTAAAATAAGTTATATTTCTATGAAAAATTGAATTTAGTCCATGAACCAAAACTTCAATTGGAGAAGATAAGACATGAGTCAGACCTCGATCAGACCCAAAGTCTTCGAGTCACAAACCCCCTACTACATGAATCCATCCTTCCCCTTGCCTACCTATCTATATTATCCAGGTCCTGATCTAAAACCTTAACACATAAAAAAATACCTAAAACTCACAATTTTTAATGAAATCATCCACCACAACATGACCCAATTTAGTTTTTCTGACACTAACTCTTCAAAATGGTTATGAATTGTCACACAAGAACTCTTCCCATTGGGGAATGTGTACCTCTTTCTTCATGTACAAAATAGAAATCAAATATATCTAATACAAGTATCTAAAAACATAATTTATCAAACTATAAAATTCACACCACTAGGACCACTAATAAATGTGTTCTTATATAAGTGGGACATCCACAGTGCAACCTCGTGCTAGTCTTCTACCTCTTTAGAAGGGGGTATTTCTCTCCAAGAATCCAGGGTGATATATAAATATACACATTATGAAGTGAAAATAGTATAATTGTGTAATATTCTTATACCAATTGATCCAAATTATGATAAAGAATGAACACTAGTCACCAGTATGACCATCATGTCTGTCCAGGTCTGCACGAATCAAATAACCTAGACCACTTGTTCAACAAAATCCTCTACTGCTTGAGGGTCCATATCATCATGAATCCTCGTAAATCCTTGTCTCTAAAACTAATTTAAACTTATAGAAATATTCATAAAATCATACACTTTTATAGGATCCATCAATATCTCAACATTCAGCTGATCATCCACCCAATCCATTGAAGGATCTATGTGCCGATCAAAAAGTTGTAGAACATATTAGTCACCACTTAACGGAGAAAATCACACAAATGGGTACCTGAGCTGATGCATAATCACTCAACTAGTGATCAAAATGACACCTTTTTAAAATAAAATATGGATTTCAACCCAATTAAATCCTTAAAGTAATCAATTTTTACCATTTTAAAAGAATATATAAGGGTATTTTACTTAAGAAAATGGAACCCCAAACCCATTCCTAAATTATTCAGGTACCAATATTTTCCCTAAAAATATTTTCAAAATGTACCAAGTTAATAATTAGGATATTAATGTTATCTTAAATTTATACATCATCCACTACACTAACACTAGAAACCCTATCAAATTATCCAAACTTGAAACACCTTAACATTTTTTCCATTGTTCCCAAACCAATCCTCATATACTTCAGTCTGAATATAGAAACACCTTTGATACCAGTCTATTATACAAAAACCAACAGGTGACCATTCATACAATGGTATACTGAGTGTGAAAAACCCTAGCCCAACTCTTATAGGCTAGGGGTTGGTGAACATCATTGATTATTTATATCACACACATGGGATGCATTATCATAATTTACATGTACACATGAATGCATCTCAAAATACCCACACAATAATAGAAGGTGAAATAAAACTGATATGAAATGAATGAAAACATATATATTTCCCAATCAAAGTAAAATAAACATATAAAATCATAAATAGAAAAATAAATTCCCACAAAAATAAAAAATGAATCCCAGCCAACATAGAAGGATGTGACTACTATCAAAAGTAACAGTTGGGAAAAGCATTTTTAATCTATCTTGTTATTCTCAACCTAGTCCCGGTCCTCCTATGACACCATTAATTTTTTTCAGTGGTATATGACTCCATATGTTCAATAAGATCCCATACAAAGGTGAGTATATAAATACCCAGTAGGAAACCATGAAATCACCATACACAAAGCACAAAACATGGGACAACTCATTACCATGTGGATATATCAATCAAGATAAGTGGGACAGAGATAAAAAACCCTATATAAATATTCAAAAATTAGGTAATAATCCTCAAGGATGTTTTACAAACCACACATCATCCAATTAAATTGCTTGAGGCATCTAGGTAAAGATCGTTCCACAAGAATCCACTCCACAAGTCATGATAGAATTTTTTATTATCATCTAAAAGGTCATGAATGTTGAGACCCACCCAAAAGTTTATCAATATATCTCTAAAGATATTGATATGATGAGAAGGGATCACACCTAGGACTACTATGGGATACAATAAATCTAATCAATAGAAACTCATTGTTTAGGGGACTATATGACAAATGATACCTAGAACCCCATTGAAATATCCTTTTAGGTGGGTGATTGACATCTCATTACTAGTGGTCACATTGATTCCTTGAATCCCACCTAGGGTGTAAATAGGATTGTTAGACGATCACACCCTATTCTCATAGAGGGAAGACAATAACTCTATCCAAGAATTATCCACAAGATAATATCACACTCTAGATATGAGGATGTAATTCAATATTGTACCCTTTAGAGGATCTAAAAAAGATACACACTTAACTTATACTGGAATAAATAGATTATATGAAGATCCCCAAGCTATCTTTAAGATAGAACACAAAATGTATATAGGTTACATTTAATGTACTAATAAATTTACACCTTCCCTTGTCTTTGGCTATGTTCCCCTACCAGTGTCTGTGTGAACCAAATATACACATGTATCTTGTTGGGTACATGTACCTAACCATATCCGAGTACTAGGTTGTTCCCATTTACTCTACCAATACCAATGTTCCTAGTCATGTATGTGCTCGTGTAATCCCATATTATATGCCGAGTCACTATTCATAGTTCAAATTATGTGTGATATGTAGTTTTCATGGAAACCAAAGAGACATGGCTAATGGGTTTCACAAGGTTTGTAACTCTAAATTACAATACATATACAATGATAATTACAAGAACCTGTGATTTCTATCGATGCATGCTTGCACCACTATTACCATTAGATCCACCATTAATCTCAATTGTGGTGGTGGATCTATTTTGAAATCCCCTCCATAATGCTTATCCTCAAAAAAATCCCTATGTCTGCTCATAAATTAGTCCTTTGAGAAAAACGGTCACCACACTATTCCATTGTCATGCCCACACTAGGAAAATTTAAATAGTTATTCTGATCCAGATCTACCACTGGTATTCTTCAACCATCATTACACCATAATCAAACCCTGAATCATGAAAATATCCCATGGTATTGAACCATATTTCTTTAGAATGGTCACTCAAGGATCAAATACTCTGTATTTTCCAAACTGTGGGCCAAGTATGTTACAATGATGAATGTGTGAAGAAAAGGTGTCAAACCCATAAACTAGTAAAATTAGTAATGAAGCATATCCATTTTATTTTATCCTTATTCTTTTTTCATAGAATAAATTAACAACGATGAAAAATATAAAACAAACAAATGATTTAATTGTGAAATAAATAAATTGTCGATGTGTGAATTAATTAATGTTGGTTGAATTGATCCATATTTGACACAAAATAAACAAATAGTATGAATCTACAAAAATCAAAACATAATCCCTCATTTTAGGATAAATATTTGGTTAATAATTCATTTTCCAGTAAAATAAAAGAATCTATATGTTTTCTTCCTCTTAGTCAACCTTGATCCAATCAATATTTTACCCCTAATCTTAATCCCTAATGAAGAACATCAGCAGATCCTATATAATAAACTAGGGTTATGTTTCTACCCCTATAGAATTTCCATAATAGTATATTCAAAGAGGAAAATAGTTTTTGGGGTATTAAATTACATAATTAAAAAAATTATTTGATTAATACACTTAATATACCTCAAAAAACTTCCTTAAATGAATATACTATGCTAACCAACCTTAGGTCGCACAAAACAAACCCCACACTTTACACTAAAAATTGATCTAAAGTTTACGATCTGAGTAACTTTTCAAGAGTTATTCTAATTCTTATGGAAGACTTATTAGGAATTATATTAATATATTGAATATTTTTATAATATCAATTCTAAATTCATTGGGACTTGGAATCCTGCATCGTCTCAGTATTTTGTGTAAAAAACATTCCTAGAAATGTTATAATTTCTCACTAGTAAAAACCATAGTCATTAAATGAGACATCTTTATCTCCCTAGAGCCCAAGAACCAGAGACCAAATGGAATATTTTGAGATGATCCAAGCCTTAGAAGTCCAATATGACTACTGGTATAAAAAACAAACAAACTAGAACTTTTCTAAAAACCTGAACATCCATATGGATAAGAGATTTTACATAAAAATAAATCTATAATCAGAAAGTTTTTGTGTTTTCTAAAAAATTATTGTTACATGATATTAATGTGGAAAATGAATAAATATGTTTATTAAATGATTTTATATTAAAATGGTTTTGAATATGTTAAATGGAATGATGTGGTTTTGTTGTTATATTGCTGGGTTGTGTGTTTAGAGGTGGCATATGATATACATTATTTTAGATATTAATTAATTTATATATAGATGATTTGAGTCTATTTAATTATGGTTCATTCCATAATAAATTAAATTATCTATTGTATTACTTAATATGGTATGTATGTGATTAATGTATAATACTATTTGACCTGATTAATATTAGTGAAATTTATTTATCATTTCAATATATTAATTTTATGAATATATAATTTTTGGAAAATAGAGTATTAATGTGATATTTTGATCTAAATTTTTCTAAATTAAATTTTTATTTAATTTAAGATGATATTTCACATGATTTAATTAGTTTTAATAATGGTTTAATCTGAGAATTTTAATTGAATTGTTTATTTTGGGGTTTCTAATTGACATATATTGTAGGATTTTAATTATAAAAAATTTGGGAAACATGTTAATGGTAATATTTGGAATTGATTTAATGGTATGTGGTTTTATTAATACACATTACATTATTATAATTTTACACCATAAGAATTTTATAAATGAATTTGTAAGGATAAATATACTATTGAAATTTATATTATAGTAGATAAATGAGGATTTAATAAAAAATATTATTGTTAATGGGTGTTGAATCAATAATTGGAGTAAATTATATAATATATAAAAAATTTATATCAAAAAATAATGATTATGTGACCTAAAATTGAATATAATTTAATATAATTCCCTTATTTATACATTTCATGTCATAAAATTATCACACAGTACTAGAATCCCAAGGTTTAGTTTATTTATAGGGTATATATATATATATTATTTTATAGAATTTATTCAACATTAGTCACAATATTTATACATAAGACAACCTTCTAGACATATTCATTAATATAATTCCATAAAAAATTGAAAATATAAGAAGTTTTAGGTCAAACATTTAGCATGGGAAGCATATATTCATGTTATAAAAGTGTTAGACCATAGGTTGATGAGAAAAAATGAATATAGAATATATATAAAATTTAAAGTATCATGGAATAATAAGAGTTTTCTATAATTCATTATATAAGAACATGTAAACTCAATGAGGAACCTATACCATGGAATAATATGTAAAATTTATAAGATTACAATCTAATTACAAGGAGCATAACATAGTCATAAAACTAACAAACGTGATTGAAAATTGAAATGTTACCTAAAAAGGATCTCTATAACAAAAATAAGAATAAGTATTCATTCCATAATGAACAAAACCAGTCATTTTTAAACTTTATATTATGAAAAATTCTGATCATACCAACCCTTTATATTGTATGAAAATATATTCATGCCCACCCATTATATTTTGAGTAAATAAAGAAATTTCCATACTCCATTATTCCATAAGATATAAAACCAAAAACATTATATTTTTTGGATATATAACACCAAGACCATCAATATTCATATATAGGAATAATATATGAAATATATATTATATCATATCATAAAAACCATATGGAAATAAACTGTATTTCATAAAATTTATAAATGGTCAAACATAAATTTAGTTCAAGAATTAGATCAGTTGATATAAAATATTCCATCACCTAAAAATAATTATTCCATAATTTCATAAAAAGTGTGTTTCATAGAATATAACACTATTGGAAATAGATATTTTATAGATAATTAGGAATATGAAAGTGGAAATATAAAAAGATTTCTTTGTAAAACATTTCTCTACATTGTTATAAAAATACACAGTTGAGAGTCTCATTCAAATGTTAATTCTGGGAAGTTGACAAGATAACCATTTTTAAAATTTCAAAGAAATAAATCCCAAAAATGTAACCATATAGTAAAATAATGTTTAAGTAAATAAATTTGGAGTATAATATAAATCATATGATCATGAAAGGAAAATCCATTCAATATTAAAAATGGAACTATTGAAACTCATATTGTGAAAATAATAATGAAATTTTCTTCACAAAAGGGGTAAAGATAGATATTAAAACCATAAAAAATATTAAATAATTTTATTTCCATGTATGAAATAAATAAAATAATGATATATAAGAGAAATATCTTATTGGATATGATTTGAGTTATTATTAATAATGTCATACTATTATAAGAAAAAATATATCATGGAATAATATTTTTATTAGAAATTAATTTTAAAAAGGGTGGAAGGGAAATAACTATATATTAAAATATTATAGTGGAATTAATAATTAATGGATGAAATAAATTCAATATGATACATTATAAATCAATCAAAGGATATTTGAGTTATCAATATAACTTACATTAACATTCATGTTTCATGAATGTTCTTTAAACTCCTATATTATAAACATAAAAAACTTAATAAATTATTTGAGAAACATATTAATATTTATAATATTTTATATTAATAAATTATAATAATTCATTATACATTAATTATCTAGTTAATTTTAATTTTCATTATCCAATGGTAGTAATTTTAATTGATTTTCACATGTTTCATAATGTTTATATCCAGACCCATTATTTGTTTCCATGTTAACAATTTTAATATTTGAGAAGTTATAGATATCATTTTTTCACTAATTTATGACTCTCCATGAAAATTTTATGGTAATTTTTCACATGGTTTGTGACATCAGAGTCTATGATGAGTGTACATTGGATAATATATGGATATAAATTAATTACATTATAATGATCGTTAATTTTTTTACATCATTTGAGACCTGTATTTTTTACATATATTAATAATTAATATCATATATATTAATCAATTATATTTTTTGACCATCTATGTAATGTGATAAGTACAATAAAAATACATCATTTATGAAGACTGTAATCCACACATAACATAAGGTAATGTTTTAATTTTTGAATGGATGGGATGGTGGTGGAAAATGTGTATTCAATCAATGTAAATAAATATAATTATAAATATATATATATATATATATGTGATACTAATGTAATTACATTATTATCTGTAAATATATTAGGAGGTAGTAGAATAATAAATAATTCAATGGAAAAGACAAAGGATTGGTTAGTAGTATTAACCATAAATTATTGGGAAAATCTTTGATCCTACAAATAATGGACTTTTGGTGAGTCCAAAAACTCTAGAATGTGGGAGAGAGATATTGAGGATATATTTTGTTAGAATTTTTTTTCAGTATATAAGGATTTTGTGAGATAAATGAGGTGGTGAATAGAAGATGTTTTAATTGAAAGGGGTGGAGTTTTATTTTATATTCATTATATTATGTTAAATTTTTATCAAATTCAAATGAAATTGGATGCAAATTGAAAAATAATGTATAGGTGTATATAACAACACACATCTTATACACTAAAATAATGGGTAAATCATGATAAGGTTTAGAACATTCTCCTTTAATTTACCAATTTTCTATAATTTACATTTACTAATGTAACTCATTCTTCCACCACAGTAACATATTTATTTCTATAAAAGTGAAATTTCCCTAATTATCTCTTTTTTTAAATGATTCCAAATATGAAAAAAATTTAAATATTATATTTCTATAAATGATAAATTTTAATTTTATTATAAAAAAGTCTAACACATAAAAAAAATTATGGTAAAATACATCATAGATTCTAAAATATAAACTAACATTTTATAAATATAGTAAATTAAATGTATAGGTTTACATATTTTATAATTACTTTTTCAAGAAAAGGATTCATTAGTTTTTTATATTGTAATTGTATCCTAATTATGGCATAATAGTGATAGTATTTGTGAAAACTGTGTTTTATAATATTAATTATAAAATCTAAATTTCTTGAAAAATATCAAATTTCAGAAATATACTATTTTTATTATGATATAAAAAATAAGGGTCATTGTTTAAAATTAAAATTCTAGAATTTTGGATTTTAAATTTTAAATTGAAATATAAAACAAAATGAAATAAATTTTTTAATGGAAAATGATAATAAAATATTCATTATTCTTCTTCTTATTTACTATCAATTAAAAATTCAACTAAATTTATTATATTATTAAATTTAACACTATGAATTATCATCATTTAAGAATATTGTTTTTATTTTTTTGAAATATAAATTCATTGTTAATAAAAAATAATTTTATAGTAAAATCAATTTTAAACATTAAATTATTTTATATCTATTAGATGCCTTAGAGAAACAATTTGGCGGGTGTATATATTACCAATACATATATATTAATAATAAAATTTACTTTATACAAAATTAGAATTGAAAATGTAAAAATATATAATATATATAAGATGAATTACATTAATAATTACAAATTTATATCTTCAAAACATCTATATACATAACCCCTAAACATATTTTTATAAGAAATGATAATGAGATATAAAATATTATTATCCCAAGTATTACCTCGAGTAACATAGATCTTATAGATATTACCACAAAATTTTATATATCCATTGGTTCATTTAGTATAATTTTTTTGAAGTTTATATTTCAATTATAAGGTGGTTCATTTTCATTATATGTTGTGTGAAAAATAAGAAGTTATATTATTAATAAATATTTATTTGTATGGTGTAACAATGACACTATGTTTAATAAATAAAAGTCCCATGGGACTTTATCCTCTTTAAATCACTGCATATTTTACTATTAGTGGAATGGAATTAGGGAATGGGATGATTTATTGATGAATTGTGGTTATAAAAATGGATGGATTATCACGGTATGTTTTTAAGAAATACTATATTTTTAATAAAAATGAAAAGTTATTAAATAATCCAAACATACAACTAAAAACTATAATCATCCCAACACTATTAACATAATGTTAGTAGAAACATTATTAAATGAATAAAATATAGAAGTGATCACATTCCAATGGACTGAATATTTTATTATTCTTGGAAAACATTATATATACTTGAATATCACATTAGAATTAAAATAATAAAAAAGAAAAATATTATTTTCTTTGAAAACACTATTTTTCCATTTATAATATTACTAAATGAATTTCATAATACAATTATTAGAATCCTCAAAAAAGTAATATGAAGAAATGGGTGATCTCAGAGGCTTAGTTAGGGTAATTTTACAATGGAAGGAAAATAAGGCATGTATAATATTGAAAGAATAAATGACGATAAAATATTTCCATTTAAATAATATCATGATAAAGAAACTTATACATAGATATCAAAAAAATAAATAATCAAATGGATATTAATTAATGATTTCATATTTAAGGAATGAATAATTTTGGGAAATCTAAAACTTACCATTGAGGAATTATTCCAAGACATATTAAAATACCATCCAGATATTATTCCAATTCGTAAATATAAATGGGTAAAGCCTCAAAAAAACCAAAAATAACTTCATCAGGAGACCTTTCAATATGTATAGGTGATATATTAGCTTCTTCATATCACGTAATATGTCTTATGTATTCATCATCTAAATAAAAAACACAAATTAATCAACATTTCTTACAAATCAATAATTGTAAGTATTTCGAAAACTAATATATTGAATATCAATACTTTCCCCTTAAAAACTATCCTTAATTTGTCCATTTAAATATGTTTTATAGAATTTTTAGAAAATATCATTAGTGTATGATTGAATAAATTATTTTTACATTGATGAACAAACATTAAAATGATCATTGAAAATTTATTGGAAAAATACCAATTTCACAATGAAATCAGTTATTTAAAGTTGACAATATTTCCCATATATCATGGAACGTAATTTAATTGAGGGGAACATTTTAAAATTTCAATTAAATATTCAATGAGTTCATCAGTCCTGATGGAATTAAATTTCATTCATTTAATATAAGTTAAAAAAATCTAGTCAGTCTTTTTTAATAAAAGAAAAAAGGTACCTATTTCAAAAAATTAAATGAATATTATTTTTATCGAATTTATTAAGATATAAAAAATTGGTAAAATGAATTAAACCAAAAATATAACAGTATTAAAATCCTATATTAATTTATCTGTGAAATTATGGATATGTAAGAAAATGGTTTTTTAAATGAAGATATAAATAAATTCAATTTTAAAAATTAATATGTTTTCTGTATATTGAGTACTTAAGTAGAAGAAAATAATAGGATGACATGTATTTTAAATAAATAAAAGGATGATAATAAAATATATTTCATTTAACATTTAAATATCAAATAACCCCCCTTGTATTGAGACACAGACTTCTCATACAAGGATATGACATCATTTTATATAAACATTCAGAAAATTTAAAAGTACATTCCTTAGCACCGTAATAGGTTTGTTTCTTTGAAAACTTAGAAGATTGTATTCTAACGTAATTAAGGATAGTCAATGTTTTCAAAAAAGATATTAGTACTCCTAATTCAAGGCTTTATTCATAACCATGGAAAAGGAAACATAATAAAGGGTGAGATCATATGCTTAATAATGGTGAATTAAGAAGATATATAAACATAACACGAATATAAGGGTATGAGAACAATATAATTACATTTGAAGATCATACCCTACATATCAAAGATCATACACCTGTGTAATGAGAGAAATATTGATAGATCATAAGACATGAATCATAAGGTAATCAAGATCATAATCCATGAGAGAATGACATAGGAATAAGACATGAGACTAAGGAAGACACATAAGATTAGAAAGACGTATGTCAAGGATACCTACAAGTACATTGATAATATATTCAGATTTGGGTAATAAACCATGTACCTTCTTTGGGATTGGGATGACCACCCGTGAATCCCTTAGTTCCAGGATTAGGATGACCTCCATTGCTCTATTTTGAATCGATCTTAGGATGCCCTCCCATGTAGCCTCTTATAGCAGTCATTGGATGACCTCTCATGTATCCTCTTGTTGCAGGCATGGGCAGACCACCCTTGTGCCTTTTGAGATCATAGAACATTTATCGTTACCTAGTGCATGGGATGGAGAAATAGGTTCCACTCATCAAATAAGTAAATCATACATATTTATTCCACAATATCATAAACATCAATCATATCATAATCCATGAAATGTAATGAGTATCCTAAAAATGCCATAATATCATAACTTTTGGAAAATAGCTACATTTCCTAATGATAAAATAATTCATAAAAAAGTATGTTTTATAAACATACAACCTCTGGAATATAAATGGGTTTCATTGGCATATATCATAAGCACTAGATTGATAAGGCTGGAAATGGTGTTCTGGAACATGTATACCCCTCAAACATTGGTTAGAAACCTATATAGGTGGACTCAAATCGTCATCCTATATTTTTTTAAATATCACCATGTATATAGAACTCCTAATTAAAATAAGGATCTAAAATCATTCATGTCATTCCTTGAGTGGAAATATGCTATAAATATTTATATTTGATATGGATTTTTTTTGAAAGTTCCCTTTTACAAACCCAACATGGGAGCACATAGAAAAACAAGAGAGGGTATTCCCAGGTTAATTAATTTTCATCCTCAAAAATATAAAACTTATAACATTAATAATGAAGAAATAAAACATCAAAAAATCTATCCATAGTAATATGTAACTCTAAAAGTTTATTCATCCTTGTTAATTTCTACTAAATTATCTGAATATAAAATTAAACATTTACATATCATACATCATAATTTTACTACCTAATACAAAAAAATAAAGTTCAAAATAACTCAAAATATTAATTTCTCAATTAAAAATAAAGATACCAATACACTTCTTAAACCCACTATTTATCCATAAAATCCATATAAAAATATAACTCATATATTAAAGAAAACAATTAATAATCATAAATCTCTATGTAATGTTCATTGAAAAAAACCATCCTTGATATGAATCATACCCAAATAGATAATTTGTGAATCCTAATTAAGGTATTTATTAATCTATGATATGTGGAAGGCATTTTATAGATTCTATATTATATATGGAAATAATAACTAGTAGGAAACACAAAAAATAACATCCAATAATAAATAGTAATTTCTACAATGGGTGAAATCTTAGACAACAAATAATCACTATTATTAAACTCTAATGGTGCCTTTATCTGATCACCTTATTTATTATATTTAATTTGAATCATCTTAATCCTATCATGGATCATTAAAAATTTCTAAATTTTGTTTTGTACTAAGACTATATTTTACTTATCCCTATTTATCATTATACTTCCAGGATTATTAAAACTCATATATGTATCTAACCATTTTTATAAAAGTTATTTTAGTTCTAATGATTAATATGTTGCTTGAATTAATAGATAAAAAATCATCAATTTGAATTATATTATATAGTTAAATTGATGAATTACAAGGTTATTAGAATTTATTGTTGAAGTCTAAATACATCTAAGGGAATCATGTATAGAAGATGGAAGATCCAATTGAAATCCTATAAGTATGCCTGAAATCCATGGTGGTGTTTGGATTATAGCAAGTAGCATCGTCTATCCATTGTTAATCCACTGGCCATGTATTGGTGTCGGTATTAGAAATAAAAGTGTCGTCATTACAATTATTAAAAGGTGGATGAAAATTATGATTGTGCGCCCCCAATAATCTCACTGACTAGCTGGTTAGATTATCTCACTAGCCAATGGGTTCAATCGTGGAAATTAATAATCTTAAACTTCTCAATACCCACATCGCTTAAATTGGTGTTTATGATGGTTAATAATATTATATAATTATATTAATGGGAGTATATAAATAAATTACCTTGATATATTTGAATACAAATATTATTTTAAAAAAAACATTTATCGAAATCAAAGATACCCTCATGTCGTATCTATAGTGATAACACGATATCCTCTCAAATAGAAAACTCTAAATTTCCAATCCCAATGTTCTTATCTCTGTCATTTTATATATCTAAAATAAATTATATCAATACTTATTGAGATATAATTGATAAACTATAAAATGGGTTTTGATGAAACAGATATTTCATTTATCATCGAACCTCTTACAATGGGTTTCTCAAAACAAACAATAAAAATCAAGGGATATAGGTGATTACAATCACTAAAGTATAAGAGGTTTGGTTTACTTATACTTACATGAAATAGAAAGGGATGATTTGGTTTATTGATCTCCATAAATATTTATAGAATAATAAGTCAAATATCTTAACCTGATGGGAGGATAAGTGGGGTATCATAGTGATATATTATTGAATTAATTCACCAAATTTGGGGTTTTAAATATTTTAATTTATCCATTACATCATATGATATTGATACATATAAAGTGCATAATTTTAATACATCAATAATCCACTCTTGTTACCCATTTAATTATCATTACCAATATCTTTTATAATATAGATCAAATTTAATAATTTATCACTTCATCATATGAAAATCATTTTATTATTTTCTCTTATTATTTAATTTTTCAATTTTTAAAATAAATACCCCTATTTCAATATTACACCAACCAATAACTTTTTTCAATGGATGTAATTTTTCTCTTAAAAAAAATGGTTTTGTAAAATTAAATTTTAATTTTCAAAATATTAATTTATTTCAGAGTACAATTTTTGGATGTCTTATACATATTATACTCATGTTTCTTCTCTTTAATATAAGGAACTGATATTATTATAAAACATTCATTCCCATTTTTCTTAAAATCATTGGATATCATGTTTAGAAAATGGTTATGTATAGTTACACCTCTCTATGAAAACATAAGATAAATTTACACCTCATGACATATATGCTTTTTAATTAGATGGTAAATATATGAACAACCTCTATTGTGGGCTTTCAAAAGTCTTATATAATCACATATCTACTTGAAGAACCACCCTTGAGATTTGTAACTTGTTATAAATTACTCTATAAGGTTGGAACAATTTCAATTAACAAATATTGATTTATATAGATAAGAATTTGATAGTACTAGTATGAATTAAAATGAATCTATTTATTAATTTTTCATTATGTTTAATAATATTTAAAATGGTTGAATTTATCTTGGTGATTATTTTTCCTGAGAGAAAATAGTGAAAATTATATATATATATTTCCAAGATCTTAGAAAGCAAAGGAGATGCATATAAAATAAGTAAAATATATCTTAAATATACCACTAAAAAACATATTGGATCCCTCATGGAATATTCAATTACCATAAATTTATAATCTAAAAAATCAAAATAAGTAAAATAAGCCAAAGGATCCAAAAGAGAAATTTCTTTCAAAGATATTAATGGTTAAGATTTATCTTATAATGAATCCAATAATAAAAACCTGACTATGAGATTGAACCAATCTAATAAAAAGAATAAATCACCCAATATTTCAAAAGGAATGATCCAATTTTATCATTGGTACCAAAATTTTATTAATGAAAAAAAGGAAATATTAGAAATGAATTCCCTATTTATAAAAAACAATGTAAAATAAGAAACAACATGAGAAAAATCTTACAATTTTTGCTTTGAGTACTAGTGCAGTCTTCCTTAACTCAAGAACAAAATGAGACTCAAGTACAAAATTACTCATGGATTATATAGAGGTAGGTGGGGGTTTATTTCTCATATTTATCACTCTCTTTCACATCCAAACTCCTTTTATTAATTTTCTAATCAGTAAATAAATTTGGGATTTTTTTTCATAAACTCATTTATATATATATATATATCAAAATAAAAAATTCAAACAAGTTCTTAATAAAAATGATATTTTTTCTAAATAAAATTATGATTTAATTTTGAAATTACGAGGACGTCCAAAAAATTAGAATTTTGAATCATAAGTCAAAGAGCATAAAAATACACATTAACAATTCACCCATGGTGATCAATATTTGGATATGATTCTAGGTTCTCAACATCCTATAAAAATAATAATGGATTTGGTTTTTAAAATTAGGAATTTTACTCAAAAAATAATACTTTTTTAAATTGGATATAAAAAAATATGTTTTGTAGTTATTTTCATAAAACTTGGAATTTTATTTATGATTGTGATTGAAAAACATAAGATAAATAAGACTTAAATCAATTCATATTCTAACACATATAACTCATAGAAAAATATCATACTAAAAAAGTTTGGAATCCAAAATATTTATTTTTAATTGGGAAGTCTAAATAATATTTTGGCACCGAAATTATTATTAGATAATATAGACAATTTCATGCAGAGAAGGGTACTAAAAGGCAAATTATTTTTTGTTTTATAAGTATATAACACTAGAAATTATTAATCTTTAAAATGTGTGGCCACCCAATATTTATAATATCATAAAAATATGAAGTAGTTTATTATAAAATAGAGCAATCTATAGAGTTTAAGTGGACCATTTTAGGGGAATACGCTATTTTTTAATTTATGAGAAGTATATCACATCGAGAATAGGTTTTAGGATTGTTTTCTTTCAATACATAAATTTCATTTCATGGTCACTTCTCTCTCTCTCTCTCAATTATTCATTCTGATTCATAATAGTAGTGGTTGTATTTTTAAATATTTTATATTATAAAAATAATTTTTTACTTTATCTAATTCTATTGAACGTTTTTAAAAACTAATTATTTTTTATTTACTTAAAATTTATATTTCCCATCTGCTTCAACAAAGGAATCTTTTTTAAATTTCTTTCTCTTAAAAAAATTTAAAAAAATTTACTTATATCTATTTAAATTTCCTGTTAAAACAATTTATTTTTTTAATATTTTTTAGATATTGATACTCACTATAATGATTTAAATTTTTTATGTTGTAATTGAGATGATGTGATTCTTAGTTCCTTATCATCAATCCATCTCTTGTAATTTACATCTTTTAGTCTTCTGAATGAACTTTGTTTTATATGTTGTTTATCTTATCATGGTAATTTAAGACATATAATAATCATTAATGTGTAGATAGTATATAATTTCTCTCTTATTTTAAATTATGTTCAATTACATTCCTGTTATAAATAAATTTTCATTTCTATTGTTTATTTCCTTCTAATAATCACAAAGGTGGAGAGGTTTTTGGTATTGAAATAGACTTTTTAAATTTCTAAGGGGGAAATGATACTTCTTTTTAGAGAGGTGTTTATTGAATATAATATTTTGGGTTAAAAAGGGATACGTTTTTAATAACTTGTGTTTGAATTATATCTCAATATGATAGAATATTTGGAACTTTAATATCTTATCTTATGTTAAATATATGTTTCACTCTTGATTTACAGTGTCTATATGTATTTATGTTAAGTGTTGTTGTTCATAAAAATAGGGGAAATTATTTTCTTTATCTCAATCTCTCTTTATAAAGACATTTTTGTTATCAAAAACAATAATATATATCTAATTTTTTTTAAGGGATTTTAGTTTCCATGATTAAGAAGTTGAGGCATTTAATAGAATCTGGAGTGTTATCTTTTATATTTCAATTTAATACTTGGAAGAGAATATAATATTCTTGTTGAAGTCGTAATTCATGTGATGAAATCTTGGACGGATGTGGTAAGATCTAATAAAATTCCTAGAAATAATATAGACAGTTATATTGGTGATTGGATTTCATCATGTTACAGTAGCTTGTTGGTGGAGTGAAAGTAGCTTTAGAAGTAGTAAGAGTCCACTGTCCAGTTAGTGGAGGAGCATTAGCCAGTCGATTGAGGTAGGCAGTTCAGGTGAAACTTTTGAAATATCACTCTCTATATCATGGGATATTATTACTATATTGTGGTTACAATATAATAATTCAGTTATATTCAATTTTATGGGACTTGTACCTCTTAAATATGAGTTAATGATTCTTAATGAGCTTGGTGATTTCCAAATGTTTTCTAGATCCCTTGGAGGCTATCAATATAGTATCTTGGTGTTATGCAATATGAACACTCAAGTGAAATAACTCCTAAATCAAATAGCATATTCCCTTATTCTTGAACCTAAATTCAAATACATGTCCAATTGGAACCATTTATTCTTGAACCTAACCTTATATTGTTTAAATCTTTTTAGAAACTCTATGTTTAACCCTCGCCTCAATTATAAAAGGGAACCAATTATAAACTATTATTCATGTATTTGAGACTTATATCTCACATAATACCTAATAAAAAAACCTTGAAATATTCCTTATAATCATCCTAGGTCTTAAAAGCTTCTTGTAAGACAAATCCTTCATGGATTAATGAGTAATCCAAATCAGGACACTCTAAGAAGAGGTAAAGATCATTACAAAGATCTTCTAATTTTGTTTCTTTTTCTACATCTTATAATAATGTTTTATCTATGATAATACGTATAATAATTTATAATTTAAATATTTAGATGTTATTATGATGGAATCACAATCATTTTCCACCTCTTCTCTATAAAATGGAAGATGAAAGAACCACTCCTATCTACAAGGGGAATACCTCTTCTACGTAGCAGTATGATTCATTTTCCATTACCATATTTATTTTTTGGTTATTATGTTAGAATTATTGTATATATAGAATATTTATAATGAAATAATGTCTATTTAAAGTTTAATTATTATTTATCTTTCTTTTATTACATCCATAAAATAATGAAAACCTTAATCAAGCGTATATACAGACCACTGTATCCACATTCAGATTTAATTAATTTTAAATCATTTATTTGAATGAAATATTATATTTACATATATAATGAATATATATTTTATTTATATAATTATTAAAGCTATGCAGATGAAGGAACCATGATTGATGTGCAATGACCATAACCTACGGCCAAAAACATACATGAAAGATGACGCAAGTAACACCTGAAATGATGATGCTAATAATAAATTGCTAAGAAAAGGGTAATAAGATATTATAAGTACACCATATATGTTATAATGGTGATGAATATGTTTCTAAACTATAATTATAATATATATAAATCTATTATAAAGAGTATTGATAAATCACAACAGAATATGGACTTGAGGTAAATGTTTAATGTTACAATCTCATTTTTTTCTTTGATTATTTAAGATTAAACAAGAATATAGTTAAATTATATGATCTATAAATCTAAATTCTTATTAATTTTCCCCTAAACTAGTTACTGATGGATATTTCATGTTTTTATTTCATTTACCTCTCTCTATTTACCCAAGATACTGAAAGAATGTTTTTTAGTAAAACAGACATTGTTTTTCTCTTTAGTCAAAAATATTTTTTCCAGGACCTTATTTTCATTAAAATGGTTTAATGTATATTTTTAATTTTAAAAAAATATTTTTTAGTGATATTTTTATCTACATTTACTTATTTTCTAATGTAATATCATTATCATTTTCCAAACATAGCACTTTTGACTTTTACCAAAAATGTAAAAGGGATTTTTGTTTTAACATGCACCCCGTGAATAAATTCCATCATCATCATGAATAATATTTTATTTTAATATTATTTATAATTTTTCTTTCATATTTTAAAAAAAAAATGTTTCCCCAATATTTTATATTTTTTAAGAATTTAATTAATTGATTTTAAAGTGAAAATGGTATTATCTGCAGAAAATATCCTAATAATCTTTTGAATGTACTCTGATATATAACAACATAAATTTATTATTTAAATGATTTAATATGGATATGAATAATGATAAGATATTTATTATTTCTATGTATGGATTATGATTATTTTGATTTATGTTTATAAAACAATAATCGTTTTCTTTGGTTATGATACGGTGACATTCTGATTGTTTTATGACATTATAGAATGCATATTTATTGTTTTAATTATGTGATGGGTTGACCCAGAATTATACATCCCTCCAATGAATTGGGTAAGGAAAAATTTCTCATGATATGATATGTAATAGAATTGTGATTGAACCCATTTTATTAAGAGTCTATATAAAATAAGATGGTCTTTTGAGTGAGCCTTTATTAAGGAAATGAAGGAACTATAAATCAACTCAATCCACTAAGAAATTCTTAACACTGAGCCTTAACTATGGAAAGTTCTTTCTATTATTATTTGTCTATTATAAGCTTATTTCTTATAAATATGACATTTTCTCATGGCTCGTGATATATTATGGATGTTTTGGCACTCTTATGGCCCAAGACATTTGATTGATAAAAAATTATGTCATTTTTAGTGATTATTTTCTTTTAATTGATTAGTATAATTTTATAATTTTAATCTCATTTTATCATACCATTTTTCTTATATTATATCACTTATGTTCATTTATTGATATCTCTTAAGATTTCCCTTATTTGAAATCGAAACACACCCTCTAGTTTTTCCCTTCCTTGGGTTATGAATAATTTATTTATGTATGTTTTCCATCAAAAGGGTGATAGTTGTGAATAACATAATGGAAAATTATTTAGAACATTAATTTATTATTTTTTATGTATCCATATTTCTAAATATTCTATAACTTTTTGGTTTCATTGTGGATCACATTAATATAAATTTAATGTTTATACTAATAATATATAGTATTTATATATGTAATCTTTTGGTATCTACAGTTTTTATGAGAGAATGGATAATTACTTTTCGAAACAAGGATGAAAAAAATATTGTGTAAACTTATAAAATAATCCTATGTATAAGAGAAAGTTTGATCTTCTGTTAAATAATAGATTCAGGTTTTCTTATGAAAACTCATCTATAAATGGATAATACAATCATATGTGGTTTTGGAACAAATTAATCTATGTGTAATAGCCCAAAAAAGAGTTGTCCAAGTATATAAAATCTATGATTTAGGGTTTTATAGAATGATCCCACACTACTCAACTAGTTTGAAACTACAATGGGATATAATTAGGTTAATTAAAATTTTCTTTAAGATCTATAATGAAGGATTTAAATAGATAATGACCTTGGATGACCTAGGATAAACCAAATTGTCATATATTGAAAAGAATGTATCAGTAGTTTAACATTTATAAATGATTTTAATATTTATATAATTTACCACAACGATTATTGTTTCTCATGGAATGGTTTTTGGTTTTAGACCATTGTTGGAACCATAATTAATCATAATAATGTTAAATGTGATAGAAAATGAAGCGATTTTACTCATTAGAAACTTTATGTTAATTGAGATATAATCCAAAACCTTTTTATTATATTTCAGTAAATTTTTCAAGCTGTGAATCCTAAAAAGATTCAAATTAGAAATGGAGGGAACAATATAATATTGAGTCTTTATTGTGAAAACATTCACCATATTTTAGTTGGTCTATTGATCCATTAATTGTTGAGTAATGGATCAATACCACTGAAAACATATTTTCTATTCTCTAGTTCTCTGAACAAGGAAAGGATATATTAGTTGTTTATTGTTTTAAATGTGAATCAAATCAATGGTGGAATCTTAAAAAGATTATGAGGAAATGGGAAGAAATCGACTTCATATAGTGGGGTGAGTTTAGGATATTAGTTTTTAATAATCACATTAATAATATTATCTATTTGGAGATAGAAAATTAAATATGTGAGGTTAAGAAAATGTTGGATGGATATATTTATTCCTATGATGAAATATTTACACGACTTTAGTAGTACACTTATAGTATTTTTATTGAATATGATAGTAATATTGATTTATTCTTGAATTTTATAAATACAATTCTCCAAAGTTATTTATCTTTAAGATACATTAGTAGCTATAAATAAAACATTTAATGTATTATCAAGGCATAAATAGAGATTGGATTTACCCATAAATAGTATTTTTTTATGATAAGAAATATGTAACTAAAAGAAAATTTTAATAAAAACTCATTGATGGTAGAAGATGGGTTTATGTTAGATGTGTGTAAAAAAGTATGGAGTTAATTTTCTTTAAGGGATTTGTAAATATTTTAGGAGTATAAAATAAGTCCATCAGAAAATCAAATGATGATGTAATGGGAAGAAGTTATCTAATGATCTTAATGGAGAGATAATAATTTAGAATACACCACCCAAACATTATTTCTAGATTTTCAAGGAGTTTAGATATTATGCTAACCAGTATATGAATATAAATAATAACAATGATGATCTGTGTTAGAACCCGCTTCATCCTAGAGAAAATTTAAAATCTCTTGTGATTGCTATTATCAAAATTAGATATTATACTGATTAGTAAATGGTACTTTTACTATCATATCTAGAACTAATAATGTATTATTTAATTCTTGTTTTACCCACTAATTTAAATTTGAATAGTATTCAAGTTATATCACATTACCACAGTAACGATTTGATGTAAATATAGAAAGGGAAAATCTTAATGGTATTATGATCACAAATCTAGTATACAAATCATCTCTAATTTAATTCTTTTGGAATATTATCCCTATAAATATATTTACTCATTATCAAGTAAAATGTTATATCATTTTGGGCATAAACTATTTTATTTATATAAATCCAGTATTAATTGTTATAGAAGGGAAGATTCATTTGATATTCTAATTCAACCTATTATTTTTTATCAGTGTGAGGATAATTATTAACATAAAATGGAAATAAAATATGTTTGATTAGCCCTAATTTCTATTTATATATGGTTTTCATCTCAGAATGTCTGGAAAAAACTCAACATAAAAAATACTCCTATTATATGGGAGTTTTTTAATGTCTTTCTATAAGTGTTAATCAATCTTCCTATAAATCCTGAATTATTGTATTCAATTAAACCCATACTAAGTTCCAAACTTATTTCAAAGACTCTGTATTGAATGGTCCATATTTAGTTGAAGAAATTGAAGAAGAAACTTAAGGAGAATAATTATAAGGGATTCATTCATCTGAGTGCTTCACCATAGGGTGAATCTTTAATTTTTATTAATAATAAATATGGATCGATGTGACTCTACATTGATTTTCAAGAACGTAACAAGATCATGATCGATAATATGTATCATTTCTCCTAGATTTATTCTCATTTTGATAAATTATGTGGAGTTAAATATTTTTTCACGATTGATTTTGGATTGGAAACTGTCTATTATGTGTCAAAAGTATATAGATACCAAAGACAACCTTCCATTTAGTGTATAGACACTATGAATTTATAGTGATGAAATTTTTTATATATTAATTCCATGGTTATCTTTAATTATTTAGTGAATAGAGTCATTATAAATTAACAGGATCATTTTTTTGAAGTCGTTATTGATGATATTATTATTTATTCCATCATAATATAAGATAATAAAGATAACTTTAGGATTTTTTTGAAGACCTTGATCAAGGAAAATTTGTAAGAAAAAAATATAATTTTGAATTCTGACTACAAAAGGTTTCATGTTATTCGCATACGATTTCATGTGATGGTATGTCAGTGGATCCATAAAATATGGAAGTTTTTTAACATTGTTAAAGGATAATCACAATTATTGATGTCTTAGTTTTATAATTTTGTATTTTTATTATTGGTTCTTTTTTAAGTATTTCTCATTATTATCTAATCCAATATCATTGTTATCCTCAAAGAGATTTAAGTTCATCTGAAATAATAAATGTGAAGATAACTTCATGGAACAAAAGGGAAGGTTAGTTAGTGTATCTATCCTCACACAACCAACTAGTCAATAAGGGTTTGTGATTTCTATTGATGTAATAAAAGAGGAGATATTGTTATTTCTTATGAAGAATTATATCGTTATTTCTTATTCCTCATTCTAATTTATGGTTCTTGATAAAAATTCCAAAACTCAGAATTCATAGTTAACATCAACAGTATTTACATTTAGGATCTAGAGGCATTACCTTTCTGGGTATAGTTTTCACATATATCTTCATAAAATTTTAAAAAATATATTCATACAGAACAAGTTGAATTTATTCCAAATAAGATGGTTTGATTTTATTAAAGATTATGATATCTTAACACATTACCACCTTGGGAAAGAGAAAAAGTTTTATAATGGTTTGAGTCAATAATATCATCAAACCTATCTATGATGAGTATCACAAAATATTTAATTTTAAAGGATTTTATAATTATAGGCCTTTAACACTTGAATGAAATTGGAAAATATTTCCTTTCGAAAATAAACATTTAATCATCTAACTCTATGAAGACTATGTAGGCCTAAAAGGAGTGTGTGGAGCTATAAAAAATGTGAAAATTTTTCTTGTGTTCAACCAAAATGTTTATATAATGATATGGTATAATAACCAAGTATTTTTCACATAAATACTATAATTTTTAATGGAACTATTTGAAAAAGATCATACCTCCTTTTCTCTGTTCATCTACGATGTATGAATATGTATAGTGATCTGAAAGAGTATTTATGATGGGACAACATGAAGAGAGATATTGTGGTGTATATATATTAGTCCATGGTATAACTATAATTTAGGTCTAAGAAACATAAGATAAAGGGGATGTTAAAACTAGTACCCATACTGTAATGGAAATGGGGAATCCGCCCCTTTGATTTCATCATCAGACTCCACAAACCAATTTAAAGTCATAATGTTATTTTGGTTGTAGTCAATAATCATATGAATTAATCATTATTTATTAATAATAGATAATATTTATATCTTGATCAAAATTATATGTTATACATTAATGAAGTTTCATGGTTTCATGGAGTACCACAATATATTGTATCTAATTTAGATATGAGGTTTAAGTCCATGTTTTAGAAAATTATTCTGTATTTTTTGGATATAAAGTTATATTTTTCTACCACCTATCATCTTCCAATATATATACAATTTAAGAGAATCCTTAAAAACTTAGAGGGTATATTGAGATCTTATTCTCTATATTTACATGGTGATTGGGATTAACACCTTCCTTTTATTGAGTTTTCTTACAATAATATCATTCACTCAAGCATTCAGATGGATCCTTATAAAATCATATTTTGACAAAGTGTAAAATTCACACATACATGGATAAAGATAAATAAATATAATTACATGAACATTAAATGATTAGTATATAGTAGGTGAGGTTATATTCATTCAGTATTACATTAAGAAAACTCTGAGTAGACTAAAACTTTGTGCTCAAAATCATCCTTGAAATTTGGAATTTGAAGTTGGTGATAAGGTTTTATTATGAATTTCCAAATGGAATAAATTTGTTATATTTGAAATGAAGGGAATTCTGATCCATTGGAATATTTTTCCTTTAATGATTCATTATAGGATTGGGATGGTCGATTGTTTTTTAGAACTCCCACTAAACCTCTATTATGATCATTATGAGTTCCATGTATCCCTCTAGAGAAGGTACACACCAAATCCATAAGATCTACTAAAATTAGACGTTATACCACTAGATCATGACCTTTATTATTAAGAACATCTATTGTAAATATTTATTTCTAGATATAAATTTCTATGAAATAAGACTACTCATATAGTTAAATTTCGTTGGAGGAAACAGAAATTTGATAAAGCTCCTTGGTGATCTAAGGAAAAGTTCAAAACAAGTTATTATCATTTTTTTGTACCAGGGTGAAATAATTTTTAGGGAAAAATATATTTTTAAGGGGGTATAAAGTAACAACCTAATATATTATATTTATTTCCTTTGAAAAAATTCTTGTAGTATTCGATATCATTCCTTACACGCAACACCAAGTCTACATAAATTGTGATATAGTAAACCTTTATAATCTTGTTGTTAATTTGGAATGTATGAATAGTAATGAACAATTTATGTAAATTATTTGTAAAGTTATTAAATAATGAAAATTTATTGATTAATTTGTAATAAATATCTACCTAGTTTTCAATGATTACATTTTATGCTTTAGAAATCTTTTTTCGACAAAAATCAGTTTTTTAAACAAAATAACATAAAAATTATAAATAATGTCAACTTTTTAAAAAAATATATTTTATTAATATAATATAATTTTTGAAATAATTTTATTATTATCGTAGGGTGATTTTTTTATTTTTTTTTATAAAAACATTACACTATTTGAAAAAACTTGTGATTTTTTTAAGAAAATTGTCATTTTATTTATCTTAAAAAAATATTTATATTTATAATGTGAAATTAAATTAAAAAATGAATCATTTAACTATAAAAAAGATAATTAATAATATTTTAATCATAATTATACTTGATTTTGGTATAATTTAATTTTTTGCGAATAAAAACACATTTTCCTAAAAATTACTTTTATACACTCAATTTATTTTTTCATTAATAATTTTTAATAATCTATATGTATTAGTTTATAAAATTATATCTATAGAATATATATTTAAATTTACATTTTACCATTAATTTTATGTTTTTTATAATGTAATATGTGGAAATAATATAATTTTTAGGCTTAAAAATTATTTTTCTAAAATGGTGTTTTATTGCGGTTTGTGTGCTTAATTGAAATTAAATTCGTACACTAATAAAACCTAAAATATGTTAAATGGATTAAATTTATTTATTCTTCATAATTAATATTATTTAATATTTTCAATTTAATTTTTGTTCTTAGTGAATATTAATAATTATCAAATTTTATTATTGGAGTTAAGGTTAAAGCTGGTTTTCTAGAGGGTTAAACCAAGAGGTAATGGTGGGATTCCACAAAAAACTATAAAATGGTTTTCTAAAATAGAAATTTAGATCTCATATTATTTCCTATGTTAAAATATTTGTCCATTTGGATCTAAATTCCCATGAAATTGATATTATATCACTGAAATGTTTTATGAAATGAAATGTGTGAACCTACCCTCACTTATAAAAGGGAACCTCTTATTGTCCCTTAATCACACCATTTGATCCTTCTAAATCAAAAATTAAATATTATAAATACATAATATTACCCTCTACTTCTTCATATATAGTATATTATTCTCTTAAGACCATCCCTTCAATGATAGAGGAGTAATCTAAAGTTGCTCTCTCAAACAATGGGATGAGATTTTAACCAAACACATTCGATTTTATTTCTTCTTATACTTGTAGAAAACAATTTACATCAATAAAGACGTGATTAATATAGTATAATTAGTATAATTAAATTTTATTTTTACTATTTAATAACCATTTACCACCTACTCTTCGTAGAATTAGAGATGAAAGCATCGCTCGTGCGTACGTATAGACTTCCACCACTATGTAGTTGTATGATAAATTTTCCATCCCATTTTTTTGGTTGTTTATTATATAAGATTCAGTGTATATATATTTTATTTATAATAAAATAATATTTATAAAAATTTTAATTTTTAGTTTTCTTTATTTGATTCAATCTATCAAAAAATTGAAACATCACTTAAGTGTACGTACGAACTATCATCTCCACATAGTGGTGTAATTAATTTATCATCTCTTATTTATTTGAATAGTATTAATTATTTATATAATTAATATAAAATATATTTATATAACTAATAAAAATCAAGAGACTAATCAACCATCATCAAATTACAAGGACCATAACAAATTAATCAAAACATACCTGAAAAACGAAGTAGTTAACACCGGAAATAATGATGATAATTAATGATTATTGAGAATGGGTGATATTATGTTATAATAAATAAATATGTGGGTCAAAATTGTTATTATGGTTCTTATATATATTTATAATAATTTTAAATTAATTATAAAAGAATTTATATCTCTTAAAATGAAATACATATTTGAGGTAAGGGTTTTATGTTACAATCTCATTTTTACAGGGGTTGTTTATAAATAAATTTTATGATTATAAAATTTTATGATCTATCACTCATGTATCTAATGAATTTTCTTCTAGTATAGTTATTTCTATTGATTTCATTTTTTCCTTTTATTTTTCTCTCCTTATATATTCAATATATCGAAAAAAATGTTTTTAAGGAAAACCAACTATATTTTTATTTTATATCGGGGATATTTTTTTATTTCTATATTTTCATTAAATTGTTTTAAATATATTTTAAACATTATATAAATATTATTTAAATTTATTTTTATGAATATATTACTATATTTAATAATGTTTAAAATGAATCTTCTTATCATTTTCCATATATGGTTCTTTCGAATTCTATTGAAAATGTGAATGAAATTTTTCTTTTAGTGTAAACCGCATGAATAGATTTTCCCCAAGATGATGAATGCTATTTTATTTGAAGAATAGTTTACAGTTTTTTTGATACATTAAAATAAAATTCCTTCCTCAATATTTTATTAATTTTAATATTTTAAATTAGTGGTTTCTAAAAAAAGGGTATGTTTCTCAATAAATGCCTTATAGATATTTTAATGGTATTCTTATATACAAAAAATCATTTAATATTTATTATGATTTACTAATTATGTGAGCCAATTCTACCATCTTTTCTCATTCTATGGATGGTTTATTATTAGGATGTGGAAATGTTTATGAAACTCATATCATTTACATAGGTTATGATATGATGATATGAAAAAAAAAAATTATGATATTATTTCACACATATGTAGTTTTCCCTTTATGTTATGGATGGGACTATAATTATATACCAATGAAATTAATTTGACAAATATGTATATCATATGATATGATAAGGATTATAATTTTGAGTGAACTGAGTTCCATAATGAAATCTTTCTAGTAATATTTCATGGGATTAATCCTTGACTAAGTAAATGATTGAATGGAATGTAATCCGAATACACCATGGTAGTCTTATCAGTGATCCTTATAGAAACAAATGATTTTATTTTTTAGGTGTATTAGAAAAAACATATTTCCTATCATTATAATACATTTTCAAGGAACATTATCAACTATTGATGATTCTACACTATTATTTCTTGTGTCTTTTGAATGATAAAACATTTTTCATGTTTCATGACTATGATCTATGAATTTTTTTGTATGATTTTATATTTTTATTCTTATATTATCATAACCTTAATCTTAAATTATGACCCCACATGATCATTGATTAATATATCTTATGAATTATTTTAGTTAAAATATGAGCTCACATTTTCTTATTCTCCCCCTCCATGGGTTATGGAGAATAGTTTTAAGTATGTTATGTCTAAGAAGGGTGATAGTTTTGAAGAAACTAATGGAAATGATGTAGGAAATTTATGTACCTATTTTTTATGTATCCCTATTTCTAAAGGTGAAAAAACATTCATATTATAGAGTGTATCATACTGATATGTAATGAAAATTTTCACTTGTAATATGTAGTTTTTATGTATTTAATGTTTAGGTCCTTATATTACTAAAATTGAAGTAAAGAAGGATTAGTTTCTTTCTATATTCAGAAACAATTAATGGATGATTTGGTTTCTTAATATTCATTAAAATCAAGGGCATAATAAGAAATACCTCTCTCGCTATGGGGAGGATACATGGTGGCTCACACTGATAAATTTCCAAACTCATTTATCAAACTATTGTTTCACTCTACATTAATTTATTTATTATTTCATTCAATAGGAATTGATATAATGTATATAAATTTTATACATATATTTTCTATGGTAATTAATCATTTAATTAAATTAAATATTATATTTTTAATATGAATTTAAATTTTCATTTTATTTCTTCATCACATCAAAATCATTTTGTTTTGAATTTTTTATTTTAATTTATTGTTTTAAATTTTTATGTAATTTTCCCCACATTCCATCTTACACTGACCAAAAATAGTATCTAATGATCATATATTCTCAAACATGATTCTAATAAAATTGTAATAAACATTGAAATTCATATAATTTATTTAATAGTTACTGGGAATGGTTGGTATATAAAAAATGTTATATGAAAAATCTGGTAATGGTAAATGTTTAATGTATGATTATCTAAAATATAGAATAATATTAATTATCATTTTCTTTATATTCTTATTCATCAATATAATGTTGCAATCATTCAATTAGATTGATGTGATAGAAAAGAAAAAATTGGTATCAAAATCGTTTTATAATCCCCTTATAAATTATTATGTTATAAAATGGGGGGTAATAATATGAAATGACCATCCTCATAACACCATGAATCTTTACTACCATTTCAACATAAGTCTTTGTCTAATTATCCTCTGTGTTAAATTTCTTAAACAATAATAAGTTTCCAAGAATTGTCAAAACATAAATAATTTTTCATATAAAATCATTCAGTAAAAATTCAAATTGTATTTTTAACAAAAAATTTATATATACCATCCCACATCTAATGAGTAATTTTCAGTGGTTGTAAAATCCCAATTTAAAACTAATATTTTAATTTCATAGACTTTCATATAATGCATTGAGGTGAAAACATGGGCACTAATTTCTCCATCATAGTAATCCAAACTAATTATTTAAAGCATGATCCATATTTGAAATACTTGGATACATAACTAGAGGTGAGAAATATAACTCACCCAAAATTATTCCTTTCATACCAAATAACATACCATATAGAATACTATCCATTAATATTTTTTTAGATTTATAACCATCCACTATATCTTAATATCATAAAATAGAACTAATTTTATTCCAAAGAAAAAAATTGGTATGAAAATCATTCTATAATACCTCCCTTATCTGTTATTTAATCCAAGGGTCACATTTGGATATGATAATCTTCAGAACTCCATGAAACATCACTACCTCCACCACATAATGTCTTATAAAATTGACCTCAAATAAAATTTCCATAACCTATAAAAATTACAATGAAATTTTTGATCGATATACAATGACCCTTATAGAATCATTATCCCCCTATTAACATGGTAAGTATATTTGAACATTTTTAGAGATATCCTCACACTTCCAATATGGAATATTAAAGTTCTATAAAAAAATTGTTAAAAATTAATTTTTTAATATCCATTACTAGTATATAAGAAATTTAGATAAAAACTATTAAACAAATTTATTTATCTAAGAAAAAAGATTTCTTTAAAGAATTAAATATATTTTAAATGTCTAGATATTACACTAAAGGTGTGAACTAAAAATTAAAAAAGTACTAATTCTCTTATAAAAAATATATAAAATATAGAATACAAAAAATTAACAAGTCAGTGAGAGTCTTAATCCTCCACCCAAAATGAATATTATTCAATTTTTTTAATATGATTCAAAAGAGTTTTTTATTAAAATAATATTCTATAATCCCCTAAAAATATATTATCTAATTTAGGGGTTATGGTAAAAAATGATCATCCTTATAACCCCTTGTAGATTCACTACACCCACTGTATAATTTCATGCCATGTTATTCCCCAATATCATTTCCATAATCTATAATAATTGTGTTGAAAATTTTAATCTATTGATAAATATTCATATAGACTCATTATTTCTAAATCACCAGGCAATCCAATCAAAAAATATTTAGTGATGTCCTCACACTTCTACTATAGAGTATTCAATGTATTTAAAAAAATATAAGAACATATTACTTGAATTTCACCATCTATCTTATAATACATTAGGATACAAATTCCTCCACTAATTTATTCGTCTATTTAAAAAAACAACATTCTTTCATACATGATATATATTTGAAATACCAAAAAAGTCCACTATGTGTATGTAATTAAACACAGACAAAAAAATTCTAACATTATATAATGAACAAATAATTTTCAATGGAAATACACTTGATGTTTCTTATCCTATATTAATATATAAATAATATCTATATTAACTCGTTGTTTTATCCATTATTCTACTCATGGATCTTCCAAGATAGAATCTTATAATTATTGATAAAATGGTAAATCCAATAACTTCCCATATTAGTAATCCTTACCACTAACCTTATCCATGTTCAAATAAAGTCTCATAAACGTTCCCCACCATCTTCAATTCACCACTTATATATCAAGTAACATAACCATAATAATTCCATATTGAGGAATCTTCTTCTATATTACCTTTAATTAAAGTATACTTATTCTGAAAATACTAATCCTTCATTAATTAGAAATATATCCACTTTTATCATATCAAATCACACAATTAGAATATATAACAATGTATATTTTCATGTATGTAGACTATAAAGTGTTCTCTAAGTTAGTAATGTATAAATAATTTCAAATAAATGATAATAATTTATATATCAGGGTTATTGGTATCATAATTATAGTGTAATTACATTTATAAGGATGTAACTGTCTAGATATATAATACATGACTATTCATCCTAACATAAACAAACAATCCATGTCATGAGGAGGATAACTATATAAAACCTCAAATATAACTCCACACTTAGTTAAATTAATTATTTGATCGCTCATATTATTTTTATTATTACAATCATATTTGTTTTTAGATAAATACTTCTATAAAAATGAATAATCATTCAAGGATTGTGTTATTTAAGGTGTTTTAATTTAAGAAATTCTATCCACAAGCCTCATATAATAAACTACTATAAAAAAACTATTTAAATTGGAAAAAAATTAAGCTAATTTCTATAAATATACAACCTAAATGTTTTATGGATCTGTAGTTATATTTTTTCGATGAAAACATGGATATTAAACTGAACATCTCACATCAATAACATGAACTTTTTCAACTTACTATATAATTGATACTAGTAAAAATGCAACAAAATGTACTCAAGTTCATCATATGATCCTATTCTAAAACATAATAAAGTATGATTCCATAGTTACATATAAAAACATATTTATCATGATATAGGTGATATGACCAATGCATTAGACCTATGAACACCATTGGTTCATTTATATCTCCAAATGGTGTCATTATGAACTTGAAAATCCTACATCAATATTATAATCTCATCTTCCAAATATCTTCTTCTTTTAATTTCATATATTAACAAAACCATAGTAAAAATATCTTAAATACATTTACTACCATCAAATAATGAAATAAATCATTTAACCTTAATATAGTATATCATTTATTTACTATCCCTGTGTTTATAATCTAATAATTAATTCCAAACCTCAGGATTCCAATAATTTTTTATGAAAATATAATTGGGACACACTTTAATGAAAAATCATTTTAATAAGACCCTTGTAGAGGAAATCATTTATTTTAACTCCAAAATCATGAATCTCTTTAGGCCCTATAAAAAAAATGTGACATTGAGATTAGAGAAATGACTTGGCTTAATTCTATACCTGATTTGATCTCACCACAAAGAGGTAATTTTTCTGCATCCTTAGGAAAGAAATCAACAATGTATTACACAACCCTTATAAAATTTTCTACTATGACCTATATGGTAAATAATATATAAAAACTATATTAGGACATAATAGGTTTTATAAATAATAATTCATCTGATAATCCCACTCATGAGAGATAAATATTTTTTTTTGAAGAATAGGATGGTGCCTTGGCCAGAAAACCAAGGCATAATTATTAAAAAATAAATAGATTACATGATTCCAAAAGACGATAACAAATTACAATCCATATTATGAAAAGGAAATAAGTTAGCAAGAAGATCATCAAGCCAAGTAATATCATGATTGACTCCTTTTTTTGTAAAGACATCAACAACCACGTTATCTTCATGATATATATGAGTTGTGACAAAGTTAATTTTGAGAATAGAGCAGATGCAGTCCATCCAATGAGAGGTGATTGGACACGCAATATGTATCACACTATTCAATATTTCTTGCACAATGGTGGTCGAGTCTTTCTTAATCCATAGTTTTCTCTAACCATACTTCATGGCAAAGGAAAAGACATGAATCTTACTCATCATTTCAAACTCCAGTGAAGTAACAATGCCAAAACTACAATAAAATAATATTAGGATCTGACCAAGATAGATCATGAAGATAGAACCACAACAGGTGGGGCCTAGATTTTCTTTGGAGGCACCATATACATTAACCTTAACCTAGCCAGGGAGAGGAGCGTGCCAAAAAACATAAAAATTGTGGCAGGGTTGGAAGAAGTTTCCGTCAACATGAAGTCATCACAGAATGCTAAAGTCAAGCACAGTGTTGTTGCAATATCCCTTTTGGATCGAAGCAACTTCCCAAATGGCAATGAGGATACTCATCCAACATGTGTTATGGCTAAATGAGCACTTTTATGAATAAGAGAATTTCTATCATACTAGATCACATGGTGATGTTAAGAAACAACAACAATAAATAGGTTATTAATTCACTGAAACTATTTATATCCTCGCATCTCCATAGTTTTGGTTTGAAAGAGTCATGATTCAACCCTATCCAGTCAAAAAATGTAAATAATATAATTCAAAATAGAAGAAGCAGTGAAACAACAAAGAAATAAATGATTTGTATCTTCTCTATGCTGATTACGGAGACTATATTTAGACTAGAGTTGAATACCATGCAATTGAAGATGACCATCTGTGGGGATCCTATTTTGAAAAATGTTTCAAATATGAGTGAATCTTGAAGGTTTTATACAAGGTTTTTCAAAAGTTTTTATCCAACCATATTCACATTCAAAGTTACAAAATGAGTGGTCGTAAAAGTTTTTGATTTAATCATTCCATTGTGTGCAAGATCCCAAATTAATAAATCATCAGCATGAGAGAAAGGATAGTTGTCAATGACATTCATAATGGTTTTAGGGAGATGATTGGTTTAGGAGTTAAGAACATCTCTGGTAGATAGCTTGGTGTTCTCAGGCTTCTGGCCAAGAGAAGCAATGCAGATTACAAGAGATCTAGTCCAGTTATCCAACAAGAATTTCATGGACGAGTCTCTAGAGATAATTCACTGGGATTTATTCATAATAGAGGAAAAGGAAGGTTTTATGGATGGACAAGTATAAGAGGTAATAAAAATCAAGTTTCATTTCTTAATTATTTCATGAAATCTATTTAAAAAATAAATAAATGAAGTCATATTTTTTATAGAGGAGATTCCAAGTGATCATGTCTTGAAGGACCACATTAAAGTTAATACGATTTCTTATTCCAATACCTCCCTTATCAATAGGATTGAAACAATTCTACCAGGGGATGGTGACAAGTTTCCATTCTATAGTAATACATGTAAAAAATAAATTTTTAATTGATGTATTTTTTTAAATTCCACTAGTACACCATTCGTAGGCTAACCTAGAGTAAACCATTTTACAAATAATATAATAATTTAAATGGATGATTCTACCCACCATATAAAGGGACTTACCTTCCTAAGAAGAAAGCTGGTTCATAACATGGTCAATAATTGCATAGAAATGACAAGATTTGGGTATGTCCTAGAAGATGGGGACACCTAGGTATGTAAAAGGAACATAGCCCTATTTTATACCAAAGTAACTTATAATATTGCATTTCTTATTAGGGGGATGTTTTTTTTTCCAAATATAGAATATTTTTTCCACCTGGTCGCTTTCCAATAAATCTCCTAATAATGAGCGAGGGAATGTTTGAGATTTCAAATGTTTCTTTTAAGACCTTGATGAAAAATTATGATATCATCATCATATAATAGGTGAGTGGGGTCATTTACATTCCTGGATATATGAATGGACATGAGTTTGTTTTGATCAATAAGTCAAATGATAAAATGGATAAGATTTTCCTCTACAATGGGGAAAAGGATGTTAGAAAGGGGGTCACCTTGTATAACAACTTTGGTTTATTTGAAATATCCCTTGGGGAAGTCGTTAATCAGAATGGAAGCGGAGGTAAAATTGATCAATGTTCTGGTAGTACTGATAATGGTATCACTAAACCAAAATATTGAAGCACCTTGAAAATAAAACTCCAACCCATGGTATAAAAAGATTTTTAAATTTCAAGGAAAATAACATAAAATATATAGAATTATATCATTCATAACATAGGGTAAAATCAATACATTTCATGAATGAAAGAAATTTTTTTTATCTAGATAAATATCAACACATAACATAACCAATATTACCCCAACATTAATTTACACCAAAAGTATACTTTCATTAACCTAGACCACCATGTTATCGGTGTGAATAAAACTAATAGTCTGTGCGATCTCAAAACCATAAGACCAAATCTCTGAACAATTGATGTAATGATAAAATAATTAGAATCATTGGTATTCTTAATAATAGTATCCAAAGAATAATAAAGAAAAAATTACTTCATACTACCTATACTCCCTCTAAAGCAGGTAATTACATTATATGAAGCTTCACATATCCAAATACTTCTTCCCATCACCCTTGATGTACACCATCCCTAAATCAAAAGTCTACTCAAGGTATCTATGGATGAATATTTCTTGGAAAACATCAACCTATAACACAAAAAAATGTAATTCTAATGATCACCATTCCTACTATTATTTGTACAACTACAAAAGTAATTATCACTAAGATGGAATCAAAAAAATTTGTGCATAATATACTATAACATTTCCATACTCTAATTTAGTAATTTTATAGGAAATTAATAATAATTATCAATGTTCTTGACCACTACAGATATAACATATAGTATTATAATTGAAAATATGGAATATAAAATTTCTATATTTGAAAAAAAGTATAAGGAATGTAATTTGAATCTTCGTATCCATCATCGAATAAACATACCAAAAAAGTGGTTGATCCTCATAAAATTTCCTCAGTATATAATTTCTTTTGACCAGCTTAATGAACTTAATGTTTCCATTATGAAGATTTCATTAACACGTCAACCTTCATTATCACATATAAATAGGTCTTCGAACTAAAAATTCATAACCTGAGGTATATCTCCAACTGCAAGGAACCCTAAAAATTGTATTCCATCATCTCCTCATTTTCTATAATATAAAGTGAGTTAATTAGTATATTTAAAAAACAATATATAGATTATTTTTCTATAAATTTACTTTCTAAAATTTAAAAAAATTATATTTTTTCATAGCATGGTAATTGGATGATAAAATTTATTTCATAAACTGAACGTAAAACTAATCATATGAGAATTTAAAAATATCCCAAGCACTAATGTAAAAAAATCACATCTCTAGTTTCTTCCTGAAATAAACTAATAATAAATGATATCTAATTTTTATCATTAAAATATATAAAGGATCGAAATGTCTATCTAATATAACTGAAACTCTATATCAGAATAAAAATAAGTACATTATACTTCAGATTATTATATAACTAGTGCACCCATTTTGTAACCATACAAATCTTAATGTCACTCAAATAAATACTCTAATGAATAATATCAGGATTCTATAGAAACATGTAGGGTTTTATGTATAATTTCCCCTTTTGGTTTCGGTGATTCTTGGATTAGTTTTTAGTTTTTTTGTGTAGTGAGAACAACCTGGTCAAGTTTCATTGTCTTACAGACTACATAGTAAGACCATACAAGTAACATAAGTAATTAAAAGGTTAAAGAATTATATTTCAATCATCATAGATGGTTCAAAGGGTAAACCATATAGTAATAGATTTTATAAATAGAAAATTTCATGGTTAGTGCAGTGTTCTGGGTAACCATACAAAGTTATTGTGTGTCTCTTCTTTAGTGGGAAGAGAAACATACACCATTATTGCATGGTATCATCTAATTATGGATGAAGACCATTTTTGGCATCATTGTTTATGTTTAATGATATTTTCCATGGAATATTTGAGATGTATTATTATCCAAGAAAAAATATTCATGAAGGCTTTGGAAAATATATGAATAATTCAAGAAAAAAAATTAATATTAATGTATAGTTTTATGTGATAATATTATCATAAATATTATATTTATTTTATCATATGCATTACAAGTTGTGTTTAATAAAAAAATTAGACAACCATGGTTGACCATTTATCTAGACCGACCTTGTTTATGAGAGTTTCATTAACCACACTAGGGAGCTAGCATAGTTGGCTATTCATGGTGGTTGGTCGGGTGCATGAACATTCCCACACTGAGAGGAAGAAAAGTATTATCCTATGTCAGGAATACATAGGAAATTCAGGAATGGGGTGGTTTAAGTAGAATTCCCAAGTGTACCAGTTTAATCACTTCTACCAGGTATACTTGATGATATGGTTAATAAATCATCTCACAACTAGGAATCCCTTTAATGTGGGAGTTTCGGTGTTGAGACATTATTTCTCTATCAATTAAACTACGGATCAAATTTCATCTACATTATCAAACCAATCAACAATATCATATCAATATTTTTAACGTTTGTAAAAGGGGTTTTCATAAAACATGAAATATGTCGATCTGTCACTATCTATCTTAAATTCAAAGGTAAGGATCCATGATCGATGGTCTAACCCCCATGCATGAAATATAAATCTTTTTTGAATGTTTTTTATTAAATAATGAGATGTTTCTATAAGATAAATACCAATTATGTGACTATCATAGAGATAATTTATTGTGATATCTAAGTGACATGAAGTGACGGCCCTCAATCATGTGTGGGTGCCTAAATTTAAATGGATCATGAAACTGTGTCTTTTGGTGATGGGAGGGTATCATAGTTGATGTTATTCATGCGATGCCTCAGAGATACATGATTTCCTAATATTGAAGGCATATGTTTACCAAGTTTTTCTATGTTGGGATTTTTAATGTTTTTTTCATTATAATTTGATGTATTGGAAGACACCATAAACATAATATGATCTCCTACACATTAATCACATGATTTACTATTAATTTTTTTTCTATCCATCCCCCACGTTAATCTTTTGCACATGGATCACCCACCTTGAAATGTTGATTTGATCTCAAACCCATTTTCATATATAAACATGATCCCCTATATATGAATATATGGATTAATGACATAGGTACCACCAATAGAGGGTTTGAAGGATACACATAAAGGACGCGTAGGGAAGAGGATGGATCGCAAGGATGCCTCTCTTAAAAAACCATCATGGTAATGATACATTCTTGTGACATATTGTCCACTATATGATCTCAAGACTCGTTATTAATCATATTATTACCTCGGGTATACATATGCATGTGAACCTAGATCATTTTATTCCTCCATGTATCAATACCCATTCTACATACCCTCCATGAAGTTCAGTTAAGTGGACAATCCCTTCACAATACATTCAGATAAAGAGGCCTCCTTCAATTTCAAGCCTATTTTATTTTCATGTGATTCCCTCATAAAAACCCTCATTTACATGATCTCATTGTGTGGGAAATCATCCAAGATCTCTTTATCTCCTATCATGAAACCAGTTTGGTTATGCACCCTTGGATCATGCACCCTTCAGTTTGTTCATCTATTTCATGATACTTGTTCAGTCATGTGCACCTGGTCCTTACTCTATATATATGTTCCCTTGTATCATGTCCCGTAATTATTTTTCCCACTTATCAATTAATTACACCCCCATGGTCTTATAATCATACAACCAATAATATTTCAAGAAATATCCTAACCATTTTTAAAAAATGGGGATTTCTTATAATGACAAAAAATATTATAAATGAAATTAACTTTTGAGTGAATTAATTATTTATTGAGTAATGTAGTTATAGAAAACACATAAAAAAATTTCATTTGTTATTTTATACTATTATAAAATATAGCCATAACTTTATAACGGGATTAAAAAAAATTAAGCATCATAATTATAATCAATATTGTTATTTTACAAAAATCATTAATGTTATTACATATTAAGGGTTATGGTAAAGTCTATTTGACATAGAAGGAATAAGAGATTTCCTTAACCAGTATGATTGTATACTATGAAACCTATTTATTAAAGCTTTCAAGGGAAATGGAATCACATGGATTTTCCCTTCACTAATCTCAAGCTGATATTCAGTAATTGTTTATCGATCAAAACTTTTTATGAGAGATGTTTAAGAATGTCAATATCACAACTCATACCATTTTCACCAAACCACTCTAACAATGTACCACCATTACCGACCCACTTAAATAATACACTGGTGTAATAAAGGAATATTTATCAAGACCTAATAGTATGGATTTTTATTTTTTGTTTTTAATAAAATAAATATTATATTAATCTCTATTTGTTATTATTATATATATAAATGATAATATAATGTGTATGAAAAACTATATTCTGATATGAAGAAACAAAAAATGTATTCTGTTTAAAATATTAATTTTTAATTTAAATATTTTTTTAGATAAATACGTGAGTTTTGAAATAAATTTAATTTTCTTATTATATTATTATTAATATTATTAACAATAATATAAATCTTGGTAATACTTAATGAAGTAGTACATAATTAGTATAGTGGTAAAATAAAGTTAATGTCATAAAATTTAGTATTTCCCAATAAAAGAGGATTTTTATTTACAAGTATAAATTCAAAATTTTATAATATTATTTTGGTAAAATAAATTGTATTTTTAAAATCAACACAGTGAAATTATCTAATGATTAATTTTTCATAATTTTTTGTGGTAGCCGAAATTTTGGGTAAAAATTAAATATGGAATATATATATATAGTCTATATTATAGGATCATAATAGTCCAAAAGTGATTTAATACATAATAAAAAAAGAATTCATGACCAAAAAGAGGTATCCCCATTAACATAATGTGTTTTGAAGTTATTTTACATATTTTAAAAACCTAAAATGAATCCTCCAAAACCTATATTATATTTTAAGGTTTAAAAAATAATTCATTATGAACTTGAATCTCCTCAACATATTTTATTATATTGTATTAATTATTTTGGTTCCTAACCTGATAAAATATTTTAAACCACTCTTTTTTTGAAGAAAAAATTTCTAAAATAACATGTAAAGGTTTGTGGTTTTGATTATTAATACAAAATCAATGTTTATAATTTAATAAAATATTGCCCACTATTTTTCTATAAATACCCACCAAACCCCCACCCCCCACCATTACTCTTCACTTAAATATCATTGATTAAACATTTCCTCTCAGTATCCTTCTCAAAATAGCTACCATGATGTTCCAAAGATCCAAAAAGCTCTTTCTGGATTTTTTGAAGTGCCATCCTAATGCAAGATATTCTCTTCATCCTCATCTTTATTCAATAACTTTTTTCTATATTAATCCTTTTTATTTCCAATTGATCATGTTGTCGTATATATTATAAAACTAATTTATTTTACTTATTATTCTCATATAATGATAGACCACATTTCACTCTCATTTATCCCTACAATAACCTTTATGTACGCATATTATGCTGCCAAAATTATACCATGATTTTCCATGCCAATATTTGGTGTTCTGAAAACCCATCTTCATTTTTAGTTATAGTGCTTATTTTTTTATCCTAATGACACTATGTTATGATTTCTTAACTATTACCCTTAACTTATTCTTCTGATATCAAATTTTATGTTGTTTCAATATTCTTATAATTCCTTGATGTAATCGTCTTATACCATGCCTCAATGTTTATAATTATGATTATCAACATTTTATTACATCATTTTATTCCAATTTACTCACATGAAATTATTTAATTTGTGATATTATTTAATTATTCCCTTTATTGGGATTTTATCTCACCCCATTTTTATGTGTATCCTCAAGTTATCCCATGCAGTATTAAAAATTAAATTAAATTTTAGGGTATGTTATAGAGTTCCTTTAAATATATTATTGTATTTATATTTCTATTAATTTTGATATATATCAAATTACCAAAATAATCTAGGACACTTGATCTTTTGAAATTTTATTAATTGTTCATGTATGTAATAAATCATGATATAAAGTGGGGGGGTGTTTCCCCCTACTTGTATAAAAACGATATGGGTTGTCATATATGGTATAAAATAAAGGTATAGTAATTTTTGGTAATTAGGATTAGAAATTTTGTTTTGAAACCTTAGGTATATAAATAAACAAAAGATAATATCCTCAAATTTTTATAAATATTAAGTCAATTTATTTCCAATCAATAAAAACCATATCAATATGTGACAAGTGGATGTCACACAGACATAGTTTTACCTAGGGATAATAACTCGGAAAGGGAAAGATTAGATATTAAATCAATCATGATGTAGTGTACAACAAATTATTCTTGATGAACACCTATTTTTTCGATTCCATGGGATTTTCTTTCATAAATACACAAGATCCTTATGAAACATTAAGAGTGGAAAAAATCCTATGAAATATAATTTTTGGAAATATGTTGTGGATAAATTGGATTGAAACCTTGAAATTTATATGTTAAGTAATTAATGTCATTTATGGGATATCAATTTATTGTTCATAGTTTCTATTTTATATCATTAATTTTATGAAAGGCATCATCACTAATTGTCCCTTTATTTTAGTCTATGGTTGAAATTATTGGGAATTTAAAAAAAACCAATGTAATGAATGTCCAAATTATCTTCCCAATCCTATGGGAGATGGAGTTGAGAACATAATGAAAATAATTAATGAATTAAGTCATGTTTTTTATATTGAAATGAATCAGGTGAAAATTCACCTAATAAAGATAAAGCTTCAATTTAGACCTTTAATGCAAAAAATGAATTTCAAATTCAATGGATCTACTAATACCTTAACTATGGAGAAGTGGATCACATCCATTGAAAATATATTTCACATAATTTAATTCTCTAAAAAAGAGAATTTTGTCTTTGAAGTTTATTTAATGGAGGGATAATCCAATCAATAGTGGTCAATTATCCATAATATAAAGACTATCAAAGATATTTAAGTGATGGAATATAAATAATTTTAGAAAACATATTTATTAATATGTTCCTTAAACTATCTAACAAAAAATGGAGAGAGAATTCCTTAAAATCGTTAAAAAATATGATTATTCTGTTGGGGAGTATGAGTAAATCTTTCCAAGACATTAATTATCGCCTTTTAGAATTTTCATTGATCCCAAAAATAATTTTAACATCTTCTTTAGTGGGATAAATCCTAATCTATAAAAATATTTCTTGTTTCCATAATTTGAAAGCTATTATAAATTTTTCTAATGTTCCATTGAACTAAAAAAATAGAGATTGGTGAATCTCAAAGGACTCATGGATCTAAAAATAGAATGTACATAATGTAGTTTCATTTTTTGGATCAATTTAGAAAAATTATGAGTATAATAAATTACAACATTACACTTTTAAAAAGTGTAGAAAAAAGCATTCAGGAAATTCCCTAAAGGGGGAAAGGAAATTCTTTAGGTTTTAGAAGTAAGGGATCTTATATAGAGAATAAATATGGTAGACGCCCACCAATTTTATGGAAGAAATTAATTATCTAATTAATCCCCAACCAATTATCTAATATTCCAACTTCATGGAAGTGATACACTATTAAACTATTTCACTATTTCAAGGTCCATTGAAGATAATCAATGACAACAAAGAAGGCCTAATAAGAGAGGGTGAGAATATTACATAATAAATACAAAGGTTTATCATTATAATTTAGTGGTGATATTTATTCTAGTTATTCATTCTATAATAGAGAATGTAATATTTTATTCAAGTTGAACAGAAATAAAAAATGTGGGCAATTAGTGTGAATGGAAAAGGGTTTAATTATTGTATAACAAGAATACAACTTCTCCCCTATCAATATTTACATGATTAATTTCCTAGAAAATTTTTTGATACCCACTTTAGAAAAATTTACATTTATTATAGTTATGTTTTGGACTGCCTTTCATAAAGCCAACATATATTTTAACTAGAAATAAATCACCCACTATATCATCAATTGCCCTATAATTATATATAAGTGTTTGTAGTAGGATATATTTCCCTTGTAATCATCATATCAAACATGGATATTATTTACTTATAATAAAGTGTACCTTTATCAAATTATTAAGAATAATGACATGAACATCCTTTATGACATGATTATTTTAAGATGATATATTTATTTGTTCCTCGAATAACTTTTTGGTCTTCCTACTTGTCAAGAGGTTTATTTACTAATCTATATAATACCTAATTTTTTGACATTAACCAATACTAAAAATATAATTTCCACTATTGAAGTTTACTACTTGAAGAAGAAACTTTAGGATAATCTAGATAAAGAGTTTAAATGACCTTGTGATTTACTGTTGGGTGAATTGGTCATTTTCATCTATTAAAATTAGGTGTCATTGTGTGTATACAATGATTAATGTGATCTCGTCAAATTCATTATAAAGAACAAGTATCCAATGTCACAAATTGATGAATTTTTCGATCAACTATTTATATATCAGTACTTATTAAATATGGATCTTTTGTTCGGATTTTATTAAGTATTATTGAAGATAGAAGACATCTCTAACACTTAATTTCATACAATGTACATGCACTATGAGTTCATAGTGATTCCATTTATACTCACTAATTCTCCAGCTATCTTCAACAACTTAATGAATATGGTCTTTAGGGGTTACCTTGAAAAATTGGTGGTAGTATTAAAAAAAATAGTATTATCAAATCCAAAGGAATGGAGGAACATGGGAATAATCGTTATGTTGTAATTTTGAATTTTTAAAATAAAAATTTATATTTGGATTATAATAAATTTGTGTTTTGGATGGAACTAGTAATATTCCTTGGGCATTTTATCACTATAAATGGGATATATTTATATATTTTTAAAATAGAGGAACTAAAGGATTTCATAGACTAACATTTGTGATAGAGATTTGTAGTTTCAATAGATTAACTATGTACTATAGTCTATTTTTGGGGAATTTATCCTGATTTTCAGTCAAACAATCCAAGATAATATAGAAGGGATTAATGTTTTTTGGATAGATTACTATGAGGATATCTTTAAATAGTTAAATATGAAGCTAATAACATATCATATTCTCACATCATCTAACAATGGTGAAGGTTTTGTGATCAATTTTGATGCATCCATAAAGGTCTTGAATTGGTGTACTCATGAAAAATAAAAATGTTATAGCCTATTACTCACACCGATTAAGGAACAATGAGATAAAATTCCCAATTTATGAGCTGGAATTGGTTATATTGATATTTAGATTGATGATTTGGATTCATTATCTCTACGGTGAATGTGTGACATATATAGAATCATAAATTCATTCTATATATATTCATAAAAAAGAACTCAATATGTATGAATGAAGTTTATTAGATATGATCAAAGATTATGATTTTTAAGCCATTGTCATCCCATGAAGTTGAATAAAGTGGTACAATATCTAAGTATAAATGATCCTACAACCATATCTATTATGAGGATTCAAATGGATCTGGTCTTATTAGATATGAAAAGGATGAACATGTGAATCTTAAAAGAGACTTAATACTACATTTCTAAAAAACCTTCTAATTCATCCATTTTTCATAGTATCAAAGGGGACCAAAATAATGATTATAATCTGTAGAGAATGGTAGTGAATATTCAAGAGTTCAATTTTTCAAAATACAGAGTTATTGGGTTTTGATCATGGATATATCTCCCATTAAAACCAAGAATGATGATGGAACATCTGGGGATTCTGAATCGAGAAAACGTCTCTATTCATTAAGAAGACACTAATATGTATAGTGATGTAAATAAAAAAAATTTGTTCTAATAACATTAAGAGAGAAATATTAGAATGTTTATCTCAATGATTGGTATACAAACAAGTCAAGGATAAATGATAGAAATTTAAGGTTATGATGAATCCATTACTTATACCGGTATTGAAATAGAAAAATATAACCATTGATTTCATCATTTGACTCCCCATGACATCTAAAGTAAATAATGTCATTTGGGTGGTAGTCAGTCACCTTAAAAGGTCATCACATTTCATTGTTGTCAGGGAATATTTCTTTATCATCCTAATCACTAATATATATATAATAGAAGTGGGAAAATTGAATGGGGTACCACTCAGCATTATATCTCATCAATATCTAATATTTATCCCAATATTCTAAAAAGGCCTTCAGAATACTTAGCATACAGAGTTGGGTTTCAATATATATTTTTAACCTCATACATATGGCCAGTCAGAGATATCCATTAAAATTATTGAAGATATGTTGATATATTTTTTTAAAAATTTCAAATGATGTTGCTATCAAAAACACCCACTATTTTTTATCTCATATAAATATTGTATTCTTTCTAGAATTCAAATGATAGCTTATGAGACTCTTTATGGGAAAAGGATTCTAAATCTAACACACAGGGATGAATTTAGAAAGAAAAGATTATGGGACCTAATATTAACTAATCATGCTATTAATATTTATATGAAATATGTGAAAATTACATAGAAAACCAATGTAGAAAGTCATTTATGTGACTTAGATATTGAGGTTGGTGATAATGTATCCCTTCGTATATCACTATGGAATAAAATGATAAGGTTTTATAAGAAGTTAAAGATTAGTTCTAGATACATCAACTTATTTGAGATCCTTTATTACATTAGTGATATATTCTATCAGTTAGCAGTCCCACCCTACCTATCTCTAGTACATGATGTGTTCAATGTTTCCCAATTAAGGATGTACATACTAAACACCTCATGTGTAATAAATCCAAAGGTGGTCCCATCGGATCATTCTCATTCATTCGAGGCGTAGCATGTAAAGATCATACATCACGAATAAAAAATTATAAGAAACAAGATATATCACCTAGATAAAGTATTGTGGTTGAACAATAAGTTTTAGGAAGACACATGAGAAATAAGTTGTCATGTATTTATTCCCTAATAGTGTGAATTTTTATATTTAATTTTAATTTAAATAATTATTAAATTTATCCCTATACATTATTAATTTATAAACATATAGGATTATATAATGATTTTAATAAAAGATATATTTTAATATGAAGAAACCAAAATTGAATTTTTCTAAAATATATAGTTTCAATTAAAACAATATTTTCGATGAATTTAATTTCTAAAAAAATTATATTTTCATTTAATATTCTTATTAAATAATACTTTTTAAAATATAAAGGATAATGCAATTTAATTAAATCACATTTAATTTTTATGTAAGATATGTATTATGCAATAGTAATAGCCAAAAAGTGATTTCATAAATAATATAAAAGGGATAAATAAAGAAAAATAGCTTTCACCTTTAAAATAGTGTATTATTTTTTTCATTAATTTTAAAAGTCTATAATGAACACAAAAAACTATATTATTTTTTATGGTTTTAAAAAAATATTTAAAAACATGACTCGACTCCACATCAGGAATGGTATTACATAATTTAGTTTGGTTCATAGCCTAATAAATTTTTTGAAAATCACTCCACTTTTGTAGAAACCATGGGAAAAACCAAGCTATGTTTTTTTATTTTTCTTATTTTATCACATAATGTCTAAAGCCTATGTTCATAAATTAATAAATAATTATCCAATATTTTTCTATAAATACCCACCCAACGTCCAATATATATTACCACAAAACCAATTTAGAACTTATTTCTTCTCCTTGTATCTCTCTAAATCCCTCCCATGTTATTTCCAAGCCCTTAATAAGCTCTTTATAATCTTTTAGTATCACCCTCTCAAGGCATGAGATTCTATTCTTCCTCCTCCTTATTCATGTAATTTTTTTATATTAAGCCTTTTTATTTCCAATTATTCCTGATAAAATATTTCATTACATGATAATCTAATATCTATATAATTCTCAGGTAATGATATAACAACTTTCACTCTCATTGATCCATTATATGAACCTTTATATAGACCCATTATTCTACCAAAATTATCCCATGATTTTAAATGAATACTTTTTGGTTGTGAATAATTATTCAAAAATTCACAAAAATTATAATCACATACATGTAAATATTTTTTTTATTTAGGACATCCAGGTTTGAAATCCAAACTCCTTATTTATGGATTAAAATTTATGAAATACATACTTATGTTGTATCATATATGTGTCACAAAAATTAATGAAAATGATATGAATGTGATGGGTGGGACCAAAATTATATTTCACTTCACTCCATTGGGTAATATTTTCTCTCATAAGATACCTCGTATGGTGCATGTATGTTTAGATTAATGACACAATTTTATAATGTCTTGGTGGTTACCCTTCACAAATTCTTATAATTTTAGTTTTTACATTGTTTTTACATTCCTATAATTCCTTGATGTATCATCTCATACCATGCCACAATCTTCTTTACTTTGATTATCAGTTTTCTATATCTTATATTATTTCTCTTGACTAACATTTAATACTTTAATTTCTGATATTATTTGACTTTTACCATATTTTGAATTATAGAACATCCCTTTCTCATGTACATTCACAGGTTTTCACATGTGTTATCAAAATATAAATGGAATTTATGAGCATGTTATGGTTTTTTATATTATTTTATTTTATCGTTGTTTCAATTTATGGGGATATGTATATAATTACCCAAAGACAATGGGCCTCTCTATATTTTAGGATTGTTTTAAGTGTATATTTCTATAATAAATAATTAAATAAATTTTATAAAATATATTTATTCTCATAGATTTATTATTCCATTCCTTAAAAATTATTCCTTAATCTGCTCCCCTATGGACACCATACACATAAATCCATATTATCTTATCCATTAATAGTTATCCATATTCATATTTCTCAGGATAAATAATGAATATAATTCATAAACATCCTCTTTGGTCTGATCCCCAAATTTTTCTATCTTATTAGTAAAAAATATCCTTTAAGTGTGTCGATCATCCCTACCCCATTAGAAGATGAGTATTGGGTCTATACACGGCCATCCACCTAGGTGAAATCCCTAACCATTCCTTCAAACACCTTAAGTGGAGATTCCTCCTATCGTTTGTTTTATATTTACTCAAATTAATATTCATACATGTGTATTTATTATCATATTTCCTCATGTAAATATCTCTTTATTTAGATTCCCTTATTTGTCATTAGTTAAGATGTTTCATTTGGGAGTCATCACACATATTGAGTTTGAGCTCAAATTCTCTTCTTATATTATTCATAATTGGTTAATAACCTTGGTGTAGTCCCTAATATTCCAATATTTTCTAATCTTTGGGGAAATTATCCCCATGAGATTAATAATGTTTTCCTACTAACCAGTGGTTTAAGAGAATATAAATTTTTAGGGATCTGATTCATGTTCTAATGAGGATATATATAATTCTCATTTGAGGAAACAACTCTCTATATATTAAATTCCCATCAACCTTATCACACCAATATATTCCCCCTAGAAATTTTAATTCAATCATATATAGATTGACATTATAGAATGCTTTCTGAATGATCATGTAGTACCTCATAGATCTATGTCCTCTACGAGTCTCATAACCATATTTCTCTTGAGGAGAACATAGAGTGTAATCCCCATTCAAGTACAATCCTATTATCATATGAAATGTTCATATTCTTTTTTAATAATTAGTTATCACATAGAGAATATCACATGTTGAACTACAGATATTCAATGATCATACAATTATTACGATAAAAATACCTTCAACATGAGCTCCACCTTCAGTCTTAGACCCAACCATATATTTTTTCCATCAAATTCCATACCCCGATTAGAACATACCATGTAATCCTCATATTAATATTCCCTAATAAAACAAATTTCAACACACCATTTTCCACACAGATTTCCTCAATAATTGGAACTACATAGAATCTGATTCTTATCTTCATAGGATACATAGGATTCATCCACAACTCTCAATCCCCCTCCCAAATATATCGTATGTAAAATTACCCATATATGTTCTTTTCACATTACGTTAAACAACATGGTGTGGTCTAGTCACATGAAATTAACCTATGTCATTCGAACAATGTGAAATTTTATTCACGTCTTGTAAGGGTATTTAAAATTCCTCCTTTATAATTAAAACCAAAATCATTAACTTTACAAAGAAAAATTCATAGGTCATTATTCTTTAAGTTATCATTTACATCTTCCACTCACATATCTATTCTCCCATGGGTCCAAACATCCTATCATGGACGAGAATTTTCCCCATAAACCATATTCAATCATGAAATATTTCTAATAATATAATGCCCCACCAAAATTTCTTTATAGCTTCAAGGTAATACAAATTAATCTGTGTTGGTACATACACACGATGGGTACCAACTTCAAAGATTCATACTCATTTAAAAAAATTCATCCTTATTGTACCACATTTCTTATGATGTCAAACATAACATGAAGTTGATGCATAATCCCAACACCAACTATTAATATAAATCCTTAACTTGTTCATTCTTACCACATGATGTTGAAGTTTATGGAATATTACTTTTCACATCACCTTAAAAAGTATTACATTCCTCAATATGTATCACACAACTATATGGGTTCCAATTCATTTTACAATGACACATAGTTTTCCCCATTATGGTCTTGATCCCAACTCCAAAACACCAACCACCATCCTAAATGGAATCAAAATCTAGAATTCCTTATTTTAGCTATCAACCAAAGAATCATACACTAATAGGAATAATTTAAAACCCTTAAAGAACACAATATTTCACATAAACACTTCGTTACTATTAAAATACATCCATTTGGGTAACAAATACCATAAAAGGATTTGGAAAGGATTCATGAACATATCTTAAATCTATAAGAGAGTCAGGGAGTAGAAACTAATTCTCCTCAATTAGGTGTTATATAACCAAAATAACAACATCTAGATAAATTATTGTGTCTATTTATCATTGTTATGAAATCCCAATAACCACCCACCTTTGGAATGTAGCACCATATCCCATTATAGATGCATAACAAGTATGGAGATTCTATTTGAAACAAAATAGTGAACTATACATGAATGAGTTTATAACCATAGGCACCCTACCCCAATAAACCTTTAGGATGAAATATCATATTTTGTTAAAAAATAAAAATAGTGAACCCAATGCGAACCTTCAAACTATGTTAATCCTCTCTCAAATGAGATTGGGCCATTTTTCTATTATTTAACTATGATGGTTATTGATTGACCTTGAACTCTTATATGTAATTCTTCCCTTTGGTTTCTTATTTTTTCCTCTTTGGGTCCTCTAAGAATCCTTATAACTCAAATAGAATAACCAAATTCTATAAAAACTTCTTTAACCAATGGAAAATTTGGATCTCATTAAATAACTCAATTTATTTAACACAACTAGCTGAAACACTGAACATACTCCCCATCCATCAAGAAAACCATGGCCCTAAGGCCCCAATGTATGTTATCACCTGTCCAATTCCTCTAGTACCAATTAGTGAATATCATATTATAGTAGTAACATCTCAATGGCTCTATAAAAAATTTATATATATCCCATGAACTTTTACAAATGATGAATCCATACAGTCCATCTTACCCATGGAAGGATAAAGAGAATAAGGTGGCTCATGTTTGCATATAATACAACATTGGGAGCGTATCCCTGGAGTATAGTAGAATATACTATTCTAGTCATGGGGAAGTGGAAGATAGAACTCAACACTTCAATAAAACCTCTATATAGTTATGTAGGATGGATCATATCCATGGTGTATAATTTCATTGACTTGTGACCTCAATTTTATAAGATGTTACAGAAAAATTAATGCTTGACCCAATTATTCAATAGAAGGAACCTAGAAGGAGAGCCTTTATGTGGTATATAACTACTAGAAATTTAATTACTGACCACATCCCATCAAATTATATCACACTTGAGGCCCATTTTCTTATCACAAGAGTGTCCTAGGGCTGATCCCAGATCACCATTAACTGGAATCATGGATCATTATCATGGTTAGCCTTGGTGACTATGAAATCCATGGGAGAACCCAATACCATTGGTTTGGGGGAATTTTTATCATTTTTAACACTATATTAGTCTATAATATGGACATCATACCCCAAAATGGTTCAATAGTCATTAAACCTCCAAATGTTAGAGTTGATGTGGACTCATCAAAAGGGATATTAACTGAACTGGAGCATTAGATCCACTAGGTTTCCATCAACATGGTATAAACCATGTGTTAGAAAATATCATCCTTTTATGATGGGTACACTCATTAGATGTATTATTTTTCTATAATAAAATATTTTTGACCCCCATATGGTTGACTCTACTTCTACCCCATGTATTGGAAAATAGGGACCCATTAATTACTTTCTTACATATACAGAAATCATTATCGACCATACTGATGATTCAGAGTTTAACGTTGATGAATCATATACATTATTTTAATTGTATATCAATTATATGGAATCCACATTGATACTACCATCATCATACACTTTCCCTATAACTGACAATGGAAATGGTTCATAATGTTTTTTTCTAGTCATCCATTATACAATGATAGGGGAATTTATGACGAAGATAATACCACTTAGCTCCAATGAGATAATGAGGATCAATGGGAAATAATCTGATGAATTAATTATGTAAAGTTTCCTTATGATGATATACCATGACCCATCTATAGAGTTCATCTTTATATCGAAGATCCCCAAGACATACAAATGAGGACATTTTCATATCATTTTTCCTCTTATCATGTGAATTCTTCTAATCATTCTACCTCTCTTTATACTACAGGGATGGGAGAATTTTCATATTTTATAGTCCCCAAAAGACAATGTTGGAGGTAATTTATATATTTTCCACCCCCTCATCAGGTGAATTTCCGATATTTTTCACCTTTGTTAGTTTCCAAAGGGTTTCTAGGAGAGTTGGAGTTCTTAAATTTATGGGTTAAATCATCAGTGTCAAGGGCCTTCAAGGCTTCACAATATCCCCCCAAATTAATCAATATTAGGTTACCACATCCAATACACCAAATATAACTACATTCCCATTAGAATCTGAGAATATGTGGTATAAAGGGGGAGTATCATAATTTGTAAATAAAGGTTTATTCCTTCAACTAGACAATGTATCAGATTGTTTATCCTATAACATGATGAATGGTTTTATTTAAATCCAAATAATAAAGAATAAAAATATTTAGAGTTTAGAGGACATTCCAATTACTTCCCCTACTATAAACATCATAGAAATACAATTTAGACGTACTTTTACATAAAATACTAGCTTCATAAGTTTGTAGAATATGGGATATTGGAGTCACCAACACCTGAATAACCACTCTAATCATATTATCACTCTAAATAGAACCCACAATTAGTGAAAAATAATCTACATCACACATATTTCAATGATAAACAACCATATGTTAGAGATATAAAAATAATTTATAATCCAATAATTATGCACATTTGGAGACATACTCCACATATTCCCTGGAGCATATCCTTTTTAATTTCTTGAGGATTAAGTGTCCATAGAAGGTTTTTATTAATTAAAATTTTGGTTATTCTCCTTTACATAAATTATTAGCATATAAGGTTTCGTGACGTATTCCTTTAAGGGATTGGATCAAAAAATCATGTATATTAAGTCTTGATATGGATAGAGAATACATAATATTGGTAAACATGCATGAGATCCATCCTTGCATCATAAAAAATACCCCTCTTAGAAATTCACGTCAGCATTACATTATTAACACATCAAATGAAAATACATGGAACACATCCTAGTAAAATTATGATAAACTATACAATATATTAAACTTTACTAAAAGAAATTATAATAAATAGCCTAAAATCACCACTAATAGTCATTAATCTTTATATTCATGGTCTTTTTCACAAGGGCTGAAGCTACATGACTCATCAGTCTTTGTTGTAAAATGTTAAACTATATTATTAATTGGTTATCATCATAAGACCCGAAGCTACATGACATGTGGTCAATTTGTGGGGCATGCTTTTCCTTTTATATATGAGCTATATCTATGCACAAATGTTATGGTGTAAAAATTTACCAACTCATTTTGAATTCTCCCCAATGACCCTACACCGGACAACAGTATTTCACCTCATCCGAACACATAGAGGTCATCCACATCATCTTTCCATACTTCTCAATTCATGGTACCCCTTTATTTTCATTTCAATATACATGAACATGATATTTTAAAAAATAAAGTTCCCCTTTATGTATGTAATATTCATACTTATGTAGAGAATATATATAATAATTACATGAGGGTTGATTCATTTCCACATTGGATACGTTTTGATGTCTAGTCTCTTATTTCTGGCTCACCTAAAACGTCTCATCACTTTCAACCAGGACCCTCCATAAGATTCATATATATATATATATATATATATATATTATTTCTTACATTGAAATTTAAATTATCAAACATGCTCCCTATCTTGAAAACTCATGCATTTTGACCAATTTCCTAGTTGTCTCTTGCTTCTCATGTAGACAATGGATCATGTGAGCTTTGAGTACCGGGCGAGTCACTCTGACTGGTGCTATTATGAACCATTTTATTCAAAGATATGAACCTTCAATGTTATTTTATGACAATAAACTACATGAAATTTTTTATTTCAAGTTGACCATATCATCACTTCTAATTATTGTGTACTCAAGAACTTCATGTTTTCTCCCTTCACCAAAAAAGATACCAAATAATGTTGGAATAACATTTGGGGTTCTCAAACACATATGGTATATTCCACTATCCATAAACCAACTTCATGTAGCTGATTTCTATGATAACACCCACAAATTCTGTGAGTTCATATTCTCTGGTTGTTTCATTAAAATTGACTCACTCCGCTGGGTTCTCTATTCTAGAAATATTAGTTATATGAATTAACAGATCTGAAGGGATATCATTAGGATTTATGGGTGAATAACACATTTCTCTCAGAGCTTATGACTTAAGGGATGTTTTGGTCCGAGAGGGAAGGGACCCCCTCACATTAAGACCTATTTTTCTGAATGTGGGTGACATTGGTTTCCACCATTTCTAATGATCAACCTACTCTATGAAATATCCAATTCTCCTTAACTCAAATATTATTAGATTTTTTATTTAAATTTCCCATAACAACCCAACTATTTAGGTAGAATTGAGTACACTTTGTGTTACACATTTTCCATTATATCCATTATCAAAGAAATATTATAACATCATATTCTTATACCATTTTATTTTGAAGTGTGCATCCACCATAAATACTCAAATGCCATGAGTTAGTTTTTTATTTTGATAATACCTTAGTCCAATATATACAAATATGAATCACATCCTTTGATATTCATTTTTGAATGATATCCTATTGCATGGAATACATTCCATAATGCAAAAACATAACCTACATAGAGTGGATCATCCTATGGGACCCATAACCTACATTATTTATAGATACAAGCAATTATTTTTTTACATATAACCCTATTTATATATTTATGATATGGTTGAATGATTTTCTCATACATAAATAAAAAATATATATTACCCCCACATGTGTTTGTGTTTCATCGACATAGGGGACCCTTATCCGACTATAATATCAAGGTCCACTAAAGAAATGACAAAAAATTCCCTCTCTAGGCATATGAGATATATCTATATAGGGGATCTATTTAAGAATTATGTGTATCATAATTATTTTATTTGTATGATGAGTAGTGAAACTTGGATACCTATCCTTGGCCCACATGCACCTTCCATCAATATAAAATTTCAACTATATTTGAACCTCATCAATATTGACATAGTATTGTTTAAAAACTACAAGTGGAATTATTCCTAAAAAAATGGATATGTAATGACATGTCGGATATACTATATTGTACCCAACCATAGGTTTTACTTGAAAAAAACCCTATTAATCTGGAAAAATATTGAATGAAACTTCCCTTTTTAATCTGAAATCATCGATGCATCCTCAAAATTCTTAATTATACAATGTCAAATTGAACCGCATTGTGGTCCATCCAACCCGACATTAAACAGTATAGAGGGGTTTATTCTACATATCCCACACAAAAAATTCTCTCTCCTGAAAGTATTCCCAAAATAGTATGAGGTATATCATAATTTCAAAGTACTATACATGGATATATTCATATTATTATTGGATGTGTGGTGATTTCTATATATTTTACTCTATATCCATATATATTTTTTAAAAATAATATACAAAAAATCACCCTTTTTGTAACACCCTGTGATTTTATGAGAAATATTATTTTTAATTTCGTTGATGTCTTGTGTTATACGCTACACCAAGAATATATTTCGCTATACGCAACAACGTATAAGCTTGTGGTATACGCAACACTATTTTTGGCTTGTGTTGCATGCAAGAGCGACCTTCCTCAATAGCGTGTGTTGTATTTAATATTGAGTTTCACTAAATAACGAAATATTGTTATAAATTTATTATGAACTAGAAGTTATGAATAGTATTAAACACATTTTGATTTTTATAACATTATCATTAATCATACACATCTTCTAGAACACGGTATGAGAACAATATAAAAATTTTAGGTAAAATAAGTATTTTTTTAAAAAATGTTATTTTTCCGCCTTTTGATAGCACACCCACATTAAATCTAGTTTTGACACATTTATAAGTTGAATTTCAAAAATTAAACTTATTAATTGTAACAATGATACAAAAACATACTTTGGATATTTTTTTTTTATTTTTCTGTTAACTTTCATATTTTAATGAATAGTAAAAATATGCTAAATTTTAATTAAAAAAACTTTTATCATCAAAATAATTTATATGGTAAAATTATAATATTGAATGGTTTTAAAGTATAAATAGAATATATTTTTACCATTTAATATAATTTATTTCATTATCATTAATTTTATACTGAATTCATAGGTAAAAATATTTCAATCTTTTGCACTATTTTAAATAAAAACCTGTGTTTTTTCAACAATGAGATTAATTTTCAATTAATTATTGCATCTTATGTGTTTTGAAATTGTAAAAATGGACTCAATATTTGGAATCAGGAGGTTTAAATTTTGTAAATATATAAATTTTTTAGGCATTATGAATAGTAATTATGGTAAATATTATTTACCACAGTTGTAGGTAAATCAGTTAATTAAGGGTAAAAATAAAATAATAAAATTACACTCAAACTTGTCTTCATATCAGTGGTTGATTATATTTCTCTATAAAACATACTTGGGTCGAAATGGAATCTACTGGAACTCACTTGGATATGATTAAGAACTTTAATTTATTTTGTTTAAAGGAATGTGAAATATGTCTCACTCCAACTTTAATAATTAATGTATTTTTAATATAAGGTTATACAGAATATAAATTCGACTATAAATAATAATTTTAAATATAATTATTTTATTATGGTAATTTATTTTTAATTTTTAAGAAATATTTAATTTCATTAATAGCTTATACATTAATGATGCAGAAATTATTTATTTAGCGAAAAATCAATAATATAGTTATTATTAAAATAATAATACCCATAAAAGGCCGAAACACCTGAAAAAAACATATTGGTCATGTATATCTAAATCATAATCATCCAATGGACAAATATTTGATCATTTAGAGCCTTATAAATGTGATTATGACACTTATATTATTTAATTTTAAATGATGTCAAAGTTGTCACCTTCATAATTTAATAAATATAAAAATTTAAATGTTGTGTTATTAAGATGATAAATTCGAGTAAAAGTATTATTATTAAAGATATTAGATTTATATTAATCATAGTATTTTATTTTTAATTTTTATGAAAAAAATAAAAATATTAAATAATTATACAATAATGTTGTAGTATTTATTTTATTAAGAAAAATATCAAATAAATGGTTTTAAAAATATTAAAATAAATATTATATAAACTAATTAATATACTCAAAGAAATTTATAGATAAATATGACATGTGAAGAATCTATTAAATATTTTGGTTCGAACATATCATCTGTGTGGATTTTATTTGAAATCAAATAATTGAATAGTGTCAAAATTGATACTATTGATATTTTATAAAAATAACATATTATTAAATTGTTTAAAAATCACAAAAATATTTAAAAATTATAAATTGAAAATTATATGGTCGAAATTATCATAATATATCTAATTATGGAAAATTCACAACACATAAATAAGTATTTATAGCAATGTAAAATTTAGAATATTATTACCACAAATAAAATCAAATAGATAAAATAAGGATAAGACAAAATGATAAGGTTTAAATTAAATTCCAAAAATGTCTCAATTTTATTGGTTGATGATATTTCCACCATATCTCATCTAATATTCGAATTTGAGTCATTTTTCAAGTTTTTATGTGGGGGTTTGATTTTATTATAAATTAATATTTTTGAGAGTTTCTTAAAGTGCCCCTCTCCTCTCTTATAAAAGAGAACCTCCTCCCTCTTCCCTTCACACCATTTTGAGCATTCAAACTCATCCAAAACTGGAAAATTTCCCTCCTAAACTTTTCTAGAAACATACTATTGGTCCTAGTATTCTTCAAAGACCAACTTTATTTCACTAAGAGGAGGTTTAGAAGAGGCGCGTCGAAGAAGAGGTAATATTCTTTACCAATTCTTTCAAAATTATTTATTCTTCTACTTAATCTATATGATTTTCTAAATTATTAAGTAAAAAATAAATAATAAATTGTGTAGTTATATGTTATTATGAATATGAAACAACCAAATTTCACCTTCTATCCATCCTATGAAAATGGAAATCACCACGCGTGCCTACGTACTGCTTATCGTCTCCACGTCGTGGTGTAGTCTGTTTTTCATCACCAATCTACTTGGATGGGTATAATAATGGAAGAAAAAAATATATATTATTATTGTAAAATGATATTAATACTTAAATATTATACACCATACACTTCAATTCAATTCCACAATCATGGGAATGATATCGTCGCTCGTACTTATGTACGGCTTATCGTCTCCACGACGCGATGAGATTCATTCACCATGTTAAACATTTAAGAATGATTATAAAGTATATATAATAAATAATCATGAAATATATGACATATTAATGATACTAGATTTATTTATATGTCATTTACTTACTTCCATTCAATTTAATAAGTAAATGAAAACAATGTTCATGCGTACGTACGACATACCGCTTCCATGAACGGTGTGTTTCATTCCATTTATCAATCGATTATATATATTTATATATTGAAAATATATCATATAAAAATCATTTTTTACACACTTTAAGTAATTTATCATGATCTAAGTAATCATATGTAAATTTACAATTCAAAAAAATTACGATAAATGAAACGATTTTACCCAAAATGTTACTTTAACATGGAATTGATAAATAAACGGGAAATATAAAGTCATAGGGAATCATATATGGTATCATAAATATTATTATGGTTCTGTTACAAGTTTATAATATGTTTAATCCCATTATACATTAGTTATGGATACATACAAAGAAATATGACCTAAGGTAAGGGATTATTTCGTCTCACTTTTATTTCTGTGAGACATATGCCTTAATCAGTATCTATTTCATTTGAATGGTGTTTATGCTTCCCATGAATGTTTTATCATTTTTATTATAAAGTATATGATATTTATATCTGAATTTAATTTTCTTTATTTTATGAAATGTATGATTCCACCAATCATAAAGGGTAATGGATAATTATTCCAATATTTTTCTTATCCGAGATTGTTCATTCGTAAGTATTTACTGGGGTTATATTTATCGTCCATGTCCATGTATTATAAAAATGTTTTCAGAAAGTTTTTAGTATTCTTCCATGTATGTTTAAAGTCATTTTTATCCCTTTTTTACTTTTACTATGTGATATGGAAGGAATCATTATTTTGTTTACCATGTGAGGTACTTTTTGACTTTTCCAACAAAATTACGAGGAGAATGTTTTTTTAACTTATATGGTGTGAACGGATTTTTACGATTTCATAACACATCATTTATATAAATCTTCCTCTACAAGATTTCATGATTATTTTTAACAAAATCATTTTCATTTAAAATTTCACGTCATTTTGAGAAAAGAAAATGATTTGAAATAAGAAAGTATATTTTCCTCAAAAATTCATTTCAAGTGTTTTAACAAAACTATTTTCCATCTATGATGAAATTATTTAATATAGTTATGTTTCAAGTATAGTGTCTCTATTATTTACATGTTTTTATTTTTTATGATCAAATTATATCCATTGTTTTATATCGATTATGTTATGATGGGATGATATTTATGAAACCCATTTTATTCGTTGGGTTATGATGAATGATTTATTTTTATTTTGTTGCAGGAGAAAGAATGATTTAATTATGAGATGGGTGGGACCAATATAATCCTTCAATGAATTGGGTAATGATTTATATCTCATGGGATAGACATGGCTAGAACGACAAGTAAATCCAATTCAGTAATACAGGGCTAGAACGGCAAGTAAACCCGGTTCATTAATGGACTTTGTCAACTATGATTGTCTTGGCAGTAATGCCTTGGAAACTATAGAAATCATATCATGTGCTTAATAGTTTTCCAAAATTACATGTTTTATTCCCATGCTATTTTATCATGATTAATGTTCCTTTATGATCTATTCCTTATGTACTGCCAAGATTTCTGTCATTACTAATGATTTTGATGTTTTATGTTCATGTTTTCACGTTCAAATGTTTACGGGTTATTTTATGTTCTCCATGTTTACCCTTATTGAGGATTTGAGCTCACCCTTTTTATGTTTTCTTTTCCACGAGATATAAAGAAAGGTTTTAGGTAAGAAAACAAAAGGGTAAGATCTTTATAAGAGATGTTGAAGATCATTCACCATGATTAAAATATTTTTTTACCAAGTTTCCAAAGACACTAAACTAATATAGCCTTTGGGTATCTATTTTTCCTATAAATTAAGTATTCTGCAAAAGTAATATAATTTAAATTTATTTAAAGCATTGGGTCTTTGTAGTTGGTATCTGAGTGGAGTTTTAGTTAACCATTTGTAACTAAGATGTGAAAAACTTAGTGAGATCCCTATAGATATTTCTAAGTTATGTCTAGGGATGTCCCGAAGGTTAAGTATAATTATAGATTATAGTCCTAGAATTATGGTAATGATATTAGAATTAATCCTAAGATGTTAGATATTAAAGGTAATCCCCCTTTATTATGTTTTTTTCTATAATTATTTTTTCCTCTCACACTATTCTTTTTGGGTTTTAGATAATGGTTGAAACCCGAAGGAACCGTGTTAATGATCAATGCACTGGGAAATGTACTGATTTCCCTCTTAAACAAACCAATGTTATGGGATATACAGTGAAAAATCTTATTGCTATACTTACACAAGCTATGAATCATTATGGACATCCAAATGAACAGAGAAGGGAACAACATTCAATTGATTCCTTCATAAGGCAGCATCCACCCTCTTTCAATGGGTCTTCTGATCAACTTATTATTGAACAATGGATCAGTACCATTGAAAAGATATTTTCCATACTTCTCTATTCAGAACAAGAAAAATTCATTTTGTCCGTTTACCATTTAAAAGGTGAAGCAGACCAGTGGTGGACTCTAATTAAGAATACAATGCCCCATTATGAAATTGAATCCATGGAATGGGACAAGTTCAAGAACTTGTTTTTCAAAAAGTAATTCCCTCATATTCTTCAAACCAATATAGAAAAAAGAGTTATTTATGCTTAATCAAAAGGATGATGAATCGGTTGGTATATACAAGGTTAATTTTACAAGGCTTTCAAGTTATGCATATGGAATTATCATCCAACCTAAAAGTAAAGTTGATCAATTCTTTAGTAGCTTAAAACCAAGTCTTTTAAGGGAATTAGCTATAAGATAATTCATTAGTTATGAAGAAATTATGCATTGTGCTGTCAAGGTAGAACTAGAAGTTGGTGTTATATATCCATCTCATGGTTTTGAAAGAAAAACAAAGATGGAGATCATAGAAAAATCTAAAAACAATGGTGAAAAGAAGAATAATGTTTTGTTATTCTCAATGTGAGTAAAGAAGCATAGTAGAGATTGTCTTAAAGGGACTAGAAAATTATTTAAGTATGGAAAATAAGGTCATCGAGTAGCTAAGTTTCGAAGTATTGGGAAAAGGTAGCAAATCATGTGAATAGAGAAAATACTACAGAGAACGCACCACCAATACTTCAATGCTACAAGTTCAAGAGAATGGGGAATTATGCTAACCAATTCCCTAATCCAAGGGTTAATGATGATCGACATCAACAACCTCTTAAGTAAAAGGATAGAGGGAAGTCACATTCGATCATTATTGGTAATGTTGAATATGACAATGAAGTGGTAGAATGATTAAGTGTTTATGTAATGGGATTCCAAAATAGTGTTATGGAATCACATTTAGAGTATCGTGGAATATTTTAATATCTATTTATTTATTTTCAATAATTGTATGGTACTGATAACCATGAAAAGTAATTGAACTATTTTTTGAAAGCAGATGATATGAAAATAATGAAGGGATAAATAGAAAATAATATGTTTGATAGTATTAATGAGCTCATGATTGGTATAAGGACAAAGTCATATCATGGATTGAGTATATAGAAATTATTGGATTTTGGTATGTGGAAAGAATTAACTTTTGATAGTATTCATGTTTTCACTAAGGCTCTATGGTAATTAATATTTCAAGAGAATACATGATTAAAGTATTCACATGTTTGGAATGTGACCAACACGGTTTATCGTATAATATATGGGGGATAAATGATTGTATTCACATTCTTGGTAGATGAACTCTCTCTCAATCGTTTTACTTATACTATGAGATTGAAAAAAAGTATTTTGTATAAGATGAAAGATTGGAATGGATTAAGATAGACATCAAATAGTATTATTTATGGATAGAACTTTTTGATATTATTTCTTGAATATTATAATAGTATAGTTTTAGAAAAAGGAAAACTTGCAGGATGGTTGATAACCCGTCGCGTCGGACAAAGCTATGGGAATCGATCCCACAACTGAAGTGTGACCGGCCTTTATCGCTTACCACTGGCATACGGGAAGTCCCTCATTTGCAGATATTAGTTTTATTTTATTAAACAGTATGATAGATGAAGTATAAGTCAATTTTTAAAACCATATATGATTGACCTCCCCATAGATAGACTTATGTATATTTAATATCATGTTTCAACCTTTTTTTTGATAGATACAAATGGAATGACCTATCATTCTGTCTCATGATCTTCTAATACATCAAAAATGAAAAGTTAAACTTCATTACATTAAATAAGAGATGAAGTGGAAATTGGTCATGGAATGAATAATGATGATTTTACACTGAAATCAAGTAAGTATTTCTCCTTGTGAAAAAATAAATCATCATTAGGGAAATGATCTTGAAAACCAAAAATGTTGTCCTAGTACCCTCATATCTGATGAATCAGATGGTACCATAGATCATCACAAATTTATGGCTTTGTGATTGTAGGATTTTTCATATCCATGTTCTCTATCATTCTTCATCAGAATATGATGGTTATATTTCACTTCCATATCCATATTTTCACCTATATTCTCTTATGTCCAACTGTAATTTTTTATTATTAAACCAATTTATGGAAAATTGGGAACCTAAAGTGTAGACACGGACAACTACGTGCTAAAATAGTTCACAGAATTGTTAAACACAAGACTAAGTTTATATGAATCAGATGCTCTTTATAATTCCTAGTGTATAGTACTAAACTGGGTTTCTAGATCCTCTCTGATAAGTTCTTCATAGTGAGAAACCACTCTGTCCATTATCTAGATGAATTCCTCCAAGGTGATTCGGCCTTGGTTGAAGCCTCGGGCTGTGATTTGGCCTTGATTTTCTATACACACTTCTTTCTTTTCTGTGGCCTCAGTCTGCAAGCATCTTTCAAAAATCCTTAAAATATCTTCATTTGAGGCATTTGGAAGAAGGACTTTTTCAAGCATCTCCTCCTTGGAGTGGAAGATGAGCCTCAGAAACTCCATACCATCTTCTTTTTTTACTCTTTGTTCTCTGCTTGGATCCCCACTTTCCCCGTCTTAAAGACCTTTTCTTTCCTTATTTCAACATTTCTTGGCCGACTTGGTTTCCATTGGTTTTTGAAAGTGAGAGTAATCTTTGTGCCCCTTGTGTTTTTTCCCCTAAACCACTATGCATTTCCCCGAGTCACGCTTTCCTTTTTTCCCTTCGTCCTTTATTGGCTTTGGGGTCCTTTCCCTTGGAACCGGTTTAGGTTGTCTACAAAGAGTTGGCTAAAACTATCATCACCTAAATCCTCATCCTCTTGTGAAAATGATTGATCTTAATTTTCCTGGCCTTCAAATTGGGTTTTCACTTCAACCCCTGGGCCTTCTTTGAAAGTCCTCGACCTACCCAAAAAATATAACTTGCCTACTAAAATGCCATGTAATTCTTCTTCTTCCCATCGCTCCCAGTCATCTGAAAGGAGGACTTCGGGGTTAGTGTGTTTGGTTCAAGTGGTCCCAATATGCTAACCCCATCCTTCCTTCCTTGATCATGGAGATAACTCATAGCTGCATGAAAAAAGGACTTCACTTGCAATGACATAACAGACTGTTCGGCCTCCTTTCCAACTTCACCCTCAGGTACCTCACTACACTGAATCAGACCAATGGGTTGCTCGTATCCACAACCCATGAATGGTGGATGCTGTTTAGAGACCTCCCAATCCCGAACATAAGGACCCCAAGAGCCATGGACCTCTCTTACTACCTTTTCCACACCAATATTGACAATTATATTCCAGACCAGATGCTCCACCACATCCTCATGCAAGGAGAAATCTTTGTCATTTCCTTCCACCTGCACTGCCTCCACTCCATTCACCTACAAGGAGTTGATCCCCAAATACTGCCTTAACCGAGCTAGGACATCCATGACATGTGGCAAGGGCACACTAGACTCCACATCCTTTACTGCTCTTGGAACCACCAGAAAAGGCCTCTGCAAAATATGACCCTCCCGAGAACTGCCTTCTAGTTCCAACCTCAATTCCTCACCTATACCGAAATGAACTCTGCCTGGTTCCCATTCCCCTGGGACAACCCCGCGTGCCTCTACATGCCTATCCATGCCTATCCATGCCTGCTCTATCCCATTGTTGGATCAAATTGGGGTGACCTGCACTTGAGTCTCTTCTGGTTGGGGGTTCAACAGTTGTTGTGCCCTTGGACAGTGACAACATCCAGGGATCGAATATCCTAGATGATAGCAGCACGAGAAATACGCTGGCCAAGACTCAAAAACCACCCGCTATTTACATATGAATTCTTTTTCCAACGAAATCCAAATCATCTCTGTAGGAGGCTTAGAAAAATCGGCCTCAACACAAATGCAAGGATTGATAGGGTGACAAACCATAGAATTCCTACTATCCGAAAATAGAAATCTACCCACCATGTTCCCTAACATGCTTATTATTGATGGAATCTGACAGTTATGTTTCTAACCTTTCTTTTTAAAATTATGTTTTAGTATTCCTTTTTACGATTTCAGTTTATATGAAAGAAACTTTCATGTAATAAAAGATTTATTACCCCGACGAATTGCGAGGGTGAAATTCATTTTAAGGGGGGTAGAATGTAACACCCTGAGATTTTATGAGAAATATTATTTTTAATTTCTTGGATGTCTTGTGTTGTATGCTACACCATGATTATGTTGCGTTATACGGAACACCGTATTAGCTTGTAGTATACGCAGCACTATTCTTAGATTGTGTTGCACGCAGGAGCGACCTTCCTCAATAGCGTGTGTAGTACGCAAAACCGAGTTTCACAAAATAATGATATATTGTAACAAAATTATTATGAACTATCCATTATGAATAGTATTAACCATATTTTTAATTATATAACATTTTCATTCATCTTACACATATTCTAGAACATGGTATGATAACAACAAAATAATTTTTTCGTGTAAAATAAGTATTTTTCAAAAAATGCAATTTTGCCGCCTTTTGATGGAACACCAACTTTAAATCTAGTTTTTGACATATTTATAAGTTAAATTTGAAAAAATACACTTATTCATTATAATAAGGATATAAAAATGTACTTGGGATAATTTTTTAATATTTCTATGTTAACTTTCATATTTTGATGAATAGTAAAAATACGCTAAAATTTAATTAAAAACAACTTTTATAATAAATATAATTTAAAACATTATATTATAATATTAAATGATATTAAAGTATAAATATAATATGTTTTTATCATTTAATATAATTTATTTCATTATCATTAATTTTACATTGAATTCATAGTTTAAAACATTTCAATCTTTTGAAATGTTTTAAATAAAAACACGTTTTTTTCAACAACGGGATTAATTTTAAATTCATTACGGCATATTACGTGTTTTTAATTTGAATAAATGGATTCCATATTTGGAATCAGGCGGTTCAAATTCTTTAAATAGATAACTTTTTATTTTTAGGTATTATGAAAGTAACTACGGTAAATTTTATTTACCACAGTTAAAGGTAAATCAGGTAATTAAGGGTAAAAATAAAATTATAAAATTACACTAACACTTATCTTGATATAATTGGTTGATTATATTTCTCTCTAAAACATATTTGGTTCGAAATTGAAACTACTATAACCCAGATGGATGTGATTAAGACCTTTAATTTATTTTATTTAAAGGAAAGTAAAATATGTCTCACTAAAACATTAATAATTAAAGTATTTTTAATATAAGTCTATAAAGAATATAAATTTGATTATAAATACTAATTTGAAAGATAAAATGTTTATTTTTATAATGGTAGTTTATTTGTAATTTCTATGAAATATTTAATTACTTTAAATTCCTATACATTAATGATGCAGAAATTATTTATTTAGCGAAAAATCAATAATATAGTTTTTATTAAAATAATAATACCCATAAAAAGGCCCAAACACCTAACCAAAACTTATTGGTAGTGTATATGTAAACCATAATAATCCAATGTTCGAAGTGTTGACTATTTTTATCCCCATAAAAAAGATTATGACACTTATAGTATATAATTTTGAATGATGTCAAAGTTGTCACCTTCATAATCTAATAAATATAAAAATTTAAATGTGGTGATATTAAGATGAAAAATTCTTGAAAAATTATTATTATGAAATATAATATATTTATTAAAATTTTATTCAAAAAAATATGTATATTTAATAATTATACAAAAATGTAGTGGTAATTATTTTATTAAGAAAAATATCAAATAAATGGTTTCAAAAATATTAAAATAAATATTATATGAACAAATTAATTTGCTACATGATTTTTATAGGTAAATATGACATTTTAGGAATCTATTAAATTTTGTTGGTTTCAACATATTTTCTGTGTGGATTTTAGTTAAATTCAAATAATTGAATTGTGTCAAAATTGACACTATTAATATTTTATAGAAATAAAATGTTATAAAATTGTTTAAAAAACAAAATAATATTTGAAAATTACAAAATAAAAATTATATGGTCTATAATGTCATAATATATCTAATTATGGACCGTTCTAAAAACATAATTAAGTATTTATAACAATTAAAAATTTAGAATATTATTAACATAAATAGAATCAAATAGATTAAATTAGGATAAATCAAAATGATAAGATTTAAATTAAATTCCAAACATGTCTAAATTTTATTTTTTTTATTATATTACCACTGTATCTCATCTCATATTCGAATTTGAGTCATTTTGGTGGTTTTTATGTGGGGTTTTATTTTATTATAAATTAATATTTTTGAGAGTTTCTAAAAGTGCCCAGCTCCTCTCTTATAAAAGGGAACCTCCTCCCTCTACTCTTCACACCATTTTGAGATTTCAAACTCAGCCAAACCCTGACCATTTACCTTAAAAAATTCCCTAAAACATACTAGAGTTCCTTGTCTTCTTCAAAGACCAAATTTAGTGCCCTAAGAGGAGGTTTAGAAGAGGTGCGTCTAAGAAGAGGTAATATCCTTTACGAATTATTTCAAAATTATTTATTCTTCTACTTCCTCTATATGATTTGTTTAATTATTAATTAATAACTCCAGTATCACTTGTATAATGATATGTTATTATGAGTATTAAAAAACCATATTTCATCTTCTATCCATCCTACGAAAAATGAAATCACCGCGTGTGCGTACGTACGGCTTACCGTCTCCATGTCGTGGTGTAATATGTTTTTCATCACCAACCTACTTGGATGGGTATAATGATGGAAGAAATAACTATATATGATTATTTTAAAATTATATTTACTCTGAAATATTATACACCATACACTTCAATACAATTCCACAATCACGGGAATGATATGGTCGCTCGGGCGTACGTACGGCTTACCCTCTCCACGATGCGATGAGATTCATCTCCATGTTAAACATTCAAGAATGATTATAAAGTATACATAATAAATAATCCTAAAATGTATGACATAATAATGAAACTAGATTTATTTATATGTCATTTACTTACTTCCATTCAATTTAATAAGGAAAAGAAAACAAAGTTCATGCGTACTTACGGCCTACCGTCTTTATGAACAGTGTATTTTATTCCATTTATCGATAAATTATATATATTTATATCATATATAAATCTTTTTTTATATTCTGGATGTAATTAATCATGATCTAAGTAATCATATGAAAAAATATAAGTCAAAACACGCACGATAAATGAAATTATTTTACCCAAAATGTTGCTTTAACATGGAATTGACAAATGAATGAGAAATATAAAGTCACAGGGAATCATATATGATATCATAAATATTATTATGGTTATGTTAAAAGTTTATAAAATGTTTAAACCCATTATACACGAGGTTCTAATACGTACAAATCAATCACACTTAAGGTAAGGGGTTATTTCGTCTCACTTTTATTTTTGTGAGATATATGCCTTAATCAAAATCTATTTCTTTTGTATGGTGTTTATGCTTCCCTTGAATGTTTGATTATATTTATTATGAAGGATATTATATTTACGTATTCATGTAATTTTCTTTATTTTATGACACACATGAATTCACCGATCATAAATGGTAAAGGATAATTACTCCAATCTTGTTCTTATTCGAGATTGTTTTTTCCTAAGTATTTACTGGGGTTATATTTATCATCCATGTCCATGTTTTATAAACACTTTTTTCCTAATGTTTTTACTATTATTTTATGTATTTTTAAAGTCATGTTTACTCCTTTATTACTTTTACTATGTGGTATGGAAGGAATCATTCTTTTATTTACCATATGATGTACTTTTTGACTTTTCTGACAAAAGAAATAGGAGAATGTTTTTCTAACATATATGCCATGAGTGGATTTTTACACTTTGATAATACCGAATTTACTTAAAAATTTATCTAAAATAGTTCATGATTATTTTCAACAAAAAATTATTCTTTTAATATTTCACTTCTTTTTGTGAAAAGAAAATGATTTTAAATAAGAAAGGATATTTTCCTCAAGAATTAATTTCTAGTGTTTTATCAAAACTATTTTCTATCTATGATGACATTATTTAATATGGTTATGTTTCAAGTATATTGTCTCTATTATTTACATGTTTTTATTTTTTTTATGATGAAATTATATCCATTGTTTTATATGGATTATGTTATGATGGGATGATGTTTATGAAACCCATTTTATTCATTGGGTTATGATTAATGAGATATGTATATTTTGTGGCACACGAAAGAATGATTTCATTATGAGATCGGTGGTAACTATATATCCCACATATGTATTAGGTAATGATTTATATCTCTTGAGATAGACATGGATAGAGTGAAAAGTAAATCTGGTTCAGTAATACAGGGCTGGAATGGCAAGTAAACTCGATTCAGTAGTGGACTTTGTCCATTATGATTGTCTTGGCAGTAATTCATTGGATACAATGGAAACCATATCACGTGATTAATGGTTTTCCATAATTACAAGTTTTATTCCCATGCTATTTTATCATGATTAATGTTTCTTTATGATCTATGCCTTATGTACTTTCAATATTTATGTCATTACTCATGATTTTGATGTTTTATGTTCATGTTTTTACGTTAAAATGTTTATGGGTTCTTTTATGTTCTCCATTTTTACCCTTATTGAGCATTTGAGCTCACCCTTTTTGTGTTTTCTTTTCTTGGGGATATAAAGAAATTTTTTAGGAATGAAAAAAAATGGGTAAGATCTTTGTGGGAGATGTTTAAGATCTTTCACCTTGATTAGAGGATCTCTTACCAAGTTTCCAAAGACACTAAACGAATACGGTCTTTGGGCGTCTGTTTTTGTTATGTATTAAGTATTCCACAAAAGTAATGTAATGTCTATGTATATAATTATTTGGTTATTTACAATTTTACATGTAAAAATTTTAAATTTCACTCACCTTGTCTTAGGGATGGACCATTCACTCATATATGTTGGGTCTTTTCTTCATACAACATAGATACAAGGTTCATACACATCACATGTAATTCAATACCATGTGAAACCAATCATATGTTTTGGTAGGAAGACCCTAAATTATATAATACCCATATCTTATTCATATAGGTGTTAAACTGCATCGTCATCATACTTATTTAATTATATAAAACTATGATGTGGATGTCCATCAAGCCTGACTCTAAACTCCTCCAAGTGGTGTATTCTATGTGTTCGTTCATCTATCCTACATGATAGCTTGGTTGATGTAGAAGTCTTTTGCACACATCCAATATATTACCTGGGGAATTAATACCCCATATTCAAAATATATGATCTAGATCTATGAAATCAATAATAATTTCAAGGAAATATGTGTAGGCCTGATTCCCCTCCCTATTAGACCCATAGTGAGGTCTAGTATCTCTTATATCGACCTAGATATATTCTTCTCAATCAAAATACGAACAGATTACCCTCCTCTATATGAATTAAACCTATATAGAATATTAAAACATTAGTTCTATGTATTATGATCCTATGATTTAAATTAAATTCACACTTCCCAACATATGATTCAGATCGATAAAGGAACCTTTTTTTCAATAACAACATGTGTCTTGATTTTTTACAATACATGATACATAGTGATTTAATGATCTAAGATACTAGGCCCTACCACATTGTTAATAAATCCCCCACCTCGTGCGAGAGTTAGATCTATGTGGGAGATATTCTGGAAATTATTTATAAGAACCATGTTTTCCTTTATTCTTCACCATTAAGGATATTTTTTGATACTAGAATATATTTCCCTTAGCCTAATAATAGGTCCATCTCCCACTTACCTTCCCCATTGTTTTATACATATGAAAATCAGTCACCCCTATATGGTGTCAACATTTATAAGATACCCTTGTAAGTGAACTATTATCCATATTTGAGAGCCATTCACCTTCACATTATATACCACATTAAAATACCATTCACCCATTTGATGTTCGTAAATTTTTCTTTTAGGGATCAACATACTCATTTCCACTTGTATAAGAGTTAAATAAACACAGGGAAACTTTTCATTAAGAATTGTGTATGGATTGATTATTTTCAATATGGGATACATAGTGACATCAATATTTAACACCTTGGTCCCAAATTTCTTCCGTGAAATATTAATATCCCATTTTTATTACCTACGTATATGCTATATCTATGTAGGGTATCGTAGCTTGATTCCTTATAACCGCCTATTCCATCATAAGAAAAAAAAGCATGAGAATACTCCCTTTAACCATTATTAGTTGGCCTCCATCACTCAAATAAATAATCATATGATATGGTGATTCTGATTTTCATATTTCCTATATATGATCAAGATATGTATAGGTAACACCTCTCCTACAAAGCTAATTTTTTTTGGAAATTTTTAGAACGTGATATGCACTACTAATTGAATCTCATATCTAGGTCCCAACCATAATTTTCCAAAAAATCCCACTCCAATATTAGTTTTTGAAACCTTATGATGATACACAATTTCAATGGTAATACTATATAAAGGTAAGTCATAATTCTCATTCCCTTCACAATATCCAAATCTATGCATTGGAAGCTTCAAAAACATTACAAACATATCAATAAAAAATCCCGCTACATAAGTATGAGATTTATCTACACATGGATACATATAATAAATAATCTTGTCTTGATACTTATTATCAAAATTTATCTAGTTTTTACCATGTCTCCAATCGTAGGTCCAACTGAAATTTGCGTAAAAAAATCATCATTTCTCTCTCTCTGTGCGCAAGATCTATGTAGGGTGTTTTCTTCAAAAATAAAATATGTGGCTTGATTACTACCCTCATAAGGTGAATTACTAAAAAAATATCGGCCCATCATCAGATATCATAAATTTCCCCATCTCATCTTGGTTCTTTATTAAATCACGTGTCATCCACAACAGGTCTTGTATATTTTTATCACAAAGACAAGTTTCTTCTTCCTCACACACAAATCATATCCATGATAATATATAAACGAAGAAAGGACCTCCTCCAATATATGATCCAAATAATTATACTCTTACTCAACCTGGGTTCTCCCATTTCTATACCTATGATAAAATAATATGTAACCCATATTTCATATCTATTTTCTTATGCAACCCAATCTTACCCAATATGGGTTAATTTATGAACACCTCTTGTATCTCACACTAATAATGAATTATGTGAGCTTAGGTGTCTTTTTTAGTTTCCCCATTTTCCATAAATTGGATAATCATAAAAATATATAGGATGAAAAATGGTCAACCTAGTAATACCTTAAACTAATCAAGAATACAGTAGTAATGGAAACTTTCTTTGTTTATGTATGATCCCTATCTATGTAAGGAATTATTATTTATGATTGAGATCGATATAAGGGATTCTATCAAGTAGAGATTAATCATTCACATTATATATGGATAAATAATTCACATTTATATATATTTTGGCTATATGATATTAAACTATGTAGAATATGGTCCTTATCTCATGATCATTAATTGTATAACACTTGAGTCATTGTTATATAAAGTCAAAATACATGACAGTTGTGTGTCTATTTCATGAAAATAAATGTTATATACCATAACATGTTATCACGCCTTGTAAAAGAAACAAAATATCTTAGATAAGATTAATTGTGGTTTGGGATTCCTCCACAACCTTTTCTAAACATCATAGTAAATAAATAGCACCTTATATCTTGCATATCTTAGATTCGTTCCAACCTTCCACAACCCTTGGTAATGAGGGTTCCAGGCCTCAAGGGACCCCTCTCCTTGACTATTCAGGAGATGGATCTATATATGAGTCTTTGGAATGTCAACTGTAGGTTTATTTTCCTTAAAAAAAGTTTTTCTGATCATCATGAGACCTGAAAGCATGAAAATAGAGTCTTCCAACCTATAGCGATTCAGATTTATCATTTACATATTTCATCAAAACCAATACACATGATCTGAAAACCACTATGTAACACCCCTTGTATTTGTGAACCAGTTTTTTTCAAATAAATTAATTTTCATTTAGATATTGTATTCCACTAAGTCAAAATTTACTTTCCCATGACACCAACATGGAATGTGCTACATGATACCAACTTTTATTGGGTTAAACATAACACTTACGTGGAATATGTTACATTGAATAGCAACTTGGGGTATGTTACATGCTACACCTAATTGGAGACATTACATAGAAACACTAATGTTTCTACAAAACATCATTTAAGTGTTATAATTAATTAAATGAGATAATTAAAACCTAACATTTGAACATAGTAATTTAAATAATTAAAACTAATTTTAAAATGTTTTTTATAATTTTTTTATAAAAATTAAACATATTTGTTTTAAAATATATATTATTTTGGTAAAGTCCTTGTATATATAAAAATACAATTTCTCAATTGAACTACTTTAAATGTCATTCTCTAAAAAATAATAAAAATAATTTTAGAAAAATTCATAAATTATATTTGTTAAGATCTTTTTTTAAATTGTAATTTCAAAATTAGTTTGGGTTTAATTCTTGGTATTTTTATAAGAAATATCATTTTTGGATGAATGCTGAAAAATACTGGATTTTAATTCAATATTGTATTTTCATCTAATTTATTTATACTACTAAATTAAATTTTAATTTTTGAAAGATTTTAATTTGATCATATTTTTATCAATTAATCCAATTTATGTCATTTTATTTAATTTCACTTTGAAATTGGTTATAAAATATTAGAAAACTTTTCGATGTTATTACTTTAAAACTTCACAGTGTTGTCCCATTAGTGAGAATATCATTAAATTAATTTCCTCAACTTATGGGATAATAATTTGAAAAAAAAGGATTCCACATTTTGAATAATCATAATTTCTAATTTCTAATTATTTCAATGTAGTTTTGGACCTAAAATATTAGTGAATGTGATTAAAATTAATTACAATGATTAAGAGATAAAGTAGTTTAACAAAGTACTGAACATTAAATTTAAGACACAAAAAATACCTATAAACTTGTAAAAACCCTTTTTATGGCCATTATTTAGTGCCGAACCTTCTATTAAGTTTTTATTGTTTTTTGTGACTTTTGTTTGGTAAAAATGTGGGTACACATAACGTGTTTTAAAAAATGCTAAGTGTGTCATTTCTCTTCTATTTAAAATGCCACCAACTCTTCCACTTTTTAACCCCACTCAAACCACATAGGTTTGGAATATATCATCCCAGTACACTTACCAAAATCCATCACTTACTCTTACAATCCTTTTATTTTGAATAAATAAATCCAAGTAATTTTTTGTGAATAACTAAAAGGTGTTACCTGATTAAGAGGTAATGCCTTCTCTCAAACTCTTTTATTTCATTTTATTTATCCACTCCTTGGCTATATTTATTCCATTATTTTATAAAAAAAATTATCCTCAATATAATAGTATTTTTTTGGTTAAACCTACACTTACACACACTTACATATAATGGGTAATGAACATACTATTTATGTGTATAGTGAACAACCACCTCATGAAATGATGATTGTTCGTTCTTTCATTATTGCCTCCCATGGTGATAATTATGATGGACACTAAATTTTTAAATAATATATATTTTATTTATGATTTATTTATTCCTATATAATTTTAAATTAAAACATGCCTTATTTCTTTCTATATTTTGTATATACGATTACTTCTTTTTTGGATATGTGGACTACCTCCTCCTCAGAATGATGTGATTCATTCACAACCTACATGGAAAGTATGAATGATAGTTTTAGTAGAAATATAATAAATATATATATGAAATATTAATTATAATTTAATTATTTTATGTTATATATATTTGTGTACATACATGTTGTTTACTTTCTTTCATTTAATATTACATGAAAATAAAAAAAATTATCCATGTGTATGTATGGTTTACCATCTCCATGAACGGTGTATTTTGTTTACCATTAAATATTTTTATAAATAATTATATATTTAATATATAAGTTATTTATATAATGTATTAAATTCTGGAAAAATACTGTGATCTAATTAATAATAATAATAATAATAAGTCAAGTCTTTTATGATTAACAAGGTGTGTGTCACCTGTTACATGGAGTTGATGATAAACGGGTAATATAAATCTTTTAGAGAATAATATATGGTATTATATATATTTTAATATGGATTTATTATAGATTAATAATCAAATTATAATTATCATACAATATATATTAATGAGTATGACGAAATTCAATAGATATGGTATGTGAAATTCCATCTCACTTTTTTTATTGCCAGATACATGGCTTATTCACCATTCACATTTATGGTGTGTTATACACACCGTCCTTTTAAATGTTATATAATTAATATTATTGTTTTCATTATATTATAAGATTTATGAAATTTCATTTTCTTACATGGGTATTATGATTATAAATTACTAATTGGAAAGATTCTATTGGAAAAATCTCATCATTTATTGATAATGTTCATGATTATGCTTCAATTTATGAAATCTCATGACATATCTCTCAGTAACAATCAATAATTTCCTTCTCTTATGTTTTTTCATGATATATTTTGGGTTTAGTATCATTTTTTCACTATAAGGTACTTAGTATATCAATGGAAATGATTTAATAAAAATATGACTTCATTTCTCCCTTTGGTCATAAATCAGTGTTCTTTCAAAACCATGATTTCTAAAAATGAATTCAAACATGTTTTAATTTTATCATATGATGTTAAAGTAAATTTTTACACATGTTTTAACATATACTTTCTTATAATTAATCTTCTTGTAATTTTCCTATCATGGAACTTTTCATAAATTTTAAGGTAAAAAAGGAATGGTCAGTATGTAGAGACATACCACTATTACGACCATCATTTCCTTGAATCTTCCATTGTGCGTTTTCAAGTTTAATTTAAAGGAAAATTTTTTTCTTAATATTCTAGAAATTTATTTTTTTGAATTTTTTTTCAATGATAATGTCTTTCAAAAATGTATTATGATTTTCTAAATCTTCCATTAAAATATTTTAAAGCAATTTTTAAAGAAAAAGGTTTATAAGAATGTTTTATGCTTAAGGAATTTTTAAACATTTTCAATCATTAATTATAAGTTTTCAAATAAAAATAATGCAAAAATGATTTAAATTATTTCATTATAATTTTTAATGTTTATTTATATGTAAATATTTTTTAAAAGGTTTCATTTTTTTTAAAATAAATTTTTCCAAAAAAGAAAGGTTATCTTACTCGTGAAGTGTTTTTAAAAGATCTTTCCAATTTATTTCACATATATGATGTCATCTATTAATTTAAATGATTCCTTTATGGGGAATTGATTCAATTATTCTTTTAATATTATTTCTATGAATGGTTGATGTTTTGATGGCTGGATCTATATGAAACCTATTTTCCTTTCTTGGGTTATACACTTTTGAAACCTGCTTATTTTCATAGGTGGTGATTATGATACCTACCTATTTTCCATAGGTAATGAAATGATTAAATGTCAATGATTATTATATTATTTTATCGGTTATGATATGATTGTTGTTTACAATCTTGTGGAACTCTTATGTATTATTGTTTTATGTCTTGGTTGGATATATATCTCCCTCCAAAGCATTGGTTAACGATGGATAAATCAAGAGTATGTATGTTATGTGTGAATTGGATTTCTTGTTCAAAATGTTATCTATGAACCTGATTACATGTTAAAAATTTTATGCATGGACCCAGTTTCATGTTCATAAGTTAATGTGTGAACCCGATTACATGTTCACAATGTTATGAGTGAACCTTATTCCTTGTTCACAGTGTTATGCCTGGACTTGGTTACATGTCCATGAGTTTATGTGTGATCCTGTTTATGTGTTTAAGATGTCATGTGTAAACCAGATTACATGTTCAAAAATTTTATGCATTGGCCTACTTTCATTTCAATATGTTTATGAATGAACCTAACTACCCATTCACTATGTTGTCAATGGACCTGGTTGCATGTCCATAAGTAGATGTGGTGACTAATATCATGTATTTAACTAAATTAATGAACATGTTTCTTCTTATATATGTTTACAGCATTATAAACCTTTGTTCACGCCACAAATTCGATGTCTTATTACTATGTTATGATTTGATGACTTTTTCTCTTAATTCTCTAATGATCCATGTCTTATGAACTTTAAATATTTATTATGATCTCTTATATGTAGGGTATAATCTGTAAATGTTATTCCTAAATTACATACACTTTTTTCATATTATTATTATCAATTTTTTTTATTTACCCTTATTGAGAATTTTATATCACCATTTTCTTATGTTTCCTTTACCTATGTTATGAATAAAGGTTTGAGGCGTACATGATAAAGGTGCAGATCTTTATGGGATATGTTGAATATCATTCACCAAGATAAAAGATTTTTTTTCTAATATTCCAAAGACACAAAACTATTATGGTCCTTGGGCATGTATTTTTTATAGGCTACTAAATATTCATTTAAAATGATGTAATATCCATTTATATTAATTTTAGATTTCTATAGTTGGTATCGAGGGAAAGGTTTAGTCAACCATTGGAAACTAGGATTAGAAGAACTTATTGAGATCCGTAGGGGTATTTCTAAGAATATGTCTAGGGTTATCTCTATGGAAAAGTAAAAGGATAAGTAAATGTATAGGAAAATGTCCCAGAATTTGGGTAAAGGATATAGTGAGTGGTTTTTTAGAAATACATCCATTTCTAGATACTACAAGTGGATGTAGAACTGGAAAAAATGTACCTAGGAGTAACTACTCTAACAAGATTTTCTTGGCCTGACTCAAGGAAATCTGGAACACTAAAATGGACCTTACTGCACACATCATTTGAAAATATGTGGGGATATTGTTTTGGAATTAATAAACACTTCCATAACCATTTTTGAGGATTAAAAATGGAGTTAGATATAAAAAACCTAAGATAAAACTAAGGTTTTATAGATTAAAAATTTGGTGTCATCATTTATACTTCTTCAAAGAAAATGTTTTGGATTAATATGGTTTCTATCTATGATAAGTGTTTCCCACAATACAAATTTACATTTTTACCAATGGATTGAACCCTAATAAACCATGTTAATGGGGAATATAATGGAAAATGCAATGGCAATCCCCCAAATAAACCTAATTCCATGAGTGATGAAATGAGAAACCTAATTTTAAGGATTTTTAATTCAAGGAATCATGGTGAATATCCTATCAAGAAAAAGAGGGAATATAACTCTATTGGGTCCCTCATAAGGTAACACCCTTTTTCTTTTAGTGGTTACATGGATCCATTAGTTGTTGAACACTAGATCGGTACCATTGAGAATATATTATTTGTTCCCCAATTTTCAAATCATGAAAATTTTATGTTTGTTTCCTACCATCTGGAAGGTGGGGCTGATCCATGGTGGAATCTTATCAATAATATGAGGCAAGATGATGAAATTGACTCTATGTATAGGGATGATTTTAAGAACATATTTTTCAACAAGTACATTCCTCGTATTCTTTGTATGAAGATGTAGAATGAGTTCCTATATCTTAAACTGAGGGATGATGAATTTTTTGGTTCCTATGAAGCAATTTTTACAAGACATGAAAGGTAATATGTGTGTATTGTATATTATCAAGAAAGTAAGATTGATCAATTTTTTTAGTTCATCGAAACCAACTCTCTGAAGTGTGTTGTCCATAATGTACTTTGAATGATATGAATAAATAGTTCTATGTACACTAAATGTGGAAATGGAAGTTGGAAACCCTCTTGATTGTTGTGATATAAAAAGGGAAATGGGGTTCCCTGGAAAATACAATGATGTTTCACATAAAGAGAAGAAAAAGTATCAAAATCCTACATGACAAAAATAAGAAAAAGAGCACTTTGGTGAGTGCCTAAAAGGAACAATAAGGTATTTCTAGTGTGGGAAGCATTCCAATTGAGTAGAATAATATAGTAGTGATGGAAATAGTATATTAAATAATATTAATATTGTGATATATCAAAAAAAATGTGCCACACATTAGTGTTGCAAGTGTAAGGTGTTTGGGAATTATGAAAATAAATGCCCCAATCCAAGGGATAATATGGATGATAATCCAAAAAAAATCATTAAATAAAAAGGACAAAGGGAAATCTTATGAAATTATAATGAAATAATTGAATCCTACTAGTGAGGAAAAACATACCTTTAACCCCCCTTAATTGAGAATATCATGTTTAATTTTGTATGAATAAAGCCTTTGAAAACCTTATTGTTCATATATCAGTGATTTTTCATGAAATTATATCCCTCTACATATATTTTTGAAATAATAAAATCACATTTGATGTTTTATCAGTGGAAGGATGATCCCAAATCTTTAATAAAAGTGATTTTGGTATAATACAATGTCTAAAATAGTGAATTATATTTTAGAAGGGTTATATGGTTAAACATTTGTGGAATGGTATATGTTAAAATATTGGATGATGTTTTATAGATTAGGGTATCATCTCACCTCATCAAAATTTATCAATATTGGATAACTATTTCTCACTACTATGGTATGTTGATAACTGAAGGTACATGAGATGAAGTAGTATGGATCCTATGATCTATTAGTGATTTAAGAATTGAAAATTCACCTTTATATATTGGAATAATAAATGGAAGGGAAATTGATCATGACAAAACCAATAGAGAGATTGTGATAAGATCATGTACGTATATCATCCCATTTAAACTCTTCCAATTTTTGAGAAAAACTTTTGAAAATAATTTTTTTTCACGTTGTTATCATTTTAATGATATTAGTGACCATTTTCAAGCCATTTTGGGTTATGGAATTGTTATTGTTGTACTTATAATACCCATGTTCTCTATCACTCTATATTATAACTTCATAATTATATTTCTCTTCCATGTCTACATTTTATCATTCCACCAACGTTCTCCTGTGTGGAAACCTAGTTATGTGTTATTTTGGGTTATCGTTATTTTTACATTTTTTTCATTTTAGAAGTATGTTTTAGTATTCATTATTATGATGTGGGATTATGTAAAAGGAGCTTTAAAATTTAAAACCTTCGACATCCCACACTAATTTTGAGGGAGAAATTTATTTTATGGGGGTATAATGTAACCCCTCTAGTTTTTGTAAACTAATGTATTTTGAATAAATTAATTTTCATCCAGGTATTTTATTTCAATAATTCAAACAATACTTTCACATGATACCAAATTAGACTACTCTATAAGAAAAAAACATTGATTTTGTTAAATGAAACACTGACTTGGAATACATTACACGGATAAATGACTTGGTGTATGTTATACACAACACTAACTTGGCATAAATTATACTCAACATCAATGTTTCTTTAAAACATAGTTTTATTATTATAATAATTTAAAATTAGATAATTATAACTTAGTAGTTAAACTTATTATATTAATATAAATAACTAATTTGAAAATATTGTTTATAATTTTTTAATATAAATAATACATATTGATAGTGACAGATATAATTTTTGTTAATGTCCTTATATGTTTAAAAATACTATTACATCAACTGAACATATTTTAATGTAATTCTATGAAAAATGAAAAATAAATAACATTTAAAAAACTAATTTGGTAAAATAAAATTCATTTTTGAATTTTTAATTTCTAAATTATCTTATGGTGAATTTTTAGGGTTTTTTTAGAAATATCATTTTTGAATGAATAGTGAAAAATAATGGATTTTAATTCAAAACTCTCATTCCATATAAATCATTTATATGGTTAAATTATAGTTAAATTGGTTACAATTTGAAATTAGATATTATTTTTATCATTTAATATAATATATTTCAAGTTAATCAGTTTCATATTGAAATTGGGTACAAAATCATAAAAAAAAAACTTTTAAACGTTTTTACTTTAAAAAATCACAGTGTCGTCCTATCAGTTGGATTGTTTTTGAATTAATTTTTACCACTTCTGTGATTATAATTTATATAAATGGATTAAATATTTGGAATAAGAATAATTTATAATGTCTAATTAGTTAAATTTTGTTTTAAACAAAAACTATTAGTGAAAGTGATTAAAAATAATTACAATGATTAAGGTGGAAATTTGGTTAACGAAGTACTAAACCATAAATTTAAGATCCAAAAAGACATATACAATTGTCCGAAACCAATTTTATAGACATTATTTTGAAATAAAACTTAAATTATTGAGTTGTGCAGGTTTGGTATGTCTTTTTTTAGTTAAAAAATGGGTACACCTAACATGTTTTAAAATATGTCAATTTTGTCCTTTCTCTTCCCTATAAAAGGCCACCGTCTTTCTATCTTATTCACACCACTCAAACCACTTATTTTAGGCCATTGTGTGACCTATACACTTCCAAATACCCATACCTTTATCATATAATCCTCCCCTTTGGTAGAAATAAATCCATGGATTCATTTTGGAATAAACCAAAAGGGGTTGTCGATTAAGAGGTAATGTCTTCTCCCAAGATCCTTTATTTTATTTTTGTAACATACCCCCTCCACTCTCTTTATTTATATATTTTAAAACAACACTAGTATGCTCAATTTATTATATTGTTTTTAAACTAATGTTTTTACCTACACTTAAACACACTTTCATTCCATGAATTGTACATTTTATTTATCATTATTTATTTTTATAAATACTTATACACTTAATATATATGATATTTATATCATATATTACATCATGTAAATAAATAAACCATGATCTAAGTAATAATAATGAAAATAAAATATCAAATCATGTACGATTAACATGTTTTTTATCAACCGAAACATGGAGTTCATGATAAATGGGTAATATAATCCCTTAAGAGACAAATATATGGTATCATATATATTAATATAGGTGTATGATAGATTTATAATAAAATTATAGTTTTTTATAAAATAGGGCTTAATTATTTTTACCAAAGTCAAGACAAAAGGTAATGAAATTTCATCTCACCTTTTATTACTTTGTGATACACACCTTATTCATCACTCACATTTATTACGTGATATACAAAATTACCTTTTGAATTTTATATCACTAATCTTATTATTTTCATTATATTATAATCTTCATGAAATTTTATTTTCTTACATGTGTGTTATGATTCTAAGTTACCAAGTGGTAAGAGTATATTGAAACAATCTTATCAGTTATCGAGATTATTTATGATTATGCTTGGATTAATGACATATCAGGATGCATATCTCAAGAAAACCCATGAATTATCTTATCATTTGTTTTTATATGATATATTAATGTATTATTGCCATTTTTTTACTCTTTGGTGTTTATGATATCTAATAAAAAAGTTTAATGAAAATCAGACATTATTTCTCCTGTCAGTCATAAATATATGATCTATCAATACCATTATTTCCTAAAAATGTATTCATGATTTTTTTACTATTATCATAAGAAGTTAAAATACTTTTTTACCCATGTTTTACCATCTACAGTCTTAGAAGGAATATTCTTGTTAATTTCTTATCAAGGAACTTTTTGTAACTTTTAACGTAAAAAAAAGGAATGTTTGACATGTGTTGACTTACCACTGTTACGACAGTCATTTCCTTGAAGCTTCCATTATAAACATACATGTTTAATTTAAAGGAAAAAAATTAATCATAATATTATAAAAATTTATTATTTTGAAATTAGTTTTTAATGAAAATGGTTTTCATAAATATTTTCAGTTTTTTCAAAGATTCTTTTAAAATATTTAAAATATATTTCCAAAGAAAAATTTTCCCAAGATTGTTTTATGTTTGAAAAATGTCTTAAAATTTTCCATAGATTATTTATAATTTTTCGAAGAAAAAATTTTCCTAAATGATTTCAAAACATTATTTACAATTTTTTAAGTTTATTTTCAATAAAAATATTTTCAAAAGGTTTTATTTTTTAAAAAAGGTATTTTTTTAAATAAGAAAGGATATTTTCCATATGAATTATTTTTATAATATATTTATAAATTATTTCCCATTTAAGATGATATCTATTGGTGCTACTCATTCCTTTATAAGGAAATGATCCAATGCTTCAATGCATATTTTTTCTATTAATGGTTAATGTTTTGATGGCATAATGTTTATGAAAATCATTTATCTTTCATGGGTTATACGCTTTTAAAACCAACTTCTTTTTATGGGCGTTGATTATAATACATACCACTTTTCAATAGTTAATGTTAAGATTAATTGTTCGTGATTCCTATCTAATTTCATGGGTTCTGATATGATTATATTTTATAATATTTTGGCACTCGTATGTTTTATTTTTTTATGCCTGGGGTTGGATATATATCTCATTAAAATGCATTGGGTAACGATGCTTAAATCATGAGTATGTATGTTGTTTTTTTACCTGATTTCATGTTCATAATGTTACCAATGAACCTGATTATGTGTTCAAAACATTATTTATGGACTTTGTTTTATGTACATAAGTTCATGCATGGACCTTATTACATGTTCACAATGTTATGAGTGAACCTTATTACATGTTCTCAATGTTATGCATGGACCTAGTTTCATGTCCATAAGTTTATGTGTGAACCTCATTACATGTTATCAATGTTATGTGTGAACCTGATTACATGTTCACAATGTAATGCATAAAAAAGGTTTCATGTACATAAGGATATCCTTGAACCTGATTACATGTTCACAATGTTATGCATGGACCTAGTTTCATGCACAGAAGTTTATGAGGGGCCTAATTTCATGTCCTTAACTTAATGATTGAACCGGTTTCTACATATACATGTTCACAACATTATAAACCAATGTACATGACAAAAATTCCATATCTTTTTCCTGTGTTATGATTTCATGACTTATGATCTTAATTATTTTATGAACCGCATCATATGAATTTTCAATATTTATTATGATCTATAATAAAAAGGGTATGATCTTCAGGTGTTATGATCATGTTCTATAACCTTTTGTTCATGTTTTACTTACACATTTTCTTTATTTAACCGTATTAAAAATCTTAACTAAACACATTCTTATGTTTCATTTCCCTAGGTTAGTAAGAATAGTTTTAGATTTAATTACTGAATGTGTAGATATATTTGGAAGATGTTGAATATATTTCAACAAGATAAAAGATTTCATTTCCAAGTTTCCAAAGATACTAAACTAGTATAGTACGTAGGCATTCCTTTTTTAATGTACTGAATATTCCTTTAAAGTGATGTAATATCCATGTATCTCAAGCCTAGGTTTCTATACATTACCCATGATTTATAACATTTTCACCTCCCATTAAAAAGGGGTGTTAAATTATTCTTTACCAATGGAAGCCTATGTGGGCTATTTTGTCCCCTATCCCCATTTTTTATGTTCTAAACATCATGACATTAATTATTGGACACTTTGGTCAAATAATCATGAACTTAAACTTGATACCTTAATGTTCTACATCACAAGATCATAAATGGCTAGTGAAAGAGACATAAATCTTTTCAGGTTGAAAACCTGAAATTACCAGTATTAGGAAAACTCAAGACTCCACTCATTATGTTTTTTCCTTAAATATATGTGGAAAACATTAGGGTGAAATTAAATATGGATCAGAGATAATATACTTTATCTTATATCACTATAAGAATATTATCCATGGTCAATAGAATCTTAGGGTCCAGGAATAAGTTATAAAAATTACTTATCATATCCCATCATCTTGATAATGTGTTCACTACATGAAGACACAAATATTAAGGTTCTAGAACCCTCCTTTGATAGCCTTTTCTCCATAACCTACTTCATTTGATAGTTTTCTGAATATACAAAAATATTATATGTCCCTTGGTATAGATCATATCTAGCTTCAATTTACCAATATTCTTGACTATGTGGAAAGTGTACATATATATAGGCCTTTGTCATTTCAGTAAGAGTCATATTTTCCTTATAAAAAGTACCACTAATCCCTATGATTCCTAATATTATTTTATAGTTTCATTTCACCCATAATTTATTTGTGATAATCCATAAAAGTTTATTTCCATATCACCATCCTTTGTTTATACCCCTTTATTAGGATTTCAACATCCCATAATTCAAAAATGCATGTAGATTCAATATCATCAAAATTATTTCACTGGGTACCATACTCATCCTCATGAAAATGATGTGGATCCTCATTTCGGGTTTGAGATTGATGAACCAAAAAAACCATGTTTTTATAAGTAATTCTATAATAGAAATTGACCCTCTATTAATCGCGGGTTTTCAACCCTTGTGGTATAAACTATCTTTAGGGTGCTGGAAACCTCCATGTATAGCCTTTTATTTATATCCTACATCAATTCTCAAGTGTTTTAATATTGAAAAATATTTCATGTAACCTTCTAAGAAATGTGTGTAGATTGAAGTCAGCAGTCTTCTTTACTAAGCATTCATTGGGTCTGTATATGAACCCCTAAAATATCAACTGGTGGAATTTTTTACCTAAAAAAGTACCTATGAACCCTGAGGGCCTATATTACAATATAGATGAAGTCTTCACACAAAATGTATTTGTGATTATCTTAAGTATGTCTATCCTATATCATAATTCTTTGTTCAATCATCTTGGTACATGATTTACACAACCCATAATCCAATAATCCAAGTGGATTTAACATCATTGATGTAAAATAACTATATATTGTACCCGCTCATCAAGAAAACATGCATAGTACAGATAACCTTCTAGAATATTCATCTTCTATGACTAGTTTCTTGACTTAAGTATCTGAATCCCATATAAAATATCTGATTGCCCCATGTGAGGAGTCTGTCTAATTTTAATGGACCCTCTACTTGACTATATATGATTTAGATCTATATATGATCCTTTAGAATGTCAACTAGGGTCATATTTACTTTTTAAAAAGGAAATATGATACCTACAATCCCCTGTAACATCAATGTAGAACACATCACCCTAGAGTTATTTTTGAGTATCCCCATCATGTTATCCTTATCCCAACATCCTTAATTCAATATCTTTGGTACATTATTCCCCTTTTACTTGAGTCTTTCATTCAAGTGGTGGAATTTTTATCTCAACATAAGAGTTCAAGATATAAGACCTTAAACTACAGATAAATAAGTGTCCAATATATATTAAATTAAACTATAATAATATTATGGTTCATGCAAAATTACAATAAAATAATGAAATATAAGTTCCCATGTTATATAAACATAAACTACAGCTATATAGGGGTCTATGAAATATGACATTAGACTATAGTAACAGAAGGGTTTAAGATATATAACAAAAAACTATAGTAAAATAGGGTCCACGATATATGAAACTAAAAAATAACAACATAAGGATCCAAGAAATATGAAATTAAACTACATAAATATATGTTTTAATGTATATGGCTCTAAACTATAGAAACATATGGTCCAAGATATATATCATTAAAATTTAGCATTATTGGGTCAATATTGTTTGAACTTACACATAAGACATATCAATATATATTTAAAGACCATAAAAAAATAATAAAATAGAATTAGTACTCTTTATATTGAAAACCTGTAAAGGGTGGTCCATGGAATAATTGATTTTGTGCTCACTAGGCACTCAATTAGTGCAATCATGGAAATATTCATCATTTAAACATGGAAGAGGAATAAAAAATCTTATAATAAAAACCCATAAAGTTGTTTAGAGAAAAAGATAATTACATTTACAATAATATTCTCTATTTGTTGATTATTCAAAATTTAGGGTGAAATTAAATGATCAAAGATTATAGGGATTATTATTAAGACTTAGAAAAAATGAACTATACCTACTAAACTAGGAAAAAATTATATCACATATATATTCCCAAGGACCCATCAGAGGGAATCTATTCAGGTCATGACATGAAACTATATAAAAAATAGTTTATCACACATGAACTTAAACTTCTAAGAATAGTATGCCCTGTGTTTTCTAAAATTAATGCATGAGAATAATATTTATGTATATCACCCACTGAAACATGGGTTCCGACACATGATTTCATATAAATGTAATGATATCCCATCTTCTATATTTATTCAAGATCAAATTAGTATTCTTATCATAGGGTTCTTCATCCATCAACCAATGTTGAAACTAATTTCCCCTATTTATGATATTGGTCTACATATGATTTTTTTATCAACACTACTTATGTCTTGATTCATCCTCTAGAAAGATACTTACCAATGTTTTCATATCTTATCTCGGATACAATGACATGTTTCTTTCCATCCCAATACCTTATCCATACAGTAATTTTTTCAATTTATAATTCATGATATGTGTTCCTTTATGAGATCATTACTGTTGGTAACACAAAGTCCTTGAGTCGATATTCTCCTTTTTGTAATACATCAAAAGAAAAGAGTTGAAATACAAATCTTGGAGAGTATTCTCATTGGATATTTTAAAAAATAACATTAAATATTTATGGATGTGTGAATGTGATGTAGTTTTACCTAAAGGTCGAATCCACATCATTCTAAATGAATCCAATTATAAGGGGTCATTTTTTCACTAATTTATGTTTTTCATTAAATTTTCAAATAAATATTTGATAACTCTTCATTCCCAGGAAAAAAATATGTTTTTTCATAATGGATTTTATAATATATGAATTAGTATAAAAAATATTATTTAAAAATTAATAGATTATTTTATGCCATAATTCTATCATAAATAATACATATAATTTAATATAATTATTATGAGTGGTGTTTCATAAAAATGGTTAACAGTGTCTAGTCTTCCAACCATCTAGACCCAGCCTATGGAAGTTTCCTTGACAAAGGATTTTTGATAACATATCCAACTAGTAATTTCATAGGTTGAGTACATTCTTGTTGGTCAGAGTGGATACTCAATAGGGGTGTGGATTGAGTTCCAAATAAAATTTCTATTAAAAACTTTTAGGATTAAAATCCCCCAAATTAAAGCGGCCCAGTCAATTAAGGAAATAGAGATATGAGTGAATTATTGTTCAACAGGTATCTCAAAGGTTGATTACTCCTCAACTGAATCAGTATGAGAACTAATTCAACTTCTGAAACAAGTTTACTAAACGAATCACATATACACACTAACCAGAACTAACTATCAGAGTAAATGTAAAAATAGATTTATGTCTTTACTAATATAAGCACAGTGGATAAATGTAAAATAGAGTAATGGAAAGATGAACACAACAATTTAAACAAGAGGTTTAGTCTTAAGTCAAGACCTAGTCCTCTCAACTTGGTGATCCCATGCCTCCAAGAAATTATATTAAAAAGTGATACACAGCCTGTATCAGGCTTTACAACAGTTTTCACAAACTTTACAGGTTTTGTAACCTCTACCACATTTATACGTGGGAAAAATAAACTACCAAACCACACTAGGCTTCTTACACAGTTATTCGTGGGAAACAAATCTAAATATTGTTTTCTATGGGTATTTTTAGTATCCCTCAGTTCAAGAACAAGAGTTAGTGTGTGTAATATAGACACACTGCTCACAAATATAAAATACCTTAACATAATAGAGCTAATGATAGTAGGGATAAGTTTATAATGCCTTGTTGTGTTGGCAGATCCGCTCTGGACTCGTTGGAATGAAGAAAATGATGTTTTGGTCCTTCTCTTCAAGTTTCCTCCAAAACAGAGTGTCGCAACTTCCAGGTCTTGACTTCCAGATGTAGAGATGATCAGCTTCTTGGGTTTGAAGCTCTTTCTAGCACACCACTACATCATGAAAACGGTTCTTTCAGCAGATCTTTGTGAAGCTATGTGTTCCTCTAAATGAGTGCTTGAGTGTTCTTCTTCTTTCTTGTATTTTCGGTGTTGTATGTGTATCTTATGTGTATTCGATATATTATGTATCTTCTCTATATATATAAATCGATGTTTGTATCTACTCATATATATATATATATATACTTTTCCAGCTCAGCTTCTTCTCATTTGGTTCAGCAGGGGCCAACAAGAGAAATGTTTCAACCACATGTGGTCTTCTCATACATCGTACTGTTTCTTGATGTGCCTGCAAATATCATTAAATAAGGTCAGGTGCATTAATTTTTCCAGACATAATCGTTATGATAGTAATATTAAAATTGGTAAAGAGAATAATAGAATATTATTAGACTGGTAGAAGATGCATGTCACACAGTGGACTTCAACGGTAGTCTCTTCAACTATGGACTTCATTAGTAGACTATTCAACTGTGAGATTCATTGGTAGGCTCTCTTTCTGTATACTTGTAACAGTAGACTTTGTGTCAGTGGATTTCTTGTAATAGTAGATGTTACTCTATGTAACAGTAGCTCTTCATCAGTGGACTTCATTGATAGGTCCGTAACATCAGACTATTGCAACATTGACCTTTCCACTGGTATACTTATCTCAACAGGTAATTTCATTAACAGTGGAATATGTCCATCAGTAGACTTTGAACAACAGTTGACTATCTCGACAGTAGGAGTTTTCTAGCGGTAGCTTTCTACTAATAGTGGACATGTCCAACTGTAGACTTGAATAGTGATGCTCTCAATAAGAAGACTTGAGAAAGAGTCTGACAGCGATATTCTAATAGAAGCCTTGCCACAGTAGTGACCTTGCGAGGGTGACTCTTTGTCTGTGAGCTTTGATAAGCAGATCAACAGTAGAATTGTGATAGTAACCATGTACCGGTATATCAGTGACAATAGATCTTCAACAGTAACCTTCTAGGATCAGCGTCCTAGAATAACAGTGAGCTATAATGGTGACCTTGAATAGAAGGCTCTTTCCAGTAGCCTTTAACAGTGAACTTATATTTAGATAATTGTAAATTGTAAGCTGATGGAACTAAATTATGAGACTAAGAATATAATTTGTTCGGGATAAACAATATAAATACAAATTTAAAGGGTTAGAAAATGGCTTAATATATCATGGTCAATAGCTAAACATGATTTGGGATTATCAAAATAGGTGAGTCCAACAATCTCCCCCTTTTTGAGAATTACAAATTATGCCAGTATGTATTAAGGATAGATATCATATATAATATAGTTACTAAACATAGATTAAAAATGTCTCAAGTAATCAGAGATTAATAAGAGTGTAAAACTAGAAAATATTGGTACATGGTATCAGAAAGAGATAATGACAGAAAAGATTCAACATAGGATCAAATTAGAATATTATCACATTTCTACCCAATCACATGATTAGTCTAGAATTAGAATATAATTAGCACAGTATTTCTCCCCCTTTTTTATTAGCAAAAAAAACACAAATAGAGAAAATAGAGAGAGCTTTCATTAATGAAAGTACATTACATGACCCAAAAAGAATACAGAGTCCCTATAAAAAGACATAAACAGACTCAATCGACATCATCCTCATGTATGTGGTCTTTCCCTTTGGAAGAAGAAGATGGACGATGAGCTGGTGGATCAGCAGGTTTAGGAATTTCTGTAGGAATGACTGGGGGGGCAACAACAGAAGCTCCTGTGGGTCTGTAGTGGGTAGCTTGCTGATGCATCAGTGGAGTAAGGCTTTCGATAGATTCAGCCTGAGACATCATGGAAGAACCACTAGGTTGAGATGCAGGTAAGGAAAGTGGTATGATGATAGGGGTACAATCCACATAGATAAAGTGTAGAAGAAGGTTTCTGAAATCCATAATAATGCTTCCTCCTCTTTCTATAGTAGATAAAAAATAAACTTTATTCACCAAAAAATTATCCCAAGTATGGGTCAATTCTCTCAGTTTGCTGACATGTTCCCTAAATTCCCGATTCACTGGAGGCAGCTTCATATTCTCTATTAAAATCTTGAAGTTTTTGGTCATTTGTTTCTAGGTATAGATCTTCTAAAAGTAATAATATACCTTATTTTTAATGGATTCATGAGTAGCAGTAGCTTCTTGCAAGTGTTCGTGAAAAACACTGTTGACTTCCCTAGTGGTAGAAATTACATGAGAATCAGAGGTGCCACTGGTACTGGCCTTAGAAATCTCTTCCTGGATCACATTTCTAATCTGGTCAATGTTCACAGAGGATCTAGATGAGGGAAGGGGTTTGACCAAGAAAGCTACTTTCTCTTTGAAAGACTGAGTCAAATTACCAATCACCATCTGAACAAGTGCATCCTAACTATTCATGTGTTCTTTGACTGATGTCTTAAAAGCCTCAAAAACTTCCACAAACTACTTTACTACCTCTCTGATATATCGAATCTCAGTATTCACTTGGTTTTGAGAATGGATCATGGTCGCCAATGAAGAAACCAATTGTCTCAGAGAAACCACAGCTCTTGTCTGGCTTTCAATTTGAGTATGGAACACTTTAATCTCATTCAGTGTTTCTTTCACTGGACTAGACACATAACATCCCAGATATTGTTCCAGGGATTTCTCCACACTCATCAGCTCCTCAACAAGGCTATCCTTCAAATATACCATTGATTCTTTTACTACTTTTTTCTTTTCAACTTTTAAGGACTCAAGGTCCTCCTTGGTTGCCAAATTGTTAGCCCCAACTACTGGAATACTTTCAGGTAGGATAACAGAATCCCTTTGAGGCTGGTCTTCCATATTAGAATCACCGTAATTGAGTCCAAGTACCATGTACACTGGATCTGATGACCAACCCTCTATGTCATATAGCACAAAAACTGAACCAAGATGTTGGTCCCCCTCACTTAGAGCTCTCTCCTGATCATTCTCCTCTACTTGTTCTTATCTAGGTAACTCCCTAGCCTCCTCTAAAACTCCATTATATTAAACAATAGTTTTCTCTATTGGTTCATCAGTGGGGTGAGTCACATCCTTCACTGATTCATCAATGACTTCCATATCGATGGCAGTAGATGCCGCTTCTACTCCCTGATTGGACACTATCTTGTCTGTATTATGTATCAGAGGGATCAAACTGAGCTCTTCTTATTCATTGTCCTCATCATAAACTTCAGAAACATCTTCTTTTCCTCCATCCTTATCACAAGTCTCCTCTTCCTCATGAGCATAATGATCTCACTCGGTAGCCTCATCCTCTTCAGAGGTGTCCTTGACAATATTCTAAGATGCCTCTTCTTCTTTAGTGGTCTCAATATCATTTTCCTTCATAACAGTCTCTCTTCTTGGCAGTTCTTTTGGAAGGCTAGCTGCTCCGAAAGCTACTGTCTATACATGACTGTTAGGAAAATCAGGATCACTCCCATCATCAATGGGGGTGTTCTCTCTTTCAGGGTCCACAACACCTTCAACTTCCTCCTCAACTAAATAATCCAGTTCTGGCTCATCAGGCTTCAGGCCTGGATCTCTCCTGTCTTTTGGCCTAGATGTGTGAGTAGTAAGGTCAAACTTTTCATACATCTTTCCTTCATCATTTACCCATGCCTTCTTCCAAGGATTCCAGATAATTTTCATGAATTTGTAGATCACCTTGGAGATACAAACACTATTCTTGGCCACTATCATCTCTTCTTGGTTTCCAGCCACACCCTTTACCTTTAGCATTACTGAAATTATTTTGTCATGGAATAGGACATTGGATTTTGAGCTTCCCATATTCATATCCTCCAATGGTTCCATCAGTAACCTACATCGGTTAATCTTCTTTCCATGCTTCAATAAGTACATTCGGATTATGTCCTTGTACTTCAGCACTGCAAAATCTCCTCTCCTGGGACTAATTACATGGTGAATGAATTTGAACAAAATATTTTCTTCTCCATTCATCTCAGATGCAATGATCTTACTTGATTTTCCATTTCCTGTCAGTTCTTCGAGAGCTTTTTCATACTCAAAAACATTATTGTCTGTAGGAGCCACTCCAGAGTAGTAATCATATACTCCTTCATGAGGAACTCTCAAACAGAAAGCCCACTCAGTAGACGATAAGCTGACTTCATTTCCATTTACTCTAGATATTACCTTATGCACATCATCTTCCTCTTTGAACTTCAGATATTCATATAATTCTTTCAAAAGCTTCGGGTAGTATGGTCCATTGTTTTTGTAAAACAATTTGGTCCATCCTTGGGTATCGAGTGCTCTCAGCACTAATGCTTGCTCGATAGCATCCATTATTCACTTAATTCCATCTCAACAGTGATTTCTCTCTTGGTCAGGAGTGGGATGATAGGTACCGTCAGGGTATTACTGGTCCCACTGGATTCAGCTCGGGTTCTCTTTGGCCTTGGCGCATCCTCATTGATAGTCGGGGGTCTCTTGGTTCTTTACATGGAGATTGAAGGAGGTTCAAGGGTTCATATGAAGAGTTAGGGTTTAAATATTTTGAGATAAAGGTTAGAGATTGAGAGAGGAAGGTGGATTGATATATGTTCGTCGCCTTTGGTTTTATCATTTAGGGATTAAAAATTAGGAATAAAAAAACAATTCGAATTCCCGCAAAAAAAAAAGACAAAAAGCGAGGTATCCAACAGTGAGATGTACCCGTGAGGTGCACCAGTGAGGTGCAACGGTGAGGTGTAACCATTAGGGTTGTCAGTGAGGTCCAACTGTGAGGTCCAACTGTGAGGTCCAATGGTGAGGTCCAACTGTGAGGTCTAACTATGAGGTCAAACTGTATGGTCCAACTGTGTGGTCTAACTGTGAGGTCCAACGGTGAGTTCTAACTATGAGGTCTAACTGTGTGGTTTCCTATGCTGAAATTAATCATTCCTAACTCATGTTTGATGTAATTTAATCTCTTGAAATTCAATGGCTTTGTGAATATATCATCTAATTAATGTTCAGTTCCAATGAATTAAACAGTAATATCACCCTTTTGATAATGATCCCTCAAAAAGTGAAGTCTCAAATTAATATGCTTTGTCCTAGCATGAGATACTGGATTTTGGGAAATGGTAATAGCTCTTGTATTGTCACACATTATAGAGACATGTTTGAATTGATATCCACAGTCCAGTAAAATGTGTATCATCCACCGAATTTGAGCACAACAACTACCAGCAGCTATGTACTCGGCTTCGGTAGTAGATAATGCAACAGAATTTTTCTTCTTACTACACCAAGATACTAGTGACTTGCCTAAAATGCGACATGTCCCAGAGGTGATTTTTCAATCTAACATGCAACCGGAAAAATCAGCATAAGAATAACTCAACAGATCAAATGATTTTCCTTTTGGATAAAATTATCCTAAGTTGGGAGTATGTTTGAGATATTTAAAATCCTTTTTACAACAGTTAAATGAGACTCTTTGTGATTGTCTTGAAAGCAATCACACATACATACACTAAACATGATGTCAGGTCTAATAGATGTAAGATATAGTAGACTCCTTATCATAACTCTATAGTTGGTTTGATCCACCGGTTCTCCAGCTTCATGAGTATCCAACTTATAGGTGGTACTCATAGGTGTGTCACTACCTTTACTACAATCCAAAGAAAAACGTTTTGAAAGATCCTTAATATATTCACTTTGATTTAAAACAATGCCATTTTCATTTTGAAAGATCTAAAATCCAAGTAAAATTTTGAGTTCTCCAATTAAACTCATTTCAAAATCATTTTGCATAATTTTTGAAAAATAAATACATAATGAATGTTTAGAAGATACAAAAATAATATCATCCACATTAATTTGTACTATCAAAAGATCATTAGAAATACATTTAATGAAAATAGTAGGATCAGCTATCCCTTTGGAAAAACCTTTTGAAATAAGAAAAGAGTTGAGCCTATCATACCATGCTCTTGGAGCTTGTTTTAAGCCATATAAGGCTTTAGATATTTTAAAAACATGACTGAAAAATGGGGATTTGTAAAACCAGGAGGTTTTTCAACAAACACATCCTCAACTATATACCCATTTAGAAAAGCACTTTTAACATCCATTTGATAAAGTTTGAAATTCAGATGAGCTGCATATGCTAGTAGTATCTTAATAGCTTCTAGTCTAGATACAGGTGAAAACATTTCCTCATAGTCTATTCCTTATTTTTGAATATATCCTTGTGAAACTAGCCTAGATTTATTTCTAACTATATTCCCAGACTCATCATCTTTGTTCCAAAACACCCATTTAGTGGCTATGGTCAAAGTGTCCTTAGGTCATTCCAGTAATTCCCAAACATTGTTTCTTTAGAATTGATTTAGTTCTTATTGCATAGCCATTACCCAAAATTCATCATTGATAGAATCATTAATAATTTTCGGTTCAAGCTTTGAAAGAAAAGCTTGATGTTCAACCTGGTTTCTTAGAGAATCTCTAGTCTGTGTTCCTCTATTTAAATCACCTACAACAGAATCTATAGGATGATTCTTGAGAGTACTAGTACCTCTAGGAAGGTTTGAACTAGATTCCTCATTGTTGTCTGTTGGTTCAGAATCGATAGGAGTAGTATCTAGAATGTTTTTAGAATTGGATACTTTTACAGGGGATTCACTATCCTTATCATTAAATTTCAGATTTGACAAATCTTCCTCAAAATTTTCAAGAGAGGTTTTAGGTTCTTGTGGATTAGTCTCAATAAATTTGACATGAAATAATTCTTCCACACATTTGGTTTTATTATTGAACACTTCATAGGATTTACTTGAGATAGAATAACCCAAGAAAATTTCTTCATCACTTTTGGGAGAAAATTTTTCAAGATTATCTTTAGTATTACGAATATAGACTTTGCAACCAAAAACCCTATAGTAATTAACCTTAGGCTTTCTATTATTCCAATGTTCATAAGGGGTCCTTTTTAGAACAGGTCTAATTAAAACACTATTGATAACATAACAATCTATATTTACAGCTTCAGCCCAAAAATAAATAGGTAAGTCATACTCATTAAGCATAGTTCAAGAAATTTATTGAAGGGCCGTATTTCTTCTTTATACAACTCCATTTTGTTGAGATGTCTTAGGGGAAGAAAAATTGTGACTATAGCCATTGTGTGAGAAATAAGATTCAAAATCATGATTCTCAAACTCCGGGCCATAATCACTTCTTAGGGTCTTAATTCTAAGTCAACTATGGTTTTCTACAGACATGGAATATTTAATAAAGCAAGAACAAGCTTAACTTTTGTGAGATAGAAAGTACACCCAAGTATACCTAGAGAAGTCATCTACAAGAACATAAACATAGTGCTTCCCATTTAGACTTGAAACTCTTTATGGTCCAAAAAATCCATGTGAACCAACTCAAGTGGTTGAGAAGTTTAAACTTCTTACTTTGGTTTGAAAGAAACTTTGTGTTGTTTTCCCTTTTGACAGGGATTACACACTTTATCAATTGGGAATTCTAATTTAGGTAAGTCTCTAACTAAACATTTATTAGACAGCTTTCTAATTGAGTGTACATTATAGTGTCCTAATCTTCTGTGCCACAACCAAGACTCTTTATGAAAAGCAGTTAAGCAGGAAACATTTTTTTGGCTAAGGAGTTTAATTCAATAGCATATACATTCTCATTTCTACATGCAGTGAAAACTAAATCATTTTTTGAATTAAAACATTGCATGAATGATTTTCAAATTTAAAATTAAATCCATCATCACATAACTGGAATATGCTAAGTAAATTATACTTTAATCCATCAACAAAAAGTACTTTAGAGATTAATATTGTATCAGGGTTACCAATCTGGCCTAAGCCTATGATTTTTCCTTTTGCATTGTCACCAAAGGTGACATGCCCACCATCAACATTAATTAGACTCTTGAAGCAAGAATACTCTCCTATCATATGTCTTGAACATCCACTGTCCAAGTACGATAGAGTATTATAGGAACTCTTTAAACAACTTCCCTGCAAAACAGATTAAACATGGGATAATTTTGGTACCCAGATCTTCTTGGGTCCAGAGAGGTTAGATAGTAAAAATTTGGGAACCCATATTTGTTTTATAGGTTTTCTGAGATCAAAATACACATTTTGAGACATAAATATTTTGTTAGGTACTTTAGAAAATTGTTTCTCAAAAGATGGCCCAGAACTAGCACTGAACTGTCCAGATTTTGGAACAAATTTGGTTTTGCTAATTTGTCTCTGTCCAGGCTCATATCCTAGGCCAGTTGTAAATTTTGGAGCAATATGTTTTCCTAGAAACTGTGTCAAGGTATCCCTACCAGCATTGAACTTCTCAATATCTTTTATTAATTGTTCATTAGATAATCTTATCTCTTTATTTTCCTTTAGAAGTGTAGAAATTTTCTCCTTTTCTATGTCCACATTTGACTTATAATTCGCATTTAAAGCATGTTTTCTTTTTAATGACTTATATTTTTCCTTGAGTTCATTAAAAGCATCCTCAAGAATTTCGCAATATTTAAATAACTCTTCCATAATCATATCTTCATTATTATGAGAGTCACTTGCATTCCCATAATAATAAGTATTATACACAGGGGAATTAATTGTTACCTCAGATGTCTCTTTCATAAAACATAGATTGTCGTGTTTGTTCTGTTCTGAGTCTGAAGCATCAGATTCAATCAAAATGTCTTCCAAAGCAATCCAAGTTTCTTTCATATCCTTTTTATAACTCTTGACCTTATAATCATGTTTATTTTTGAATTTTAACTTCGTGCAGTCAGCCTTGATGTGTCCTTTCCTCTTGTATTCATAGTAGACTATATCATCTTCTTTATCATATTTCTTCCAATCTTTCTTCCACTTACCTTGTTGATCATAATTACCCTTCTATTTTTTTTCTGAATAACTTCTTCTTCCTATAGAACTTCTTAAATCTTTTGGCTATTTGGGCCATTTCTTTATCACTTTCTAAATCTGAATCTTCACTAGTTAATGTTTCAGTAGGTACATGTATTTTCTCCTTGTCTTTTCTCTTTGAAGTAGTAGACTTGAACGCCATGAATTTTCTCTTGGGTTCATCATCATCTTCTTTGTTCACCTTCAATTCTTCTTCAAAAATCATTAGTTTACCAATAAAATCCTTAACATGTAGCTTTCTGATGTCACATGACTCTCGGATAGACACAGAAGTGCCTCTCCATCTATCTGGCAAGCATCTCGATATTCTCATGATCTGCTCCTTCTCTGGAACAACTTTTCCCAGTGAACTCATGGTGTTGAAAATCTCATTAAACCTGAGGTACATGTCAGAAATAGGTTCATCAGGTCTCATTTTAAAATTATCATATTTAATAGTATATGTATTTAATATCATTTCATTCACATTGGTTGTCCCTTCATGAGAAACAGCCAAGGTGTCCCAGATTTCATGATTTGTTTTACATGCAGAAATTCTTTCAAATTTCTGATCTCCTAAAGAACAGTAAAGGGAAATCATAGATTTATAGTTATTGTTATAGTCAGACATTGTAGCATCATCCCAGGTAGATCTAGTAGTTTTGGGGATCTCATATTCTGATTCTATAGCAGACCAAATATCAAAACCAATACATTCCAAAAAAAATTCATTTTAATTTTCCATTGAGCACAGTTCACACCATTAAAGAATGGTGGCATGTTAGTAGCAGCACCTTCTAGTCTATTGTCCACAACTAGATTTCAGAAAATATATTAAAGAGAGAAAATTTAGAATTAATTGAAATTTAATATCATTAAGATAAAACAAAAATCACAGTTTAAAAAATATAGGGTTTGAAAACTTTTTATAAATAATAATGTTTCCTCTGATACCAAATATTTTTCGAAGTGGATACTCAAGAGGGGGTGAATTGAGTTCCAATTAAAATTTCTGTTAAAAAAATTTAGTATAAAAATCCCCCAAATTAAAATAGCCCATTCAATTAAGGCAGTAGAGATATAAGTGACTTATTGTTCAACAAGTTTCTCAAAGGTTGATTACTCCTCAGTTGAATCAGTATGAGAACTAATTCCACTTTTGAAACAAGTTTACAAAATGAATCACATATACACACTAAACAGAACAAACTATTAGATTAAATGTAAACACATATTTCTATCTTTGCTAATATAAGAACAACAGATAAATTTAAAATAGAGTAATGGAAAGATGAACACAACAATTTAAAGAAGAGGTTCAGGCTTAAGTAAAGACATAGTCCCCTCCACTTGGTGATCACCTGCCACCATGAAATTTTATTAAAAAGTGATACATAGCCTGTATCGGTCTTTATAACAGTTTTCACAAACTTTATAGGTTTTGTAACCTCTACCACAGTTATACATGGGAAAATAAACTACCAAGCCACACTAGGCATCTTCCATAGTAATGCGTGGGAAACAAATGTAAATAATTTTTGGTATGTGGATTTTTAGTATCCCTCAGTTCAAGCACAAGAGTCAGTGTGTGTAAGACAAACAAAATGCTCACAAATATAAAATACTTATACACAGTAGAGCTAAAGAGGGTAGGGAAAAGTATAGAATTCTCTGTTGTGTTGGCAGTTGAGCTCTGGAATCATTGGAATGAAGGAAATGATGTTTTGGACCTTCTCTGCAAGTTACCTCCAAAACAGAGTGTCGCAACTTCCAGGTTCTGACTTCCAGATGTAGATATGATCAACTTCTTGGGTTTAAAGCTCTATGTAGCACACCACTACAGCTTGAAAAGGGTTCTTTCAACAGGACTTTGTGAAGATCTTTGTTTCCTTGAATGAGTGCTTGATTGTTCTTCTTCTTTCTTGTGTTTTTGGTGTTGTATGTGTCTCTTATGTGTATTCGATATATTCTGTGTATTCTCTATATATATCAATCGACGTCTTTCTTTACTCATATATATATATATATATATATACTTTTCTAGCTCATCTTCTTCTCATTTGGTTCAGTAGGGGCTGACAAGAGAAATGTTTCAACCACGTGTGGTCTTCCTCGTACATCGTATTGTTTCCTGATGTGCCTGCAAATATCATTAAATAATGTTTGGTGCATTAATTTGTCCAGACATGACCATTATTACAGTAATAATAAAATTGGTAATGAAAATAATAGAATATCATTAGACTAGTAGCATATGCATGTCACACGGTGGACTTCAACGGTAGTCTCTTCAAATGTGGACTTCATTGGTAGACTATTCAACTGTGAGCTTCATCGTTAGGCTCTCTGTCTGTAGACTTGTAATGGTAGACTTTGTGTCAGTGGATGTCTGACAATGGTAGATATTACTCTATGTAACAGTATCTCCTCATCAGTGGACTTCATCATTAGTTCTGTAACAGCAGACTATTTCAACAGTGACCTTTCCACTGGTAGGCTTATCTCAATAGGTAATTTTATTAACAATGGAATATGTCCATCATTAGACTTTGAACAATAGTCAACTATATTGATAGTAGGAGTTTTCTAGTGGTACCCTTCTACTAATGGTAGACATGTACAACTGTAGACTTGAATAGTGATTCTCTCAATAGAAGACTTGAGAAAGAGTCTGACATTGAACTTCTAACAGAAGCCTTTCCACAACGGTGACCTTGTGACGGTGACTCTTTGTCTGTGACCTTTGATAATCACATCCATGGTAGACTTGTGATAGTAACCTTGTACCAGTATATCAGTGACAATAGATCTTTAGTAGTAACCTTCTAGGATCAGTGAACAAGAGAAATAGTGAGCTATAACGGTGACCTTGAATAGAAGGCTCTTACCAGTAGCCTTTAACAGTGAACTTATATTTAGATAAATGTAAACTGTATGCTGATGCAACTAAATTATGAGACTAAGAATATAATTTGTTCAAGATAAACAACATAAATACAGATTAAAAGGGATAGAAAATTGCTTAATATATCATGGTCAATAGTTAAACATGATTTGGGATTTTCAAAACAGGTGAGTCCAACAATTCTCAGACACAAAAAGAGAAAGTGGAGCAACGCCGCTGGTTGAAAGTGCAGAGGAGGTTCCCGTATGAGATGGTGCCATAAAAATCCCAGAGTGGACCCCTTTATTCACATGTAGCAGGTTGACTCCACAAATTCGTTAATAAACAATCATTAATCCATACACTAATTTAATATGAGACTAATGGGGTCATGGATCTGTTAATTCATCATGGAAAATATGGATCGAATTTTAGCTTCCATATTAAAGAAATATTTATTTTCTGATCATCTTCTTCAACCTCCTTATGGGTGTTCAATGTGGCACTCGACTTCGGTGCTCAAAATCAATAAATCGGGTCCATCATTGGTTTAAATTCCATGGAATGGATTTGTGATCAATTATTGAACCCCCATACATGAAAAATACTTCTTGACATCATGGTTTAGTATAAAGAACGATCTATTTCTATGAGATAAATACCAAACATGTTACACCCAAAGAGATAAGTGATTGTGAGATCAAAATGATATCATTTGATGCCTCCTAGTCACGTGTGAGAACTTAATTTGAAAGGGATTATGGAACCCCTGATATTTGTGATAGATTGGTCTTATGGTCATCATTCTTCATGTGATTTCATAAAAATACTTGATCACCTAATACCAAAGAGTTCCCACATCTAATTCCCTATTTAAATGGATATTATCATGATTTTCGTTCATCATGAGGCACATTGGAATACACCATTGACATCATGTGACCTTGCACAGGCGAAGCACAAGAGACACTACAAACTTGTTCATTATCCATCTACTACCTCAATCATGTACATGTGGCTCACTTAACTTACAAGGTAGAGATGATCTTAGACTGATTTTAATATATAAAACCTTTCTAATATCCTTGAATAGAGGTATAGATGTCATACTAAACAACATGGCATTTGATGATGGACACTCATAGAGAACCCAAAAATGGTGCGGTGGGAGAGAAAGTACATAGTTCTCAGAAAAACCCATAACATATTTAGATGATATCATGAACTCTGATCTCTTATATGATTACATGACACTTTAGTCATCACAAAATTCTCTTTATTGGAATTCTACATGAAACACCTAATAATGATATGACTCCAGGAATCTCTAGACAGAAAACATATCCTACTTGAAGTTCACTTAAAAGAAAAATACATTCATAGTATGTTTATAAATATAGTCTTTATGGGATATAATTTCACTTTAATCCTCATGTGACTCCCTCATATGAACCCTCGGTTACCTGATGGCTTCATTTGGGATGTTATCCTTGACCATGAACTCTCTTATCATGTAATAGGTTCTTTCAAGAACCCTTAGATCATGAAATCATCTGTTCATGTGGCCTTATCATGTGACCGGTTCAGTCATACACCCCTAGTCCTACACACGTAGACATGATCCCTTGGATCATTCCCATAATGCATGTTCCCACTTATGAACGGATGACCCCATCATGATCATATAATTTTATAACCCATAGTCATATGATTTCTTTAACCTTAACAATAAATGGGAGTTATCTTATGCAATAAATTCAAAAAACCTCTATACCATTCTCACCAAGGGGCTTCATTCCAATCAATCCATATTTTATCACCATTAAATGGATATCATTATTAATTCATTATAGGATAAAGAATTAATATATGATTTGGACTTATAATTTTGTGTAAGAACCTAATTAATCTATTTCATAGGGATACCATCTTCAATGATTGTGATCGTACTCACTCATCTATTAGTGGATGAGGATTGAGTCTATACATGGGAATCCTCTTAGGTGAAATCCCGAACCATACTATAAAATGCATTAAGTTGATATTACTCCTCTTGTTTTTATCATATTTTCTCATTAAGATATTCTTCTTTATGGGCATGTTTTCATATTTACTCTTGTAGATGTCTCTCGATATGTCTTTATTTATATTCCTTTAGTTGAGATGTCTTCTTTTGGCATCATCATGCATCATGAGGCCAAACTCAAATTCTCCTATAGTTTAATCCTAATTTGGAATCCAACAAGGGTTAATCCCATAATATTCTAATATTTACTAATCTATTTGTAAATAATTCACATGAGTTTAAAAAACATTTCACCTATAAGTGCGATATGAAAAATTAGAACTATAAGGACTCTGATTTATATTATAATGAAGATATATAGGAGACCCTTTTGATGCTTCATCTCTATATCCAATAGATTCCCACCCAAATTTTGTCATTTTCAAATTCTATTTGTGTACTACAGTTATTTCACATATATTTTCACATTACAATACTCCTTGTGAAACCTCATTTCCTCTCTTATAGATATATATCCTCTATAAGACTTATGATAATATTACTCTTGGGTTGTCCACAGAATGTAATCCTCATTCAAAAACATTCTTATGACCATATGAAATGGTTCTGATAATTTTTGTCTCTTTTTTTATCATACCAATCATGAATCATGTGGATGTAGATATATAATGTGATCATTACATTAGAATGATGAAAATTACTACAACATGGGAATCCTCTTTAGTTGTAATACATGGAGATATCTTCTTTTCCCTCAAATTTTTATAACACCAATGGAACATCTTAGGGGATCCTCTTATTCATAAGCCCCAATCAAACCTCTCATGTCATGGTTTTATGAAACATATGTCCTAAATAATTAAAATTATTGTAAATATTATTCTATTATTCATAGGATATTTAGTATTCCTCTCTAATACATGATCCCATCATATCACATTTATATATTTCCTCATATTTTTACAATCTTGATGAATCTAAACAACATGGTGTGTTCTAGTCACATGACCTTGAACACTGTTATTTTTACAACATGGGAATTAATTTTTATCCTCATTGGTTACATGGTACCTCCATGATGTTTATTCCACACATCATTAACCTTCAAATTCCATCTTCATTATGTCGTATTTTTTATATGATCATTTATGTATTCCCCTCATCTGGATATATTACCATGCGTTCATAAATCCTATAAAATATAGATGTATTTCACATAGACCATCTTCTACCAATCCATATTACCTATAATATAATACTCCTACTAAAACGTTCTTATTGAAACCAGGTCCTCCTAATTATTTCTCATTAAGTTGTTCCCCCAATGGAGTCCATCTTCACATAGATGTAATCCTCATAAAATTGATTCATCCTTATTGGTCTATATTGCATATGAGTTAAAATAGAATGGTTCCCTCATATGTAATGCCCATAAAGACATTTAATAATTATCTTTCAACTAGTAATTATTATCACATGATTTCAACCTATATTGAATGGTCCCCATAAAATGACCTTAAAATGTATAACAAGTCATGTAAATTGGTATTGGACTACATGCAATCTAATTTATTTTTCATGGATATGTAGTAAGCCATGTTATGGGCTTCATCCCAAAACCAAATTACCAACCACCTCTCTATATGGAGATAAACATTGGAGTTATATATTTGGACTATTAACTAAATAATCATACACTAATAATAATAATTTGGAACCTATAATGCACATAGTGGTTAACATTAATAAATGATTTTGATAAAAATGTTTTGTGTCAGAACTCATAAAATGAGATTTGGGAAGAATTTATGAACATGTATAAAATATATAAGAGTGACCTATAGCATGAAAGAATTCCCCCTAATAGGTTGTGATTATCCCAAACTCCCATCCTCATGAAAAATGGGAGTTCTGAAGTGTAATTGGTTTGAAATCACATTGACCGCCTATATTTGGAAATCAGGACCATAATCATCTATGGATTTGGAACATATTAGGATATTCCATCATAAATAAAATTGTAAACCATATATTAATGAGTATTAAACTATACTATTTCTCCCATAATCAACCTTGGGCCCCAAAATCACATTTTTTCAAGAAAAACCAACAGTCGTGTTCACATTATGTGATTTCCCTTTTAAAAACCCCCAATTATTCTTCTTTTAGCCTCATTAGACATCTCAAAAAAACTTTTTGTGGCTCTAGGTTTTCTTAAGAGTGAAATTAGGAATTATCCATCCTCAAATGATGTGATTATCTCACTATTTATTTGGATCAACACTATATTTAATATTATATCTAGATGATATCATGTGTTCATTAATCAATATTTCACTCCATGTTTTGATTATTTCTTCCATGTATAGAATTATCTCTTTGGAATAGATTTAAGTATTTAGTTATGGATATTAATCATGAATGAGATAATAATTGTCTCATTTTCTTATTTCTAGTCTTTGGAGGATCGAATCTCAGTTAATAACATTGGATCTAGTGTTGTGGAATTTTGTTAAAATTTATTTCTAAGGTATGTGGTAATTATTCATTTATTATTGAATTTTGATGTCATTTGGTATTATTGATATGATTTATTCACTTTTATTAGGTGTGTAACTATCAATAAATTTGTTAAATTTATCAAATAATTAGTGTTTTTATGGATTTTCTGTGGATTAGAAAATGGGACTTTGGAATTTATGAACGATTGGGGTTTTAGATTAAAATATGGGTATTGGTTTTATAATTGTGGTTGTGGAAAATAATATTATGCTTCTTAAATTTATAGAATTATGATTTAGTGTTGATTCCATTTCTAGGTAAATAAAATCGGTAAAAAAAAATTTGGAATTAAATATATTGGGTGTAAAATATGATTAGGATTTATTGAGAATGGATAGAACGGATATATGATTAGGATATATGGGAACTTACATTCTTGTACGGGACAGGTATAAGATGATCTATGAAATTGAAGATCACGTCGAGTGGGTGGGGATCAATAGTGTGTGTATGATATGACTACATACTTGAATATATATTATCTTCTTATTTATTACACATATCTCCTTGGTTTAAAGTATAAACTTATTAGTTTTATATTTGGGTAGAATAGGGGAGGGTTTCCATGTCTAGTAAAAAAATTAGTTATATTATTTTCATCAGATATATTGGTATAATTGTTACATGGGATAGAATTTCATTGATTTGAATGTGATAATATTTTCTCCGTATCACTGGTTAAATAATATTGAATTGATATTCATGGGAATAAATGAGAGTGAATTGGGTAAATCATAATATATATTCATACTCACCCCTACCCATGCATTTCAATGTGAATATAGATGAATTAAATAGTAATTCGAGAAAGGGAAAGGATTTAATGTTCTTGGGAGAGGGATATTATGAGTTGATTTTGTGTTGTACAAGGTATTTATTTGAAACATGTTGAATCATGAGTTGGAAAATTCGTAATGGATGTGAATCATAGGTCAGTTATCATGTCATGTTATGATTTTTTAAAATGTGTCTTTTTGTTTTCCATTATACTCTATTGGTTTTTATTGTTTATTTGAAAAGATATTTAAAGTTGTATATGGTTTTCAAATAAAATTACCATTATTATATAATATATTTGGTTGTTTTCTTAAGAAAAATAATTCTTCAATTGTAATTTTTTTCTCTCGACACTAGTTTCTAACCTCTGGAAATTAAAAAAATGTTCTTGAAGATATGTGGTGATCCCAGATTGCATCATAGGGTTTGGACTCCTGGGAAAGGGTCACCACAAAATGTAATGAGAGGATGGTTCTCAATATTGAGACTTTTCCTGTTCATGGCCTTGGAAACTAGGTTCCCAAAACTCAATTGGTTCCCATTAAAGTTTTATCTAATCAATTTATTGTATGAATTCTGTTTCTAGGGATTTTTAATTGCACAGGTGACCAAAATAACAACTTATTGTATGTTAATATATTGTACCCAATATATAACATTAACCATGGTAGATTGGGATAGTAGTTGAATTAATAAATCATGTTAGGCTTGTTTTGGGATAATAGACATGAGAATTTGATTTTTAGTAAATTTTTAATTATTATAAATTTGTTTTAAAGGTGATTTTGAAAGGTTTTTAATGTGTTTTATATTATAAATGATTCTAGAAAAAAAAAATTCTAATATTGAAATACTTTTTTAAATAAATATTTATAGGGTGAATAGATCCACATATATGTGGTGGTAAGATCTTTTTTTGGGTATTATGGGTTTAACATGGGGAATTTTTATGTGGTTTCTTATAATATATTCTGCCATAGATTTTTGTATTATACGGATGCCTCTACCTTGTTAGATTATTCATAAGGAAGAGGCTAGAAATATGTGTGGTTATAATTTGTTCAATAAAGGATCTATAGAAATTGAGAGTTTCCTAAAACTCTTAAACACCACGTTTTAAGTTATTCTGGTTCTTGGAAGGGGGAAGAACAAGAGTGACCCAAATAAATGGATCACTCTTCAGACTTCCAAATGTGGAATCATACAATCTTTGGGGTAATTTTTATAGTGAAAGAACATGAGGATTGTTTGGATAGAGTCAAATAATAAATTTGGTTTCTTCATAATCTAGTGAAAATGATGTTGGATTCTACTATGTACATGCCCAAGGGATAATTTCATAAGTGGTTAGAGATAACTGTGGAATCAAAGTTGGATTAGTATTTTTCATGGGATTGATTCTAGACAATGTTTAGTATGTAGTTATATATATAAGATTAATATTGTGAAGTAAGTAGAGTTCCTATAGATTAATTAGGGTTATTGATAGTACAAGATTATGGATCTAGTTTTTGGGTAGTTGGTGTATTTTGTGCTAAATTTAATCACCCATGATAGTATTAAGGAACAAAGTGTTAAGATGAATATTTCACCCAATATTTGAGTGAGAGTGATTTTTATTTATTTACATACCTATGTAGTAGTGGTAAAAATGTTGGTGATGTTAGAGGTATGAATTATAGATATGATGTTTGTGATTTATTTTCTTTTTTATCCTAAAGGAGGAAATAATTTTTTTTAATAGGAAAAAATAAAAAGTGATATAATTAAAAAAATATATGAATAAAAGAAATATGTTATCCTAATTACTTCTCGAAGATGGAATACTATCAGTTTATAGTGTAAAAATATGAAACATCTGATGGAAAACTATCCAAACAATCCTAGAGATTGTCACCAGTGTGAAAATATTTGGAATCTAAAGAATTTATGGAATTTTCTCCCATGAGGTGCTACCATTAGAAGTTCCAACTCAACAAAATAATAAATGATATATAAAAAGAAATTGGGGAAGGGTATATCTAAATAAAATTCTATGACGAGAAGAAATGATCATCATTTTGAAACCTGCAAGGGTCTGGTATAGTTTTTTTGGGAATCATGTGCTAGAGGAGTATGATGAAGGACCTCTGATAGTGAGGGGTAGTATTATTATCCCTTATACCAGGGTGTCTACTTTTTATGTATGTGTGAATTTCAATCAATCATATTTATGAAATTAGAATATTTTTTTAAATTACATGTGGATTTAATATAATAGTCCTTGAATTATGAGATTTCTCTTTGATGGATGGTGTATTAAGAAGGTGTCCATAATGTTCTTCTGTTGTTTGTAATGATAAAATAATATAGAAGTTATTAGTATTGGATATGTTGATATATGATATCCTAATGAAGATATATTATATGGTGAAATTATTGACCCATGTGTACAACTAAAAGTGGAATGTTTTTGTCACTTTATTTGATGGTAAGGATCACACATTTATATATAGTGGTGCATTCATGATACTCAAGAAAGACATATCATTAAAGACTATGGGTATTTGACCATCTAGATAGAAGGTTTAGTTCTCAATTCTATTGATACTATATATTTATTTCAGTTTTTTGGGGTGGTGAATGATTTATTGGATATTTTTTTATAATACATTTTGGGATTATTACCAAGAGAGATGTGGAGTTATACATTAGCATCCTTTTAGGGTTTATTTTGATCTTATTTCCTACTCATTTCATTGATCCTGAATATCTTAGAAACAAAAATATTTGTTATGATAATTTCTTTGAAAAAGAGTTTATTTGACCATGTATTTCACCTTGGGAAGAAAAAGATATATTCTCTAAGAAGAATGATGGTAACTTTCAGTTGTACATTAACCAATGAATATTGATTTAGGTAACTTTGAATAATAAAAACCTTATATCTCCCATCGATAATATATTTAATTGGTTGAACAAAAATAATTGGTTTTCAACGATTGATTTTTAATTGAGATATCCCCAGCTAAGGGTGAAGGTGGCCGACATTTTAAATGAATAATTTATGAGTAGATAAAGACATTATGAGTTCTTGTTAATTTTATTTAGGGTTACTAATTCTATTATTTTGTTATTTCCTTGATTAATTGTGTTTAATAAACATTAAAAATGTTTATCATAATGTATTTGTATGAAATATTTGTTTATTCTATATTTTAGGCGGATCGTGAGAATACTGTGAGGATTCTTATATATATATTCTGAGGAAAAAAATTGCATGTGAAGCTATCAAAATTCTAATTTTGGAAACAAGAAGTGAATTTATTAGGGGATGTGATTTTTAATAAGTGTTTCTCAATTGATCTAGAGAAATATTTGGTGGTGATGTATTGGGAGCATCTTATTAAGGTATTTGATATTAAAATTTTCATTTGATTATAAGGTTACTATCATCACTTCATTCAACCCACTTGTATGTCACCATGTATAATGAAAACATTAACTCAGATCGCAGTAAAATCTGATTGAAATATTAAGTTCCAAGGATCTTTTGATGAGCTGAAGAATATGGTGTAATATTTTCCAATGTTGACCTTACTTGAGTTCGATGAATGGTTTTTTATGTATTGTGATGCTTCTAGATCATGAATGGGGTATATGCTCATGAAAGGGGGTAATGTGTTCTAGTATGGGTCAAGGAAATTAGAAACAAATAAGGATAATTATCACATATATGATTTGGAGTTCAAATTGGTTTTTTATGACCTAAATATTTGGATAAAATTCATATTTAGTGAGATTTTCATCATATATTACAATAATTAGAGTTTGACATACACCTTATCTAAATAGGATTTGAACCTAATGAAATGAATTTGGGTAGATTATCTTCAGAACATTGATGTTTAGTTCTCATATATACTAGGTAAGTTTAATTTTTGTAGTAGATACCAAGAGCTATAAGGATCAAGAAATGAAGGAATCAGAGGAGCAGTTTTTTTATTGGTATAGATTGTGAGGGTAACATCCCAGACCTGGGTGCCACTGAAAGGTTTCCCAAGCCCAGTTGGCCACATGGCCTCAAGAGAATCACCCCAAATTCTAGAGGCTTCCAACTAGAAAATAGGTTCAATGATGTTTGTGTGGGGAGACTACTCCCTCCTACCAGAGTGTAACACAACCGAATGTCAATAGCAGATAAATAGAGATAATAGAAATTCCTAGAGACAATAAAAAAATAGCTTGAATCGACAATAATGACAAAATTAAGCTCGTATACAATGATTATTATACATGTCATGTGTCTAGTAAAGCAGCATAAACATGTATACATGGTAGGTGTACAATACATGGAACAAAAGTACAAAAAGTCTAAAAATAGTTCAATTACATTGTGAGCCCCAACTCATTCCCATGATCCCCAACTCCTAAATAGCTATAAAAAACATGTACCATGGTGCTTTCCCTTATCCAATCCTAGAATCATATATTATTTTCTGGTTCCTAAAGGTGTTCCAAACAGGGTGTGATACATAATTCTAATAGGTAACCGCCCAAGTTCATGTTATAATAAGTGAGTGAATATATAATGACAATATTTTTCATACAATAATCAGGTAAGTAAATCACGTACTGAAGGTAATAATATAATAAATTCTATTTTATCATTTTAAACATGTTCATTTAATCCTTAAATTCCATTAATTTATATGTCTCGATAGCCGATGTGTTTCCTAGTTTCCCCCACGATAAAATGGCCAAAGTATGCTTAAAAATTCCTTCTATAAATTATGAGATAGAGATTGAATCTAAGAATTTGATTTGTCTTGGGAGACATGTCATATAACTCCTTTCATTAATTGTTCATTTATGAACCTGATCATATCCATGGAATTCCTAAATTTGAATCCAGGTATCTCTCCGAGTGTAATAAAACTGACACCCTACATGTTCATCCATGGAGATCCTCAAAAGAACCCTGGTATCTCTCTAGGTGTGGTATAACATCACATCCACTATATTATATCCTTGCCGGTCCACTGAGGGAGCCAAAGTATCACCCATGGAATATAATCAAATTCAATTTGATCACTTCCTTTCCAATACATAAATAATTACAAGTATCTTTCAGCATATAAGAGTCATCCCCTATGATTTTTTCCTTCTAAATCCATAAAAGGGTTTCTAAGTATCACTCAGGCATAAGCATGATATAATCCAACTGAGTATGTTTATGGAATTCTTGTATAAATCCATGTCTCACCCAAGGAATATAAGAAATTAACCAATTAAATACCATTTAATCATCACCATTTATTAAATTAAATTTAATTATTTCATGTTAAACAATAAGAATAATTCATTTTCATCTCACCTCAAAAGGTGATTTAAAGAATAGGCCATAATAAAAAGGCTACGTCTTTAATTTTCTCCTATGGGAATTTCAGTATAAAGATAACTTCATGATTAAATGGGAAATTACATGGAATTACCTAGAGACATGGAATCCTTTCCCAACTTCTTAATCAATTCCATTTATAATTGATATTATAATTCAAACCATTTATCAATTCATAATTTAATCCATCATTTTCATTCATAATTAAATTCACAATTCACATCCCAAGAAAAAGGGGTAAATAGGGACACCTCAAAGGTATCCAAATTCATATATCATTTTAAATGTTTTCTTAATTAATAAACACACCCAATGGAGTGGTTCTGGTTTCAAGGTCATTAATAAGTAGTCAATTATTAACAAGTATCTTTAATTACATAGGCTATACTAATAAATTCAAAGAAAAAAATCATTTAAAGACATCTCCTGAGAATTGGGCGTGTGGCACAATGAATTATATAAACACATCAACATTTAATGAATGTAATGATACAACCTACCATAGTTTTTTAGTTGATAGATTGTCAAGTATCAGCATCTTATTTGACTCAGATCAATAAAAAATTGAGGAATGTACAAAGATCCTATTGATAGGGAAAATTATTAAACACCTAAATAGCATATCCAATACCAAATCAAATGAATTATGGATAAAATGAAATTTGGAACTCATAAATGTGGATCCAAAAAGATGAGAATTTCTTAAATTGAAAATTAGATGGAGGAAATTCATCAATTCAAATAATATTCACCAATGAGGTATCCCAAATGGTGAGTTTTTTTCAGAGATGACTAAGAAGAATGGGTTAAAAATAGAGTTAAGTGGGGTCATTTTTTAAAATTCAACCCAAAATTAGGCATCACATCGTTTTGCTTCAAGATTTCTAATCTATGTGCCAACCATGCATGTTCACCTTTAGTTAGAGGGAACCCTACACAATTCATCCACACAGTTTTACTAACAGTAAAAAAAATCCCCTATCAAAATTGAATAAATTCTTGCATGCCCATGAGGCCCATTTTGCATAGTTTTTTATAACTGTACGAGATCCTCCTACCCTCTACCTAAGTCATGCATTGTTATTCATATTTAATGGCCTTCCACGTATAGTTTATTTTAACTATACACCAGTACATTTTCTACCTAAATGTCAGGTTCCATACACTAAACCAGCCCTGAACATCCCTAAATCCTTTATGACCTCTAAGGGAATTCATATTAGGCCTTATTTAAACATTTAAACTGAAAATTTTAGGGAAGGTAAAGTATTCATATCTCAAGAAAGAACTGGGTTCTTATAAAATTCACCCATAAAGAAAGTCATCCCAGGATTTTCCTTCAATGTGTGGTAAAGTATAATCTGAGAATAACTCTACCCACTATGATCGTATATTGGTCTCCCACTCCTAGGACTCATCTTATACTCGATCATGTTTTCATCGAACTCATACAAGAGGAACTAACTGACATCGGAGAACCTTTGTTCTATAATCCATAATGCTTATTGGATGCTCCTCAATGTATGGATATACATGTAACTCATCCTCCGAAGGCTGAAGGGCATGCGAAAGGTTTGAATAGTAATCTCACAACTGAGAAATATAGAATAAATCATTCAATGTCAAGTACCTCTGAGATAAATGCATCTGATAGGATACTTTCCCGACTCTCTCTAGAATCTCAAATAACCCGACATAACATAATGGAATATTAATATGTCTCTTATTCCTCTTATGTCCTAGACTCTATGAACCACATAAGAATACTTGATCCCAAACCTCAAACTTCAAAGGTTGCCTACGGTGGTCGACATATGATTTCGGATGAGACTAAGCAGTATCCATCCCCTTCTGAATCAATGAAACTTTTTCTATTTTCTCCTAAAAAATATGAGGTCCTAGCATAGATACCTCTCTTACCTATAACCCACACATGGTTTATCTGTATGGCCTATCATACAAATCTTTATAAGTCACTATCTAAATAGAATCCTATAATCCATTGTTGTATGATAATTCAACTAGGGATATATACCTCTCCCAAGACCCCCTAAAATATAGGACACATGCTCACAACATGTCATCAAGAACATGAATCATGTGCTCACCCTAGCCATCTATTTGGGGTGGTCTGGTATTCTCAGAAGCACCAGTGTACCTAACGCCCTCTCTATCCCTTTATAGAACTATAGAGAAACCTAAGAATTCCTATATGAAATTATAGTATGGGGAACCCATGAATTATAACTATCTAATTGATATAAAACATCCCAATATCATCAAAAATTAAGGTTTCCTTGATTGAAAATAAATGTGAAATTTTTATGATCCTATCAACAACAAATCATACCACATTATTTCCTCAAGGTGGCCTTAGTAAACATATCATGAAATATATTTTGGAATCAATACATTTCCTCTCAATAATGGGTAGCTGATGTAAAAGTCTGGTAGGTCCCTAGTGTTCTACCTTCACCTGCTGATATGTAGAAAATCTCATGAAACAATGATCAACATCACTTTTCATACCTGGAAACCAGTATTGGAGATGTAAATCCTGAGACATATTTGTGACACCAGGGTGCACTGCCCAAGATGAATCACAAAATTCACACATCATCTCTTTAAAAATGTCTACAGAAACTCATACCTGACCATGTATGTAGATAATTTCATCCTTGCATATGGTTTAACCAAGATAAGGCCTCTCACCTTCCACACTATCGCACAGGAATACGCCTTCTTATTTCTACAGTTTCCTCATGCTAACTCTATCAATAATGGTGTAGTTAATAACTATGGATAATATAAAAGTCTTCCCTTGACTATCATACACCTCTCAGTGCATATTAGAGAACAAATTCATGAGCTTCCACTCACTACTGGCCAATTGAACTGCCTATATCTGATTAGTCCTACTCAGTGCATCAGTCACTACATTTTATTTATCATTTTTTTAGAAAATATTGATGTAAAAAGAATTTAGGTACTCAAGCCACCATTATTTCCTTATATTCATATCACATTTTGTAAATTTGTACTTGACTGCTTTTTGTTCCATGTATAGAACAAGACACTCTCCATGTAATTAATGTATCCAATAGTGCAATGCATAGACAACCATAACAAGGTCTATATCATGCCTTGGGTAATTTCTCTCATGTGAGCTCAACTTTTGAGACCCATATACCACAACTATATCACCCTACATAAGAAATTTTCCATTCCTGATACATAATGCATCACAATACATAGTGTAAATCTTGTTTGGCTCTGTAAAAATAAATATCAATACCAAATTCAATATTCCCTTCATCTCCTAAAAGGTCATATCATTGGAAAATGACCATAAAAACTACACAGCCTTCTTAGTCATGAACACAAGAAGATATTATAAGAATGACAAGTCTTGTATAAAATGGTTATAGTAACCTGATATCCCCAAGAAACTCTATACCACAAAGATGTTATTTGTATGCTTATATGAAAACACAACTATCAAATTCTTTTGATTAACTGATACTTCTATCTCATAAATAATTTATCCCAGGAAGTGAATCTTATCCATGCATAGGTGGGACTTTTTGAGCTTAGTATATAGCTGATTCTCTATCGTTTTACTCAATATGATCACAAGATGTTTGGCATGGTTGTGTTGGTTATAAGAATACTCAAATATGCCATCCATGAATACCTTGACAAATGAGTCTAGATAAGGATGGAAGACGAGGTCCATGAGTACCATGAAGACCACTAGTGCATTCATGAGACTAAATTGAATAACCAAATACTAATAGAGACCACACCTACTACGGAAAATTGTGTGAGGTATATCTGGTGGTCTAATAATCACCTAATGATAACCATATCTCAAATAAATCTTTAAGAACACTTAAGATTCTAAAATCTTATTGAAAATATCATCTATCTACATAAAAGTATACTGGTTGTTAAACAGAAGTTTGTTCAATTTTTGGTAATCCATACATTGCATGAGGGTACCATCTACCTTTTTCACAAAAAGGACTGGAGAAACCCATGAAGAAGGATTGGGTCAGATAAAACCATTTGTAATTAAATTATCTAGATAAATTTTGATACCTTCTATCTTATTAGTATCCATCCCGTAAGGAGGAATTGATATAGGTGTAGTTCCAAGCATTAGCTCGATAGATAATGATACCTATATCACTAGAGGTAATCCAGAAAATTCATTTGGGATGATGTACCTAAAATAATCAACCACTGGAGGGAAATTTGTCTTACGTATTCCCTGATCATCTAAATATAAAATCATAATCTGGGTTGTCATACCTCTCATCCCATGATGTCCAATCCCATCTTGGCCCACCAAAACATCTCATCCACCCATTTGAATAAACACTCCATTATCTAGTGATTATAAGTTCACCCTAGGATAATAAAAATCAACGAAATCATGAATGGAGACCAACCAATTCATCCCTAATATGATTTCAAACCTAGTTATATAAAGTATAAATTTATCCCATATAAAGTGACACCTACCTATCTCAAGGGTAAAATCCCTTTACTGATGTACATTGTCACAAACCAAACTTGGTTGACCCTAAATCGGTCACCCGATCCAATCTGTGGAAAAGAACGAGAGGAATTACTAATCCTCAGAGGCTAGAGACAAGCGCCAAGGGCATCAAAAGAGATAAATGGAATAGTTTCTTCTGATGAAATAAACAAAGGAATCAATATAAATAAATAGAAAAACTAAATTTAATATGATTTACAAACCTTACATTATTTACATTTACAATTAATGAAACAACAAATAATACTAGAATAACCACACCGAACCTGACACCCAATATACCTCCATGTGACCCTGAGGGTCACTCTTCTATCAGCTACCACTAATTGACCAAAGAAATCGAACCCAATCTAATCCTACAGCTGGAACTACAAATATAAAATCAATAGGCGTGAGTATTAAAACTTAGAAGGTATTATCAAATAATTATATTCTCAATGCACATTCTTTAAATAAAGAATCATTGATTAAAAGGATTGAAATAAATTATATAAATATAGGTTTTACAGACTTTTCATTTCGAATAATTCAAATCAAAATTCCATATCCCTCGTAATTTTAAAATAATATCCACACATGGGAAGAGTTAGGTTCATATAGAAGAAGGAAATAGGACTAATTTAGAAACCCTTATTTTTCCTTTAAGAGAAAAAGGGAAATACATGTTCTTTTAAACAACTTTCTTGAATCCTTTTTAACAAAAACACAGCTTCATAATTTTCCAAAATAATACAAAACTAATCACAAAGATCCTGATTCCACACAATAGGGTAAAGGTAACTAACGGTACTAGTATCAGAGAAGCACACGAAAACCAAGGAACTCAGAGGAGAACCATAACATACTATATGTGTGACTCATCTCGAAGAAATTCCCTACTCAATGACACCATAATTCCTAAACCCCCAATTATCTCCCTACATAAAATTAATGAGGGGCACAATCCCATTGCAATGATAATAAAATAACCCACTATTATGGGATACTAGCTAGTACAACAACCTAGACTAGTGCAGAAATTTTTTTCAGAATTCAACTTTTCTATGTTAGGTTCTCAATCTATGTTCACAAATGGGGTGTTCCAAACAAGTCAAACAAATGGCCACACATACCACCAATTTCACAAACCATTAAAAATAAGTTAATGAAACCCCTATTTTTTCATACAAAACAATTTCCATTTTTCACACATACCTAAACCCCTTTGTAATGAATTTATCATCATTTTCACAGCTAAAAAAATTACAAACACAAGAAAAACACTCTATTTTCAAAACAATTCCATAGGCCAAGCCCCTTTTTATAAATACATGAATAAATAAAAATCAATTCCAAAACACATCTTGCACAAATTAAAATTTTACAATTCATATTGAATAGTGAACATCAAGTTTGACATGTCAAGTATTTAATTTTACTTTAAAATCCTTTTCTAGAATCATATGCACCTTATGTTCCCTTAAGAATAAGGATTACACCTTTCAAACAATTATTAAAGAACACTTTCCCAAAACATTACATGAAAGAACTCAAAAAAAATATAGCCAATTTCATGCCAATTAAATTTAGGAATCCATTTTGGATTTCCCAATCACCATTTTTTGACATCAAAGTTATATATGTATATATATAACAATAATATGCTGAAAAAAATTATAAACCACTTGAAAAATCCAACTGAGCTATTTCTTAAATAAATGGTGTGCACAATTCAACAATTCCACACCGCATATTCAAAACAATTAAACAAAACAACTCATTTATCATAGAACAACTATTCTAAAAATAAAACATCCCTAATTAGTAACTATGGATTTTGAAAAATTAATAAATAAATTAAATCAAAAATTTAAAGGCAAGGTGTAAATAGATCCTACCTCAATTAATGAATAACTTCATGAAACCAATGTGGAACCTCCATCGAACCTCAACCACAGCCAAGGGAATCTAAATCCAACCTAAAGCATCAATATTGGACCACACATTTTAGGCTTTGACACAAAATATCATAACTATGACCATGCAAGAACCCAAAACCAAAAAGATGAAGAAAAAGGGAGTACTGAAAGGGAATATGATGCAGGGGGAGGGTCATACTAACGAGGTAGTGTGCCGGAGAGGGGGAGCAGTGGAGGTGGTACTGGAGGAGGTCCTGCATTAGAGAAAAAGTCAGTGTTGGTGTGGTCAATCATCTATAGAAGAGGTAATCAGCCAGAAGGGGATGCACCAGAGGAGAGGGAACCGGCTAGAAGGGTCATGCCAGAGAAGAGGGAACCTGCATTGGAGAGGGAGGTCGCAGTAGAGAGAGTGGTCGCACAAGAGAGATGTAAAGAGAGACGTGGTTGCTCTAAATATTTGGGGTGCCCACAGGTATGGGTAACCTGGGAGAGAAGGGGGAGAGAGAGAAAAATAGATGGCTAAAGAAACTCTAAAAACCCATAAACTAACTAATTTAATAATTATAATAATAAAAATAATAACTTAAAAATAAATACAATAATCTATAATAATAATAATAATAATATAATTCTTATTAGTAATAATAATCTACATTAATAATAATTTTACTATGATTCGTAATAATTATAAAAATAATTACTAATAATAATAACAATAGAAATATTAGTAAAATTATTTAACACTCTTTTTTGTCTTAATTTATTTCCCATTAAATATTTATTTATTTTTAAATTTTGGAAACTAAATTGTTACACAACATTGATAAAATGACTTTGCGCAAACCATGCGGTAGCTGGGTCCCATTCTAGAAGAAGTTGCATGGGTACCTGTGATGACCACACAGTTTTGGTCAACTATGCAGTGCCTGCTAACTGGAATGAAACCCAACATAAAATATCGATAATAATAATAATAATTAATAATATTCCAAATAATAATAATAATAATCCCAATAATAATATTTTCATTATTATTACTATTAAAACATTAATTTTAATTTTATTTTTCTTTCATTTATCTTTTTTTCATTATTCATTTCATTTTTAATTTATTTTGAATACTGGGCAGGCGATATGTTGACTAGGACATAGCCGCAGGGTCTCTAAACCATGGTCTTCCCATGCGCTAGATATCGTCAAGCCAAAATCACTCAACATTAAATATAGACTTAATAATTTAATCCAATACTCAACTAGTACCCAAAATTAATTATCCAATACTATGAAATTAATAAAATAAAGTAATTACAATGTTCAAGGTGTGTCAATTCTTCCCATCATAATGTTTTCTTCCCTCTGAAATCCACAACAATTTTTAACCAAAAAACCAAAAAAGATACACTTTACTAGTTAAAATAGATTCCCAAATAATGATAAGTGAAGAGATAAAAAACACCCCCAATAAGAGAAATGATAACAAGATGAACTTGGGAGACCGAAACGGACTCCCCAATAAGTTCCACCCACCCCCAAAATCTTTGACACCTCTAGTTAATCGATCTAAAAAGTAACAGAACTTCCAAAATGCTAAATATATCCTTAAAAACGTACACCGTAAACATCATCAAATGAAACTAAACTATTCACCCAAAACCACCAAATGAATTAAAACCACATTCAATGAAAATATAAATAACCTTACTTCAATAAAACTATTGGGAGCACTCTTGTAAGAATATTTAATCAAAAGAGAACTTATAATTATGAATTTCTACATAATACCACCCACAACCAAACTGATACGAAGAATGAAGTTGTGATACAGACATGGGGAAGCCCGAATGGTCTCCCCACCTTTATAAACCGACCAACACCTAAGATGAAATTTGTATAGCAACACAAGGAGGCTCAATCAAACTACCCAGCATAAGAAATAATGAAATTAAATGAACTCAAAAACCTTCCTGGTACTAATAAAAAAACCCAACATATGGGGAGGTAATGGAAGGTACCAACTAATGGGGCATCAAACCACAACCGACACATCCCAACAACTTAACACCCTCAGAAAAACACAAATATATCCACTCTCGATTCATACAAACAGGCCACACAAGGCCCCCTTAACAAAGGCTACACCTAGTGAGAGACAGCCACCATATTTTTTAAGAAAATGATGCAACTAAACCTCCTCATAACTAAAGAGAAAATCTGGAACCTAAACGGTCATAATATGGAAAGGAGTTTCCCAGTCCTCCTTCCACCAAATAGTAAAAATTAATACATAACAGCTACATTGGAGGCTTAAATATCTCCATTTCACATGCTAAAAATAGAGTTCATACTAGAGCCTTCTCACACTGTTGGGGTTCTACTAACTACTGATTAGCTTTTCTCTAGGCCCTATGGATAGATCTATGATGATTGAAGCATCTCTTACCTCACATTCATGCATTAGAAACCCCCGAACAAATACACGGATCAATATTTCACAAAACACAATTCCATTGAAATAGGAGTTCAAAAAGGTTCGAAAATAACCATACATACAATTGAAAAATTAATAAACACCACTAGATGTGACTATTACACACAAAGAACATTACAATGAGAATGAAACTGGACTAATTAACAAATATTGTCTTACTCCTGCAAACAGGCGGGGGTGTTCTCCTAAAGTATGGGTCTAGATATACGATGATTCTTGGAAACACCCTCACAGAACCGTTGCAAGTGACCCAAGCATCTAATGGTGGGGTAGGTTCTTGGATAACATGGGCATAATGGATTCATGGGACACAGCTTTCCACACTGATGAAAAACTATGGTATTTCTCAGTAAATAAGTTGATAAGAGGTATATAGGCCTCTTATTTTCCCTATCAACACCACCATAATCAGGCCACTTCTCATTATTCTTATCAACATTATCTTCACCACTTCCAAAAACCATAGGATGTTTTTCCATATCAAGATCTCATGCTAACTCATCTTCTAGAAAAAAGGTTTTCCTCACCACATCAGAGAAATTTGTTAGGTTGAGCCCTGCTACATTTGACTGCAGATCAGGATGGATCACAAATTCCAAATGTCGATCCTTCGAGGGTTCTTTTACAATATATCCTTGATCATATGTAACTTGGTCCAAGAAGAATTGATAGAATACCAGCACTAATCCATCACCTTGTTGAAGATCGCACATCTCCATCCCCTTCCTCACCATCATCATAACAGAAAATTACTATTGGATGAATAAAGGTATGAAGAACTACCAAGTAAGGTCTTTCAAAGTGTTTCTTTAAGACAAAAAATTATACCATTTCTAGGTTAGAACTTTGATCATAAAGGTATCTATATTTACCTTCAATTCCTTAGGCAACATGAGGAATCTGAAGTTTCTCTGAATCCTCTTTATCTACTCCTCTTCTTTGAGTGGATCTTCTTGACCATAAAATTGGGGAGGATTCAAATTATGTAATTCAATAATGTAGTCTATAGGTTGGTCAACTGGAGTTTTTTCTAAATATGAACCTCTCAAAGGTGCACCTTGGGGATCCCTCAAATCTTCGAGGGGAAGTGAACTAAGAAATCAGTAAACAATTGACCCAATTAAGTCTAATCCAACAATAGGGATTCTTCCTCTCAAATGCCATAAAAGAAACACCAATCCCAAAATAAAAGGGACATGCCACACCACTTCAAGCTATCAAAAAATCACATTTTTCCTCAAAACATTTATGCAAAATAAAAAACTTAAAAGATTGAACCCCCACCAATAGTGTACTATAGGGTCTCACAAATGAATATCCTCATGCCATACCAGGAAACCATCAACATTATCATATATATACATGCATGTGTTCACTCATGGAAACACCAAAGGTCAGAAAAACCTCTTCTATTTTTCAAAAAAAAAATACATTACCATTTATAATTCAAATTTTCACAATTCTAAAACATGACGTTTCAAGGGAATTTTCTTAATTAAGGAAAATATGAAATTCCTCACAAGAGGGAACTAGGGTCTATGGGAGACTTAGCCATATGTTTGGTGACTATATTCTAATCACACCACCACCATGATGAGTTATTTAGAATCATGTCTCTAGCTCCTCATGGATTTACAAACCATGCGAGCTCACGAAGGCCACTTGTCTAACTCCTTTATCATTTTCAAACACCAATCAATCTAAAAGAACAAAAGGACACCAACAAACTCAGAAATCCCATGGTTGATAGAGGTTCGAAATGAGTAAGGGTTCCTAACATCTTTCTTGTTTCTATATTCCATGCTCTGAAAATCCTACTTGTTCTACCTCGACATCCCCATGTAACAAAGGGTGCTCTAAAAAATAGGGTCAACTAAAGAGATGACCTTATTTGATACCATTTTTTCATGACTCAATCAGTTTTGAACCTGAATTGGTCACCCAAGCCTATCTATGGAAAGGATTGAGAGGCATTCCCGATCCTCCTGGGTTGGTAAAAAGTGCCAAGGGGATCATAAGAGACATAGAAAGTAGTTTCTCCTAATGAAATCAACAGAGGAAACAAAATAAATTAAATGGTAAATCAAACTAAATATTATTTCCAAACATTACATTATATACATTTATAATTAAATTAAGAACAAAACGTACAAAAATAACCATATTAAACCAGACATCCAAGACACCACCATTTGACACCAAGGGCCACTCTCCAACCGACAACCTCTTATCACCCAAGGTGATCGAACCCAATTCAAACATATATCAGTAACTAAAAACAAAAAAACTATAGGCATGTGTATTAAAACATGGTAGGTAGCCCAAATAATTCTACTCCCAATGCACATTCTTTAAATAAATAAATATTGATTAACATATTTGAAATATAACCTATAATTATAGCTTCTCCAAACTTTTAATTTTAAAGAATAAACATCAAAAATCAATTTCCCTAAAAATTTTGAAATAATATTCAGAAATTGGATGAGTTTGGTTCATAGAGATAAAGGAAACCAGACCACTTGGAAACCATTATTTTTTCAGTAAGAGAAAAAGAGAAACACTTGTTATTTCAAACAAATTTTATGAAACCTTTTAAACAACAACACACATTCACAATTTACCAAAATAATACCAAAAAAAGCACCAAAATCATGATTTGACATAATGGGAGCAATGGACCTAATGGTACTAGCATGAGAGAAACATGATAAAACATAGGAACACATAGCAGAGCCATAAAATACAATACATGTAACTCATAATGAAGGCATGCCAAACCCGATTACATCCTAACGCCAAAAGGTTTGATCGCCACCCTACCTAGCCTGACTGAGGGGCCTAATCCCATAGAAATGGTAATAAAATAACCCCCCTAATATGGTTCACTAGCTAGTACAATAACCTAGACTACTGTAGTAAACGTTCTCAAATTTCCTCTTTTCTATGCTAGGTTCCCATAATAAGTTCACAAAGGGGGTGTGCTAAAAGATTAAAACAAAAATCCACACATACCACTAATTTCACAAACCATTACCAAATAATTTAATGGAAACACCCTTTTCCATAAAACAATCTAATTTCCATTCTGTACACACACCAAAACCCCTTTGCAAATCATTTATCATCGCTTCCACACATCACAAAATACTTTTTTTACAAACATAGGAAAACAATCCATTTCCAAACTAATTCAACGGGCCAACCCCATTTTAATAAATCCACACATAAATCAAAATAAATTCCAAAACATTCCTTACAAGAATTAAAATTTTACAATTTATATTGAAAAGCACACATCAATTTTGACATTTCACGAATTTCATTTTCCTTTATAACCCTATTCAAAAATCATCTGTATCTTAAGTTCCCTTAAATGCAAGGTTCTCACCATTTAAAAAATTCATAAAAAACATTTTCTGAAAACATTAGACCAAATCACTCACATAATACATAGCCAATTTCATACCAAATCAATTTAGGAATCCATTTTTGAAATAAAAATCGCCATTTTCTGACATCACAATTATATATATATATATATATATAACATGATTCAACCAATTACAAACAACATGAAAAATACAACCTTACTATTTCTCAAATAAATAGTGTGCACAATCCAATAATTTCACACCGCATATTCAAAATAATTAAACAAAACAACTCAATTCACATCGAACAACTATAATAAAAATAACACATCACTAATTAATAACTAAGGATCATATGAAAATAAGAAATAAAAAAAATCCTAAATTTAAAAGCAATGTGTAAAGGGTTTGTACCTCAATTAATGAAGAAATTCCCAAAACTTGTGTGGAATCTAAATCGCACCTCAACCGCACCCAATGTAAGATCAATCCAACTTAAAGAATCATTATCGAACCCAAAACATTAGGTTTCAACCCTAAAAATAGAAACCCTAGCTATTGAAGAACCCCAAAACATGAGTAAGAAGAAAAGGGGTTACTGGAGGGGATATTGCCCCTAAAGGGGGGTCGTGCTGGCAAGGAAACATGATGGAGATGGAGAGTGGCACCGGTAGGTCATGAGATAGAGAGAACATCGGTGGTTGCGGGGACGAGGAGAAAAAGAAGAGGGATCAGTTCAGATGGGGTTAGGCCAGAGGAGAGTGGACTGACCAATATGTTCGTCCTGGAGGAGAGGGATCCAGCACTGGATAGGGGGCCATGCCGGAGAGAGCAGACAAACCAAATATATCTGTACAGGGAGGGGGTAGTTCCGAATAGGGGTGTAAGCATAGGGAGGGATAGAATGGAAGGGAAGGGGAGAGAAATAGAGAGAAAAAGTTAATGAAACCCCAAAAAATAAACTAACTAACTTGATAATTATAATAATAATAATAATAAATTTATAATAATAACAATAATCTACAATAATAATAATAATAATAACATAATTCTTAATAAAAAAATTATCAACATTAATAATAATCATAATAATCATAATAATTATAATAATAATTACTCATAAAAATATTCATAATATGAATATTATTAGTGTTATTAAACACACTTTTTTTCTTAATTTATTTCCCATTAAATTTTTTTTTATTTTAAAAATTGTGTACATGCACGATTACCCCAAATGGCTCGACTGATAATGCATAAACCTTGCATTAGCATTTTCCCATTCAAGAAGTGGATGCATAGGTACCTAGGATGGTCCCACAGTTTCTCTTTACTGTGCAGTGCCTGTGCACCTTCTTAAAACCCACAATAAATTCCCAATAATAATAATAATAATAATAATTAATATTCTTAAAAATAATAATAATAATATTATTATTATTATTATTATTTTCATAATTATTACTATTAAAACAATACTTTTAATTTTATTTTACTTTCATTTAACTTTGTTTTATTATTCATTTAAATTTTTATTTATTTTTAACACTTTTAAGGACACACATTGACCAAGGCATAGCTACACGGTCTCCAAACTGTGCTCTTCCCACACGCCAGATGCTGCAAAGCCCGATATACAAAAATTTAAATAAAAACACAAAAAATTAAACCGGGACTTAACCAGAACCCTAATAAAATTATCCAAATCCTGGAAAATAATAAAATAATGTAATTACAATGGTCGAGGTGTGACCTACATCCTCCATTTGAATCCCTATCGGAGTATCGAGCATCATGAATCTATCATAATTATAAAGTCTAAACCCAAGTTACTTTAAAAAGGGAACAAATATAAATCTATGTGAATCCATTATTTTAAAAATTATAGAAGTTAAATTAGAGGAAACTAGAATAGTACTTATGATAGTAGAAGTTTTGGGATCCTTCTCATCAAGGGTTTATTTCACATTATATATCTATCTTGAACTACGGTCCTATGGTACTTTTTGGCTACCTTGATTAGACCCACAGAGTTTTCACTATTATATAGGGGCCAAACTACCATAGAAATAACCACCACCTCAACCTCAGTGGACAACTATAATCCAACTCCCTTCTTAATGAGAAGCTATTGACCCAACTCCAGAATGTGGAGTCAGTGCAGACACTCTCTCACTAGTTCTCAGAGAAAACGTTCTATAGATGTTATTTAGATGGCCCATCTTTCCGCAATATCATCACTTGACTGGTACTCTTGTACATTGAAGCCTCATTTGTCCTAGTCTACCACACAGGTAGCACCTCACCTAGCTACTTGAGTATGTGGTCTGGCTGGTAATATCATCGCATGGATCAAGATGCTAAACTACCCTAGCTCTCACCTCCAACCTCCCTCAAGATTCATTCTCTGATAAGAACCTAATTCACTATTAAAGGAATAGTAATTAGCTAAAAGAAATTCACTGGAGATCAGTTGTCGTACCTGAGACCATCATTAAATTTTCAAGTCTAGATAACTCATAAACCATCAGAATATGTGTAATGCACTAGAGCTCAGTAAAATGGGTCGAGTAATCCATGTCTGATAGTGTTCCTGGATCCAGGTACAAGAACTCATGGAATTTATCAACCCACAACATCTCAGGATATAAATAATCATTGAATTCCATATGAAAATCCAACCAAACCATCTCCATATGATGACCCATATGAGTAATGACATCCCACCATTTCTTAGAGGAGTCACACAACATACAAATAGTGAGCCTTACCCACCTATCATGAGGCATCTCTAGAGTCTTGAAGATAAATAGCATGGACTCTATCCATGACTCTATATCATGTTGTTTACCATCCCACAAAAATGTGTGAGGGTCCCTCTACTAGAACTCACTCGTCATCGCTACCATAGTCAGGGCTGGTCATGGTGCTCCTTGAATGGTTTGCATGAATCGAAAGAACACATCATAGAGAAATTTCTAAACACCTATGTCTGGTATAACTACTTCTATCATAGCTAAAACTATTGGAGAATAGGTTGGTTCCCCATAGACCACCACTTTCAGTGTGTGGTTATCACCACCCTCCCGGTATAATACTAGAGGATGTCATACTAGAACAACTCTACAAATTATAAGAATACACCTTTGATAAATATCATTATCAATGTTTACATCTCAAAATCACAAATACATAAATATGATAGTACAAGACTTCCAATAAAAGAAGACACCCCTCTTCCTACTCCATGAGTCATATTTTGGTGATGCATAGATCACATATAAAATCTGGAGACGCCACATAGTTCCCACTACTAGGGACAGGTCTGGGTCAAGTTCTCTAATATAAACAATTTTATCATCAATTTCCTTTTTATTTTAATCCTTATAATCATTATGATATGAATTCAAAACCGTTTAAAATTTATATCAGACTCACTTTAAATTGGTTAATCCAAATGGTTTTCAAAATTCCAATCCATGAGATCCCGTACTCCTCATGAACCAAAGTGTAGTTTCATCCTAATTCACACCATAATAAATTCTAAAATACCTATCACTGTAAGAGTTATATCTATCATGAAACCTATCACAAAATCATTGAATAAGTAGTCCATACTAAATGGCGTGTCATAATTCATGACATGGTATTGCATACAGAATCATAGATGAAATATGAGATTAAATACCCTCATATCATCAGTTTAGAACACGATATAACCCAAAATAATGTAAATTATAACATGAAAAATCAATTGTGTCACCCAAAGTGGAATCAAGTCAACTATAATAGTCAAAATCTAGAAAATAACAATTTAATTTGAGGTAATTTGTTTTTTCATATACACGGGTAAGCTACATTTGGGAATAACCCATTACCAAACTCTAATTCATTAAAATCCCTTTGAATTGTATCTAAATATTACATGAAACTAGAAAAATAAAATCTAACACCAATTTATAATGCCCTGGACCAGGGTGCCAATGAATAGTGCCTTGATACTAGTTGTCCATGTGGCCCCAAGCACATCTCCCCAAATGCCAGAGGCTGCTGACTAGCAGTGAGGTCCTATGGTGTGTCAATGGTGATATTATTCCCTCTTACAATAGATTAACTCAATAGAATATCAATCATAGATATGTAATGGAAGCATTAAACCATACACATAGTGGATAAATTGTATGAATAGGTAATGATGACAAAAGGAAGATCATATACTATAATGGTTATATGTGTCATGTGTCTAGTTAAGTATCCAAAACATGTACACAAGGAAGGTGTACAATACATGGAACAAAAGTACAAAAAAGGACAAAAATTGTCCACAAGAATCATGAGCCTCAGCTTAGTCTGATGCTCCCTAGCACCAAAGAAGCTATCAAGAACCTATAAAATGGAAATTTACATTATCCAAATGAATAATCATATAGTCTGTTGGGTACCCAAAGGTGGCCCAAACTAGGTGTGGGACATAATCTTTGTAAGAGAGCACCAAAGTTCAAGTTCCAATCAGTGAGTGAATATACAATCAAAGTAGTGTGCATGTCGTAATTGAGTAAGTAAAGTAAGTACTAAATGAAAACATCCTATAAAACACATGTTCTCATTTTAAATAATATGATTTAACAATTCAATTCTATTAATTTATAAGTCTTAAGGCCTGGAACGTTTCCCAACATTACCTATGATAGCATGATCAAAGGACGTTGAAACTGGCCATCCATAAAGTGTAACATAGAGACTAAATCCATGCTTTTTCTTTAGAATGGAATATTCATCAAATTCCCTTCCAGTCCATCCTTGGAAATCCATATAGAATTCCAAGTATCACTCGGTATATTGGAGTCAAACCATATGAGTATATCCTTGTAAATCCATATAAGGAATTCCATATGTCACTCGGTCATTATCATGGTAAAATACTGTTGAATCTGTCCATAGAATTCTCATATAAATACATTTTTTACCTAATTCATATAAACAAATATCAAAATCAATAACATTTAATCATCATCATCAAATAAATTCCATTTAATTCTATTATGTTCAACACCAAGAGTAACTCATTTACACCACACCTCAAAAGTTTAGTAAAAGTATTGGACAAGCTAAAAAGGATTACTCCTTAATTTACTCAAGTGGTCATTTCAATATAAAGATCAATTCAATAATAAATAATAAATTTCATGGAATAGAGAAGGTATATAGAATTTATCCCCACTTCTTAGTCAACTCCATTTAAAATTGATATTTTAATTCAAACCACATATAAATTCATAAATTTATTTATTAGTTTGATTCACTATTCAATTCAAAAATCACATCCCAAGGAAATGTATAAATAAAAATAGCTCAAAGGTATCCAAATTCATAAACCATATTAAAGGTTCATTTAATTAAACAACACACCCAAATGGGTGGTTCTAGTTTCAAGGTCTTAAATCTATAATAAATCATGAAGAGTATTCTTTGATGACATAGGAAATACCTTTCAATTCAAGGCTTAAATACATTTCAAGGTGTCTCCTAGAAATTTGAAACACATCCCAATGTTATATATAAACACTTCAACTTTTAATAAAATAAAAAATACCACCTATCGTAAGTTCACACTTGTTAAATCATCTAGTATCAACACAAAATTTACTTGTATTTGCAGAAAATTGATGGAAGGATAAGGAATGTATTAATAGAAGAAATTATCTTACAACTAAGAAATTTGACCCCAAATCAAACTTATAATGCCTAAAAAGAATTTTATAACTCACTGATTAGGATCTAATGAGATGAGCGGGATTTTAATCGGACACCGGACAAAGGTGATACTTCAATTCTATGAATATTCAACAAATAGGGATCCCAAATAGTGATTTTTCTATGGGGGTAGGAATGAGGAGAGTAGGTTAGAAAGATAAATAAGTAAAGGATTTATGGTAAATTCATCCAAAATTGGGAATCATATGGGTTGGACGCACAGTTTCCAAAACATGTTCCAACCATGAATGGTTAGGTGTAGGAAGTGTTCACTATGCACGGTTTGTCTTCATGATTTTAAAAACTATGAAAAGACTCTTGAAAACTCCACTATAAAAAATGAATCCATTATCAGATGGTCATGTAACCCATTTCACATGGTTTCTTCTAATAGAGAACGATCCTTTATCCCTCTCCCCAAGTCTCACAAGGTTACTCAGACCATGAGGCTCGCCCCATATAGTTTATTCTAACCATGTGACGTGCCATTTTAAACTCAAAAGCTGGGTTTCAAGCTCCAAACCAGCCCTAGACACCACCAAAACCTCTATGACCTAAAATTGAATTCATGTTAGGACTTATTTAACCATTTAAACAGAAAAATTGATAGAAATTGAGGGATCTATACATTAAGAAAGAACAAGTTTCTTACGATAATCATTTATTTGGAAGTTTGTTGAGAGATAAGTGACATGATGTTCCCTTAAACCACCATTACTACTACACATTTGGAACAATTGAAAGAAAAAATAATGATGTTGAATTCAAGAACGCAAGTGAAATAATAAGTAGTGGGGATTCTATAGATAGGTGGTCATAGGATGTGGAATTTATGCTCTATTTTTAGGATAGAATAATGGTTTATTAAACCCTAATTAAGGATTTTATGGATGTATTACCGAACTCTAGTAAAAGGATTTTATCCTTGAGTGAAGATAGTGTATAATTACATCATATTATGGTTTTAGTGGACTTGGATAAATAGGTGTGTAGTAGATAATGTCTCCTAATTCTTGACTTATAAGAGAATAAAGGTGAATCATTAGTGACCTGTGGGGATTTTATATACTTTTCCTTTTAAAAAATGTATGTGGGAATATATAACAATGGATTTCATGACGTTATTCTTTGATTACCCATAGAAACATGATTTGATATGGGTGACTGAGGATCAACTCACAATGTTATCCCCCAGCTATAATATTTTAGATATTTTCTCAATTAGGGACATGGGTATGATGCATGTGGATGATTTTTGAAGTATTCATATAGTTCCTTTATCTATTGTTTCATATAAAGTCCCTTTATTCACATTGATAATTTAGAGAGGGTTGTGGGAGGAAACGAGTACTCAGCTAAAGAATAGTATGTCAGACAAACATCTACATAGAATATGACATATTAATCTTAAAGGATATGCTTCAATATTGTGTGATAGAATTTAAAAGATCATGAGAGGATTGTATGGATTTGGTAGAGTTCTCTGTAATTATAGTTATTAAGGGACTATTTAGTTCGATTAATTTCAATTTTTATTCTTATTTCTATGTTTATACATATTTTTGTAAGTGGAATTGTGAGAGATATCACTTTTGTATCCAAGTTCAGTATAAGGGATAAAGGATTTGATTGATATTTTATAAAACAAATTATTGATTGATAAGATTTAGTAGAAATATTATGTTAATCATCATTGATATCAATTTTTGTTGTGTTTTTTTGGATATAATATTCTTATAAGCATCAATGTAGTTGTGAAATAGATATCATAGGATGAAAAGGGAGTGGGATCATCAATATTTGGTCCATTCAGCATTATATAGGGAATTGGTAATTTGTATTATTGATTTAAATTTCAAAAAAACATATATTTTAGTAAAAAATATGTTATATGTCTATATGTTAAGGTGGGTCCAAATAGACCCATCCCATATTGTTTTCCATGATATAGTTGATTTGGAGTTGGATGCAACATTTATGGAATTACCATTAAAATTTTTTGTTATATAGGATAAGAACATGAGAGGATTTAGTATTCTATTGGTGAGGGTATTTTGGAATCATGGTCCAATTCAAGTAGAGATGTGGGATATAGAGGATCAAATCCTACATAAATAGTAAACATTATTTTAGGAGAACAAATATTTGGGAATATTTGGATGAAATATCCAAGGGTGGGGAGAATTGTGATATCCTATGATTTATATGTAAGATTTAAAATTGGTTTTTTTGATTCTTATAATTTTTTATTTTAGAATTTTTTGGGTTCCAGTGAGCACTACAGGGTTATGTTTCATGATATTGAGGAACATGTAATAAGCACATTCAGGTCACTAGGGTTAGGTAATGAAAAATTAATGCTTAGTGGATGATCATAGGTGGTCATTATGGTAAACCATACAGTATTGGATTTTTAGATGGAGATGAGTTCATGGTCTTAGGTGATTATTCGGGGATAATGTTTGGTTATTATTTTGTGGGAATGTTCACCTTTACAATTTTTGCACGGTCTCATTTGTATGTTAATCCAAGAATTGTTTCCATATTTTGTATTAAAACATTTATATTATAAATACCTATATAAACTCCAATGAGCTCCACTAAACACACCAAATAAAATAGGAATGTCCCTAGGGATCCATTGGAGTGAAATTAGGTAAACTCCATTATCAAAGGATGAAATTATCTCTATAATCAATCAGATCAACACCTGATATGATGTTTGATCTTATTGATGTTATCTGTTCTTTAATATAACTTCATCTCATTATTTTTATTTATTATTCATTAGATATATATATCAATTTAGATTATATATAATTCTTTGTGTTATAGATTTCAATAATTAATATAAAAATTATGATATTGTGATCATGTTTCTATGGTTTAGAGGACCAAATTGTGGTTTTTGATTCTAGATTTAGTGTTTCAGAATAATTTTATAATAATTATATAATTAATTTGGATATTATTTTTTCTTTATGGGATTATGATTCCTTTTATTGTGATTTATGTGACTTTAGAGCATTTTCTTATCTGTACAGTTATAAAAAAAATTGTTAGATTGATTTAATAGATGTTGTTTTCTTGGATTTGAAAAGGTATAGAAATTTTATTTTCTAAAGGATATAAGGTTTAGTTTTCTGTAATAAACCATGTTTTTTGGTTAGTTAATGGTGGTTTCGAATGAAAACTGTTCTGTCTTAAATTGGTAGATTCATGGTCTACCACTGATGACTTTTTTGGGTAAAAAAATTGGTATGTAAAACCATTTTGGGAATTGAAATATTTTGGTATGATAAATAACCAAGAATCGCCATATATAGATATAAATGATGAATATGTAGGATATAAATCAATTTCCAAACATGTGTGGGATATGGATGGGCATAAACATGAAATTTGGGAACCACTCGGGTTGGTCACGATCGAAAGTAGGTGTATACTAAGATTATGGAATAGAATTTATATAATTTGTTTATTTATTACTCAAGTATCATTATTTTACACAAGATACTGATTTCATGAATATTTGAGTCGAACCAAGTAAAGTTTTCTTATTTAGGAAAATAATTGGATGTATTATATTCATTTACTACCTTGGTTTTATCTAGAGTTTTGATAAACTATTTATTTAAATGGTGACCATTTTTTAATGGAATTGATTACACATTCATGAATTATTATATATTTTATTTAATGAAAATGATTTGTGGAAATACTATATGGTATTCATACTCACCCCTACACACACATTTTATTATGTGTATAGAAATTTTATGTCCTGATACATGTAAGGGAAAGGCTTTAATGTTCATGGGTGATAGATCATAGGGTTTTTATTTCATAGTGGATGTGGTGTTGATAAACCTTAAATTGTTGGAGAAGTTGGACCATTCACATTGGATAAGAATCATTGGTTGTTCATCATGTTATCTAATAATCTGAGGCATGTTTTGTTTTGTTTTATTGTATACTCAGTATAATTTTTCTATTTACTTTATATTTTATTTTAAATTTGGATTTGTTTTTTAAATAAAATTTTCATTCCAATTTCCTATAGTAAGTTATTTTAATAAAGTAAAATAATACCTTGATGATTTCATTTATCCCTCGAAACTAGCTTCCAACCTCAAGTGATTAAGAAAAATTCCTAAAAACATGAGGAAATACCACCTTAAGTCTTGTGGTTTTGGGTTCTTGGGTTAAGTCCCTCACACTACTACTCTTTTTAAAACAAAACAATGGAATTCCATCATGAAAACATCATATCTATAATTAAGAAGAAATTTTATTCTTAGTGATAAACAAACATCATATATTAACTACTAAATCCTTTATATTAATTAATTTAAAATAATTTATGATGAACAATATCCCTGATAAAGTATTACATGATTCTTGAGACCCATACCCATTAGTATACCATATAGTTAATATTCTCTCACCCATTAATGATATGTTAGTGATAAAGGTCCTAATATAAATAATTTGGTCCCTCTAGATCCATGGTTGGTTTACCTAGTTTACATTACCCATAAAATTCTACTAATATTGGTGGCTTTTCAAAAGTAATGAAATTATCCCAAGTTCTATTTCCATTATACATCAAAAAACTCACTCTAATTCCATTTTAAATAACATTACCCCACCAAGACACTTATTTATTTAGTCAAAATGTTGATATTAGTCCCTAAATATCACAAATACTAGTCTATAAGGTAAATACTAGTGCCAAGTTTATAAAATTCACTTTATCAAAGTCATTTCAATTTTTATTTGAAAACATACCAAAAAAACCGATATAATTTTCAATCACTATTATAAAAAATATGAATACATCCCTAGAAAATAAATTCATAATATGCCATTAAACCAATAAAATAAAATAATCTGGGTAGAAAAATTGATCCATGTTAATAAATTCAATCATACATAATACAAAAAAGAAATAAAAAATCATACCCATAAAATTTTTTCTACAAAAAAAACAATAAAATAGTTAATTCCTTCCCAAAATCCAACACAACCATATAAAAAACAAAAATGGTAGGTAAAATTTGGAGAAATTAGACACTACACTCAGTAAGATCCTAAGTAACTACATTATTTTAATATAAATTAATCATACCAATGCCTCTATGAATAAAATAGAAAAAAAAATATTCCATCTCATATTAAAGGGTAATCTGCATCCCTATATGTCTCACCACAATCATACTCCCCTAAAACATAGTGTGGGTATATATATATATTACACCACCAAAAAAATAAAATGTCATAGAGTTCCCTTACAAAATGTACATACCTATTATATTTCAACTAGTCCATATCATAATAGGATAATATAATATCTTTAATACAAAACAAATATAGAAAGTATGGAAATGAAAAATCCCAAATAATGTAAGTGGTCAACTATCAAATACAGCATGGATGGTGGATAACATTAGGAATCCAATAAAACGCGGATAATATAACAGGATTAATCCCTCTAAAGTGGTGGTTTCATAGAGAATAATGTGGAACCTCATTCATCGCAAAAATAAAAAAAAATTATAATGGTATACTCATAATATAGATAACCATATGTCTAATCTCAACACATCAAAGAAATTTCCAAATATTTTTTATAATATTTTTTTATCCATCATGTTATGTTCATCACATAATTTCCACGAGTTCATTGATTCCATAAATAGGTTTGGATATCATAATAATACAATTAATTTAATAATGTCAAAAATCATTATCTCAAGATGTTATGTCTACATAATTATTGGTTTCTTAAAGATATCAAAGCCATATCATTTCACCATATCAAAATTATCATATTATCATATTAAATTTTAAATAATCATATTTTGAATAAAACATCTGATCATTCTATCTTTGTAATGTCAAGTCCATTCATTCATCTCAGTATAATATATTCAGATAATACTTATTTAATATATACCTATATAAAAAACATAAGGACTACCATATATAAGAAATATTTTTAAAATATAATATCTAATTAGTTTATTTGGAATATAATATCCAATTAACCACTTCCCCTAATATTCACATCTTATAACATAAATAATTTTTAATTAAATTTTAAAAATATAAAATATAAAATTTACATAATTCAACATTCCACCCCTTTTAATAATTTATTTCACTATCTTAATTAGATAAAAAAATTAATACATCTATATATGGGAACTAAAATGTATTAAATCAAAAGAAACAAAATAATAGGATAATAATTTAACACCAAAAATATGGAGTATAAAATTCCCTCCAATTAAATAATCTATGATTTATTACTTATAATAAAAACCACATCAAACAAAATTAAAAATTTGTTGTTTCACTAAGTCATATTATATAAATATAAATTGAAAATAATTAAAATAAAACTAAGGGAAATATAATTTGGAAAAAGACTGAAACTGGAAGAAAAAAAAAACAACAAGGTTGAAATTATCTTCATCACATTCTACTATGAGGATAATAATTCCAATGAAAACTATGGAAAGAAAAAAACTTGTTATAAGTTTGATAATAATATTGAGAAAATAAATGATTAAATGTGATGATTAGTCATATATGTTCATTTGGAATATTGATTTTTAGAAATATGAATACCCATTATAAAATTTATTAATTTTCCATAATTTTTTAATAATAGGTACTTATTTAATATAATAATGATTAGTGATTGTTTCTATATCACAATTTATATGGTGGTTATAAATAAAGTAAATAAAATATTGAAATGTTTCTTGAAAGAAGCTATAGTGTAAAGTATTGGAAGTCTCATATATGATTCTTATAAATGTGATATTGGGAAGGAGGAGACATATCTAGAATTTCTCATTAACCAAGCCCAAGATTAACATCAATGACTATGGATTTAGTAGAATCATCTATAGGATAAGTTCATGATAGAATAAATCATTCAAATATCCATGCTAACTAAATCCATACCCATGACTCCTATCATTTATTACATCACCCTAAGGCATTATGAAAATTTATTGAGTATTTTTGTATACATAATTTAGATTGATATAAATAGGTAATTATAAAATTAATAAACAAAAATTTTATTATATGTGTTACTATGTATATTTTATTTTATTTTATGTATTACTTTTGATGTATGATTTTAATTAAATCTGTTAATATAAATAAATTAATTATTTTAATGAATATTTATTAATAAAATTAAATGAATAGTTAGTTTTTAAATAATAAATTTTCAGGATATTGGAATAAAATCATTTAATGTAAAAATAGATATTTTTCAAAGAATTGTTTTTATGTGTAATTTTTTATATTAATTAATAAAATTATCCATTGTTAAATAATTTAATTAATGATATTTTTTATTTATATACTGAAACCAATAAATCAATCTTCATCTAATGGTTATTACTTGGTAATGAATATGAATAAATTAAAATCTATTCTTAAAAACATTGTTTTATAAAATCTTTTTTATATGTGTTGTATATTTATTATAAAATAAATTTCAATTAATTTTAGAAAATTAATATAATAAAAATATTATTATATTCTCAATATTATTGAAAAAATTAATAAATAACTTCAAATTAATTTTTCATCAAAATTTTAGTTACTGAGGAAAAACAATGTTGTTGTATTAAAGGGTAAAATGAGGTTGAACGGTTAATTTATGGTTAATGGAAATTAAATTTTTTCAAAATTGTATCTAATTTTTTTATGAGATGATTACAAACCCATGTCCATTTTTCAACTTTGAATCCACTTTTCATTTTAAGTGACACTCTTTATTCATTAAAGAATGTGTATTTTTTAAAATTACACTCAAGATCATCCATAAAAGAAACCATCTACCCAATTGAACCCAAACCTATCCATAGGTTTCCTCTTAAATCCCAAAAAAAATTATATCCTCAAAAATTCTCTCCCATTTTTGGGAACTTCTCACAATAAGTAGTCCCAAAAAATTTACTTCCAAGAGGCTCTCTAAAAGAAGATCCAATTCTTAAATGTAATTTTTATTCTCCCAATAATCATTTTACATCAACTTATTATTCCTACTATTATTTAATATAATTTATCACATTAAAAACAACTTTTTTAATTATATAAATATTTTCTAAAAGTGATATTATAATTATAAAATAACATGATCTTAGTCATTCAATTATTATAACGTGTTCTTAATTGGGTTATATTTACCAAATACATGAGTGATGCTATAAAATTTACATTATGAATGGTTATTAAAACATAAATGTTGGTAATGTTTTTTAGTAAAAATTGGTTTAATATTTTATTATAAATTTGGAAATGAAATTTATATACAAATATTTGTTAATAAAAATCCTTCTTCAAATTGAATCAAAATATAAAAAAAATTTAAAAAAAATAACCATCGTCATTACTTATAAAATTAGTATGGAATAGTGGAATGATATTAAATTAAATATATATCATCTCTGAGAACATTCTAGGGGTGATAAACACATGATCATGGATCATAAAATAAAACTACTATATCAAAGTAGTTGTGAAACAAAAAGAAATATTTACACCCCATAGTTAATTTGGAAAAATAATTAATAAAAAATTTTCAATAAAGAAATGTAAATTATAGATATTATCTAAATTAAATATGAATAAAATTCTTAAATTTTTGAAGAATAATATTAAAAATAATTATATAGAAAGATAGATCATATCCGACCACATGATAATTAGAGATAATATTTTTTCTTGACTAAATATTTTTTTCATTGTGCCATACCATTTTTATTTTAATATAATCTTATAATTTAAATTTATTATTCACATATTCTATACCATATTTTACTTTTAATTTTTATAGGAAATTTTCATTTTTTAAAACAATATTTTTCTTTCATTGATTTCCTACTCCATAAAAATATGACAATGTTAAGAATAATTCTCATTCACTATAATTGTGTTTTATATTCCATATCCATGTTGTATCTTACCAAATTATTTTTTTTTCTTATTTTAAATTAAATATTAGATCTCTTTTTTACCTCCCTTATTTTTAAAACTTTATTATAAATGGAATTTGCGTCACTTTTATTTATGTGGGTAATTTTTAGAACCGTTAAAAATGATTATAAATTACATCTGTCCTCATTCATGAAAATTAGAATATTACACTTCATATTTATACTAATTTACCCATCTTTTTATCATTGTTCTATTACTGGAAATTCTTATAAAAATTTAAAAAATATTCATATCAATTTTAAAAAAAATTGATAGTGCCATATAAATTTTTATTTATGATAATGTTAACAAAAGCTAAAAAAATATATAATTTATATTCAATTTTAATTCCTCTATCTAAATAATAATTGATATATAGAATTTTGATTAATTTTTACCCTCCATATTCAGATTATTTTTGTTCCTTTTGTGTTATTTAAATCCAAGTATCATCTGATCCAATTTCAAGTCTATTATTAACAGATAACTCATGAAAATTTTTTGAACCCATTTTCTTTCCATGGGTTTATCGAAATTTGAGGTTTGATTGGTTTATTATAAAACACATTTCCATGTTTTATAATTATTTCATGGGTGGTAATGGAATTAGATATCCTTCTAATTCCTTGGTTAATGATCTCTATATTATAAAATTACTATGGGGCATAGGTGGTTAACCTAAATGCATTGAGTTCTGGGGCACATGCGTATAACCAATGTACATTATGTTATCAGACATGGTTAGTTAGCCAGATTCACTATGATATGAATTAGTTCATGGTTAACCTTAACATATGATATGATTTTATAAGCTTGACCTTGTTCCACATTGCAAATTTATGTTACAATGGTTAATTATTATCGATTCCATGTTCTTATGTCATGATTTCTGTTATGATTACATGATGACTTTTTAATGATAGTATGTTCTTATGCCTCGATCAATAAATATTCAACCATGGTTTATATTTTACACTTATGATTACAATTTCTTATTAATTAGAAATTTCTCCCATGTTCATGTTTTCTCACATTTTTCTAATGTATCAACCCCATCCCTAGTAACCCAAATTTTGTGTCTTTTTTATTACAGTGTCATAAGATACAAGGAATCTCTTTTAGAAGAACAACTATGTTTTTTATTCTTGGTAAACTAGATAAATACATGATTCCTATATTAAATTTGAATAAACACATTACAACATAATTCTTTTTTATAATATCATTATTAGACTGAGTATATTCTTGTATATCATTAATTATATGTTTAATGGATTTCTAGGAAAGGAAAAAAAATAAAAATGTGATAAAATGCCCAATAAGTGTTTTGTACAGTGGAAGCTATCATGAATCAATAATTATAATCAACATAGAAAGGTAAATAAGTGAACACCCATTTCATGTAATCCATAAACTGATAAGGAAGTTAATATATTGATAATATCAATACAAAAATATCATGGATAATTATAACATCCAGGAAAATTTAGAATATTAAAAATTTCATATTAAATAGATTATATTTTGATTTAAATCAACTAATTTATGAAAACTGAAACAATGTTTTTTATTTAATCAAGATAAAAATCAATTAAGTAGAATATTTAAAATTATATAATAATACCTAGAAATAATATTACTTTATATTGTTTCTTTAAATATATTTCCTAAAATAATATATTAAATTATTTATTAAATTATTGTTTTATGAAAAATTTATTGTTTTCAAAGTCATATGTTATAAACGTTTTATAGAAATAACAATATATTTTAAATTAATATTCAAAATTATAAATATATATTGTTATTAGAAAATATGATATTATTTTGTTTTAAAATATATGTTAATATTAATTTAACATTAAAAATAACAGCTAAATTTAAAATTTTTCAATATTTATAATATTTTTTATTCATAGTTATAATAATTTAATACATTAATGTACAAAACTATTTGTTTTATCCGTTCTAATTATAAAAATATGATTTATTTTTATTACCCTTAAATTTATATTTATATATATATATATTAATTTATTTATTTATATTAATAAATTATTATTTTTGTAAAATTAATGATTTGAATATATAAGGTTATTTGAAAAGTAATAAATAAAATTTTAAAGGCCATATATTTTATTAAAATATTATTACTATTATAATATTTTTTATAAAATTTTGGGCTATAAACATATATAATTGTGATAATTATAATAATTAATAAACTGTTTTTTATATATATAAATTATGAATATTAAAGGTAATGTATTTTAGAAAATATATAAAATTATGGGTATAATAATATACTACAATTAGGAAAATATTATAAAATATAAATTATGAAATTAAGAATATAATAAATTAATTTTATTTTGATGGAAAGATATGTATATACGAAATTATGAAATCATGTGGTTTATTAAAATTCATTTTTAAATTTATGAATAAGAAATAAAATTTGAAATATAACAAAATTACTAGTATTATTTATTTTAAAAATAATTAGATAATAATTTATGTGATGGTCAACCTCATTTTGTGTAAATCAAAATCAGAGAGATTTACTTTGGGAATTCAAGTGAGATGAGGAATTGAGCTTTGCTGAAGGGGGTCAACTGTTAGTGAAGGAATCCTGAGCGAGGTTCTAATTGAAAATGGTTTGAATGTGGGATGTATATTTACCCTAGCCTTTTACACAAAACATTACATTATTTTAAGCATAATTATACATCAGAAAACAAGCGAATGATCGTGAAGTCTAGATTCTTTGAATACTAGGTACAAAAAATTGGAAACATGGGCCTAAAACACTTCTTTTTTTAATATTTATAAATAAATATTAACTTCCTTTCATCCATAACTTCTAAAAATGATACCTTGGAGATCACATGAATTAAGGGATGAGATAAAAGCCCAGTAAGGTAAAAATCATAGTAATAAAACATCAACACATGGGTTAGAAGGTACAGTATAATGAAAATAAAAGGCATGGAACACATAGAATCAAACCACATAAAAATTGTATCATATAAACTTGAATTCATAGTAATTTGGAAGCAACATAAATCATGACTTTATAACGAGTCAAGGCTTGTTGCACATAGATGATCACAAGTCAACGTTGACCACCAATATCATTTCACATGCTAACATGAGTTAAGGATAACTGCCAAGACCGTTGCACATATCGTCTCATGATATTAAACCTCACCTAATGAACTGGATCACTATATGGGAACGCCCATGTTAACATGTTCATGAATAGTCTTTCTCACTGAGAATCATACATAATCAATCATACTCAAACATAAGGGTACCCATGTAAAAAATGGGTATCATAATCATATCATAAAGCATAATTAAAGGGTGTATCATAAAGGTGTCCCTGAAAGAAAGAAATTAAAAAATACATGGAAATTAATAAGATAAAATAAGCATATGTCATAATATTTGATTCCAAATTAAAGTGATAACATTTAAAAGTGTTTCAAAAAAACATTAAAATTAAATCATTTTAGTGTGGTTTAATGAAAATGTCCAAGATTATTTGAAAAAGAAAAATGAATAATATTTTATATAAAACCAGAAGTTAACCAATAATTTTTTCATGAAAAAATAGCAGTTTTATAAATATAATGGTTTCATAAAAAATAATCTTATAGTGTACTTGAAATTGGATAATAATTCCGGAAGTTCCCTTAAAATGGGTGTGCTTAGCGGGAAGTATTGAGGAGGAAACACCATGAAAGCATATATATCCCAAAAACAGAATGATTAATTGATCTTGATAATTGTTTTGGAAATATAATTATAATTTAGAATATTTACATAAACAGAATATATTATTTCATTTGGGTAGAAAGATATTAATAATAACTCGAAAGAATAATGGAGGTTCAGGTAGAATCCCTTGCAGAATATAGCCATGGTATCAGGTGTACTTAAGATGATTAATGAGAGAGAAAAGGGTTTCTAATATTTTACACATCATGAGGGAAGTATGGGGTGAAAAACCATACCCCAACATTAGTAATAACTCATAAATGGATATAACATAGAGGAGATTCTTGAATAAAATGTAAAAAAGAGAGGATCCATTAAATTAACTCAGATGGTGTTCTATGCTTGATCTTAAGGACCTTAATAATAAAATTAGGTTCATTAATTAATAATCAACAACCATACACTAGATGTTATTGATTTATTATAACCATATTATGTTCATTAATGTCCTTTTTTATGACTTAAGAGGTTCAATTTCATTGTTTGGGAGTGTTTTCTTCCTTGGTTTTAATGATTAGTTCCCTTATATTCATGTTCGGATAAACATATCAGATGAAAATGGTTGTATAGAATAGAATTTAAATGATGTTAGTGAACATATAGAAGATTAAATTTTTATAAAATTCATTTGGTTATTTGGAGTGAAGGTGAATCATTATATAAAGCATTAATGATAATCTCTTAGATTAATTTGACGATTTTTCTCACAATTAACTTTTTTGGTATTATTATTTTCCATAATGTGTGAAAATGGATTCCAGAACATCAAAAAAATTAAAATAAATGTTTAATAGTCTATTTCAACCAAAAAAATGTCTTCATGACCAGAATTAAAGATGGTAATATAAATTTATTACTCGTCGTCCTTGAATTTGATAAATTAACACATCTCGGACAGTGTTATCTTTTATTTCATATAAAATGAGGGGAAATGAGATATGATAATGAATTATCTGACTATCATAAAAACATTCCATTAAATTTATGTTACTAGAGTTTACAAAAAAAAAATGGATGAGGAAGAAAGGATAACATAGGAACATGAAAATAAAATGAAAGAAAAGAAAAGAGGAATTTTCCTCTTGATTTGGACTTCCTTAAGAGACTCTTAAGGGGAGTGGATTTTCTCTTTCGAGGTGACCAAGGGCTGATGAAAGTTCGCGAGAAGCTTGGGGAGTTATTTAGTTCGAATTTAGGGAACAAGTATTGATAATAGTAAAGAGAAGATCGGAGTGTGGGTGGTTTTATTGTGGAGGGGAGGAGGGTTTTCTTAATATTTTAATCATTGGTTTTTTTCTATAAGACAACCAATAGTGATGATTCCTTACCAAAAATAGTAATAATTGCATGTTAATTCGAACTAATGTTCCTTAGATCAGCCATGATCCTAGGAATAGTCCATTTAGATTATAATTTATATATACGGTAAATTATCGTATTTCACTATTCATCATAAATTCAAATTATAAGAAAAATATTTGGAATTCAGCCTAACTATTTTTTGACATTTAGAATCCAAAAATGAATGAAATTTTTTTATAAAAATTTCTATGTATGATTACTTTTATTTTTAATTAAAATCATAATTTACATGAAAAATACATATTTTAAAATTAGGACTGATTTTATAATGCATTCAAAAATTACATAAGGTCTTATAAAATTATCTTGAAACTAAAAGACATAAAATTGTGAATTTATTAAAACCTTTTATGGAAATATATTTTCTTCTAAATTAATTATTTATTTATGACTTATAAAAATACAAATAATTTTACTATGGTCATATTATGACTTAAAAGATGCCTAAATTTTATTTATATATTCATGGGTGAGGATACTATTCTTTTGGACGATTTACTATTCATAATGGTCATATTACTATTCATAAGTGTAACAGTACTATTCCTAAGGGTTAGTTACAATTCTCTAAAATTATTTTTGTCTTATCGGACTCCAAACATCATACTAATCTCAATCGTGTATGTCATAATTTCAAAATTCAAATCACAAAAGTGAAAATATTATATTTGATGGTTGTATAGTACTTAGAAGTTCATTGTGTTGTGATTTTATGTGATTATAAGACATAATTATAAGATGGGTTTTTCCATTGATAAAACATTGGGTCGTTACATAAATAGGTGTCGGTGCTTTTCCTTCATTGCCTCCTTCAGTTCCCAGTTTGCTTCTTCCGTGCTTATGATTCTGTCGTAATACTTTGACCAGGTGAGTAGTCTTGTTACATAGTAGTTTATCTATACGATCAATTATCGTTACTGGATTCTCCTCGTATGAAATCCCATCCTCCATCTGTACCACCTCTGAGGAGAGCACATGTGAAGGGTCTAATATGTACATCCTTAAGAGGGATATATGAAATAAATCATGTACATTAGACATGATAGGTTATTCGATAGGCCACAACCCCAACATGATCAAGAATCTCAAAGGGGTCGATGTACCTAGGACTTAACAATCCTTTCTTCCCAAGTCTCGTGACCTTTTTCCGTGGAGATATGCATATAAATAACATTTCTCCAACTTTGAACTCATGGTCTTGTCAATGATTTTATGCATTACTCTTTGGACAACTTTGGGATACCTATATGTGTTGCTAAATTGTTTTCACCTTCTCAACCATTTTTTTGACCATTTTTTGTCCCAGTTACCTACAGTCACCTACTTCATCCCAGCTTGTTGGTCTTCTTATACTTTTCTCACAAATGCCTTTGTATAGTTTCAATCAGATGCTTGAGTGGAAACTATTATTATAAGAGAATTTGACCTGTAGAATATATTGGTCCTATCATCCTTTGATGTCTATAAAACATGCTCCCGACATTTATTCTAGTGTCTGAATAGTTCACTTAGATTGGTCATCATTTTTAGGTTGAAAGGCCATACTAAAGTTTAATTCAGTGCTTAGAGCATGTTATAGACTTTTTCAGAACTATTAAGAGAATCTCGGATATCTATCAAATATAACAGATAGTGGTACTCCTTGTATCTTTATCACCCATTTGATATATATCTATGAATTCTGACCTAATGGGAATTATTCTCAAATTTTGATAAAGTGATATGTCTTTGAAATACAATCCACAATGACCCATGTAGCATTGTTTCCCCGGGATGTCCTTGGAAATCCAGTGACAAAGTCCACGGTGATTTTTTCTCACTTCCATGTCAGTATGGGTAGTGGTTTCATCATCCCCTTAGACTTATGTCTTTTTGCTTTCAGTTTTTTACATATCAGTCACTTTGATGTGTACTCATTTGTATCCTTCTTCATATTATTCCACCAAAATTTCTCTCAGAGAACTCGACACATCTTTGGGCTACCTGGGTTAATAGAGATGGTTGATCTATATGCGTCATTAAATATATACTTTTTTTATCTCTAGATTGGATGGTACACATTATCTCGACCCAAATCATATAACTCCTTCATCAATCCTAAACTTAGAGTATTTACCATTTTTAATTTCTTCCATCATTTTCTGAATTTCCAAATATTTTCATTGAGCATCCTTTATTTTCATCATGATGGATGGTTGGTAAATAATGTGAGAAATTATTGATTATTTTCCTTCATTAATAATTCCCAATTCCATCCAATAATGATCTAAGAAGATCATATCCTTTTACATTATCATCAATGATAAATATATAGGATCCTTTCTACTCAAAGCATCTACAACCTTATTTTCCTTACTGGGATGTTAATGGATTGAGAAGTCATAATCCTCAAAGAGCTCTATCCATCTTCATTGGTTCAAATTGAGATATTTTTGTGTCAAAATATATTTGCAACTCTTTTGATCATTATATATATCACAATTCTCATCGTAGAGTAAATGATGCTAGGTTTTTAACACAAAGATCACAACCTTCACCTTTAGATCATGCATAGGATAGTTTTGCTCATTTATTTTCATCATCCTTGAGGCGGTGGCTATGACTTTATTATTTTGCATCAACACATAGAATAATACCATATTTTAAGCATCAATATATGCCACAAAGAGTTCTCTACTTTTTTGATTGTGAATACATGCACAATGAGTAGCCTCTTTTTAAAATCCTTAAAATAGTCTTCACATTCATGAGTCTAGAAAAAATTTACTCTCTTCCATGTCAGCCTACTCATTATGTTTTATAATTGTAAAAATTTATTCAAAAATCACCGATACTACCCTGCTAGACCCAAAGAACTACAATTCTACATTATAGATATTGGATTAGGCCACTCTTCAATCACTATTGTCTTTGTTGGGTTTATAGATATCCCTTTACTAGTGATAACATGCCCCAATAATGATATTTCCTCCATAGAGAATTCACATTTAATGTACATTGAATATATATTCTCTATTTGAAAAGTCGTTAACATAGTCTTCAAATGCTCATCATGTTCCTCCTTGCTCTTGGAGTCTTTCATAATATTGTCGATAAAGACTACCATAAATTTGTCGAGGTAATATCTAAAGATTCTATTCATTAAATCCATGAAAATTTATGGAGAATTAGTGAGTTTGAAGGGAACCACTATGAACTCATAGTTTCCATAACTCATTAAAATGGTGGTGTTGGGAATATCTTCTTTCCTCACCTTTAATTGGTGATATCTCAACCGAAGGTCCACCTTAGGGAAATAATTGTCCCCACGACGTTGATTGAACAAGTCATCTATTTGTGGGAGGGGATACTTTTTATTTATCATGATTTTATTGAGCTCATGGTAATAAATGCATAGGTGTGTGGATCCATCCTTCTTCTTGATGAAAAGTACTTTATCACCCTATGGTGAAGCACTCGGGCATATAAAAACCTTCCCCATATTCTCTTGTATCTTCTTCTTCAGCTCCTCCAGCTCTATAGTGCACATTCTATAAGGTGTATTTTATATTGGTAGATATCCAAGAATAATATCTATTGACAAATCAATCTCTTGATTATGGGGAAGACTAAGAAACTCCTCAGGGAATATATTGGTGCAATCCCTCATTATTGGCATGTCTTCAAGCCTGATTATCTCCTTTGTCTCAATCATTTGAGCTAGACATACTTACTCATAAGAAATTAATATCCACACTCGAGAAAATGATTCTAAAGTAGATTTATCTTCCTCCATACACTGGTAAAGAATTATAGGATTCTTCAGGATTTGAATAGTGATATCCCTTTCCCAATAGTTGATATGGGATTTCCATAAATATATCCAATCCATGGCCAATATAGCAGCGAATGCCACTAAAAAATATGAAGAGATTTTCTGGGAGGTTCAGTCAAAAAACGTTATCCGGGGAGGATTTATAAACCATGGACCCAATAACTTCTCCATTATCTGTTATCACAGATAACTTATCTACCAAATTTGGAGGTGGTGTTTTAATTGTTCTACTAAACTTGAAAGATATGAAAGAATGTGTAGAACCATAATCAAATAGTTTGTCTGTTATTATTGAATGAATAAAAAGCATAAATTTTACCACATCATTATCCAGCTCCACCTTAGTAGTAGTAATAGCATATTCCCTTCCTTGATGACTTGGAGGTTGTGGTTGATTACCTCCTTCAACCCTCAGCATAAAGAAATTGTTCGTATAATACCCATGCCTTATGCAGTTGTAACATAGCACTACAGGCTAAGTGTTGATCTAAACATTCCTTTATTCTTTGACATTAGTGGGATTTTTCATATATCTTTATCAATTTTTAGCTATTTGCCCCAATATTCCGCATTGAAGCAATTCTTGGTTCCCTTTAGATAGTTCCCAAGATGCTTCTTCCCAAAAATTTTACACGTCGGATAAACGAGCTTTGTTCCATCATGGACTTTATTTTCATAACCACACACATTAGATTCCATTTTCCACTTTTATGCACTAGTCCCATGATAATACTAAGTGTCTATGATCAGTATTTCAACCTTATGGGAACAACAAAAAATCTCTTTAGAGATTTCAAAGTCTTGAATAGAAAATTATTTTCATATACTCAGATTCAGTCCACTAATGAAGTGATCCACATATCATTCAGTGTTCATGACAAAGCCAGAGGTGTACCTTACAAGCTTTCTAATTTTTACTTCACACGCCCTGATTGACTCATATTCCCTCTTCTATAGTTCAAGGAAATCTCATTCCATCTTGAGATAGAGGGTTTGGGGAAAATATTTATAGAAAAAAATTATCTTGAATTTCTCTAAATCCAAGGAATCAATTTCATCTTTAGGGTTTATATTCTTGATCTGTGTCCACCACTAATCAGATTACCCAAAAAATGATAGACCACCAGTATGACTTTCTCTTATTCTGGGCACTAGAGGATAGAGAATATCTTTTCAATGGATCTAATCCACAATTATATGGTGAGGGGATCATAATATCCACTTAACATGGGAGGCATTTTCCTGCATGAAGGATTCAATGACAACTTGTTATTTCCTTGGAGGAGTAGGGTGATCCGCATGATTCATGTTATTATTCATAACATGAGCCCTCTGAAGAAGTACTTTCATGATGTTTTGAGCACTCATCCAATCATATCAGGAATATATTTAGGGAAATATTTAAATTCTCTATCACATTGATTATTGGAATGTGTTATTCTATTTCCCGCCATTAACTATGAAAACATATTACAATTAGAAGACTTTAATACATAAATATTAAGCATAAAAAAGGAAACTTTTAATTTAATAGTATAAACATTTAATGGAAAAGTATTTCCTGAATTGTGATTCTCTATGTCTCACCCAAGGTTAGCCCTGATATATTTCATAACTTATATTCTTATTAGATTATTTCATTCGCTTAACAATGGATTTAACCAATCTCATGAATTTAACAAATCATATCCCCCAGGAGTATCAAATCAAGATTGTAGCAAGGCCTATTTTCATGCACTAGTTCCCATTCAAGTCCATCTCAAAGCGGTATTTTTGAGTTTTACACCAAGATACATTTGTGTCAGTTCCACCTCTACCTCTTTGTATCCCATTCAAGTCCCACTTACTCTATACTTTCCAAAATTTAGGTGTGTTTTCTTATACTTAGTCTCATCGTTATGTTTATTACTAAATTTCTTTATTCCCAATCTCCAAAAATAACTAGACTATCCTTTGATAATAACAATATATACCCTAGACTTTTACAAAAAAAAATACATGATTTTAAGACTAATTATACATTAGAAAACAATTCAAGGATTGTGAAGTCTAGTGTCTTTCAATACTGTGTAATCAAATTTGAAAACATTGGACTAAAAAACAATTCTTTATTTAGTATTATTAAAGAGATCCTATCTTCCTTTGAGCCAATACATATGAAAAGGGTACCTTGGGGATGATATGAATGAAGGGATTATCTAAAATCCCAGTAAGAGAAAAAACATAGTAATAAAACAGTAACACATGGTTTAGAAGGCATGGTATATGGAAATAAAAGGAATGAAACACATATAATTATAACACATAAACATGGGATCATATAAACATGTATTCATAGTAATGTATCCGAAACATAAATAATGACTTTAGAAGGATTCAAGGATCATTGCATATAGAGGAGTATAAGTGAAGGTTAACCACCAAGACTATTTCACAAGGTAGCACGTGTCAAGGCTAACTGCTAAGACCGTTGAACATATCATCTCATGAGACTAAACAATACCCAATTCATTGGAGTACTATCTAGGTGCACCCATATTATCACATTCATTAATATTATTTCCACTTTGAGAATCATACATAAACATAGGGGTAGCCATAGAAAGAAATGGGTTTCATAATCATGTCATAAATCATAATCAATGGGTGTATGTGTTCATAAAAGAAATAAATTAAAACATACATTGACATTAATAAGGTAAAATACTAATATATCATAATAATAGATTTCAAATTGAAGTGATAACCAGTAAAGTAATTTTTAAGAAACTTTAAAATTAAAACATTTTAGTGTGTTTTAATTAAAATATCAATGATCATTTAAAACAGAAAAGGAAATAATATTTTATATAAAAACAGAAGTGAACAAAAAAGGTTTTCATGATAAAAATATTGTTCTTATAAATATAATGGTTTCTTAAAAATAGATCATATACATATAAAAAACCATAGTGTGAACAGTTTGACTTTCTTTTAAATAAAATCTAAAAGGGAACTGATGTCAAATAAGTAGATCCAAAAGGTCCTAAGTTCTATCCATGTATTATTGTAGTAAAAAACTAATCATACAAAAATATTTAGTCAAATTATTGGTTCATTCAATTTTTCATAAATTTTTAAAGAAAATCATGTTATTTATATTTTAATTAATTAAATTATTATTTCATCATTAGTGTACATGACTTTAAGGTAATTATATATTCCATAAAAATAAAAAATAAATTACCATTATAAATTTATAAATTTTATCTTTCAAAAAACTATTAACTGATAAACATAACTTTTCTATGACCACATATTAAAAATATTATACTTGTTAAAAACTATAGTGCGATAAGTTTGACTTTCTTAAAATAGAATTTTGTAAGGAACTTAATGTCATCCAAGTGGATCCAAAGGGTGATAAATTCAACTAAATAGTTTTTTTGGATTAAAATTACGCATTAAAATTAAATTAAGATATGTTTTGGTGTAATTTTTCTATATTTATAATATTATATGTACCCTTAATTACTCGATTTACCATTAAACATCATAATAAAAATTACTAAGCTTACTATTAATATTGTCAAATAAAAGGGACCTATTGACTAAATTTAGACCTTATGATTCAAAATTTGTAATAAATTTATAAAAATTCAAAACATTTAATATTCAAAAATTATTTTAAAATTAAAACAAAAAAATGCAACGGAAAACTTTTTTTTAAAAAAAAATTACCATTTTAAAAATGAAATGTTTTTATACTAAATTAAAGTATAAAATAAATTTTAAAACCCCCATTTGGATTATTATAATTAATAATTAACTAAATAAAATTTTTAAAAAAAATCATAATCATAATTTGACCTTATAAATAAAATATAATTTTTAATAAAAACCAATATTTTTCACAATTCATTGGAAAATCAATATTTTTTGAAAATTATAAAAAATTAAAGCAGAGATAATTTTGACAAAAAGAGTTAAAAAAATTAATTATGTGAAATTAAAATTCTATAATTTTAAAATTAATATTTTAATTATAATCATATATGTGATTAGATAAATTAAATTTTTTGTTTTTGATATAAAGAATTAAATAAAAAGTTTATAATTATTTTAACTACTTAATCAAATAATATAAATTAATATGAAAAAAATTATTCTATTAGTAACTAGTTTATTAAATTCCCCCCCCCCTTGGAAATTGTGTCCCCATAATTTATTCACTTGTTAAACAAATGGGGATACATTTTCTTCATAGCATTTTCAGGTTCCCATGTTTCTTATTTGACCGTATGGTTTCTCCACAAAACCTTAACCTAATGAATTTACTTGTTTCGTAATACATTATCTCTGCGATCAAAAATATGAATTTTATTTTTCTCATTTGAAAGGTTATCTTACAATTGAACCACCATTAGGCTCAAAACATGAGATAAATCTGGCACATACTTTTATAACATCGAAACTTAAAAAAAAAATATACCTAGGAAAAACAAAAAGCTATGCTACCTGGTCAGAATTTGGTACAACATTCTCAAGGAGTTTATATGATCTAATGAACCATAGACTTAACATTACTTTATTGCAAAAATTCATAAAAAAATCTAGTGATATTTTATAAAAATAATGGTCATCTAACTCAAAATTAATGTCTTTCCTCCTATTATTGGCATAATGTTTAGGCATACTATTAGGTGCCTACATAAATTTTGGAATCATTTTCACCTTCTCAAACACATCCTCAACTAATCATTGTCCAATTAACATCCTTTCACCCACTTCATCCCAAAATTTGGTAGTTGATACCATTTCTTATATAATACATCAAAATGTGTCAATTTTATATTGGAATAAAAAAGGTTATTATTGTAAATGTCAACTAATGAAATATATTGATCTTAAATCCCATGGTAATTAATCAAAAAATAACATATAATATCTTATAAGTTATAAATTGTTCATTTTTATTGTTCATCAGATTGAGGATGAAAGATCGTGATAAAATTTAATTCAGTTCCCACCAACTTCTGAAGGACTTTCCAAATTTTAGAAGTGGACCTAGGATCACAGTTGGATATATAGAATAAAGGAACTCCAATTTACCTTATTATATTTTCAAGATACAGTTAATAAATTTTATTTAAAAAATATTATCCTTAATGGGAAGAATATAAACAGATTTATTCATTCGATTAATAATAACAGGAATTTCATTATTACCTCAAGAAGTATTTAGTAGTGCCACCAAGAAATCCATGGATATTTTTTCTATTTCCACTCAGGCACTAAAAAATGATGAATTATCCCCATTAGTAATTTCTATTATTCTTTGTCCTATTGAAAATTCAAAAATTTCATTGTAAAATTAGTAATATCTCTTTTCTTTCCATCCCACAATTAATACTCTGGAATATCTCTTTAAATATTAGAGTTTCTTGGATGAACTGATAACAGAGAAATGGGAGCTTCACTTAATAACTATGAATTTAACTAGTAATCATAAAAAACACATAATATTATCCTAAATATCAAAATAAATTATTTTTCAATATTAAATTCATTTAACTTACCAATCTACACTAACTCTACCTTTTTATGTAACTCATAAAATTTCTTCTGAGCCTACCTAATTTTGTTTAACAGAGATTATTGCAGTAAAACCTAAAACAAAATGGAGTAATTTCATACACACAACTTCAAGGTAAAAAATAATTAAATCATATTTCAAATGGTTATGTTCCAAATGTAACAAAGTAAACATATCATTTCTTTTTCTAACTCAAATATTCTTCCACTTTATTTTATTTCTTAGGATGGTAGTCAGTCATGAAATCATAATCCTTAATTAGTTCCATACATATTCTATTCCTCATGTTCAACTCTGTCTAAGTAAATATATAATTTAAAATCTTATTACCATTATATATGTCACACTTTGATCCATATAAATGATGCCTCCAAAATTTCAAAGAAAAACCCACAGTAGAAAATTACAAATCATGGGTGGTATAATTTAACTCATGTGGTTTTTGTTTCCTTGAAGCATAATAAATTACCCGATCATTATACATCAGAACACAACCAATCCCCTTTAAATAAGATTCACATTGTATAATAAAACAACCATTTTTAGGGAAAATTCTAAACTGTAGCATTCACTAATGATATTTTTAATTCCTAAAAATTCATTACAATTTTTTTAGTAGAAAAATTTAACTCCATTAAAAGTAATCTTAGTTAATGAAATAAATAATAGGGATAACATTTCAAAAACCACCCTTAAGAGCCTACTAATCCAAGAAAACTCAAAATATCAATACAACTTATAGGTCCTAGCCATCCATCAACAAATTATTTTGGAAAGATCAAATGTTATACTATTTTAAAAAGGTATCAATGAATGAAATATATTTTAACCAAAAATAATATTTTATAATTACCCCTACAACTTCTTTTCTTTAAGATATTGTCGAAAAATACCTTTATTTTTTAATGATCCTCTTATCTTTTTCAATACACAAAAATTATTTGATAAAAATAAATTCAAAATTATAAAAAATATTATTGGAAATATCTATTCAAAAGATCCATAAATATAGATGCGGAATTCGTCAAACCAAATGGAATAACAAAAAACACATAATCCCTAAATAAAGGTTAGAATTATTTTTTCAGATTGGCATCCTCCTTCACCTTTAGCTTATGTTTCCCGGATCTCAAGTCAATCTTGGAGAAATACAGAGATCCCTAGAGATGATCAATCAAGTCTTTGATATGAGGCAAAATGTACTTATTATAAATAGTATTGTTATAAAAATCTCTGTATTCAATGAAAATCCTCATAGACCCATATTTATTTTTATCAAAATAAAATAGGAGAACCCCTTGGTGAATAGATAGGATAAATGAAACCTTTATCTACTAGCTCCTTCATAAATTATTTCAATTCTAGATGTTCCAGTTGAGCTATTCTATAAAGGGGTTTTGAAATATCCTTAGCATCAAGAACTAGGTTAACAGTAAATTCAACATATCATTTAGGTATAACACTAGGAATATCATCTAGTAAAATGACTCTTTATTCATTTACCACCAATAAATCATTAATCTGAACTGTTTCGTAGTTTTAAAAAATATGTGAAAGATACCTTTCATTCCTATATATTAATATTTTCCTAGCTTCAAGATATAATATAATTGGTATGGTTTCATTATTGTATAGAAGATAAAACTATTTCTACAAAATAACTTCTTTAGCTCTAAAATCTATCTTAGCATAGTAAATATAAAGTAGATCCATACCCTGAGTAACCTGAAACTCTAACTGGGGAAAAGGTTTATGGGTATTACCTTTCCATATACAATAATAAGAAAAATATTATAATTAATTTTTACCTTAATATTTCCACCTTCTGGTTTTACCATAAGTTCTTGTTCTATTTCATGCAGTGAAATTTTCAATTTACCAAAATCAATCGAGAAATGAAGGAATGTATAGATACGATGTCAAACAATCAATTATCATAATCTAATTAAACAAACAATATATTTAATACCAATTTATTGGATGGAAAAACATATAATAAAGTATTTTCAAAGGATTTCACCACACATTTCTTCTAATAGTTTATCTCCCGTCATTTAGATCATTATTTGGGTAAGCATATTCATAGTACCCCATATCACAACATTTAGAGCACATTTCATTTTTCTTATTAGAATTGAACTTCCCACCACTATTTGTTTTTCATTACAATCACAACCTATATGTCTAAACATACCACATCAGAATCACTTCTTGTATTTGTGAAGGCATTCCCCAAGGTGATTTTAATCTAATTTTCACAATCTAGAAACTATATTTTCTTACCTTTAGATTTCGTTTATTTTGGTTTACACATCTTCTAGAATCTGGAAATTTTCTTATATGTGTTGTTAATAAATACATGGTCATTGGAAATGCTATTTATACCTTCTCAGAAAATCGAAAAAGTTTCTATTGGCATTTTAATTCACAATAATCTAATTCCCTTTCATATCTTGGGTTCAGTCTTGAGTAAAAATTATTCATTTTATTATCAATATCCCTAATAAAATTTGGAGTGTACCTTGCAAATCAATGGATGTTTTCTTCAACCCCACTACTGAATATTCCTTATTTTTTTCAATTCTAGGAATTTTTTTTCCATCATAATTAAAACCTATAAAGTAAAATACTTTTCAATTAAAATATTCTTAAATATGTCCCATTATTGGGCTTCAATCGCTTCTCTTTCACTGATATTGTTGAACATTGACCACCAGTGGTCATCGTCACATTAAAAATGATAAATAAAAGGACAAACCATTTTATTATATAAACACCCATTGACATAAAATACTTTTTAAAGGGCTTTAAAACAGTATTAATCTACCACTAGGTCAAAATAACCACTTAAATTATGAGGGTGTTGCCTCATAAAGTGTTCAAATATCACTGCATTCCTCTATAGTGGTTCTAGATATTCTCTTTCATGGATTCCACGACCATTTATATTCTGCATCAACTGATCCATTACTATCAAAAACTACTAATTTATAATTCACACCATTATAGTTTGTGGATTCATAAGGATATCAACTTCTTGGTTCCTTCCTACAACATCTTCATTTTTTCTTCTATGTAAAACCATTATAAACAAGCATAATTTAGGTAAAGCAACATGGTAATATTCAAATTTTATATCATTTCAACTTAAACATAAAATAAAAATATTTTACGTTTATTCTATTAACATTATCCTAACCCCTAAATTTATCAAAAAAAAATTATAATGAAAAATGTAAATACACAATGTTAAACATTACTTAATATTTATTTTTAAAGTCAAGAAATTATTCTCTTGAATTTGAGGATCTTTTCAATTTTACAATTTTAAAAAATTAGTATGAACTCTTAGATAGTAAATCCATAAATTCAAAATTGAAACTTTTAAACTGTATACACTTTTCCCATAAAATATTTCTTTAAAAAAATATATTATTTTTTAAAATAAAAATCATCAAAACATTGAACTTGGCTTATTCCTTTCTCTTTCCTATCCTTCAACCATGTGAAAAGAATTTATAAAACCTGGTACGAGAAAAACAAAACATTAAAGGAGATAAAAAAGGAAGAAAATAAAGCCATGAATAATTATAAACATATGAATTCATTTTCACAGTGATAAAATTCTCACCCTTAAAATTAACATATACTTTCCTCGATAACTTACATTTTGAAAATATAATATTTCAATAAAACATAGAAAAAATAAAAAAAATCATTTAGGTAAATTGAGGCATCAATTATTTTCATTCTTACTTATTATTTAACCCTCACAGCTACCATATGATTTTATCCCTCATAGCTACCATAAAATAACCCTCACTTTTATACATGGATGTGACCATCACAGTTAAAAATGATATAACCATCACGGTAAACATCCAATACACCCAATTTATTAGGGTTAGATCATGGACCCACCATATTTGGTTTTTCATAAAACCTCCCATTGAATTAAAAAATTCCCGAGAACCATAGCATAATCATATTATATGAATACCCACATAATAATAACATTCCTTGGGTAAGATCACTTATTTTGAAAGAATTGAACACAGATATGAAGGAAAGATTTTTTTTAAAATAAGAATTTGTTTTTTAAAGGAGGATTTAAAAAAATTTGGTTTCATGAAAGTAGAAAAAATTACTTGTGCTTTAAATGATAAAAAAAAGTATTTTTTATTTTTTTAAAACGAGATATTAAGGAAAATTTCTAAGGTAATGCGCCTTACCTTATGTCTGAATGCATTCTATACTTGAACATAATTTCTAGGATAGTCAAATTAGATTTATTAATTACTTAATTCATAACCTCTTGCAAATATATATTTTTTTATTATAATTTTATTAAGTTTACTTATGGACATTAACATGAGTTTTAAAGACTAATTTGGTAATTTTTTGGTGTGTTTATTTCATGGTTTCAGGGTTCTTTAACATGTGTTTATTAATTTTTATATGAGAATATTAATCTGGATGTGGAATTATGTGGTATTCATTCACCTCCATTATTTTAAATGGTCTCATATATCATTTTTTTTTCTAACATGAGCATGCTTCAGTTGATAATATATTTTTTGTATTTGTTTAGTTTATTATAGAGTTTTTTATAACCATCGTGAATTATTTTTATTTTATTTAATATCATGTATAAATTTTTTGTCTACAGCATGGAAGAAGTTATAATATACTTATAAATATATTATTTAACAATTAAAATATTTTTATGAGTATCCATTAAGTCAGTAATAGAAAACAAAAACTCATTATCCCTTAAGATGGATAATCTCCATAATTTGGATAATGGTTTCCTTTATTTAAATAAAAGGTGATGGGAAAAAAGGATGAACATAATACATTAAATTATATATATTATTATTTTATTATTTTTACTAGGTATTTAAATTATTGGAGGATAATGTAGGAGAATAAATGAAATTAAGAGAGGTGGTTTAATGATGTTGCCTCTTGAATATCACCTCCAAGAAAGAACCCTTAAAGAAATTGGAATTGATATTTTTTTTGATACCGGTAACAATATAGTAATGATAGGGAAATTGGGAAAATAATTTTTAGTGGATATTTTATATATAATTCTCATGGTGATGAAATGAAGTGAAGGATGGGGTTCTCTTTTATAATTATGGTGGGGGAACTTTAGGAATTTCGAAAAATATTGAAATACAATAAAACTATTTTAGATCTATATGATTCTATGTAGACTCTAAATGTAAATAGGATTAAATTTTAGAACTAAAATTGGTATATTAGTTGTTTTTTAAATTTTTTATGAACTTAAGTAATTTAATAATATATTATGTTCATGAGTTAACATTATTTTAAAATTTATTATTATTCATTACTATGAAATTGAAAACATTAAAACAAAGAGTAAAATTAGAGAAAAAAACTTTTTTTATCTTAGATATGTCATATTACTCTATTGAATTCATATATGATCTTAATTATCTCAAATTATATTTATTTTAACATATTTAATATAGTTTTATTTATTGTTCCAATAATTCAATAATTACTACAATATCTTTCTGCAAGAATTTATGGTATTTAAATATTTAATGAAAATTAAAAATAAGTTTCCATGAGGTATATAAATACATAACCTTTATAAATAAAATTTATTCTAGAAAATATATTCTAGGAAAACATATATTAAAAATGTTATACTTATTGAAAATTATAGTTCGAGCAGTTTGGCTTTCTTTTAAACAATATACTATAAGGGAAATAATGTCAACTAAGTAGATCCAAAAGGTCCTAAATTATACCCAATGATTATTATATTATAAACCTAATCATCCAATAACATTTATTCAAAGTTTTGGGTCAATTTATATTTCTAATAATTTTAATTAAAATCATTTTATTGGTTTTCCCATTAATTAAATAATTATTCTATCATTCTTATGCAATATTTTATAATAATTATTTATTCCAAAAAAAGTAAAAATAAGTATCCATGGTGAAGTAAAATAATTTTTATTTCACAAAACTATTTATGTTCAAACATATCTTCTGGATGATCATATATTACAAATTTTATACTTATTTAAAACTATAGTGTAACAAGTTAAACTTTTCTTAAAATAAAATACTATAAATGACTTAATGTCATCCATGTGGCTCGAAAGGGTCATAAATTAGAACCAAGGATAATTTTTTGGGATAATTATTCATTAAATAAAATTTGGACTAGTTTTAGGATAGTTGGAAAATATTTAAAATGTTATTTTCTCCCCCAATTACCTGATTTACACATAAAAGAGATAATAAAAATTACTAAGTTTATTATTCATACATCCCAATAAAAGGGACCTATTTACTAAATTTTAAAATTATTATTCAAAATATGGAATCCATTTTTTCCAAATTCAAAACACATAATTGGCATAATATAATTTAAAATTAAACTAAAAAAATATAGTGAAAAAACATTTTTTCAGAAAAATTTTCTTTTTTGAATAAAATATTTTAATTCTTATAATTAAAAATGGACTAATTAAGATTTAAAAAAAATATAAATCATAATTTTAAATTGTAAATAAAATATATTTTTTCATAAAAATTAGTATTTTGACTATTCATTGAAAATCAATATTATCTTAAAGTTATCAAAAATTAAACCTAAGATAATTTTGACATGCCAAATTCAAAAATCAAATTAGTTATTTTAGATTAAAATTTCTTAATTTTAAAATTAATCTTTTTAATATAATAATATAAGAAATTTTTTTAACAAAACTATTTCCCTTTAGATTTTTAGAATTACTTAACATATTTATAATGAATTTAACTATTTTATTCAACAATGCTAATAAATATGAAAATGAATTATTTTATTAGTACCTTAGCATTTACATTTAAGAAACAAAACACCGATATTATAATTGATTATAAAAACATGATACTTTTATATATATATATATATATTAAAAATAAATTAAATCTCTTCCATAGCATATAATGAATGAAACCCGAGGTGTAACTGAAAAAGTATTCTCTATTAAAATATAATTATTTGAACATCACGATTATAACCTAGCCATTAAATTAGAGAATGTCAATATTACTAACTAATTTATAAGAACTATATAATTTCACATTAATAAAATCAATTTAATGGTTATATATTGATTACTAATAAAATAAGATTCATTTAAAAGAAGAAGAAATGGTTTCTGAATGACTATATTTTTCTAAAAGGTGTTTTAGACACTCTTTGGGAAAATAATTTTAAATTAATATTTTCCACTTTTATACAATTTATTTGAAATAATAAACTTAATTTTTGATATAGAAATATAAAAATTATATTATGGTGATTTGTTTGGATTTTTTTGAAATGTTTCATTCTTTAGTGAATAGTGAAAAATACTGAATTTTATTGGAAAACTACATTTTTTAAAATTATTAATAATTATAACTTTCATTTTTAATCATTTAAAATTATTTCAATTATATATCAATTAATTAAATTTCGGTCATTTAAATAATTTCATATTAGATTTTGTTATAAAAACATTGTAATCTTTTGAACATTTTCTCTTTGAAACCTCGCTTTCCCGTCTTGTCTACAAGGTTAGTATTAAATTAAATTATGATACTTCATTGAATAAAACATTTCATAATTTAATCCATATTTTATATCATCATAATTTATGTTATCTAATAAGGTAAACTTGATTTTTTACTATAATTAATAGTAAAAAAATTACACATTATTTACCACATTTAAGGTAAAAATGGGTTTACCGATTGGTTAAGGTAAGTTAACAAGGTGTAAAATGACAAAAAACTTTTCAAAAACGAATTTATTGGATATATTTCAGCATTATAATGTATATTTTTAGTAAATTCATCATTTTAACCCTTTTTTAATGTGAAAAATGTTGGTACACATTTTTATTTTTGAAAATTACAAGTCTTCCGCTTACCTCACTTATAAAAGGTCACCTGATCTCTTCACTTCTTCACAGCATAAAAAAATTTTCATTTAGAAAATTATTCAAGAAATAAATTCAAAAATTCAATAAAATCATCCTAGGATCGTTTTTTCATAAATATTTTTAATGAGTACTTTTGGTATAATCCTAAAGAGGTGGTCTGAGAATATGTAAAATTAAAAACTATTTGCTTTTATTTTATTTCTACTTCTGGTCCATAAAATATTATTCATTTATTCTTATATAATGTAAAAAATATACAAAATATAATAATATGTTATTATTTTATGTTCATGACATATATCCATATCCTCTTCCATGAAATGTGGAATGATAACACTGCTTGTGTGTTTGGAGGACTACCACATTACGAACTGATGAGACATGTTTTCCATCAAAAACTCTCAGAGTAGGGTATTATTGGGGATAGAAAGTATATATATTATTTTTTTGACATAATAATAACCCTTTTTCTATTATATAATATATAAATTTTTACATTCAATTTTGCAGGGGATATGATAATGTTTCTCGAGTGTTTGACAAACTACCACCTCGCAAAGCGATGTGATTAATTTTTCAAAAATGATTTTCATAGAAGCTAATAAGGATATATTTAAAACATATATCTAATATAAATGTTTAAATTATGAAATTAATCAAATATTTGTTACTATGGGAAGATAATATAATATTTTATTTCTTACCTATTCACTTATTGAAAGATGATAACAGCATTGACCTCACTTTTATGAAGCGATATTACTCTATTTTCATTTCCACACCATGTAGATGAAGTATATAAGTAGATTTAATGTAATAACAGGTTATTTATGATATTATGATAGTTATATAAAGTAAGTATATTTCGTACCTCATTTCTATAATGATCATTGAAGAATGGAAACATTACTCAAGCGTACGTACGAACTACCACCTCCATGATAATAATGTAATTATTTTATCAAAAAAAAACTATTAAATTATTGATATAAAAAGTATAATTTATGTATAAATATGATAATTATTTTATGAAAATTATTCTGTATTTGTTGAAATAATGACCTCTCATACCAATAGTCTACCTACTAAAGTCATTTTTGACACAAAAGTCAAATATCATCAAAACACCTAATGAAAACTTAATTGATTAAAAAAATGACTATAATATGGTAACAAGTGAAATAAAAAGAATAATTAACTTTGTAAAATTTTATTAATCATGTAAATAATTAACATATGATTATTATTTAGGAAGATAAAGAACAGATGTGATGATTTGGACTCAATATATGGGCTTCTCGTCTCAGTTTTACTTCCATGAGACACATTCCATATTTTCCACTTAATTACTTTATGGGGAGTATATAATGATCCTTTGATTTATTATTTCATCAATATATTTATATTCATGGTATTTTACATTTCAATTTTTGTTATTTATTTCATGGGGATAATGGTTTAAATATTTCTAAAGTGGTAAGGGTTTTTTTCAAAATCTCTCCATTATTCAGGATTGTTTTGTTTAGGTTTTAAATAGAGGAAATATTTGATATTTGTATCATAAAATTAATCTATTTTTTTAAAATGTGGTTATTCGTGACGTTTTTCAAGAAATTATACCATTTTTCAACACTTTTTTACTTAAAATGATTGGTAAAATGTTTTTAAGAACAGATGACTTTATATATCTCTTCGTTCAGAAATAATATTCCATCAAAACACATGTGTGAGAAAATGTTTTCAAAAATTTTTCTAAACATTTAAATATAATTTATTAAAATAAGTTTTACCAATTTTTTTATTTAATATGAAATAAATTGTTATGTCCTTTTCAAAATAATTCCCATTTGTTTTTAATGAAAATCTTAAAGGAGTGCTTTCATTAACATCTATGTCCTGAATGAAATTTTCCACCTTCATGACCAATAAATGTTTTAATGATTATATTATAAGTCTTAGAAGGTTTTTTTAATGAAATTAATTTTCAAATTTTTTTGTGAATTTATTTTAAATTTGATTTTTAAAAATTAAAATATTACTTTTATCAGAAATGTTTTAAGGATATTTTAAAGATATTTACAGAAATAAATGACATAAACCCTCTATTTTATTTATGATACAATGATTATATGTTTTATTGATACCATAAATATTATTTCTCTATATGGTTTATTAAAATTTTGACTGGGGTTGTAAAATTTTATTAACATTTACCAGTTTACTCTAGATTTTTTATTATTATGTTTATATATTAGGTAAGTATTAGCATTTCATATGTTAGTTTTTAAATACTAATGTCTTTGTTGATTATAATTTTCCCCTTTCATATTATGAATTCATTGGACTTGGTAAGTAATGGTTGGGGCCTTCTATAGGCCCTAGATGTATCAGTAGGTCTTCTGAGACAAACTAGATTGGGTTTTTTCTAAGTCCTTATCCATTAATTTAGTTTTCCTAGAAAAGGCCTTGATGGTATGTTTTAGATATTTCAAATTATTAATTACATCATTATGAATTCATTTATTAGTATTCCAAGTGATTATTAAATTCTTTATAATATACATCGATATGTTTCAATATCATGCCATTTCTTATATGAAATTATTTATTCAACATTTATTCATTCCATTTTATGCTCAAGTTATTGATTAAATAACATGTTTTTGAGTTATTTTTCTTACCATATTTACTATGCCATATTTACTCAGAGATTACTTGGTATTCTTACCCTTACTGAGCATCTGATCTCACCCCATTATTAGGTTTTATTTCTCCTAGGATACCATAGAGTGTTTTATGATTGATATTCCTGGATATGATAAATATAATAATGGTTTTGTAAAATAAATATGTTTTTCTATATTATGGTTTCAATTTTAAAAATAATTTCATTTATATATATATATAGATTACCGAGACTGAAAAAATTTTCTTTTCATTGGGATGTTATTCCATGTATTGTATTGTAACATAATAAATTACACTTCATCTCTAGGCTATTAAGGTTGGGTTTATAAATTTTGTATTAGAGTAATTTTATTAGAGCCCATAGGATATATATATATGAAAACATATATTTGGAAAAGTATCCCTATTGTATAATTTTCTTATATTTATAGGTAAACGTAAAAAAAAATTGGTAAGAAAGATAATATGTCATTTCTATAGAAATAAATACATATATAGATACTACAAGTATACTTGGTTCAAGAATAAATACACCTCAGGGTAATGACATTAAAAAGTTAGCATTGGGATTGACCTAATCATCACCCGATACATGAAAACGGGCCTTGCTCTGCACATGGTTTGACACTCTTGAGAGATATGATTGTGATAATTTAAATTTACTTTAAAGTCCAATATTAATTATTTTAAAATAAATATATCCCCAAATAAATCATGTTTATGATTATCATATTATCTATGAATAAATTTTTTAATTTTTGTTAATTGTTTCACTAGTTTTTGGATTAAACATTATATCTCATAATTATATCATCTAATCTAGTGTATTCCATTATTTTGAAATGGAACCTAGTATAAGTAATGGGAGTTGTATCGATTATCATAATACAAATGGTAATAATGATCATTTCCTTGATTATCTTAATCCAATCATTTCATGTAAATAAGTCTCCCAAAGATTATGATCATATTATTATGTAATATCATGTGATATCAAGATAGATGGATAATTCACTAAGTATTATGGATTTGAAAATAAGAAATATAATAAGAGGATAGCCAAAAAATGGATAAAGGGTTCAATAGAAAGAAGGTATTTACCACATGTGATAATTGTGGAAAGAAACACCCACATACTTTCTTGAAGAGAATGGGAGTTTTCTAAATGTTTCGATTAAAAGTACTCAACACTCATAATTTCATGGGTATAAAATAAATTTCCAAATTTAAATTCTCAAACAATAAGAAGATAGGTTACTGTGGAAATGAATTCTATATGTGTTAAATTAATAAACCTCAATATTAGTTAAGTGGTTAAGGTGAATATTATTATATTACTACAAATAATGTGTAATGATTGATATGTTTGTGTTTGTATTTGTATTATAAAAATATGTTACACGAGTATTTTAATCAATGATATTAAGGTTATAAGAGTCATTAAATGTTTAAGTATTGTATTGTAGAACAATTTCTTAAAGTATTTAATAGTTTATATTTAATGGTTCAAATGAAAAAGAAATGTGGTTTAGTGAAAAGATGAACCTTTTGGAAATTACATTATTCAGGAACAATAACCCTTAATATATTACCTATGTTAGGGTAGTAATGTGATGTTTAGGAGATAGTTCTAAAGACCATAAAATTCTTTTTAGGTGTGATGGTTTATGACGTCTTTTCTAGAGTTTACTACAAGTGATTATTTCTAGAATATATCCAACAACCTAATATTTTATATTCATAAGAATTCATGTTTTCATTTAAGTTTAATGGTGATCAAGGTATTCACATATTTAGAATGTGGAATTAAAATACACTTTATATTTTCTATGGAATATAATGTTCATTTAGTGACATTCCTTAAAAAATTGGTCATTGAATTTAGAAATAAAAATTTTATTCTTGTATTCTGGTTAACTATTAACAGAATGGATTGGGTTGAACTTTGGGTGTTATTTTATAACTTGTGGTAATGATATTATTTTTATTAGTGATAGTAGGAATGTCTTGTTACTCTTTTATGGCTCTTATCATCATTTAAAAGTAAATTTTAGTGCCTTATACATAAACAATTCATCTAAGATATTCATTTATTGTAGTATGAAATGATGTGTAAAATGATAAAATCACAACCAAAAGACAAAATTTTTCCTATTTAATAGAAATATATCAAGTAATTATATTTTCTCATTTTTTCAGTCTATAGGGTAAAGTAATTCCTCAACTAAATAAATAATATGTTGAATAAAAATTTATCCTAATACCTTCATTTAAGTTGAAACGATGGTCTTTTAAATTATTACATATTTAATTTTTTGTGGTATTTAACATTACATTTACCATTCACTTTATTCGGATCAATTACATTTATCACTCTCTATAATTATTAATACTTTTCTTTCACGCTCTTATCTTTACTTCCCACCAATGTTCTCGAAAATTGAAACCCAGTTATTTCTTATTCCTCATGACCTTAATACTTAATTTTTTTTATTATTAAGGGTATATTTTGTTAACCTCTTTTATAATGTGGGTTATAAATTAAGGTAATTTTTAAATTCCAAACCCATGATTATCGAGATCAATATTAAATTGTGAGGATGCAATTTATTTATGGGGGTAGAATATAACACCTCAAAATTTTCAAAATAGGAGAATCATGATTGATAGTGTGTATTACACACTCAAACAATCTTAAAAGACAATATAACATACAAGGACTTTACAATATATTTATTAAAAACATAAATTCAATCTCTTTTATATCTTTCAATGCAGACAACACTGGGTTTGAACGAAACATAATACTGAATTGAAATATTATTATTTAAACATTGCCATTATAACCTAGTTGTTAAGTTGGTGGGTATGAATAGTGACAAATAAAATATAAAAATTATATGGTTTACATAGGTATTAAAAAAATTAAATGGTAAAATTTTTTCAGAAATAAAATAAGAAATATATGAAATAAAAATAAATCTTTTCTGAAAAAATATATTTTTCAAAAAGGTAGTATAGTTTCGGAAATATTTCATTTTTCAATAAATAGTGAAAAATACTGAATTTTAATTGAATGTTGTATTTTCAGTTAAAATATTTATAATGTTAGATTATATATTTAATTGGTTTTAAAGTTAAATTAGTCTAATAATATATCTATTAATTTAATTTAGTTTATTTGAATAATTTTCAAATTGTATTTTCATATAAAAACTTTTTAATCTTTTGCAAATTTTCTCTTTGAAAACTCATTTTATTGTCCAATATATGGGATTAATTTTATACTAACTTTTGAAGATTTAATTAATGGTAATTATAAAAATGGATTAAATATTTCTAATCCTCATAATTTATAATATCTAATATTATCAAATTAATTTTCAACCATAATGAATATTAAATATACTACAAATTATTTACAACAGTTAAGGTAAAAAAGGGTTTTTAGTTCATGAAAAAACAATCATACAAGGGTGGTTAGCCCAATTACACTATATTCTAGGAAAATATTTGTAACACCCTGAGATTTTATGAGAATTATTCTTTTGATTTATGTATTTTGTTTTATGCTACACCAATATTATCTTGCGCTATATGCAACACAGTATTAGATTGCAGTATACGCAACACTATTCTTGGATCGTGTTACACACATTTTCAAGTTCATTTGATAGAAGTTATTCTACGAAAAATTGATTGTGTGTATATATATATATATTAAATTAATAAATTAAATATGTTTGGATTATATTATACGTAACAACAAAGGAATATTACATAACACGCAACCATGACTTGGCTGCCATTACACGCAATCAAGACCTTCCTCAATAGCGTATGTAGTACGCAATACCAAGATTCACTAAACGAGATATTATTATAATAATATTACAAACTAGACGTTATGAATAGTAATACCCACTTTTTGTAGTTTTATTTTTCAAAATGGACTTCATTTTTGGATTCAGAATATCGAAATTAGCCTCGAGTGAATTTTTTGTATTTTTCTGAAAATATTCAATTTTTGCGGAATAGTGAAAACACTGGGTTACTATTTAAGAACCAACTTTTTTATAAATAATTATTTATTTTATATAAATTTATTTTAGGTTAAAGTTTTTACATAATAGCTATATAATTTCAATTTAATTAATTGGAGTCATTTTATAATAATTTTAGACATATAAAAATGTTATTGAACTTTTCACCGTATTTTACCCACCTCCTAGGAGAGTTTGAAAATTTAAATAAAACATAATTTTACCGCTACTGTGAGTGGAATTTCAAAAATCCGAGAGACATGGTTGATATCAGTAAGTAAAATGTGGTTCAATGGGAAGAAAATAATTTTGGGAGAATAGTAAATTTTTACTTTTATTTACCACGGTTAAAAGTAAATAGGGTAATTAAGGGTAAAATTGATATTATTATTACCCTAACACATGTCCTAATTCTATTGGATAAGTGTAATTAGACCAAAAACAACCTTAATAATAAAATATTACCCTTTGGGTCCAATTGGATTAGATTAGGACATTTATTATTTTTTTATTCAAAGAAGGATTAAAATAGTTAAAATCAAAGTTTAATAGCTAAACTATTTTTAATATAGGGTTATACATAAGATAAATTTGACTATAAATCTTCATTATAAAGATATATAAATTTCCTACATAATGGTATTTTATTTGTAATTTTTAAACTTTAAATAATTTAATTTATTTATGACACAATGATGATGTAGTGATTACATTATTAAAGAAAAATTAACATAATTGATATTATAAATACCCAAATAAATGTAATTCGAGACCTTTCAAGAATTACACTAATTTTATAGGTTAATATGAAATATTATTATTGATTTAATGAACTGTTTTAGAACTAATCATGATTTTATGATTTTTAAAAAAATCAATTACCAAATAGTGTCAAAATTGACATAAAATATTTTTTAAAACAAATATTATATTATTAATTGTTATTTTATTCCTAAAAATATAAGGTTTGGAAAAATGACTTATATAAGGTTATATATATTAATAATTAACCACTTGGGGTTCGTTTGTCTTGTTATAGTATGTTTATTGACCATATAGTGTAAGAAAACAATAAGACACAGTTAAAGTTAAATTATTTAACTTAGAGTTAAATCTAATCGATAAGGTTAAAATAGTAACCTAAACTTTTCTAAAATATATTTTTTGAGAGTATTTCGACCCATACCCACATTAGCTTCTAAATAAATTAGTTTAGAGCTATTAAAAACCGAATATTACTTTATTATAAAATAATATTTTATGTTTTTTCCTACAGTGCCCCTCTCTACCCTCATAAAAGGACACCTACTCCATCTCCTCCTCGCACCACTATGAGCCTTCAAGCTCGTCCAACCCCTACCAATTTATCTTCTCCACATCCCTATTAATATTCTAGAGGTTCTGGCCTTCTTCAAAAACAAACATTAGATCCCTAAGAGGTGGTTTCAAAGAGGATTGTCGAAGAAGAGGTAATATCCGTTACCGACTCTTTCAAATTTATTTCTTCTTATACTTCATATTATTTAGTTGTTTCATTATAAAGTAATAACATCAGAATCACTCATATACTTATATGTTATTATAAATATTAAACAACCCTATTTCACCTTCTATCCATCCTACAGAAAATGAAATCACTGCTCGTGTGTACGTACGGAATACCGTCTCCACGTCGTGGTGTCATCTATTTTCCACCACCACCTTACTTGGATGGGTATAATGGTGTAAAGAATAACTATATATTATTATCCTAAATTTATTTTGATTCTTAAATGGTATACATGCACTAAAATACAATTCCACGATCACGGAAACGATATCATCGCTCATGCGTACGTACGGCTTACCGTCTCCACGATGTGATGTGACTCGTTTTATATGATCTTCAATGAATAAGGACTATATAAATGAATTTAATGAATAAATATGATATATATTACACTAATAACATTCTGTAAATGAGGTGTCTATAACCTAAAAATAAGAATAATAATTTATTCGACGAAACACGCATAAGAACAAAAAACAATAAACACTCGAATAACAAGTAGCAATGAAATATTACTAATAAGAATCTAAGAATATGACCTTATATGAAATCATAACAAGGATTAAGATTCTAGAATAAGTAAATTATATTATTTAAATCATTATACAAGAGGTTCGGACACGTATGGAGCAAATCAGACCTAAGGTTAGGGAAAATCTCGCAATCTCATTTTTATCCGAGATTGTTTATACTTCAGAATTTACTGGGGAATATTTATCATCCACATCCATTTTTCGTTAATATGTAATATTATTTCTGTCCTCCTAGAATTTTTTAAATCTAATTTTACCCATTGGTGAGTTTTTAGTAAAAGATATGAAAGGAATATTTTGTCGTTTTTAGTACGAGGTACTTTTTTACTTTTCCGTCCAAAGTACGAGAAGAATTTTTTTTAACTTATACAGAATGAATGGTTTTTTATGATTTCATATAACATTATTTCCATTAAGATTACATTATAAGTTTTCAATTTTATTTTTAATCAACTTCTTTTAGTTTAAAATTTTATGACATGTTAATAAAGGAAATATGTTTTTGAAGTAGAAAGGATATTTTCCTCAAGAATGGAGTTCAAGCATTTTATCAAAAATATTTTCCATTTAAGATAATATAGGGTTCTATTTATATCCTTATTTTTACATTTATTTGATTATTTTATGATGGAATTATTTTTATGAAGTCCTTTTATCTTATATGATTTATATTATGATGGAATGATGTTTAAGAATTCCATTTTTATTACATGGGTTATGTTATGATGTATGATTTATGATTTTGTGGAACACATAATAATGGTTTCATTATGAGATGGGTGGGACCTATATCTCCAACCAATGCATTGGGTAAATATTTATATCTCATGAGATAGACACAGCTGGAAAGAAAAGTTAATCTGGTTCAGTGTTATAGGACTGGAATGAGGAGTGAACTTGATTCAGAAAGGGACTTTTTCCACTAAGATGGTCTTAGAAGCAATGCCTTGGCTACTATGGAAATCATATCATGTTAGTAATGGTTTTCCAAAATTACATGTTTTAATCCCATGATATTGTATCATGATTGATGTTCCATTATGATATATGCCTTACATACTTCCATGATTTTTGTCTTTTCACAACATTTTGATGTTTATATTTTATGTTCATGTTTTTGAATTCAAATGATTATGGATTGTTTTATGTTCTATATGTTTACCCTTACTGGGCACTTGAGCTCACCTTTTTATATTTTCTTTTCCCTATGATTTAAAGAATGGTTTTAGGTAAGAAAATAAAATGGGAAGATCTTTATGGGAGATGTTGATGATCTTTCACCAAGATTAGAATATTATATTCTGAGTTTCCAAAGACACTAAACTATTATGGTCCTTTGGTGTCTGTTTTTGTTATGTATTAGATATTCTGCAAAAGTAATGTAATGTCTATGTACGTCAAGATATTAGAATCTATAGTTGGTATCAGAGGAAAAGTTTGGTTAACCTTTGGAGACTAGGATGTGAAAACCTTAGTGAGATCCCTAGAGATATTTCTAAGGTATATCTAAGGATTTCCCTAAGGTTAAGTATAAGTTTAGGTTATAGTCCTAGAATTACAGTAACGATCATAAAATTAAACCAAAGATCTTAGATATTTAAGGTACACCCCCTTTATAATGTTGTTTTCCCTATCATGATTTTTTCCTCTCACACTATTCTTTTTGGGTTTTAGACGATGGCTGGAACCCGAAGTAACCATGTTGATCAATGTAATGGACAATTCAATGATTTTCCTCTTGAACAACCAAATGTGATTGGATATGGAGTTCAAAATCTTATTGCAATACTTACACAAGCTATGAATCATTCTGGATTTCCAAATGATCAAAGAAGGGAACAATATTCTATTAAGTCCTACATGAGGCAACGTCCACCTTCTTTCAGTGGGTCTTCTGATCCACTTGTTGCAGAATAATGGATTAGTACAATTGAAAAGATATTTTCCATATTCGTTGTTCTAAACATGATAAATTCATTCTAGCTATTTACCATTTCAAAGGTGAAGTAGACTAGTGGTGTACTCTAATTAAGAATACAAGGCCCCAAGATGAAATTGAATCCATGGAATGGGATGAGTTCAAGAACTTGTTTTTCAGTAAGTACTTCCCTCGTATTCTTTGAACAAAGATGGAAAAGGATTTCCTTGAGCTTAAGAAAAAGGATGATGAAGCTGTTGGTATATACAAAGCGACCTTTACAAGACTTTCAATGTATGCATCTGGCTTTATCATCCAACCTAAAAGTAAAGTTGATCGATTCTTCAGTGGATTAAAACCAAGTCTTCAAAGGGCATTAGCTATAAGAGACTTCAGTAGATAGGAATAAATTGTGTGTTGTGCTATCAAGGTAGAAATGGAAGTTTGTGTTACATATCCATCTCATGGTTTTTACAAGAAACAAAAGATGGAGTTCAAGGAGAAATCTCAGAATAATGGTGAAAAGAAGATGAATGTTTCTTTATGCTCAAAGCGTGGAAAAAAGAATAGTGGAGATTTCCTTAAAGGGACTAGAAAATGTTTTAAGTGTGTAAAATAAGGTCATCGAGCAGCTGAGTGTCATTGTAGTGGAAAAAAGGGTGGCTAATGATGTGAATAAAGAAAAGAATACAGATAACGCACCACCAACACTTCAATTCTTCAAGTGCAAGGAAATGGGGAATTATGTAAATCAATGCCCTAATCAAAGGGTTAATGATGATCTACCTAAGAAACCTCTTAAGGAAAAGGATAAAGGGAAGTCACATGCGATCACTATTTGTGATGTTGAGTATGAATATGATGTTGTGTAATGATTAAGTTTTTATGTAATGGGATTTTAAAATAGTATCATGGAATCTCATTTATGGCATCGTGGAATTTCGGAATATCATTTTATTGGTTTTCAATAATCATATGGTACCGGTAACCATGAAAAGTGATTGAAATATTTTGGAAAGAAGATGATATGCACATAATGAAGTGATAAACAAAAAATGAAATGAGTTCATGACTGATATAAGGACAAAGTTATATCATGGTTTGAGTATATAAAATTTTTTGGATTTTGGTATCTGTAAAGTGTTAAATTTTTACAGCATTCAGGTTTTCACTAAGAGTCAATGGGTATTCATTTTTCAAGAGAATACATGATTAATGTATTCACATGTTTGTAATTTGACCAACAAGATATATTGGGGATAAATGATGCTATTCACATGCTCGGCAGATGACATTTCTTGTAATTGTTTTCTATACTATGAGCTTGGATAGAAGTATTTTGGATAATCCTAAATATTGGAATAGATTATGTTGGACATAAGTTAGTATTGTTTAAGGATAGAACTTTTTCGATATTATTGATGGAATGTTATAAAAATGTAGTTTTAGAAAAAGGAAAACCTGTAGAACAAGTGACAACCCAACGCATCGGACAAGGCTGTGGGAATTTGAACCCACAACTGAAGTGTGACAGGCCTTCATCTCCTACCACTGTCCTATAAGAAGTCCCTGGTTAGTAGAAACTAGTTTTATTATATTAATCGGTATTATATATTAAGTATAAGTCAATTTTAGGAACCATATTCGATTAATCTCACTATAGATGGACTTATGTATATTTAATAACATTTGTTATCCTTTTGTTTGAGACATATGGAATGACCTATCATTCTATCACATGATCTTCTAACACTTCAGAAATAAAAAATTCAACTTCATTTATTTAAGATATGAAGTGGAAATTGTCCAAGGAACGACCAATGGTGAGATTTTTCCAAAATCAAGAAATTATTTCTTCTAATTCCAATTTCTTTAACATTAGGGAAATGATCCTGAAAACCAATAATGTTGTCTTAGTGCCCTTATATCCTATGAAACATATGGTACCTTACATCATCACAAATTTTTGGCTTTGTGATTGTTGGCCTTTTCATAGTCATGTCCTCTACCACTCTCAATCAAAACTTGATGGTTAGATTTTTCTTCCATATCCATATTTCCACCTTTGTTCTCCTATGTAGAAACCCAGTGATGAGTTAATCTGGGTAACTGTTACATTTCTTAATTTAATTTTAAAAAATTATTTTTTAGTATTCCTTTTACGATGTGGGTTTTTACGAACAAAAATTTCAAGTAGTAAACGATTTTTAACCCTGAATAATTTTGAGGGAGATATTCATTTTAAGGGGGGTAGAATGTAACACCCTGAGATTTTATTAGAAGTATTATTTTAATTTACGTCTTGTGTTGTATGCTACACCAATATTATCTTGTGCTATACGCAACACTGTATTAGCTTGCAGTATACGCAACACTATTCTTAAATCGTGTTACACAAAATTTCAAGTTCATTTGATAGAATTTATTCTACCTAACATTGAGTGTGTGTATATATATATATTAAATATATAAATGAAATTTTTTTGGATTCTATTATACGTAACAAAAAAGGAATCTTACACTACATGCAACCCTGAATTGGCTTGCATTACACGCAATCAAGACCTTCCTCGATAGCGTCTATAGTGCGCAATACCAAGATTCACTAAACGAGATATTATTATAACAATATTATGAACTACCCATTATGAGTAGTAATACCCACTTTTTAAATTTTATTTTTCAAAATGGACATCATTTTTGGATTCGGAATATTGAAATTATCCTAGGGTTAATTTTTTGTATTTTTCTGAAAACTTTCAATTTTTTATGAATAGTGAAAACACTAGGTTACTATATAAAACTGAATTTTTATATAAACAATTATTTATTTTATTTAAATTTATTTTAGGTCAAAATTGTTACATAATACCTATATAAGTTCAATGTAATTAATTGGAGTCATTTTATAATAATTTTAGACATATAGAAATTTTATTGAACTTTTCACCGTCTTTTACCCACCTCCTAGGAGAGTTTGAAAATTCACATAAAATATAATTTTACCACTTCTATGAGTGGAATTTATAAAATTTGAGAGACACGGTTGATATCACTAAGTAAAATGTGGTTCAATGAGATAAAAATAATTTTTGGTGAATTGTAACTTTTTACTTTTATTTACCACGGTTAAAAGTAAATAGGGAAATTAAGGGTAAAAATGATATTATTATTACCCTAACACATGTCCTAATTCTATTGGATAAGTTTAATTAGAACAAAAGAACCATAGGAATAAAATATTACACTTTAAATCCACTTGGATTAGATTAGGACATTTATTATTATTTTATTTGAAGAATAATTAAAATAGTTAAAATCAAAGTTTAATAACTAAAAATTTTTTAATATAGAGTTATACATAAGATAAATTGGACTATAAATATTCATTAGAAAGATAAATATATTTCCTAAATAATGGTATTTTATTTATAATTTTTATACATTAAATAATTTAATTTATTTATGACACAATGATGATGCAGTAATTACCTTATTAAAGTAAATATTAACATAATTGATATTATAAATACCCAAATAAATGTAATTTGAGACGTTTCAGGAATTAAACTAATTTAATTGGATAATATGACATATTAGTATTGATTTAATTAATGTTTTTCGAACTAATAATGCTGTTATTATTTTCACAAAAATCAATTACCAAATAGTGTCAAAATTTACATAAAATAGTTTTTAAAACAAATATTATATTATTAATTGTTATTTTATTCCTAAAAATATAAGGTTGATAAAAAAGACTTATATAAGGTTATATATATTAATAATGAACCACTTGGGGTTATTTTTTCTTGTTATTGTAAGTTTATTAAACATATAGTGTAAGAAAACAAGAAGACACGGTAAAAGTTCAATTATTTAACTTAGAGTTAAATATAAATGATAAGGTTAAAATAGAAACCTAAACTAGTCTAAAATATATTGGTTGAGATTATGTCGACCCATACCCACCTTATCGTTGAAATAAATCAGTTTGGAGCTATTAAAAACTGAATATGACTTTATTATAAAATAATATTTTATGTTTTTCCTAAAGTGCCCCTCTCCTCCCTTATAAAAGGACACCTCCTCCCTCTCCTCCTCACACAACTATGAGCCTTCAAGCTCGTCCAAACCCTAAAATTTTATCTTGTAAACTTTAATATTAATATTCTAGAGGTCATGGTGTTCTTCAAAGACCAACATTAGTGCCCTAAGAGGAGGTTTCATAGAGGCTTGTCGGAGAAGATGTAATATCAGTTACCGATTCTTTCAAATTTATTTCTTCTTGTACTTTCTCTGATTTAGTTGTTTCATTATAAATTAATAACATAAGTATCACTCATATACTTATATGTTATTATAAATATGAAACAACCCTATTTCACCATCTATCCATCCTATGGAAAATGAAATCACCGCGCGTGCGAACATACGGAATACCATCACCACGCTGTAGTGTAATCTGTTTTCCACCACCACCTTACTTGGATGGTTATAATGGTGTAAATAATGACTATATATGATTATTGTAAAGTTATTTTGATTCTAAAATAGTATACATACACTTAAATACAATTCCATGATCATAGAAATGATATCATCGCTCGTGCCTATGTACGGTCTACCGTCTCCACGATGTGATGTGACTCGTTCTTCATGATCTTCAATGCATTAGGACTATATAAATGAATTGAATGAATAAATATGATATATATTACACTAATACCATTATGGAAATGCAGTATCTATATCCTAAAAATAAGAATAAGAATTTATTCAACAAAACACGCATATGAACAAAAAGTAATAAACACCCGAATAACAAGTAGCAATGAAATATTACTAATATGAAGCTAAGAATATGACAATATATGATATCATAACAATGAGTAAGATTCTATAATAAGTAAATAACATTATTTAAATCATTATACATGAGGTTCAGACACATACAAAGTAAATCAGACTTAAGGTAAGGGAAAATCTCACAATCTCATTTTTATCTGAGATTGTTTATACTTCAGAATTTACTGGTCAATATTTATCATCCACATCCATGTTTCGTCAATATTTAATATTATTTCTATCCTCCTACAATTTTTTAAATTTAATTTTACACATTGGTGAGTTTTTAGTAAAAGATATGAAAGGAATCTTTTGTCGTTTTTAGGATAAGGTACTTTTTGACTTTTCCATCCAAAGTACGCGAAGAATGTTTTTTTAACTTGTAAGGCTTGATTGGATTTTTATGATTTCATAGAACATTATTTCCACGAAGCTTACATTATAAGTTTTCATGTTTATTTTTAATCAAATTCTTTTAGTTTAAAATTTTATGACATGTTAAGAAAGGAAATATGTTTTTGAAGTAGAAAGGATATTTTCCTCAAGAATGGAGTTCAAGCATTTTATCAAAATTATTTTCCTTCTAAGTTAATATAGGGTTCTATTTATCTCCCTATTTTTACATTGATTTGATTATGTTATGATGGAATTATTTTTATGAAGTCCTTTTATCTTATATAATTTATGTTATGATGGCATGATGTTTAAGAATCTCATTTTTATTACATAGGTTATGCTATGATGTATGATTTATGATTTTGTGGCACACATAAGAATGGTTTCATTATTAGATGGGTGGGACCTATATCTCCCTAAAATTCATTGAGTAAAGATTTATATCTAATGAGATATACATGGCTGGAATGGGAAGTTAATCCGGTTCAGTGTTACAGGATTGGAACGAAGAGTGAACTCGATTCAGAAAGGGACTTTGTCCACTAAGATGGTCTTGGAAGCAATGTCTTGGCTACTATGGAAATCATATCATGTGATTAATGGTTTTCACAATTAAATGTTTTATTTCCATGCTATTTTATCATGATTGATGTTCCATTATGATATATTCCATACATACTTACAAGATTTATGTATTTTCTCAAGATTTTTATGTTTAGATTTTATGTTCAAATTTTTGTATTCAAATGATTATGGATTGTTTTATGTTCTCTATGTTTACCATTACTGGGCACTTGAGCTTACCCTTTTTATGTTTTATTTTCCCCAGGATTTAAAGAATGTTTTTAGGTAAGAAAATAAAAGGGGAAGGTCTTTATGGGAGATGTTTAAGATCTTTCACCAAGATTATAAGATTATATTCCGAGTTTCCACAGACACTAAACTATTACGGTCCTTTGATGTCTATATTTTTATGTATTAGATATTCCGCAAAAGTAATGTAATGTCTATGTACGTCAAGCTTTGGGTCTCTATAATATTGGTTAACATAATAAAACTATTTTATGGTATATATATATATTTTTCCTTACCCACTATGGTAAAAATATCTTAGTGTTAAACCATGACATGTGTTATGATTTTCTATGTGTGTTCTTGTATAGTATTATAATGTTATTTTACCATAGTTCATTTATATTGATTCGATGTAATTATTACATTATTTATGTTATACTTTCATCATAAATATTTTATGATTCACGATTATTATTCCTTGACCTATGATTAGGAAATAATGCCTTATGACCAACTTTTAGCATTTTATATTCTTAATGATTCTAAAATTCTCTCATTTTTATGTTTTCTAATATGTTTATCATTTCTTAATCTACAAATCCTTGATATTTTTTCCAAAACATATCATTTTAGATCACTCTCTATAAATTTTATCATTTCCTTAAGAAATTATGTAACACCCCAAGCTTCCACGGTACGTTTCCCTTCGAATAATGAAATGGCGTGCATTGTACGCAACTTCGAGATTCTAACACACCACAACCAATCAAACTAGAAGTTATGAATAGTAATACCTACTTTTTGAAATTTTATAAATTCTATCTCTCAAAATGGACTTCATTTTTGGATTCGTAATATTGAATTTATCCTAGGGTGAAATTTTGGACCTTTTCGGATAACACTTATATTTTGATGAATAGTGAAAATTTCTAAATTTTAATTAAAAACAACTTTTTAAATCAAAATAATTTATAGTGATAAATTATATTATTGAGTGGTTTTAAAGTATAATTAGAATATATTTTTACCATTTTATCCAATGGTGTTCATTAGAATTAATTTCACTTTGAAATTGGGCCTAAACAATTGTCAATCTTTTGATATATATTGTTTCTTAAAAACACGCTATTTGTTGTGACAGCGGGAATTAATTATAAAATTAATTAATGAAACTTATATGTTTAAAATTTTGTAAACTAGACATCATTTTTGAATTCAGAATATAAATTATAGCTTAGGGTGAAATTTTGGCATTGTTCTGAAAAACGTCAATTTTTGATGAATAGTGAAACTACTAAGTGGTAGTTAAAAAAACTGAATTTTTCATAAAACATAATTCTACCGCTTCTGTGAATGGAATTTCGAAAATACAAGAGACATGGTTAATATCAAGAAGTAAAATGTGGTTCAATGAGATGAAAATAATTTTTGGTGAATAGTAACTTTTAACTTTTATTTACCAGGGTTAAAAGTAAATAGGGTAATTAAGGGTAAATATGATATTAATATTACCCTAGCACATGTCCAAATTCTATTGGAAAAGTTTATCTCGACCAAAAAAACTCTTAGGAATAAAATATTATCATTTAGGTCCAGTTGGATTAGATTCGGACATTTATTATTATTTAATTCAAAGAAGAGTTAAAAGAGTTAAAATCAAATGTTATTTACTAAAACATTTTTAATATAGGGTTATACATAAGATATATTAGATTTTAAATATTCATTAGAAAGATACTAAGATTTCATACATAATTATATTTTATTTATAATTTTTAGACATTAAATAATTTTATATATTTATGACACAATGATGATGCAGTAATTACCATAATAGTGAAAAATTAAAATAATTGATATTATAAATACCCAAATAAAAATAATTTAAGAATTTTAATGAATTAAACTAATTTTTTATGATAATATGACATATTAGGATTGATGTAATTGAATTTTTTAGAATTAATAATTCTGTTATGAGTTCCACAAAAATCAACTATTGAATAGTGTCAAAATTGACATAAAAGAGTTTTTAAAACAAATATTATATTATTAATTTATATTAATTTCCTAAAAATATTAGGTTCTGCCAAGAGACTTATATCCTAATAGGTATATAATTAATGGACCACTTTGGGGTCTCTTGGATGTATATAGTAAGTTTATTAATTATATAATATAAAAATACAAAGTGACATGGAAAATGTAAAACTAATTAACTAAGAGTTAAAACTAAAAGATAAGGTTAATATAGTAACCCAAACCTATCTAACTTCTATTGGTTGAATTTTTTTTTGACTTATCTCCACCTTAACCTTTGAATAATCAACTTTGGATCCATTAGAAACCTAATATGAATTTATTATAAATTAATATTTCTAGCTTTTCCAAAGGTGCCCCTCACCCCTCTTATAAAAGGGCACTCCTCCTTCTCATTTCTTCACACCTTAAAATCCTTTTGGTTCGGACAAACCATGTCCAAATACTCTCTTAACTTCCCTCACTACAACTTAGAGGCCTTAGTTTGATCAGAAATCCATCCTAAGGAGCCCTTTTGATCAAATCAAAAGGAAAAACTCGAAGAAGAGGTAATGTTTTCACCACCCCTTTTCAAGTTCCTTTCTTCTTCCACTTCTTCTTTCTTTGTTATTACCATTCTAAAATAATAACTCCAGTATCTTATTTATACTGTGATGTTATTATAAATATGGTACAACCATATTCAGTATTCTATCCACCCTTTGAATAACATGTCACCATATGTGCGTACGTACGGCTTACCGTCTCCATGTCGTGGTGTAATTGTTATTCAATATATTATTATTTAGGTGGGTATAATAATGATGTGTAACTCATTTAAATAATAAATATAACACGATAATGATTCTTTATATACGATATACCATCCAATTATATATTATTTTAATATCAAAAGAATGATATTGTTGCTCATGCGTACGTACGGACTACCGTCTCCAGGAACGCGATGAGATTCATTCTCCGTCATATCCATTCAAGTATAATTATCATTTGATGATTTAAAAATAATTTTTAAGAACTTTATATCATTCTGGATATGAATAAGATACAACCTATCCATAACAAACAAGGATTACGTAACAAAACATATAAAAGAAAAAGAGTAAGTTAACACCCGAAACGACGATAATTGTATGATATTATTAACAAAGAAATGTTAAAAAATCATATATGATATCATATTAAAGTATATGATTCATGAATAATTTAATAACAATTATTTAAACATTATACAGGGGGTTAACCTACCCCCAACCAAGGAAAAGTACAAGGTAAGGGGTTTCTTATCTCACTTTTAATTCTGTGAGAATTCCATTGTTCACCCCTTATTTATTACATGTGGTGTGTGTACTTCCCATGTTTGTATTCATTATGTAATATACTTTAATTCATGTATATTTACATCATCATTGTATGATCCTTCTTTCATGGGTGTATGTTTTGTATGTTACCAAATCGATAAGGGAATTTGAAATTTCAATTTCCACTCATTCGGCTTTACGCATACTTCATTGATTATTTTACTCGAAGATTATGTGTGGAGTCACTATTCATTTGATTATGTCATAATTTCCACTCCCCTTTCTGTGGATATACTTTTTATACACATAATCACTCCATTTATAAATTCTGAAGTCATCGGTAAGAACTTGATAAGAGTAATTTTTACTCAATCTCGATTTGTGGAGATAAACATCCAATTCATTGGTGTTGTTTTTACTAGAAATATGTGTGAATGTCCCTTGATTGTTTTACACTGGATATCCAATAATATTTAGTGTATTTATATTTTTCACACATAATTATGTCTTTTATTAATCCTTAACCTAAGGATATGACCTTTATGAGAGATTTCATCTCAATTTACATTCCATGGAAACTTCTTTGTTGTTATACACCAAATCACTTTTATATGGTGTATATAATGTACGTTGACATAGTATATCATGAATCCCTTTATTCTCATGATAATACAATGTTTTTATTACCTCAATTATTTTTAATCAATTGTCTCTCTTTTGGTTAGAAACTCTAACTAAAATACCATTTTTAAATGTTTTAAAGACTTATTCTTCTAAATCATGCTTCTTAATGTCCATGTTTTAAAAATGGTTTTAACGATTTATTTCTATGGACATTAAAGTTTTAAAATTAAAACTCCTTTTAAAAGTTTCAAAGTGGTATGGGACACTTTGATTCAAAAATCTATTTTTAAATGGCTTCTTGACAAATAGTGTGACTTTTAAATGTTTTCAAGAAAAGGGGGATATTTATCTCAAATAGTTTTGATGGTTATTTTCATCTATGAAAATATCATTCATTATAATCGATTGAGGTACAATAAAATCTTCCATATTGTAATGAATGAGTTATGTTTAACTGTGGATGTGCTATTTTTATACCATTCATGGTTTGTCGTTAAAGTATTTACATTTCGTTTTCTAGTTTAAATACGAATGTTTATGTTATGTTTAAACATGTTCATATGAGGAATGAATTGGACTTAATAAGTGACGGGTGGAGCCCGCTATAGCTCCTCGATGCATCGGTAGGTCTCATTAGACAAACTAGTGTCTTGGCACAAGGCCTTGACAAAATATTATTTGTAGTCTTGGCACGAGGCCTTGGCTATGTGGTTATGATAGTCTGGCATTATGCATTCCATCATTATAAAAGTGGTTATTGATATTCCATGTGATAATTAGAATAGTAGAATATCCATGTGAGTAAGTAAATGGCATTATTTTATTTTATCTTTTCCATTTTATGCTGAAGTTCAAGTTTAAAAGGCTTTCGTTTTAGTTATAAACTGCCTTAAGTGTTTATGCTTATCTATGAAAGCTTCTGCTATAATGTTATCCTTACTGAGCATCTGAGCTCACCTCTTTCAATGTTTTATTTTTCCCAGGATTATGAAGAAGGAATTTATGAATTACCAGTAGGTATAGTATGAGGGGATATGAAGAAAATATGTTTTTTATGTAATGTAAAACTTTATGAATGTATCTAGTATTTCCAAGGCTACTATACCAATCTTCCTTTCGAGATTGGATATTTCTTGTGATCATGCCAATGTCATGTAATAATGCACGGACTCTGGGTAACTGGGGTCGGGGAGTTACAGTTGGTATCAGAGGAAGTTTAGTACAAACCTTGGAAGCTAGATTTAGATAAACTCTTATTAGAGCACGTAGACCTAAGATGAACTTTGAGGATTAGTATAGAAGAACGTCCTAGAATTTTTGTATTGTAGAGATTTTGTGATTTTTCCGAGCAATACATCCATGTCTGGATACGAGCAGGTAGAGGCGGCTCTGGCATAGATGTACCTAGGGGTAAAACCCGAAAACACCGCTTTGAGCTAGACTCGAACGGGAACTGGTGCACGAAAACAAGCCTTGTTGCACTCTTGGTTACGACACTCCCAGGTGATATGCTTAGGATAATTTACATTTTCTTTACAAACCGATTTAATGTATTATATATATAAGATGAGAGTAAATGATCTTGGTTAATCCTAATGAGTTTCAAATTGATAATATGGTGACATTTTAATCTCTAAATGATTGTTTGACTACTATTACACACACAATGCTTTCTGGTTTTAGTCAATGGCTGGATTCCAAGGAAGTCATAGTGACTTTGAGAATGATGTACAAGGTGGGAATGGTGGTGGAAATGAGCAACAAAATGGAATATTGATAGGCATATAAGATATCGTCTTTATGCCAAATCATTTTTCCAAAAATATTAACAATAATATATATATTAACCAATTACCAGACTCAACAAAGAAGAGAAAGGTGATGAATGATAAGAGCTCCAGTAGTGGAGACCATGGAGAAAGAAATCCTCAATTTCCATCACGCAGGAAATGTGGAAGGAGACACCCAGGAAAGAGTCTCAATGGGACAAAGAAATGCTTTACGTGCGGGAAGGAAGGACATAAAGTGAAGAATTGCCGAAGAAAAATGAAGAGTACTATGGAAGAAGATAAAAATGGTCCTAAGAGTCCATTTACAGTCATTTTCCGTAAATGTAGGCGACGTTGCCATTACCCGAGTGAATGTCCTATTCTATAGGATATTTTCTTGGTCAGAGAAGAAGCTATGTCGAAATAAATGGTTGGAAAAATGTTTAAAAATTATTAGTGATCCTTGTTGAAGGGTTTACTTTGGAATAATTTTCTCTTGTATTTGTAACCCTAACGTTTTCCATGTGAGAATGATATTTATGGAAGAATTATCTTTTCTCTTGTGGATATAGTATAAATAGCCATTTGGTTTTATATGATCATTGGGGTTTGAGAGAATTATAAGTTATTATAATTTGGGATGAAAATGCAAGGTATGAGATAAGATTTGTGGTTAAATTATGTTATGGTTATTTTGAGGAATTTATCTCATTTTGGTAATGTTATAAAACATAGTTTTTGAAAAGGACAACACGTAGACCGCGTGACAACCCGTTGCGTCGGACAAAGATGTGGGAATCGAACCCACAACCAAAGTGTGATTGGGATTTATCGCCTACCACTGGACTACGTGAAGTCCCTGGATAGTGTGAATAATTATTTTTTGTTAAATGATTTTATTGATCAATAATAAGTTGATTTGGGATCTTATGTCTTATCAAATGAATACCCTTAGTATAAGAAAATGATTTGGTGATTAAGTGATAAATGTTATTTTGGAAGTTGTTCGCTTTGTTGAGAACACTATATGCCAAAGGAAAATAGAGTATTATGGGATTTCATTTGAGGAGTAATGGTGTATTTTTATCTATGTTTTTACTGTGGATTTATAATGATTTGGGTTATTTATGGAAATTATTAGGTTAATTACGTTTAAGTATGTGACTTTAAGAGTAATTAATGTCATTTGGAAATACAATTTAATGTGGAAGACTACATTCTTAAAAAGTTTTGGTTTTCAATATTAGTTTTGATTATATTAAAGGATTTTAATGACAATTGATTATTGAATGGTATTTATTTAACATTGGGGTATTGTTGGTTTAATTTTGGAAATTAAGATTAGTGTTTATTTCTCTCAACGAATATCCTTTTGGGGGATCATTAGATCTTGTACTAACCATTTTGTTTTTGATTAATCTCTAAATAAAATTTAAATATATAGTGCATCCTGCATGGATCATTTGATTCTATAGAAGTTTATTCTAGCTCTTCCAGTGTGACCAAGTCTTCTTGAATACTCATCATTTAAAAAAATGAGTTAGTGGTGGAAATTTATTAAAGAATGAAACTCTACTTAAAATGTAAGTATATATATCTTTATATTTTTAGTCAATATCATAAATAAATTCCTCATCCTTATGTAATGTAACTTAAAACAATAAAAATTTGTCAGTTTACTTTCCTACTAGGAGACTAATGGTCATTTGTCCCAACACAAGTTTGTGGTTTTCTTATTGTTAACTTTCTCCTGATCATGATTTTTGTCCCTCTCCATCAGAACTTGACACTTAGTTTATCATTTATATCCACGTTTTCCTACATGGAATCCGAGTATGGGTTATCTTGGTTGACCTTTATACCTCTCTTTCTTTCTTTTAAAGTTATAGTTTTATTGACTCTTTTTCCGATTTGGGACTTTCCATTATATTCCCAAGCACAATTTTAAAAATTGCGAGGATGCAATTTATTGAAGGAGGGGAGAATGTAACACCCCAATCTTCCACGGTATGTTTCCCTTCGAATAATGCAATGGCGTGCATTGTACGCAACTTCGATATTCTAACACACCACAACCAATCAAACTAGCTGTTATGAATAGTAATACCTACTTTTTTAAATTTTATAAATTATATCTCTCAAAATGGACTTCATTTTTGGATTCGTAATATCGAATTTATCCTAGGGTGAAATTTTAGAACTTTTTGGATAACACTTAAATTTTGATGAATAATGAAAATTACTAAATTTTAATTAAAAACAACTTTTTAAATCAAAATAATTTATAGTGATAAATTATATTATTGATTTGTTTTAAAGTATAATTAGAATATTTTTTTACCATTTTATCCAATGGTGTTCATTAGAATTAATTTCACTTTGAAATTGGACCTAAACAATTGTCAATCTTTTGATATATATTGTTTCATAAAAACACGCTATTTGTTGTGACAGCGGGAATTAATTATAAAATTAATTAATGAAACTTATATGTTTATAATTTTTTAAAATAGACACCATTTTTTGAATTCAGAATATCAATTATAGCTTAGGGTGAAAATTTGGCATTGTTCTGAAAAACTTCAATTTTTGATGAATAGTGAAACTACTAAGTGGTAGTTAAAAAAACTGAATTTTTCATAAAACATAATTTTACCGCTTATGTGAGTGGAATTTCTAAAATCCGAGAGACACGATTAATAACAAGAAGTAAAATGTGGTTCAATGAGATGAAAATAATTTTTGGGGAATAGTAACTTTCTACTTTTATTTACCACGGTTCAAAGTAAATAGGTTAATTAAGGGTAAAAATGATATTAATATTACCCTAACACATGTCCTAATTCTATTGGACAAGTTTATCTCGACCAAAAACAACCTTAGGAATAAAATACTATCATTTTGGTCCACTTGGATTAGATTAGGACATCTATTATTATTTAATTCAACGAAGAGTTAAAAGAGTTAAAATCAAAGTTTATTTACTAAAACATTTTTAATATAGGGTTATACATAAGATATATTCGATTTTAAATATTAATTAGAAATATAATAAGATTTCCTACATAATGATATTTTATTTATAATTTTTAGACATTAAATAATTTAATATATTTATGACACAATGGTGATGCAGTAATTACCATAATAGTGAAAAATTAAAATAATTGATATTATAAACACCCAAATAAATATAATTTAAGACTCTTAATGAATTACAATAATTTTCTAGGATAATATGACATATTAATATTGATTTAATTGACTTTTTTCGAAGTAATAATTCTGTTATGAGTTTCGAAAAAATCAACTATTGAATAGTGTCAAAATTGACATAAAATAGTTTTTAAAACAAATATTATATTATTAATTGATATTAAATTCCTAAAAATCTAAGGTTCGGCCAATAGACTTATATCATGATAGGTATATCATTAATGGACCACTTGGGGGTCTCTCGGATCTATATAGTAAGTTTATTAGTTATATAATATAAAAATACAAAGTGACATGGTAAATGTCAAACTAATTAACTAAGAGTTAAAACTAAAAGATATGGTTAATATTGTAACCCAAACCAGTCTAAATTCTATTGGTTGAATTTTTTTCGACTTATCCTCACCATAACCTTTTAATAATAAACTTTGGATCCATTAGAAACCGAATATGAATATATTATAAATTAATATTTCTAACTTTTCCAAAGGTGCCCCTCACCCTTCTTATAAAAGGGAACTCCTCCTTCTCATTTCTTCACACATTAAAAGCCTTTTTATTCGGCCAACCCCTACCCAAATACTCTCTAAACTTCCCTCAATACAACCTAGAGCCCTTAGTTTGATCAGAAAGCCAACCTAAGGATCCCTTTTTATCAAATCAAAAGAAAGAACCCGAAGAAGAGGTAATGTTTTCACCACCCCTTTTCAAGTTCCTTTCTTCTTCCAATTATTATTTATTTGTTATTACCATTATAAAATAATAACTCTAGTATCTTATATATACGGTGATGTTATTATAAATATGGTACAACCATATTCAGTATTCTATCCACCCTTTGAATAACATGTCACCATACGTGCGTACGTACGGCATTCCGTCTCCACGTTGTGGTGTAATTGTTATTCAATATATTATTATTTGGGTGGGTATAATAATGATGTGTAACTAATTTAAATAATAAATATAACATGATAATTATTCTGTATATATGATATACCATCCAATTATATGTTATTTTAATATCAAAAGAATGATATTGTCGCTCGTGCGTACGTACGGACTACCGTCTCCACGAACGTGATGATATTCATTCTCCATAATATCCATTAAAGTATAATTATCATTTGATGATTTAAAAATAATTTTTAAGAAATTTATATAATTCTGGATATGAATAAGATACAACCTATCGATGAAAAACATGGCTTACGTAACAAAACATATAAAAAAAACAAGTAAGTTAATACCCAAAACGACGATAATTCTTTGATATTATTAACAAAGAAATGTTAAAAGATCATATATGATATCATATTAATGTATATGATTCATGAATAATTTAATAACAATTATTTCAACATTATACATGAGTTTAACCTACCCCCGACCAAGGAAAATTACAAGGTAAGGGGTTTCTTATCTCACTTTAAATTCAGTGAGAATTCCATTGTTCACCACTTATTTATTACATGTGGTGTGTGTACTGCCAATGTTTGTATTCATTATGTAATATACTTTAATTAATGTATATTTACATCATCATTGTATGATCCTTCTTTCATGGGTGTATGTTTTTTATGTTACCAAATCGATAAGGGAATTTGAAATTTCAATTTCCACTCATTCGGCTTTACGCATACTTCATTGATTATTTTACTCCAAGATTATGTGTCGAATCCCTATTCATTTGATTATGTCATAATTTCCACTCCCCTTTCTGTGGATATACTTTTTATACACATAATCACTCCATTGATAAATTCTCAAGTCATCGGTATGAACTTGATAAGAGTAATTTTTACTCAATCTCGATTTGTTGAGATAAACATCCAATTCATTGGTGTTGTTTTTACTAGAATATGTGTGAATGTCCCTTGATTGTTTTACACTGAATATCCAATAATATTTAGTGTATATATATTTCTAACACATAATTATGTCGTTTATTTATCCTTAACCTAAGGATATGACCTTTATGAGAGATTTCATCTGAATTTACATTCCATTGAAACTTCTTTGTTGTTATAAACCAAATCACTTTTATGTGGTGTATATAATGTACTTTGACATAGTATATCATGAATCCCTTTATTCACATGATATTACAAAGTTTTTATTACCTCAATTATTTGTATTCAAGTGTCTCTCTTTTGGTTAGAAACTCTAACTAAAATACCATTTTTAAATGTTTTAAAGACTTATTCTTCTAAATCTTGCTCATTAATGTCCATGTTTTAAAAATGGTTTTAAGGATTTATTTATATAGACATTAAATTTTTAAAATTAAAACTCCTTTTATAAGTTTCAAAGTGGAATGGGACACTTTTATTCAAAAATCTATTTTTAAATGGCTTCTTGATAAATAGTGTGACTTTTAAATGTTTTCAAGAAAAGGGGGATATTTATCTCAAATAGTTTGATGGTTATTTTCATATATGTCAATATCATTCATTATTATCGATTGAGGTAGAATAAAATCTTCCATATTGTATTGAATGAGTTATGTTTGACTGTGGATGTGCTATTTTTATACCATTCATGGTTTGTGGTTAAAGTATCGACATTTCGTATGCTAGTTTAAATACGAATGTTTATGTTATGTTTAAACATGTTCATATGAGGAATGCATTGGTCATAATAAGTGACAGGTGGAGCCCGCTATAGCTCCTTGATGCATCGGTAGGTCTCATGAGACAAACTAGTGTCTTGGCACAAGGTCTTGACAAAATCTTATTTGTAGTCTTGGCACGAGGCCTTGGCTATGTGGTTATGATAGTCTGGAAATATGCATTCCATCATTATGAAAGTGGTTATTGATATTGCATGTGATCATTCGAAAAGTAGAATATCCATGTGAGTAAGTAAATGGAATTATTTTATTTTATCTTTTCCATTTTATGCTGAAGTTCAAGTTTAAAAGGCTTTCATTTTAGTTATAAACTTCCTTAAGTGTTTATGCTTATCTATGAAAGCTTCTGCTATAATGTTATCCTTACTGAGCATTTGAGCTCACCCCTTTCAATGTTTTATTTTTCCCAGGATTATGAAGAAGTAATTTATGAATGACCTGCAGGGATAGTATGAGGGTATATGAAGAAAAGATGTTTTTTTATGTAATGTAAAACTTTATGAATGTATCTAGTATTTCCAAGGCTACAAAACCAATCAGTCTTTCGAGATTTGATCTTTATTGTGATCATGTCAATGTTATGTAATAATGCAACGACTCTGGGTAATTGGGGTCAGGATGTTACAAATTATATGCAAGAATATGTCTAGTAGTAAGTCGTGTGTCAAAAAATTTTATGGGATATGTTGAATTAATAATGTGTAATAATGTGTTTATGTAACAAATATCTAAAGAAAATAAACTATTGGGTTATTGGATTTTGTGTTTGAATATTGAGATGTATTTCTTAATCATTTAAATGAGTTAAATTATATATATTTAATTTCATGGTTGTCCCAAATAATTTCAGGATCCCAACCTCAGTCCTCTATTCTTGATTCCTTTCATCAAAATTATAATATAGAACATTATATATCCATGTTCACACAATGAAAATAAGTGTAAGAATAATCTATAATAAATAATTTAATCATTCTAGTCAATTTAAAACAACATACCTTAAAATATATAATCTACTATTTATATTATTTATAAAAGAGTGATTAAAAATGAAATTGATCTATGGATTTTATCATCACTTTAGTAATAATCTGGTCATTTAAACAAATTGATATATTAATTAATTTACTATAGAACCAAAAAAACCCAAGGAATATCAAAAGGAAAAAAGGATTCCTTTTTTATTAGGGGTCTTAAGATAAATGTCAAATTACGTTAAATAATGATGTATGTAAGCTTAGTATGCATGGTATTATAACCCATGCATTTAATTATTTTGTTTTTGTTTCCCTAAAAACTATAATAAAATATTAACATACGTGAAATAAATAATTTTACATATTATAATTCATTCATATTTTTCTTCAAAATTATAAAATCTAGTGTTTCTTCTAACCATGTAGATAAATGTGTAGCTAACTGTTCAACTTTCCAAAACATATCCCAACTACCATCGATAACTATAAGTTTGAAAAAAATTAAAACCTATGGAAAACACTCCACTTTGGACCCATAGTTATAAACCAATTTCAATTTTATGATCATCTAACTCATCATTTTACCCATGAAATTCACACTATTAATGAAATATCCCTTAAAAATAATAAATTCAATTAAAGTACTTTTCATATCTATATTGATAACTTAGAAAAACCCAATATTTTTAGTTTTTTGAAATTTGTATCATATTTTTAATAGGTTTTTTAACTTCTTATGGGTTTTTATTAACTTTGAACATTAATTATAAACATTTTGTCTCAACTATACATTTCTAAAAATAATCATAGTTTATAGAAACAAATATAAATATAGTTACAGGGTTATTGAAACTATAATACTTTTTTAAAAAAATAAACAAAAAGTCCTAGGTTTTTCATGTTTCTCTGGATTGAGAGGTAAAAAATAATTTTAACATTTTATATCAACTGAGAAACACATAGTTTGGTTCATGGTAATGTATAAAAAAATATTCAAAAAATCACCTCAAGAAAAAGTTACAGGTTATTAAAATGTTCTGGAATACCTTATAAATCATATTTCTAGTCTTTTCAGAAGTCATATGTCTTCGTATAATATTAAAATGTAATTTAAACTTTAAACATTCATAACATTTGATTTAGATTTTGTTTGGACTTTTCATGTTTTAAAATCTAATATATCAATACAAAATATACTTTATTCTACAGGGTTAGCCCATAAAAATATTTTTAAATACAAAAATAGGTTCATAATTCCTCAAAAATAAATTATAAATGAAGTCCACCAAAAAATGGAAAATTTATTAAAACTTTAGTGTAGTGAAGAAAATATTATAATCCCTTATTGAAGAAATCTGTGATTTATGATTTGGGATTTTAAATATAGAACTTTATTGAAGTAATACATTAAGTTATAATATAATTAGAAGTTATCAAGTATTGAATAACTTTTTGGGGGATCCTCAAAATATCAATAGATACTAAGAATATAATAGTTTTAGTATTTTAAGGTGATGGTTGTATTGAAGATTTAAGTGAATAAGGGTCATGTTTTCTATGATCTTATATTTTCTCTTGGTTTTACCTTTAATTTAAATAAATTTATTTGATTAAAATGTAGTAAAATTTTAAGGGGTTATATTAAAAAGGATATGATAGTGATATTTTATTTAATATTTATTTTATAACATCTTTTAAAAACATATTCCAGAACTTTATTAATGAATTGTTTTAATTATCTATAAATATTAATTAATGAGAAGAAAACTAATTAGGTAGGAATTAAAATAAGTATTAACACGTAATGGAATGTGGAAATTATTTCTTCTGGGGGGATTGATGAAAGAGGGTAGCTATTAAGATGGAATCAATTTTAAGTTATTATATTTTTTTACTATAGTAAATCTTCCTAATATCATGTGGAGTTTTCTTTAGAAAATAATATTCTCATTGACTTTCTAGGAGTGGAAAAAAATTGTTGAGGAACATAGTAACAACCTACATTTTATAAATTATAAAATTACTAAAATACTAATTAGTTCAGTATTTACATGATATTTTTAATTAAAATTTTTAGAATTTCTTTGGTTATATAATGGTTAAGAATAACAGGTAAGTAAACCATTCATTTTTGGAAAAAATAGTCTAGTTTCTATTATAAATTCAAGTACAAGGCATTTCATTCATGTAAATCTACAATGCATTGTTTAAAACTTTTTTGATCATGGATTTTAGTCTTCAAACATTCCATGTTATATTTTAATGTGATAATGGAAAAATATTTATCTATTTAAGGGTTATTTTTATTATTTTAAAAATTTTATATTATGTTTATTGAATTAAAAATATTCATTGTTAAAAAAATTATAATATTGTGTATGATTAAAAACCATGTTATATGAATTTTATTATTTTTGAGATAATTACGAATAATTATATCATTGTTTTTATTTTTTATAATATTTTTGTTGTTGTTTATATTTTTTCTTATGGTTCTATATAATTTTGGTAATGTGTTTGGAAACCAAATATGTTGCTTCACCCATAATTTTTATATAGATAGTGGGTGTAGGTGTGGTGTGTGTGTCATAAAAAAATCAGGTGAGGGTACATTGGGTGGGTGGAAATGAGTATAGAGGATGGGTAGGGATGGGTGTTGTTAGATTTGGTTACTGATGCAGGGTGAAAGAATTATAGGTAATGGGTGGTATGCACTAGGTGAAATAAGTCTTTGATGGTTCAGGCATGTGGTGTAAGGTTCCAGATAATGATAGTCCTTTCCATGATGAGTTTTGGGTGATAGAGGAACCTAAATAAGGTTATATGATATTTGGAGGATTTTTGGAGGAAATGGGGCATGTCATGCTCAAACATGGCATGGTTGTTTCAAAGAGGAATGTGATGCACCATATTTATAGAGATTGTGGCATGGTAGATCTAAGTTGTGGTAGAGATAATCTCATAGGGGAAAATAGGGATACTTCCTCTTCAGACATGGATACATCATTGTGGTAGTATATGGCTTAGGCCCTTTTTGATGGTCTATAACTATGTTGAAAAGTAATGAGGTTTCATCATCGTAGGTTTTGACTCTACTATAAAATAAGGGCGGTGGAATGGTAGTGGTGGTTGGGCTCCTATGTAGCTGTGTTGTTGTTAAAGTGGGATTACAGCACGGTGCTTAAGGCAGCACTGTATCCCCAAGTTCTAATTTTATATAATCTTCCCTTTGATCTAAAAACAATTTTTTACCATGGTTTTTTGGAATGGTCCATTGGCCAATTTCATATAATTCCCTATGTTAGGGAGGGTTGCAGAATGGTCCTTGGGCCTATGTCATAGTCTTAGAAAAAATTTTATATCAATAAACATCTCAAGAACTATGAATCTAACTTCTCCCCCACTTATTACCCTAAAACCCTAACCACCCTATGGTGTTTTTTTGAGGATATTTGAAGCATATTTCGATAGGTACTAATCTCAGATTCACATGTTCAATCAGTGGAAATCCAGAGGGATTTACACCTCATTTTTAAAGTGGTTTCTCTCTCTTTAATATTGTTTTCCTCTCATTACCATTACCATGTATTTTAATTTTATCCCCCGTTATTATAAGGGAGTTTTATATATCATTTTCCAGTGTTTTTATAACATAAAGTCTTTAGGTGATCAAATTTTATTCACATGAGAGGTGATCATAGATCCATAATGGAGTTCTGTTTTTTACTTCAAGAACATTGAATGTTTTAGGGAGGGGATTATTTGATTCTCTTTTATTTTCATGAAATTATAAATTTACCATGGTTTATACCTTTGGATGGATGAAAATTTAACCTAATAAATATTAAACCATATTAAATAATGACTTTTTTTCAGATATACTGATAGCATGTTATTTCTTTCCCCGTGATAATGGGTTTTCCTCTTAATTTTCTATATTGTGTTCTATCTATTATATTCTTGGGATAGCATGTTTTTTTCCAACATAAAATGGTAAAGAACATAACTCTATAATTAATTTGTTTGATAAATAACTTCAAGAGGCATGTTTAATAAATCTAGTGTATCTTGTAATTTTATGGTAATCAAATTGATTCTAGATGAATGTTTTTTTAAAGTTGTTTTCACAAGTGTTAATGGAATTGAAAAATACATTAATCATGTTAATGATTATTGATGATAATAAGGAAAATGAATATTAATTATGAAAGTATCTTCTCACAGTTTGATGAAAATAGTTTTATTCTAGAGATCATGTTTAAATAATTTTGATAAATTATTGTAAATTATTCCATAGGTCTCCCATAGTTGGAACATATGAATAATGAATCGGTTAATTCAAAAAGGAATAAAAACTAGTTTTTTTATATATATAAATCTTTGTGGGTTAGATTTCCATTTTTTATAAAGGTTGTATTCCTTGATTTGGTGATTGTGATCACATGTTTTCATGTAAAGGTTAAATGCCTTTTTCTAGTGTCATGTTTCTCTATTAACTGAAGATCCCAATGGGTGTATGGATTGTATTTGTCTTCAACTGATTTTCATTGGTTTTCAATGGTGATCAATGAGATATAAATATATCATTGGGGTCAATATAAATAATTGGATCCAATGTTAATGGATCTTGAATGAAGTCCTTAAATCTTTCTATTCTAAGAAACATGTTAATGGTTTGAAGACTTTGAGTTTTAAGGTGATTCTTAAGGAATAATTATGGATTCATTTGATGACATTGTATGTCATCGATGAATTTTTTCTTCTCATAAAATATGATGATGTTTTTATATTTTTTATTTCCAACAAACCATAACTAAGTTATGAAACATGTATTTCTATCTTGATAACAAAAAGGGAAAGATTAAGTGTTGAAAATCGTATTGAGAATCTAGTGGGATGAAAAATGGTGTTTCCAATTGTATTTAAGTTTTATTAGGAAGAAATATTTTTATGGAAGATAGTGAAGTTACAGTAAATTCCTTGTAAAATAGGACAATGATAAAGGTGGTCTATCATAGGTTAAATATCATGATATATGGGGTTTGTGATAAAACTAGTCAACTGGTTTTGGAATTAAGTGAATTTTTGTATAATATGGTCTAAGATTTAGTGATGTATATCAATTTTTGTTTGTTGTAAAAGCTAGATGACCAAAAATAAGTATGGTTGGTGTTACTGAATAAGATTTGTAGGGTGGCATCATTTCAAAAAATTAGAAATACATTTGTGCCTCAAATTCAATAGTTTATTTTATGGAAAAGAAAGTCATTCTTAAATGATGTTTATGTAACAAAGTTCACAGATCGTGACGCACAATTCATAGACCGCATAGGAGTTGTGTTTAAAATAGAAGATAAATTAGAATAGTAATAATTCCCACATAGAACTGTTATGAGGATCATGAATAGAAGTATGCAGAATTCATAGGATAAATAGTTCATAGGAGGATCACAGTTCTTGAGAGGCTTGTAGTTTGTGAGAGGCGTATCATTTTTGAAAAGATGTAGTGATTTAGGCTACCATAAAGGTTTTTTTAAAGTTATTATCTTCTATATAAAAAAAGGTATAATAGATCTAACATTTAGGTAAATCAAATTATCAGGTTTTTATGATCTAGTTTCCTATATAAATACCCCTAATCAAATCACTATAAAGATCAAAATTCCTTAGAAAAGATCATTTCTAGATAAATCATGAGAAAGATCAAAGAAGTTCAAGTAGGAAAGATTCCATTAAGTAAGAATTTGTCCATGGAATGATTTTTCGGGGCTTAATAGGCATTTAAGAAAAAGGGGTTGTCAAGCATCACTGGTTTGTAGAGGAATTAGCTATCTATAAAGTAAAGGAAATCTAAGAATAATTAGAATTTTATGGGAAATCAATCTTTCATAGAAGAAAAGGTATTCCATGAAAGTAAATTGTTCAGGGAAGATAAGGTTGTACATGAAATTATATTTTCAAAGGAAGGAAAGGTTGTCTATCAAAGGAAATTATCCATGGAATTAAAGCTTGTATGTGTAATGTAAGGTTTTATGTGAACCAATACTCCACATGGTTTAACGAAGTTTTCATAGGAGATAAGATAGTTCACAAAATTTAAATAATTCACACACGTGGTAGGTGTTTTCACCCTCATTGTGATTTGTGAAGAATATTATACATGGTCACTCGACATGTGTTTAACTCACACTCTTGTATTGATTTTCAAAGAATGGTTCTATGAACCAATGATTGGGTTTAATACCTCATTGTTTTTTGTAAAGTAAAACTGTGTGTGTACCTGATTGATACTCAATGGACAGAGAAGATAAAAAATGCATAGTTTGTTTTTCTGAAGAATAACTATACATAAATGTATGTTTATATTTTAAAAATGAAGAATATAAATTAACTAATACACTCTAATTTTGGTATTGATTTTCTAATAAAAATAATAATACACATGATGAAAAATTTGACATTATTATGTTCCTAATAAGAATAGAGTGTTCCAACTTAAATATTCATTATTATTCAGGGGAAATTAATTTTTATGATGCTATGTTGATCTGATCATTATTGTTTTAATAATGACAAAAGAGTTTGGTGATTCTAGCATTATTTGAAGAATGTGATTCATTGTAGTTGATTTTACACTGAATAAGAAAGAGAGATCAGGATACAATTATACACAATTTCATATATTTGTGTGTAATAGATAAAAGGGAGAAGAGGAAGTGACTGGTCAAATTGATATCATTTGAACATCAATGGGTTTGGTAGAATTCAGTTCAACAGTCTACTAAAAAAGCCGTCAGAGGATAACCTGCTGACCATTTATTAAAAAGAGAAAGAAAACCGGATTAAGGTTTGTCGGTACCCATTACAAAACATCCTCGCGCTATACATTTCAAAACAACTTTCAAATTTCAAACTCAAAAAACCATCCAGCTGTCCTCGATCAGCATGCCATCACCGCACACCTTTCCATGCCTCCTCGGGCCGCTCACATCTCGAAACTCAAGCAGCCATCAAACCCATCAGATTAACCGTCACCAACCAGACATAGCCACTTTCAGGAAAAGTGGTAACCATACAACATAAAATTCAAGAAACTTACATCCCACCAACACCAGAATGAAAAAATTCAAATTCACAAAACCCAAACCGCTTTCCATTTTTCCTGACCGCGTGTGCCCCTTCATCATTTCCAAGAGCCACCTCGAGACGCGAGCATGGAAATCGTCACCCACTGCAGATCAAGTCGACGTCAAAATCCCCATCCAGTTGCCAACCAGTCAACATCATCAACAGTATCTCAGAACTACCACTATCATCGTCACTGGGGAACCTCACTGTCGTCGCCGGAGCACCATCACCAGAGCACCTCACCGTCGTCACCGCCATCGTTACCTTCCCAACATCCCACCGGTAGCCAGAAAAAACCAATCCGACACCGTCGTCACCGCCGTCATCACTCAGAAAAATCATCCATTCAAAAAACCACAAAAAAAACCACGCAAACCAAACAACCACACCGCCACACAGAGTGAAGAACTTCAAATCCAGCAAGGAAAAGACAAAACCCTAAAATGGGAACCCCGCCGCCACCGACTAGATCGACCGCATCAGACGTAACAAAGCCCCCCCCTCACTCACCTGAGAAGAGTCGGATCCCCCAAAACAACGACACATGAGCATAGACCTCAAACGCTGAGAAACACCCCAGAGGATGATAGAGAGCTGCATAAAACAAAACCAAAGGCACTCCAGAGAGTATGTCGTCGACGGAGACCGGTCTTACACCCGCAGATCTGAACCCGAAACCACTGTCGTCCTTAGTGCATCTCCACAGCCAGTGAGGAGCCACGAAATGCAAGCCAGTAGCAGTAAACCTCCACCAGCCCACCGAGATCGAGAAGGAAAGTCGCGCCCTCCGTCGCGGAGGAGCCTGTGGCGGCGAGAGGGAAACCTAGAGAGAGAGCCCCTTACGGGCGCATCCTGGTTCAACAGTCTACTACATTCATATTATTGTGAAAATCAAAAGAATAATATAATTCAAATATATTTGTTTTTTAGAATAAATAGTTAGATCTTCTTCAATGTTTATTTGTAAGTAACCAAGAAAAAAAAAGTCTATATTATAAAAAATAAAAATTGTGCCATCAGATAGGTCTCAACAGGAAGAGGACTTTCTTGGTGTGACAAACCCTTATCAATAAAGAGAATATTTTCTTCATAAGTAGTATAAATATCTATCCATGTCCAAAAAACATGCACTATTATATTTTTTACATGGTGCTACCTAAATTCACTATTGAATTATTTTCATAGTTCCGCATGATTGTAATGGAATATCCTACTCATTTTTACCACATTCAAAAGAATATTTTCTAGTGGTTTTGTGGTCAGGATTAATTCCAAACCATGTTGAGGACTAGATACTCTTATTGAGTAGTGAACCTTGAAAGAAGAACATTTTTTATATTTACTTCTTTCATATACATCCATGTGCCAGTGAAAACTGAATAATAGAATCAATATCCTAATAGTTATAAGAGGAACTGGGATAAAAATTGAGAATTGGATTACAAATTCCCCAACATTGATTCAACCCCCCCCCCCACACTTTAGTGTTACGAATATCCCAAACTTTTCCTTTCATTGACTTTTTTTTGTTTTCTACCTTCTATGTTCTTTGAATAGAATCCTTGTGGTGGGATATGGGACTGGGATGGTTGATCCTACGATGGCTGATGAGATATGTTTGAGGGGGAATAGATAGTTGAGGAAGTATATATTCCAATGTTGGAGTGATGTATGGGGATATTCATGAGGTTTTTAGGGATGCCTCAAGGATGATGTAAGGGGGTGAATATGGGTTTACACATTGATGTGTTAAAACTTGGATTCTTATTTTTTTATTGAATCAATTTAATGGTCAGATGGACGGTTTATTTATTTATTTGAATTCCATTACCCACTATATAAGGTATCCAGATGTTCTTAGTTACATCACTCTTGGTTGTAGATTAGGATCACTTCCAAGAGTACCTAAAATTATGGAATGTTTAATGATGTTTAACAAATGGCATAACCCATGTGTTTGGTGTTGTTGGAATGAATATAATATGATCTTGAGAAACTATGGACTTTGTTGGATTATTCCTAGAGGGAATGGACTTCACGTTACTAGATATTTAAATGTAGCTTGTAATAATGTTTTTAATTAATGGTTAATTAATTAATAAACAAATGGAAATTATAAGAAAGGAAATAATTAATTAATGTATATATTTAAAATATTTTGTTCTTATAGGATATCTAGTTCCAAGTAGTGGCAGTCGGGTATCTGATTGGTGATATACGTAGTTTAACTTAGGACTAGGTTATTCCCAAAGTGTGGTTGTGATCTATATTATATCCTATATTTTTTTAATTTCATATGATACACCACCCATTTCAGTTATGGTTAATGAAAACCAATTAGCTTGGGGAGGGAATTTTCCCCTACATCTTTTTAGTGATGATGGATGGTTGACTACCCCCTCTAGCCCATCTCTCTTCTATTGGTAGTATTATGTGCCGGTATGCATAGTGGTTAGTATCCTACATATTTTTGTCGACAGTTGTAATGGATTTTGGACATTTTACATACATGTGTATCTATATATAGTATCCAAATGGTTATTATAGGTATAATGTTCGTAGTTTGTGATGGCTTGAGGTTCCATACTCATTGTATGGATTTTGATTTCCTAAGTTATAATACCTATTGTATGATTTATGTCATAAAGGTTGTGTTATATTCTAGAAACTACTTGGTTACTATATAGAGATTTAATATGGGATGATGTTATGGTGTGATTCATGAGGTTCCAGTTTTGATACTTAGACCATGTTTTTTTCGGGTTAGATTACTTTGGAAAATAGATGGATTAGGATGTGTTACGTTGGTGTGGAGAAGAAAACCATGGGGAAGCTATAGAAGGGTGCCCTATATTTTTAATTACAAGTATGTATAATCTATTTTATAAAATTATTAATGAAAGATATCCATGGTGAGTCTCAGAACTTATGTTACCTATTTAGGGGAAGAGTTAAGTTCACCTATTGTTCACTAAGATTTTATAATCATTGTCTATCTTTTGCATGAGAAAATCTAGGAAGGATCCTACTGAGTATACATTTATTCTAACCCCCATATATATAAACTATCATTAATGTTGGCATGATTATGTTAGAGATATGAATGAATGTTACTAGCTTTTGGTTTTGCATGAGCTATTTTAGTTTCGTGGTTGCTGTTGAGTTTAGCTTTTTTGGTACGTGTAGTTATCTTTCAAGTTTTTTTAGTCTTGTATGATATTACATGTATTCACTTGGGTTTATTTTATATTATAGAGTATGTTTTTATTGGTGTATCTATCTTATATCTCTCTATATCATGTTTCCCTTAGAGGAAAATGACTCCCATTTATATGTATGATATAACATCGATGCTAGTCGCCAACCCAGTGGATACAAGAGGAGAGAATTGAGTGGTAACCATAAAACTTATCTCATTTATGGACCCAGAGGGGTACTCTTTGGGGGAGGGGTAATGATAGAGTGTTATCAAAGGCTCAGGTTATGGTATAAGGTAGATTTTGGAGTTAGGCATTGTTGGAATTTAATTGGTTGGTAGTACAATGGTTTCATCTAAGTTTAGTATCTAATGTAAATATAGGAGACCTACTGAGTAATGATTATTTAGGTACCTTGTGATATGTTGCTTTTGAATTTATGTTTACTGAGCCTTTTAAATTAATTGGTGACGGTTGTATAGTATACACCTAGGAGAGGATCATGTATCATTCTTCTATACACCACTATTTAAAATGTGTATACCTTGTGATAGGTTAAACGTTAAAAAAGATAATGAGAAATTAATTAAATAATAAATGTTAAGTAATCTATATTCATAGTTAGTATAATCTATCCATTTCTTATTCTTTTAGGAATGAATTCAGGTCGACATCTTCATCATGTTCTCACCGAAGATGTCTAGTAGGGTGTGCCTTAATATCACCTCATAGTAGTGTTAAATAATGAAGACACGTAGAGGAGGAAACTATGAGACCTTTGGAGAAAGATTATATAGAATTATGATGGCTAAATTTTATACTTATTCATATAATAGTAGTTATAGGTGGTTGAGATAGTTGTTAGTTTTATCTGTTCTCATAAAAACAACTTGGTTTCATTGGTTGTGAAAATTTTGCATGGAGTAGTGAGTCAAGGGGGGGTCTAATTCCTCAGGGATCATGGGTATTCGATGGTATCATGGGATAATTATAGGGACCAATTTATAGAAGAGTTTCTTTATATAATCAAAAATATGGTTAGTTGTTAGGAGTTTATTACCCATCGATATGTGATATCTAGTGTGTGGGAGTTTGGGCTCCATTTTACTACCCTTAAGTGATATTCTTCAAACCTATTTCTAGATTTGGTGGCCTTAGTGAGGTATTTTGAATAATATTTTCATCCATATATTCAACCCCAAGTCACTTCGATCATATTATCAGCATATTTTGAGGTGGTGTCAATAATAGGGATCATTTAGGGGATTCTATCTATAAGTATATCATCACGAAAGTGGGGTCATCACAAATAGTCATGAATTAGAACTATGGTATGGGGTTCTAAGTTTCTTTTACATAATATTTTTGGATCATAATGGGGTATTTATGAGCCCTAATCTGCTCATTTCTCTTAGGGTGTTAGATATCATACTTTTTCCAAGGTATCACACATACATTTTTCTTTTGGAGGCTTTAGTCATCAATATTGAGATTGTTGGACCATTCTAGGAATCCAACATGAACTAGGTGTTCCTCTTTAAGTTCCATCCATGAGACAGTTATAGCCAAAGTAGATGGAATATGATGTTCTAGTTTTGGATCAGCAGAGACCATATGGGTCGATAATAGGAAAACACAGAGATTCTCCTCTTCCTCATAGATTAGAGCGCAACTAATGAGGTGGTAATTAGTCGGGTCAAATAGTTTGTAGACTAGGAAATGTACAAATGAATTCTTTAGTATTGTTATCATCAAGAAATCCAAAATTCGTTCAAAGTACTTATTTCTTATTTTCTATATGGGTTCATACTTTTTTGGATATAGTATATACACACTCATTCATACCACCAACCTCATCCATGATTTGCGACTTGAGGTAGAGGGACTTCTAGATGCATTGGTTTTGACTATACTAGTTGCAGGTTGAGATTATCTATATAAATTATGTATAAATTATGATCCTGTATTGGGGTATCATCGCTCTTTGGGAGACTTCCAATGTTTGTGGATACAACCATATGACATCATCCATGGCATGGAATGGCTGTATTTGGTATAGGATACTATGGATTAAATTGGGATATAGTTTGTAATCTATGATGATGGTGGATATCCAACAGTGTTCATTTGAAAGAGATGTATGTGGATGGGTCTAAGATGTGTTCTATCCATATCATCTTTGATGGATGAACTGATGTTGAGTTTTTCACAGGTTTATCCAACAGTGTTGTCTAGGGTTATAGTGAATTACCTTGATGTATTTTCTAAGGAGTATGAAAGGATTCACCCTCAACACAATATCAAGTTTGGCATCAAGCTATAGCTGGTAGTTTCTCCAAACTCAATTTCTTTATATAGGATATCGACTTATGAGTTGAGGGATATATGAGTATAGTTTTATGATCTATTACAATGTGGATTTGTTCAGATGACCTTTCCACCTTGAGGTACACCAATTTGTTCATGAATAAAGTCAATGGTAGTTTTCATTTTTTTTATCAATGATAACTTCTTGAATTATGTGAAATTAGAGAACTTTTATCATCTCCATTATAATAAAAATTCATTTCATCATTTTAAAGGAGAAATTTAATTCCAAAAAATTGGTCAATGTTCCAAATATCATCAGATATAAGTAAAGGATGAGGATATTCAGAATCCTACTTTTGGATAATATCATTGGAATTATGAGTTCACTATAATTTTATTCATTGTGAAAAAACTCTCTATATATGTTTATATACTTAATGAATGTAATGTTTAGAGAGTTTATTGATAACTTCATGGTGGTTTTTATCAATGATATACTCAAGTACTTCGTGTCTAAGGTGGAGGATACGGATCATATGTGTTCCATATTGGGGCTTCTTCATTATCAATACCGATTCAGGAGGTTCACTAAGTGTGAGTTCTGGGAGTGTGATATTCATTATATGGGGCATGTTATGTCCTAGTAGAGAGTAGGTGTGGATTCATCAAAGATAGAGGTTGTTATATCTTAGGAATCCTGAAAGACTGTTGCGTAGGTTTAGAGTTTTCATGGTCTTTCAAGCTATTATAAGAGGTTTAGAGACAATTTCTCTAAGGTTGTAACTATTATAACATCCTTGACCAAAACAAATCACGCATTCTTATGGACATATCATTGTTAGGTAGATTTTACATATTTAAGGATAATTGGGTTAGTGGTTTAATAATCTATTTTACATAATAGGGAGTTCAGTTTGAGTTTCATTATGATTGTAAGAACCCAGTTATTCCTTCAATAACTAGATAATTTTATTCAATTTGGTACTTGAGAAATAGGAGGCAAACATGCCAAGTACTTACTTCAAGACTATTGCACATCGTGACTTGTGGTTACACTCCATGTAATCCTAATGAACGCCATGTATGGATGTCTGTGGCACACATTTATGACGTGGAAGATAAAGTAAGTAGAAAAGTGAATCTTTCATATACACACCATGTATTTTCATGTACATGGAATGTACATTCTTTTTTTAGGTAAAATGGGAATCAACCTCATTTTCTTAAAACTAATATAACCCCTTGCCTGGGTATCGTGAATAGTTATGCCAGAGGTCATTTTTTCTCTTGATTCATCATCCGAATTCTGATTCGAACATCGTTGGATGATTTTGATTCCCCTTGGTGACTTATTAATTCATCTTGATCATTTCTTCATGATTTCTTCTCTTGAATTAGTTGTCGATCCTTGAGCATTTATGCTAGTTTTTTAGATCTACTCAATTATAAGTCGAATTAGAGGCTAATGTTGGTTGAGGAGAGTTGTACTAACATGAGGTCGGTGGTCTTGTGCCTTTCATAAATTTTAAAGTTGATTTTATATATTGGAGTGTCGCACACCCATTTGAGGTTTTTTTTATTAATTGATAATTTCGCTATGTTATTTCCTATTGAGGTTTAATTAATTGAAAATGTGTTCTCATTCATGAATTTGGTTTTTTACCTTGAATTAGGTCCACCCCATGGGTAAGCCTCCCTTCGATGATTGTTTATGTCTATTTTCCTGAGGTTTCCAATGAGACATACCTTGTTTTCACTACATGGGTTGTTAAAAATGGTTTTTATTGTTAAATATAACTATAATTACGTTAAATTTTAATTATTTTTACAAATGGTTTTGGATTAATGATTCGCCCTTTTCCCCATGTTATGCCTATGCTTGTTTAAGAATGATTGGAATGTATCTATCCAATTTTGAAACAATCCATGTGAGTTTGGTTATGTTAAGTCAAGTAATGGTTTATATTACATGATAATCTAGTCATATGAAATGTTCCCATGTGGTTAATTTAATGCTAAAGTCATGTAATAGTTTAAATTACACGATAAAATTGTTATATGAAATGGCAACGTGAGTTGATTAATATTGAACCATGTAATAGTTTAATTTATATGTGTTTCTTGATATATGATATATTCCTATGTGATTAATAAATGATGAATCCATGAAATTTTTTAATTTACATGTGTTTCTTATTAAGTGAAATAATAGAGGGGTAAATATCAATGGTTGATATATAGTCTCGGATTAAAATTCATGGTCAGGATCATATGATCATTGCACATTATACCTTCGGTGAACCATGTCCATGGTTAAAAGACCATGGATGGACTCAAGAGTCTATTATCATGAAAATCCATGAGGGAGCCACATATATAGTGGTCGGGCTCATAGAGACATAGTTAAATGTTGATTAAATCATGACTCCAATGATGGATACCAAGGACGGGATCTATTGGAAACTATTTATATGTTGTGGGTTGAAATTTACTTATAATTGAATATTTAAATGTAATGACTTATGATTAGTCTACCAAACCAAAACACAATATGTGATCTAGTCTCCACTTAAACTTGTTTAGATGGTCTTTTGAGATATCTATTATGCTTAATTTTATACATGGATCATCAAGCTTAGAACGGATCCCAAGACTAATATAATTCAATTTAATTGAATAGTAAATGAACATGAAATGAATATAAATGAGGAATGGTTCTTTTAGAACTATTTACTTCTGAGTAGATACATGTTTACTATATTCATTATTTCTCATATCATGTTATATATATTCATTGATAGATTAGCATAGACCTTGGGTGGTTACCTACTGGTATTTAGTCACACACCTTTTTTGGGATATGATTTGGTCCCAAGAAAATTATATTGGTGTTTGTGTCGATAAGGGAAAAATCACTTCTCCAGGTACTTGATATGGTGTTTAGGAGAAGTAGAGCATGGGACTGAGCTGAGGGTTGTGAGGTTTCTTATATTATTTTGTTATTTTTTTATTTTGGTACTTATATTTTGTATTATTGTAGTGTGTACTATTTTTTCTATTTTCTTAGAACATGTGACATGCATCACCATATTAGTATGCTATGACATCTCGTTTTTTATATTACTAGACTTCTATTGTTTACTTCTGTTGTGTGGTATTACTGATTTTGATATTATTATATTATTGTATTCAGTAGTTTTATATTCTTATAATTAGGTCATAGTTACCCTTATCACACCTAGATGTTTTTTGGAAACCTCTAGCATTTGGGGAAATGTGCTTGAGGCCAAGTGTTCAACCGGTTACGAGGTGCCTTTGGATGGCATCGGGATCTAGGATGTTACAAAGTCGTATCATATGATGTTCTTTTCTTGTTAGTCTTACTATTTTGTGACATTATATAGAGATAGTAATGAAATTGAGTTTGGTAATAAGTTGTTCCTGGGAGTATCTACCCCGCATATAGGGAAGAGCAAAATTGCCTCAAATTGAATAGTGATTTTTGTATTTTGAGTTGTAATAGTTGATTCAATTTCACCGTTGGGTGATGTACTTATATAGTTCTATTATTATGGAAATTATTGTGGTTATATTTTGATAAAATATAATGATATGAGGGTATTCCATCTCATGCATCATATTTTCACCTTTTAGAAATCACATTACATGCATTCCTTCCATGCCATTTAGAGGGAATTACTATTGTTTTACTAAAGTCTATTTTTTTGAATTTTGAAAACAATTTTTGTCTAAGTGAGAACCTACAAGTACAAAATCACATTGAGGCTAAGTGACAACCAGTAATCCATCACAATGAGAAATAGATCGGCTGGGCAAAGAACGATGTCCAGGACCAATCCCATCTAGAAAACACCACAAAACACATGACATCACTTTATGTGTAAGTGTGAACCAAACATGAAAAATGAGATTCAAACCCCAAGATCATACCACCATCACTAGAACCTCCAACACTATCCAAAAATTCCATGAAACCTTCAAGCCTAACTAGTATGGGGTCATGCACGAAGGAACAGTTCAATAAGGGAATTACTGATTTCATGTTGTTGTGATGCATATCATGATAGATATTCATGTTGTTGTGATTGGTACCATGATAGATATACCTATTGTTGTGATAGGTGTATTATTATATGTTATGGTTTTAATTGTATTGATGCCAAGACTTGTTCCCTGAGGTGTACGAGCCCTTTTATCTCAGAGTTTGGTGGTTCATCTTTCGACCTTAAATATTTTATGATGTTATTTATATGGAGTCCAAACATTGATTATGGGGGGAGTATGGGACCTCACAGATTGGAATTTGGTATACCATTTGCTTATATTGAAAAAATTATGGTTCTAGGGAAGTTTCAAAGGTTTACTACCAGAAAACCCAGACAACATGGCGTGTGGTGCTATAAACACATGACATGTGTTCTTCTGGTCAAGAAGAAAACATTTCTTAAGTACATGTCATGTACTATGTATACACGCAATTTTAAAATATTCCATGTGTCCATCCATGTGAATAAGAACATAGAATAATGTTCCTTGGAAATTAAATGGTCATGTTTTTTGGTACACACCATGTAGTTTTACATAGGAATGCCTCATTTGAATCCTATCGTGCAAAAGAACATTTCCAAGATAGGAGACTTGTGTACATGCCATGTACCATTTCTACATTCCATGTACCTATGGTGTTTATATGAATAGGCCGGTGGGATTACACAACCATGTGAGAACTTGAGGGTTCATGTTGTGTATCGTGTCTACATTCCATATACTACTCTTTAAGTAATCATTGGGGGAATTTTCTTATTTTATCCCCCTCTAACAATTTTGGATCCATGAGCAGTCCATTCTAAGTATTTTTCCACAAAGATCATGATGGTAAAACCCGTGGAGCATTCTATGGACTCCTAATCGGTGTTTTGGGTTTTCTATCTAAATGGAGAGGTTCTTCCTCTAGCAATAATTTTTAGTTTTCTCCTGAGAGTGTGACCAAAGCATGAATGATTGGTTGGGTGTTCAGATTGACCATGTCGATACCTATGATATGAGTTGAGTTTTGAAAAAATCTCTTGTGAACTATGATTTTGAGGATGTTTTCCATGCGAGATGTTCCCTTCTAGCCTATGAGGTTTTGGGACCTGTTGCCTTTAAGGATCCTCTGAGGGATTCCTTTTATTACATGATGATATAGGCAGTGTTTTATAGGTTTCCCTACTTGTGTATCGTTTAGAGGATCCATGTTGAAGGATTCCTCTTTTATTTATCGATCATGTATCCCTTATAATATTCTACTACTTACGTGGTTTGAAAGGGTTTTTTGTGAAATGAATTGTTTATGTGTTCATTCTTCCTATGGTTAAACAACTGCTGTTGGGGTCCCCTTTTGAATACCCAGGTTGGTTTAATGGGACCATTGTTGGTTTCCTTGGTTGTTAAAAAATATCTTACATGCTAACTTGATGTTTTTTTTGAATTTCAAAGTTTTTAAATGTTTTAAAGAGAATTTGATGAGACATACCTATTTTACTTTGAGCTGTTAGCTAAAGGAGTTTCCAAGTTCCTTGTTTTGTAAAATGGTGCTTGAGGTGTCGCTTAAATTTTTCTTTCAAATGTTTATCTCTTTTAGCCTAGTAAATCAGTTTCCATGTGACCTCATGAGTGGGGTAGACGTTTATTCTTTGTAAGGGCCTAGCCCATTGTAGGAAACACCCATAGAACTTATTTTGTTGTTTTCCATTGTGATATTTCTGACGTTGGTGTTGTGCAGGTGTTGTTGTCCCTTCTAGGAGATTCATATTTTTAAAAGAGAACAACCTTGTTCGAATGGGTGATCATTTTATTTTAACCCTTTATGTGGGAATGAACATTTAGGAATGCTTTGTTCAATAGGTTAGACATGCCTTAGGCATGGGAAGCTGCTTATGAGGTCATGTGAACCTCCATTTCCTTAAATGATGAGTGAATTAGTACATCATCATCCATATAAATGGTGGTACAAATGATGATATTTTGAGTTAGTTCCTACGTGATCCATCTAGTAATAGGGTACATATGGAAGATAGCCTAAGAATAGTACTCATAATGTGTCATTTTCTATTGTGAACATGGGGTAGTATATGTTGACATACATGGAACCCATCGAGTGTTAAATGTAAAAAATCATCCATTAAGTTGGTTAAATATATGAACGTTGGGATATTGGTTATGTTCTCGAGTTATCTACAGAGTAGTGTAACCTGGTATTTATGGATCCAAGTTCGTCACACTACTAAGAAGGACATTCCGGAACATGGGTGTTTTGACACACCAGCTGGTTTAATTTTTGGATTTCATGCCAAGTTATATGATCTGGTGATCGTGGTTCGTGGAATGACACATGTGCTTTCAGTTTATTTCTAAACTAGTGTATTTGAGAGTGAATAGCCCTTTTTCTTGATGTCTAGAAAACTACTAGGTATAGAGCATCATATAGTTTATGTTTATGTGTGTCATTCCATATAGAAGGATCATAATCAAGGACCATTTGGAAATGGTCTATTATAATTGAATGATTTGAGGCTTGTGAGTATTATTTCATGTTGATGCTTTCTTGGAAGCAAGATATTTTTGTGGTAGACTATGTGTGCATCCCTTGTGAGGAACCAATGATCATAGATGGACCTCAGCGGTTAACTGTGAGCTATCACAGAATGCCATTGGATAATGGAATTGTGGTTGGTTAAATCGCGATGCTTCAGAAAATGAAGTTGAGTATCTTTCAGAAGGTAGACCGGTAGTGGTTCAGATATCGTTTTATGATAATTCTTGATATCCCCTTACTGTGATCGTACTTAAGAGATGAGCATGTCCCCTATATTTACATCATCCCACATTCCCTAAGAGAGTTCCAGTTATACGCAATGCTATAGTTGAAAACTGTTGGGCCAGTTTGTGATCTCTTTCAGTGTTGTGCACTGGATGTGTGGTTTTATATGAGCCTTGGTTAATCCTGAGTGATATTTGGGTTCCTATTTAAGAATGCCTTGAATGTACTCTAGATTGCCTCTTTCCGTGATGTGACCCATAGGCGGATTCTACTCTGGGTTCAATCAGTGATCTTCTGTGGACTTCTATCCTTGTACCAAAGTCTCACTTTTACCTCGGATTATAGACCCCCTTGATGAGTTCCTTGGACTCTAAGTTGATGAATCTGATTTTATTTTGAATTTATAGTCAAGAATAGATGTGATTCTTTAAAAAGGGGTAATGATTCTAGTGGGATGGATCTGGATTATTTTTTTGCTCATACTGTGGCATGATATTCTTAAATATCCTAGGGATGGTTGGAAAAAAGGAATGTCATTATGATACATGTATAGGCTTCAAGGAAAGGGTTATTTGTGGTTGTGTGGTGCCTTGAGATAAGTCGGTGTGTTTCGGTTGCAATATGCCTACCTCCTATGTCGAATATTTCAAAGATAAGTCATCCAGTAAGGGTTTGACTAATTATCATTCTTCTTCCCCATGTATAGTTTGAGTGAACCTATTTGAGAAATCCTATAGTTTAGGGTGTGTGTTGTGTGAAATTATACAATGTATTTAGAGGGAAGATTCTTTGACCAGTTTTGATGACGTTGACTGGGGTTTGACTATTCTTTGTTGTGAGGCTACTGATATGACCTTAGTCTAGTTTGGGTATGCCTAGTCAAACGATAATCACAACGGTAGTATCGCTGAGATGCTCAGGGCCATTCTTTCTGGGGTTATTCGAAAGAGTATGATTCGTGGTAATGATGATGTCTAAGTTTTTCTTGACAATCTCTCAAAGGATGCACATTTCCATCCGATCAAGGAAACCATCAGAGTTTATGAGCTTGGAGAGGTTGTATATCTGTGAGATTGTATGAATTAATGGGGTCCCACATTCTATCATTTTAGATAGCGATGACCAGTTTACTTCTCATTTATAGAAAGGGATACAAAGTATGATGGATACATAGGTTCTTATGAGAACAACTTACCACCCCCAGATATATGGCTAGTCAGAGCACACGATACAGGTGCTAGAGGAAAAGCTTCGAGCATACGTCCTGAATTTCAGGGATTGTTTGGAAAGACATATACCCCTTCTGGAATTATCTTTAAATAATATATTTCAAGCTGCTTATTAGATGGTAAAATATGAGGTTTTTTACAGTAGTCCATGTCGATTACCCCTGTGTTGGCTAGAGGTAGGAGAGGTATCTTTGATGGGTCCTCGTCCAGTCCATGATACCAGTGAATCGGTTTTAGATGATTTTAAAGTGGATGAATTCTACACGGTCTTGTTACAAATCTTTTTTTGATCGCCATTGATGACCTATAGAGTTTGAGGTTGGGGATCGAGTTTTCATACATGTTGCCCCGAGGCTAGGACATAAGAGGATCAGGAGATTGGGTAAGCTTTCACCGCGATACGTCAGGATATTCGAGATTCTGGAGAGAGTGGGTCAATTTGCCTATCAGTTACAATTACCCCATAGGTACAGGTCTATGCATGACGTCTTACATGTTTCTCAATTCCGACATTAATTTTAAGACATGTCCCCCACTTTTCATCCCGAAGAGGTTGAGTTATAGGTAAATGTGTCATTTAAGGAGCAACCTATACTAATTATTTATCATTGTTCAAAGGTTCAATGTGGTTAGCCTGTTCCTTTAGTACGATTGTTGTGACAGCATGGACATGTATAGAACCAGACCTATGAGAGAAATTTCAAGGTATGATTGTAGTGACCAGTGTAGTTCTCAGATGTTTCTTCATCACCCTTCGAAGGGAAATTTGGGGACAAATTGCTTTAATAGGGGAAGTTTTAAGAATATGGTTCATTCTTTAAGGTCCAGATATTTTCATTCTAGGTTTTAATTGAGAAAAAGGAAAAAAACAGGCCAAGTACTATCTGTAAGATAGTTTCACAACGTGACTACAAGTTATAAACTATGTAATCCCAGTTCACGTCATGTAAGGATGTCGGAGAGACTCATTTATGACTTGAAAGTGTAAGTAGATAAAAAAGAGGATCTAGAATATACATGTCATGTATTATCATGTACATGGTGTGTAATTTTTTTTGGATAAAACAAATAGTTTCCTCAATTTCTTTAGTCAGAGAGAACCCCTTGCCTAGGTATCATGAACAGCATCACTAGAGGTTGTTTTTTCTCCTAATTCATTGTTTGAACTCTGATTCAAACACCATCAGATGCGTTGGAATCCCCTCAATGAGTTATTAATTACTCTTAATCGTTTATTCATTATTTATTATCTCAAACCAGTGATTGATACTTGAGAATTTATTCTTGTTTTATAGATCTATTCCATTATATGTTGAATTATAGGTTGACGTTGAATGAGAAGAATCGTACTACCATGAGGTAGGTGGTCTCCTACCTTTCGTGATTTGTAAATTTTGATATATATGCCAGAGTGTTGCACACCCATTTGAGGGTGTATACTTAACTGATAATTAGCCTATGTTATTTCTTATTGATGTTTAATTAATTTAAAATTTGTTCTTATTCATGAATTAGGTTGTTTACCTTGAATTAGGGTCATCCCATATGTGTGTTTCTCTTCGATGACCATTTTTGGCCATTTGGCCTAGGTTTACAATGAGCCATGCCTTGTTTTCCCTTCTTAGGTTGTTAAAAATGGTTTTGATTATTAAATGGAATTTTAATTGTGATAAATTGTAATTATTTTGACTGAGGGTTGTGATTATTGATTCTCCACTTTTCCTCATGGTATGTCTATGCTTGTTTAAGCATGGTTGGAATTTTTTTCTCCAATTGTGAACCTTACCATGTGACGTTGGTTGTGTTAAGGCCTTGTAATGTTTTAGATTACATGTTATTCTTATTATATTAAATGTTCCCATATGAGTTATTTAATTATAAACACATGTGAAAGTTTAAATTACATTATAGGCTTGTTATATAAAACACCCACGTGATTTGATTAATGTTGAACCATGTAATAGTTTAATTAACATGTCTTTCTTGATATATAATATATGCCCATGTTCTTTATAAATTTTGAATCCATACAATTTCTTAATTTACATGTGTTTATTATTATGTGAAATGTTTGAGTGGTAAATAGAAATGGACGAACCATAGCCTCAAGTTAAAGGGAAAGGTCAGGAACATGTTACTATTGAACCATATAACTTATGTGAACCAAGGCCCCAGTTAAAAGAACATGGATAGACTCAAGTGGATATTATAATGACATGTTGTTAGCGAGCGATGAATTTCATGGTTAGGATAATGGAGACATTATTAAATGTAGGTTGAATCTTGAATCCAATGAGGAATACAAAGGATTGGCCATATTAGCAGTTGTTTATATGTCATGATTTGACATTTACTTATAATTGAATATTGAAATGGAATTACTTATGATGTTTCTTCCAAGACTAATAACAATCTGTGTTCCATTCTTCAATTACACTTATTTAGATTGTATTTTGAGACATCTGTTTTGCTTACTTTTGTATAGGGGTTGTCGGGATGAGGCTGGATCTCGAGACTTATATAATTAAATGTAATTAAATGGTAAATGGACATGAAATGAATATATATGAGGATCAGTACTTGTAAGATTATTTACTTTTGAGTACATCCTAGTTTACTAATTCTATTATTTAACACTATCTATTATATATAATCATTAATAGATTGGCATAGTCCTTGGATGATTTCATATTGATATTTAGTCTCACACCTTATTTAAGCCATTCTTTGGGCCCAAGAAAAATAAATTATTGTAGGTTTTGATAAGGGAATATTCCCTTCTCTAGGTACATTATATGTTGTCTAGGTGCAAGAGAGCATGGTATTGAGTTTAGGATTGCGATGCTTCTTAGATTTTTTTTTTATTTTCTGATTTTAGAAATTGTATCTTGTATTATTGTAGTGTGACCTATTATATAAACTTTCCTAGAACATGTAACATGCAGCATCATATTATTGTGATATAAAATGTGGTTATTTATATTATCTATCTTTATATATTTACTTTTGTTGTATGTTATTAGTACTTTGGTTATTTTTATATTATTTTATTATGTTCTGTCATAATATAACAATGAGGGAATAGTTTCCTCACTATCTAATCTAGGTCCTCGCTACAAGTCACCAGCCTCTAGCATTTATGGACTTGTGCTTTAGGCCATGTGTACCACCAGGTATGGGGCGCCTTCAGGTGGCATCCGGATCCAGGACATTACAGTGATGATTCTTGTCTTTGGATGGTATATTGTATAATGTTGTAGATGTCAGCTATTTCTTAAGTGTATTAGTAGTTATTTCCTCATTAGAATAACTATTCCACCCATGATCTCAATTTGGAGGTATTTTTGTTTTCACATATGTTGTGGTGACATTACCTTATTGAGAATCATTTTTTGGTTTTTACCAATCATAAAATCTTGAGGTGTGTCTTCTTATTGTATGACTTAAACTTGAGATAGTGGTGGATTAAAGAATTATTATTTGAATACAACTATTATATTTCATATATTTCATGGAAGGGTAATGTTATAGTTAATGCACAGATCAGGAAATCACATAGTGATTCCATGCATGAATGTAGAGATTCCTAGAGAGTGGTCGAAGAAATATCAATGATGCATAAATATATTGGATAATTTAGACATATAGTTTTTTTATATGATGATAGTGTTGTCATATTTTAGAGGTTAGTTTTGGTGGACTGGGTTGAAGCATGTAGTTTATGAGTTTTTTTCTCTATTTGTATTCTTCCAGTAGGAAACATCAAGCACCATGTTCTCATTAGGTTTCTCAATATATTGGATATTCTTTAGTGGGATTGGGAGTATAATTAATTGTATTCCATACCAGTTTACCTTCAAATCATGGAGGCTTTAATGCTATATTGGTGGATTGGATAATTTTACAAAATCAACCAACTTTTTAGTGATCAATTAGTTGAGAACATTGGATATGTTTTCAAGGCATCCTCTAGAGGATGTATGTTGATGCACTTTTTCGTCACATTGTCTAAACGAATGGAAAGGGAAATGACTTAGCTCAAATTGATTCATCCTTTGAAGAAAACATCAAAAATCGACAAAGGAATGAACAAGGCTTCAAATGCACAATTGTCGCGCAAGACCATCACTGTCACGCAAGTATACTTGCGCACCACCTAATGGTCGCACAAGTGAGTTGCGCGCCCTAAAGGATAACCACCCAGGGTCTTCTCTTGCCTATAAATAGACCCTGTGGGCCCCCCATTTCGGGGAGAATTTTTCCAGAATTCAGATAGAGGGCTCTGAATGCCCAAGTCTCTTCTTCAAGTCTTCCAAACTCTTCTAAGGTAATACTTTACCTAGAATGGAAGGTCTAAACAAGATTTGTAAGGTATAAGTGTTATAATTCACTCACACTTGCACACCTAAGTGGGTTTACCCTTAAGGGAAATGGAAACACTTGTGCACCGCCCTACTTCTTCACCAGAACTTGCGCATCATCTTCTGGAAAGCCTCTAGGGATGATTCTAAAGGCTTTGATCAAGGATCCCCCAAATATTACTATAAGGCCTGAAAATCACGCAAGTACCCATGTGCCGCGTAGGTATACCTGTGCAACTAGGACTTGCGCGCCCACGCAGTACCTATGCGCCTACCAGGACATGCGCGCCCCAACATTTTTGGGTGTCTTTCCTGCCCATTTCACCCCTCTTATATCATTCCACCTCTCCTATTCAAGATTCAGTCTTCAAGACACTCTTCATATCCATTTATGGCACGATTTCTTGATTTGGATTCCTTATCGGAAAGGAACTCCGTGGAACATCCCTCAAAATCTAGTGATTTATACATCTTTATGTCACTAAGGATTGAGATTTAATTCATTAAACCTCATAATTTAGGATGAGAGAATCCATAATCTGGGCCTCCTTTTCAGGAATAAGCCCCAGTCATAATTCTCAAATGTGGGCCTCTTTTTTAGGAGTAATCCCCAGTCCAAATTCTCATTAACTTGGGTATCCTTTTCAAGAGTAAGTCCAAGTCCCATAATCTGGGAATCCTTCTTATGAGTAAGACCCAGTCTCAAATATGGGCATCCTCCTCAAGAGTAAGCCCCAACCATAATTCCCTTAACCTGGGTCTCCTTTTTAGGAGTAATCCCCAGTCTCAAATATGGGCCTCCTTTTCAGGAATAAGCCCCAGTCATAATTCTCAAATATGGACCTCTTTTTCATGAGTAAGCCCCAGTCCAAATTCTCATTAACTTGGGCATCCTTTTCAGGAGTAAGCCCAAGTCCCCTAATCTAGGCATCCTTCTTAGGAGTAATCCCCAGTCTCAAATATGGGCATCCTCCTTAAGAGTAAGCCTCAACCATAATTCCCATAACCTAGTCCCCATTTTCAGATGTAAGCCCCAGTCTCAAATATGGGCCTCCTTTTTAGGAGTAAGACCCAGTATTAATTCCCTTAACCTGGGCCTCCTTTTCAATAATAAGACCCAATCTCAAATATGGGCATCCTTTTCAGGAGTAAGCCCATGTCCCCTAATATGGGCATCCTTCTTAGGAGTAATCCATAGTCTCAAATATGGGCATACTCTTCAGGAGTAAGCCCCAACCATAATTCCCTTAACCTAGGCCTCATTTTCAGGAGTAAGCTCGAGTCTCAAATATGGGCCTCCTTTTCAGGAGTAAGCCCTAGTCTTAATTCCCTTAACCTGGGCCTCCTTTTCATGAATAATCCCCAGTCTCAAATTTTGGCATCCTCTTTGGGAGTAAGCCCCATGTTCCATAATTCTCAAATCCCTTTAATCTGGGCCTCCTCCTTAGGAATAATCCACAGCCTTAATATCTTTTAACCAGCCATAATTCCTTTTGATCTGGGCTTCCTTCTTAGGAGTAAAACCCAATCATAAGTCCCCTCCTAACTTGGGAATATTCCTTTTGAGTAAGCCCCAAGATTAGAGTATCCAAATCTCTATAAAGTACATATACCTTTATGGGCCCTGTTCCTAGATTTCTTCCCTGAAGTAAATCTTAATCCTCATCTATTGTGGGAAGTCATAAATACATAAGCCCCACATCATTTCTTATGATTGCATCTTTCATGGCACAATTGTCTGGTTTTACCAATACCTCTTGTTTCTCACACCGAGCATGACTCATGTGAGCTTAGAGTGTAAAAGTAATTATGACATCTTTCTTTGAGCCATCAATCATAAACATCATACTCCCTTATTCAAACTATGTGGGTTCTTATTCCTTTTCCAAAATAAAGGATACGTAGGTAGCCCATCAATGGGTACGATCCCAATTCTGATATAATATGTGTCCTTCTGAATGACAATAAACTTAAAGTGCCCCACTAAGTGGCTTTAAAACCAGTATGGTCATCATAATGACCAAGATACTTTTATGTATTTTAAGGATACCATCAACTAAGAATCTCTAACAAATACAAATGATTATTCATCGATGAAGAACCTCGAATACATATAAAAGATTATCTTAATTTATTACATATCAATCATTGATTGTCAGACTAAAGGAAAGCTCATTTTATTCTTGGTAATATAATAAGGATTCACGAACATAACATAAATCTATAAAGAGTGTCCCGGAGTAGATAATAATTCCCCTCAAAAAGGTGTGATGAGTCCAACCTCCCATCCTCTCGACCAATGCAAATTCCTAAACCTCATCATTCCACAACTAATGAGCGCCTACCTTTGGAAAGTAGGTCCAAATGGATATGGAATCATTGGATGTTTCCAGTTCTACGAACAAAACTATTAGAAATCGATTGGAATGTTTGAACCTTTAATCAACGAGGTCATCCCCGATTCCAAAGGGAAACAAAAAATGGTGAACCCGACGTGAATCCTTAACCAAGTTAAAATAAAGTTTTTTTTATTTGTTGGGCCCCTATTTAAAACTCAATGAGAGGGAAAATAAAACAATTATTGACATATGTGCTCATCCAAAATAAGTAGTGGTTGAATTTATCTTGATTACGTCTGTTACATCAAACAGGCACTCTTTTCCAAGATTTTTATGCATTCTAAGAAATGGCTGCTCTCAAGTCCACTACTATGAATACCACTGCTGCAAATTCCACTACTGCTACTCCTACTGGATCATCATCTGCTCTGAGGAAAACATCACCTACTCAGTATCTTCAACGCTGGGTATCAAATGCGATGGTTAAGGAGTATCGTCAACATGGTACCATTCCAACTCTGGAGGCTGCTCGATAAGCCCTCCAAGTGAACAATTCACCCTGGTTGTCCGGACAGTGACGACCAGTGGTCAAGGAGCAGGTGGTGCTAACCACCATCTCCAATCGTTTTGGGTCGTTATCCCTGGAACGTAATCACCAGTCACTCCCATATTCTGGGGAGGTGAATGAGTAGGTCCCTCAGGGCCTTAATTCAAAGAAGCAGGATTCCTTCCTGAGGGCTCCTATTAACAATCGCCGCCAGACTCGTGCGGTAGTATACCCTCAACATGAGGAGGGTACCGACTCCAGGCGTTCAGCTCAGGTTCCTCGAACCCGAGTAGGCAAGACGAATCACCATAGGCAAAATCCGGTCAACAGTGAGCAGGTTCTCATATTTTCCATCTCCAGAGAAGTCCACCAACCTAACATGGTGGAAAGAAACGAGCGGTCACATACACCCGTCCGTTTTAATTCCTCTATCCAACAGACTCATCTGGAAGCATCACGACAATCCCGCCTGGCAATTCCAGTGGAGTACTATAGGCAGGAACATACACCTGTTTATTCATCATCAACTAGTCATCAGGCTCTTCTGACTACATATGATGGAGCTCGTCAACCACGTTCGGCGATGTGTAATTAGAAGGCACATACACCTGCTAGTATTGATCAAGCCTACCAACAGTATTTCCTGGTAGCACTTGGTGAAGTCAGTCGGAAAGATCTAGCGACAAACAGTTGGCAGACTCAACTTTCTTCCCCCACACTTGAGTACTGTCAGGATTCACTAACAGGAAAAGGAGGACAGGAGCAGGCACATACACCTACTCCAATCACGGAATAGACGTATATCCCAGTTCTGGCAGCTGAAGTCACCAAGAATATTCTATCAATGGTTAAAGAGCAGAAGCAAATCCCTGCTCATATTCTGGATGCCTGTCAGGATATTATAACAGCTTCAACAGCATCTCAGGGAAAGACAAATAAATATATCCCTACCAGTGGAGTGACACATCAACAGTTCACTCCAGAATAGAAACACACATCTGTTCCAGTCCAAGAGGGTTGTGGGGCATACTCCCCCATATCATACGGACAACCAAGTCAGGAACAAACACCTGATTTGAGGAGAGATCATCAGCCTAACCTGGTCATCTCTCCTGATCAGGCACATACACATGCTCAGAGTAGCCACTTTCAGCAACAAGTGGTTTCCAAGGCGAGTAAGAAGGCATCTAAAAAGAAGACCTGCGCATCACAGTCAAGAGATCAAGAGCCAATCTATAATAAGGCCTTGCTCAATGTTGGAGTTCTTGAATCCCTCATACATTTATCTGTTGGAATTCAAGATTCTACTCCCTCATTTCCCAATGGTGGGAACATTAATTCAGAAGGTCTTAAATAGACACTTCCTCATGAAGGATTTCTTCATGAAAATTAGGTCTATCTTGAAGTTTCATCTTCGGATGAGAGCTACAATAACCCTCTGTGTGTCCAGAAGACCAAGTAGCAAGAGATATCATCTTTTTCTATAACTCACCATGGTGTTCCTCCCCATGATGATGAATTTCGCTGCGAATATCCTCTCCACAGTAGTGATGCACATTGCCCAAGAAATGCTCCAGTGGACAATGTAGTGCCGAGAAAGCCCTCTTATCTTGAGGCACTTTCAAATGAAAAACCAGTCATGCCTGATGCTTCATCGCTAGTAGGTGAAATACTTTCTCAATTAGAAGATAGCCCAGGGTATAGGTCATTCTCTAGACCACCCCTAAGTCATGAATCTTCTAGTTTGATCAGTGGTTTCTCTACCAATATTGTTGAATCCGATGAAGCAACAAGGAAGCGCCAGCTCTGGTCAAATCAGGTAGAAGAATCTTCATTGAATGATAAAGAGGAAATGCTGAACATGAGAAAACAACTGGCGAAGGGTGAAGTGCCAGTCATGTTTTTTCCTCTGTCTGACTCTCTGTATGACATTCCAGAGATGTTGACGGAAGAAGGGATTCATGATATTCGTCTCAACATATGGAAAAATCTTTGTTAGTTGAAAAAGAAATTATTATATTAAGATTAATATGAAAATCTTGTTAAGATAATACAAGGGTTAAAACGTAAAATTGACTTGGCATCTCTATAAGTCTCTCGATATCCGATGGCTGAAAAGTAGCAAAGAGCCCTTCAGCGTTCATGCCATAGCGCACTAAGAAGATTCCGCCTGTTAATTACCAATGCCCTATCTGGTATTCATGTCAGAGGATGGGGTGTTCATGGAGTACTACATTTCACTATACTCTCTAGTAAGCAAAGACCGTCGAAAATGGTTTCATGCAATGTTATTACATGTGGCCGACCATAGTCAATGGGTTTTGTTTGTAATCAAAATCTTTCCCAAGAACAGGCCTCAACTAGTTCCTCTCAAAACCAAGAATACAGAGAGCAAGTAATTGAATTACTCCTTCATCAAGAAAACGAGAATATTGAACAGGCCTCTCGTATGGATCAAGCACATCATCAAGTGACAGAAGTGTCAGAAATCATCCAACGGTCTTTCGAGACGGGTGATAAAAATGGATACAGGTTGATGCATCCAGCTAATTTCCAGACTAGGGTCTGCAAGATCAGGAGATCTTTTAAGAAAGTCTCAGACATAGTATGTCAAGAGCCACGCCATCTTGCTAGACTGGGGACTCTTTTAAACCAACCCTCGAAATCAACAATTAAGATTCGAGGAGTTGAGAAAAGATAGTAGGAACAGCCCCAGTCCACCGGACTGGGGACTTTTTCAAATCATAAATCCCCTCCTCAAAGAAAGTCGGTATTTTCTTGATTGGGGAAGAAGCCTCAAGAGGAACGAAGAGCCAAACTATCAGGATATTCTCTCCAAATTACGGTTCGTCAAGAAGTTCCCGAAGGATTGAGTCAACAAAAGGCAGTGTATCATCAAAGACATAGACGAAGACAATATCATAGAAATACTGATAGAAGGGATGCGATGCGTTATGCATCAAACAATGTCATAAATGTCATTGTTGCTGATCCACCAGATGAGGCTCACTTAGGGGACTCAGATGAAGAGGTTCCTACTCAAGAAGTTGTACGCATAGACACAAATGAAGAAGGTGTGCGTACACGAAATTAAAGGCTTACCCAGAATCTGGGTGTTCCTTCAAATAACTCACCCCCCCCCCCCCCCCTCTCCGAACGGGATCAAACAAGGGGAAAGGAAAGAATCAAGTTACATATCCTTCCTCTGGAGAAGGCCAATAGCTCTCACTAGAGCAAATATTTGTGCAACAGGAGGAAGAAATGAAGGAATTGAGGAGGATGAATGCAGAAATACTTCAGGGTAGTCTTCCTCCTAAGCATGCTAGAGTCAGTCAGCCAAGGGAGTTTGTTGCAGCTACTGAGATGGATCAAGAATATCCTCCTTTATGAGTACACCCTCACAGGTCTAATCCTACGGGTCAAATACAACAACAATTGGTAGTGCTACCATCAGTTGTAGTACCAGTTTATATACCTGTTCAAACTCCAGTCATTGTACCTGCCCATGTCCAAGTTCAACCGGATGTTTCTCAAAAGTTAATAACTACCATTGACTTATTTACAGCTCGTTTAGAGACTATGGAAGGGAAGCGTGTGTAGGTTCAACCAAAAAAGAAAGCTTACCCTGAATGGGTAGATTCAATCTCTCCCCCATAAAATTTTAGGAATCCTGTATTCCCTATTTTCAATGGATCAAGTGATCCTGAACAATATTTGATGGATTACGTGTCTTGTTGCGATCTTATGATGGGAACACCAGAGCAGCAAGAAGCAGTGAAACTCAGATGCTTTGTGTGAACCTTGCAAGGACCAGCTTTTGTTTGGTATACAATCTTGAAATCCTGGTTAATTACCAGATGGGAAGATCTCCGTCAATGATTTCTTCTTCAATTCAGCTCGACTTTGCCAAAGACAAAAGTTTTTTATCATACAAACTGTAAGAAAAGGTAGAATGAAATTGTCTCTGATTTCATTGCTTGCTGAAAGGGATTAACATATTCCCTGATCTTAGCACTCCCTCAAGAAGAACTGTTTTCAATCTATGTGGAAAATCTGCGTGAAGAATTACACGCACCACTGATCCCTGTGAAATACACAGGAGGCTTTTGAGACCTTACCACAATCACTCAATAGATTGAATATTCTCTTATATAGACTAAATCTAAATCTCATGTAATTCCATTAGATCTTGGAAGGAGAATGGGTAAAGCAGAAACTGCTAAAGTTATGCTTAAACAAGCACCTGTACCTGCTTCTACCTCAAAACCTTCATCTTTTCAAAGGGCTCCACCTCCTGAGCGCAAAAAAACAAAGGTTGTTTCGTCAAGACGATCAAAGAGATCAAAGACAAAAACAATTTAGGGATCTGAAGAGAAAAACATACTCTTTCTGAAATGAACAAGTTCTTGGTTACTTCATTTCGGATCTGGAAAATAATTTGGTTCAGTTGCCAAGGCCCAAAAGGCCAAACAAGGAAGGAGATGAAGATCGTCCCAATTATTTCCCCTTTTATAAAATTTTGGGGCATCCCGTCCAGGAGTGTTTTGTCTTCAAAGACCTCCTGCAAAAGATGGTCGACTCAAGACATGTCAAATTAAATGGTTCTTCAGCTCATGTAGCATGTGTTACTGCTACAGTTCCAGAGGAGGAAGGTGTGTGGGAAGAAGTTAAGAAAAAAAATGCACAAAAATATGATGATTGGATGGTCAAAAAAACGATCAACCAAACTCAAGCTATTTTTTGAACTCAATTGAAGAAACCAATTGTACCTTCTTCCATGAATGCCACAGCAAAACCCTCTTCATCAGAGGGAAAATCCTCAAAGAAACAGCATGATTCAAAGAAAGAAAAAGAATCAGAAGAATATGAGTATGTGTCAAAGCCTAATTTTTCTTTGACCTTGGCAGACTTCATGCCATCTACTTCGAATCAACGGGAACCGCCCCACCAAATGGTACAGCCTAAATTGGCTAGTCAGGAAGATTATTCATCGGATGAAGAGTTAATCTTTGGTTCTGTTAATATGATTCATTAACAGATCCATATTCCAGTCACAGTTTTGATTTTGATGAGACTGAATTCCCTATATCAAACAGAAGAATCCGAGGAATTTCCATAGGCTCAGAATACAGAGGAAGACATGGATCTTTCAAAAGCCATAATTCCAATTCTACCCCTACTAGAACTGTGTACGCAGTAGAAACTCATGGTAGAGCCCTTCATCAAGCTCAGCAAGAACAAGAAAGTTCTTATACTAATAACAAATTCAGTCCTGGCACAGTTATTTTGGAAGACCTGTTGAAGGTTCCATATTCTTCCTCTCACCAAGTAAATAGACCTAATTGGTCTAATCTTCCAAATCCATGAGTATTACCAACTCCTATCCCAATACAAGATGCATCAAATTCCAAAGCATTTGCTTCTAAGGCACTTGCTAAACCACATGTTCTTGTTGGGAAACACAGACCTCTAGATCAAAAGTATGATGTATTGAAACATCTGGCCCATGTACCAGCCAAGTTATCAATTTTGGATGCTTTGAATCTGTCAAAGGATCTTCAGGAGGCACTCATCGAGGCTTTGTCAAGTCCTCAGGAGTTTGAAACTGAAATTGCTGCAGCTGAAGTCTATCACGTAGAGAATAATCATGCGGAATGTCATGCAGTGATATCTTTCACTGATGAAGATGAAGATGATGTTGTGCATGGGAATATTAGACCTTTGTACTTATCTGGAAAGGTCAATGGCATGGACATCTAAAGAGATTCTGTTGATAATGGTTCAGGAGTCAATTGCATGACCATTCGTACACTTCATCGATTGGGCCTCACAGAATCTGATTTATCTCTTTCTACCATGACGTTACAAGGGTATGATAAAAATGAACAAGAACCACTGGGTGAAGTTACACTTAGAATTCATTTTGGATATCTTGTATCCAATTCATATTTCATGGTTGTTGATCAAGACTCAGCCTTCAACATCTTGCTTAGGACACCCTGGATTCATCAACATGCGGCTATCCCTTCATCATACCATCAATGTCTCAAATATTGTTTTGATGGTCAATTTGGGACATTATATGGTGATAAGGACCCATTCAAGACATCTGAGTCTCAATACATTGAGGCGGAATTCTATCACATGAAAGAAAAGGATAAATCCACAACAAAGGAGATTACCAAAGTTAATGTTTCATATGGTTTGGAGAAGATTCCAGCAAATACATTTGCGCATGTGAGTATAGATTTTGTGTTTCTTATCAGTCAAATTGATAGGATAGACCCAAATCAAAATACTCTTATGGAAAGATCCATAATGTCAATTACGGCAATCAAGCCAGACAACATGGGAGAAATTGGTGATTCTCCAAGCAGTGATGAAAGCCCAAATGGTGACGTCTTCATTTCATCTGCTGAAATCCAATAAGTCTATACTTCTCCAATCAGGCTAGAAGAAGTTATAGCAAAATCAGAGGTGAAAAATGATGTCGATTACCAATTCATCATCTCCTCTTTATTTCTTAAGGAAGACCCTTCATCATCAATCAGGTCGGAAATGGAAGCTTGTTCTTCAAGATTTGCAAATTTTGACATCTCTTCTGATCATGAAAATAATGCTTTATCATCTACTATGCAAGTAGAAACAGATAAAATAACACATGATGAAGAAGAATAGGAAGATCTTAGAGATGCTCCTCCAGCATTTGAAGAGGGTATCTTTACCACTGTGGATGAACTCAGAGAAATAAATCTGGGTACAAAAGAAGATCCACGCCCCACTGTAATCTGTTCGGCCATGACTCTTGAAGAACAAGAAATGTATATTTCTTTTTTAAAGAAATATCAAGACATATTCTCTTGGAACTATACAGAGATGCCCGGGATTGATTCTGATGTTGCTACTCATCATTTGGGTTTACCAGAAGAACATCGAGGATTTAAGCAAGCCGCGAGAAGAACACACCCAACTTATGCTTCCAAAATTGAAGCTTAAGTGGATAATATTATCAATGATAACTTCGTCAGAGAAGTTCAATATCCCAAGTGGTTGGATAATATTGTCCTTGTAATGAAGAAGAACAGACAAATTAAATTTTTCATCGATTTTAGAGATCTTAATCTGCATTGTCCTAAGGATGATTTCCGAGTTCCGATTACAGAACTTTTAATTAATGAAACAGCTGGCTATGAAGAAATTTCATTCATGGATGGATATTCCAAATATAATCAAATTCGAATGGCCCTAGAAGACGAGGAGTCCACAGCCTTCAGATCCCCTCAGGGTGTGTTTTTCTACCGGGTAATTCCATTTGACTTAAAGAATGCATGTGCAACATATCAGCGTTCCAAGCATCGTATCATCAAACCCTTTCTAGGGATGTTTATTGAATGCTATGTAGAAGATTTTTTGGTTAAATACAAACAATTTTCTAATCACTTGGATGATTTTGAAGTCATATCCCACAAGCTTCGACAACATAATTTGAAGATGAACCCCTTAAAATGTTCTTTTGGGGTAACCTCAGGAAATTTTCTCAGCTTTTTTGTATGTCATCGTAGTATTGAAGTCGATCCTGAGAAGACAAAGTCAATACTTGGTATGTCACCTCCTCAAAATTTGAAATAATTAAGAGGAATTCAAGGACACTTATCCTATATTCGGTGTTTCATCGCCAATTTGGCAGGAAAAAGTTTACCCTTCACCAAATTGATGAAAAAGGGAGTCACTTACCAGTGGAATGAATAATGTCAAGAAACATTTGATATTCTTAAGAAATAACTCTTGAGTCCACCGGTAATCAAGCCACCTTTTGATGGAATACCACTTATCCTCTACGTGATAGATTTAGAGTGATCATTGGGTGCCTTTCTTGCTCAGAGGAATGATGCTGGGAATGAAAACAACCTCTACTACCTCAGTCAGACTATGCTTGAAGCTAAACCCTGGTATTCATGTATTGAGAAGTGATGCCTGGAATTAATCTTTGCAAGTCATAAGTTGAGACACTACCTGCAACATCACGAGGTCCAATTGGTATCTCTCAATAACCCGATCAAATTCAACTTTAGTCCTCCAATGCTTACAGGACGTCTGGCAAGGTGGGAAGTTAATTTGCAGCAATTCGATATTTAGTATGTGTCTCAAAATAAAATAAAGGGCCAAGCTCTGGCTAATTTCCTGGATAAACACCCTTCAGTGGAAGACACATCTTCAGATATTGAACTCCCTGATGAGGAAGTATTCTCTATTAAAGAAAGTCCCCAGGCATGGGAAATGTATTTTGATGGTGCTTCCAGAAGTCCAACAGGGAGGAAAATGGAAAATCATAAATTTAACAAAGTTGGCTTAGGAATTTTGCTCATTTCTCCAGAAAAGGCAATGTTACCTTATTCCTTCTTATTATGGGAAGGTGGTACCAATAATGAAGTAGAATACTAAGCTCTCATCGCAGGCTTGGAATTGGTGCTTCAAGAGCACGTGAATCAGTTAAAGGTGAAAGGTGAGTCAGGCTTGGTAATCAAACAAGTCAATGGGGATTATTCCATTAGAAAAGAAGAACTAATCCCTTTGTATGATTATGTCAGAGAGTTAATGGAAGAATTCCCTTCAGAACCGACATTTTCTTATGTCCCGTGATCACAAAATTCTCAAGCTGATACTCTGGCTAATATAGCAGCAGCACTGGAAGATCCCAATCGGGACGAGACAACCATCAGTATTGCCCACCGTCATGAAATTTCACCTTATGTTCGAAGCAGAACAGAGGATATTAAGGAAATTAGTCCCATTTCTGAACCGTATGGTCATACTACAGGATGGAGGTCACCCATCAGGGAATACCTTCAAAATGGAACACTTCCACTTGATAGATCCGGGAAAGAACAAATCCGGTGACATGTGGTCAATTTTAATCTTTATGATAGCCCAGATCACCTAGAGAAAATTCTCTACAAACTTGGTTTTGATGGAGTTCTCTTTAAATGTATTGATGGTGAAGAGACAATGGCTCTCATGAAAGAAGTTCATGTAGAAGTATGTGGTGCCCACCAGTCTGGACATAGACTGTCTGATCAGATTCGATGGCTTGGATACTTTTGGCCTTTAATGATAAAATATTGTGTTGATTTCACAAAGAAGTGTCATTCAGGCCAAGTACATGCCAACTTCATTCATCAACCTCCAGAGTTTCTTCATATAGCTAAATACTCGTGGCCATTTTCCACATGGGGAATGGATGTGGTGGGACCTTACCCTTCAGCTACGGCCAAGAAGTTTAAGTATATTCTTACTATTACTGATTTCTTTTCCAAATGGGCAGAGGCAATACCTCTCAAGGAAGTCAGTTCTAAATGCATTGTTAGCTTCGTCAAGTCTAACATCATTACCAGATTTGGTGTCCCTCATACCATATTGACGGACAATGGCACCAACTTCTGTTCATCCGAGGTGAATAAGTTGTATCAAAAATACAACATCAAATCCAACCATTCATCTCGGTATCATGCAGCAGCCAATGGCCAGATAGAATCTTTCAACAAGACTCTATTAAATATAATACAAAATATGGTGGATAAAGATAAGAAATCATGGCCTGCTAAACTCGTCCATGCTTTATGGGCTTATCGGACTTCCACCCGCACTGCAACTCGGTCAACTCCATATTCACTGGTATATGGAACAGAATCCGTATTTCCCATTGAAGTTCAATTTCATTTGCTCAGAGTAGCCATTTGTGATCATTCATCTATAGATGAACAATCTCATAAGTGATTGAATGAATTGGAACGATTAGATGAGAAAATATAGTGCACTTTGCACCACTTGGAAGTCTATCAGAATCGAATAGCATGAGATTTCAACAAAAAAAGTTCTTCTTCGTTCATTCAATCAGAGAGAATTGGTATTAGTTCTCAGAACTCCAATGATACCAGGAAAGAAACCTCCCAATCTTGAGCCAAAATGGGAAGGACTTTACTCAATACATAAGGTCTACTCTAATGGAGATTATTCTTTAATATCAATGGATGGAGAACTCATCACTACTCCAACCAATGCAATATTTTTGAATAAGTATTTTGTATAAACATAAAATATATCATCAATGGTCCGGTATGACATTAAACTACACCACCGTCCAGCAAGAGGTTAAACTACATAATCCACGGTCCATGCATATAACCTTAAACTATTTGTATTAATTTCGTCCCACACGACGTTAAACTATGACGTCCTAACTACATGATGTTAAACTGTATAAAAGTCCCATACATCCAGCACGACGTTAAAATGTATCATCCACTGTCCATACATTTGACCTTAAACTATTTGTATTAATTTCGTCCCACACGACGTTAAACTATGAAAAAAATTCCCTAATTTGTCCTCACTACATGACATTAAACTACACAGTCCCCCTTCCATCCAGCATGACTTTAAACTACACCATCCACAGTCCATGCATATAAATATAAACTATTCACACTTTCCTTCAACATGACACTAAACTGTATCATCCCTTTTTCATCCAACATGATGTTAAACTTTGAAAAAGCCCCTAATACATCCAACATGACGTTAAATGGTGTACTCTTTTGTCCTTACTACATGACATTAAACTGCACATTCCACTTTTTGTCCAACATGACAATAAACTGTTTTTTCCCCATCGTCCTAACTACATGTTGGTAAAATGTACAGAAATTCTTTTGATACTTCCTACATGAAATTAAATTGTACTTTGTCCCTGCTACATGACACTAAACTGTGCAGCACCAGTAGTCCTAACTGTAAGACTTTAAACTACATAGTCCCTTTATATGTCCTACATGACATTAAATTTTCATCGTTAAGGTTGTTGTTACCCCTTGTTTCTCACACCGAGTATGACTCATGTGATCTTAGAGAAAATTTCAACCATAACACTCTCTCTGGGCCACTAACCATGCATAAGTCCCAACATCATTTTTTAGGTCATTATCTCCAAGAACAACTTGATCATTAATTCATTCTTTAATTGAACTACACAGACTTTGATCCTTGCCTTCCAGGATGGGTACGTAGGCAACCTCCCAAGGTTCAAGCCCAAAATCAATCTCTTCACATCGGTTCACCTCCATCTCATATGATTTTGATTCGTGAAACCGCCCCTAGAATCAATATCTTTGCATTGGTTCACTTTCGTCCTTGCTATACGACGTTAAACTATACAACACTTTTGTCCAGTATGATAATAAACTATAACATTCTTTGATACCCTCAACTGAGAGGAAATCATTATTTACATTGATTTTAAATCATGTTTCATTCCAAAAACTATGTACATACATGGCAATGCCCGAACCTTTTATCTTGGGTTAAACCATCATTGTACTAATGTCCCTTTTCACCCTTCACTTGTACGAACCAAATTTGTACAGAGGGTATTTCTAGAACTACGTGGGCTTGATTCCAATCCTTATGGTATATGTAGGAATGTTCAAGTTTCCTTCAAGTCCAGCCCCAAGTCTTTGGGGCCTACCCCCAAATTCCACTTTCAGTCCCCTGGCTGAAAAGTCCCTATGAAAAAACAGTGTATTTCTTATAATGGTTCAATCTCTATGACCCTAAACTAAGAACTCTAATACTTTTGTCCCACATGACGTTAAATTTTAGTTCAATAACTACGTAAGGATTGATTCCCATCCTTATGGGATACATAGTGAAGTCCAATATTTCCATTCCAGACCCAGCCACAACTTGATTATGGTTAGCATTGATCTGTGTATCTCTGTATACATTGGACAATACCCATCATTATGTGTCATAATCCAAACCGTAAATATTTTCAGATCTTCATAACCCTTTTCTTGACTTTTAGTCACAAAAATGTCAAATTTCTGAGAGTTCTTTTACCTGAATATGCAGTACGTGCCCTTAGGCGGCCATGCATAAATAGTCTCCATAACAGATTTGTCAGCCAAAAGATACTATTATTTGACTATGTAGCCAATTCCCTTAGGTGGCCCTGCCTAATTCAACCCCCTAATGGGTTTGTCGGATATTGGTAACTTCATTCTTGGTAAGAAAGCCTCTTTTGTCCTTATTGGTCTTAAATGACAGTATGTAGGGATCCACAAAAAAAATATATCCATCCTTAACATATTTTTCCCATATCCTTTTTCATGATCTGCAAGTATTCAAGTCTATGGTTTATATTCTCCTTCCCTACGATTGGGTCGGACCTTCGTAGGAGTGATATCCATCCCGTTCTTTGATAATCTTTTTTGGAAATATCTTCTCCATTTTCAAGTACCTCTTTCCATACAGCAAACTCTATACTTTGGAAAATTTGAATCTTCATAAACTTTCACTATCTTTTTAGCACTAGGAAAGTAAATTTCCGAGAGTTATTTTTCCTGACTATACAGCACGTTCCCTTAGGCTTCCTTGCATAAATAGTCTACATAATAGACTTGTTAGCCCAAAGATACTATTTTTTTGACTATGTATCCAATTCCCTTAGGTGGCCCTGCATAATTCAACCCCCTAACGGGTTTGTTAAATAATGGTAAATCCATTCTTGGGAACTACTTCTTCTAATGACTTTTAGCTCTTTTTCATATCATTCCCCAGATTCAAATATTCTTAAGTCATAGTTTAAATATTTTCCCTCATACTTGGGTATTGTAATATGTTTTCAGATAAATTGTCAAAGAATTGAGTCAATTCTAATTCATTCGTTCAAAGATATTTTGACCTTAAACATTAGCCTATTTATGTCCGACGTGCATGACTTTAAACTGCCTAGAAAAGACAAAGGAAATCTGAATAAATGTCAAGTTCTAGGTCACTAAACATACATTTTGTATGATTTAGGTAATATTGAGCAATTAAAATATTCAAAGTTTGTAGGGTTATTTACATTAATCCTAGTAAAAATCAAACTATGCTTACTAGGCTCATTATATTAGATAAAATTTAAAGAATGTAGCAAAAGAATGCAGTTACAAATGATTGAAGATGAAAGTGTTTTTCCTTGATACACAGGAGATAGAAGGAAGTCCACAGACTGGAGTCTCTTCTCTTTTTCAAGAATTACCATAGGATTTCAACATAACTCTTCATTTGATTTATGGAATCCCGAGCTTCATCAACAACCACCTAGAATTCATTCATTCATCTGGATACAATAAGAGATGTAGTGATACCAGCTCTTCTTGGAACAATTGTAAAAGGATGTTCTTGATTGTGGTTTGAGAAAATTTTTTGTTGATCAAACATTGACTCTGTTTCTATCCAAGAGACTTGGAAGATGGATACATGGATTTGAGAATGGAGCATTGGAAGTAAAGATCCATTTGGAGGGAGTCCTCTTTTCAGATATTTTCCTAATGCCATGTTTGTCTTCTCTCCACCAACCGGTAGCGGAAAACATTTCAGCCCATGGGTTTTCCATTTTCATATCTGCAAGGAAATGACATGGAGGAAAAATTTGAAAGTTCACACCAATGTTGTTGCTCTTAATGCACAGCATAACCGAAATAGAGAAGTAGTGGTGCAACTGCATCTCATGCATATAGTTTTTTTCATCTGAAACATTGACTCCTTGTAGATGACAATGACCATACAGAGGTAGGTAGATGCTCTGTGGGAAAGTAAGATGATATTTCTTCAAGTATTTAGCCAAATCTAGGAAAGTGTTGTCACAGATATCATAGTAATCATGGCCAACAATGTTCATCATGTCATCAATCTTCTTGCTAGCCAGTTCATCAGCCATTCTGATTCTTCTTGGAGCCATTTGATTTTGCACAAAAGTTGAATAAATTAACTCTTAAGTAAGTTGATTTTTCCTAAAATTTGTGAAGGAGTTTCAGAAAAAAATGGCAAAGGTATTAAGGCGTGCAAGTATAAACTTGGATCACAAGTATGGATGTTTCGCGCAAGTGTTAATATGTCGTGCATGTTTTTTAGCGTGAAAGTATCACCGCGCAATCCTATTACCTTGACAACAGCGCGGTAGCGAAGAAACAGTGGAAAATGAGTGACTTGCGCGGCGAAGAGGACCTGCGTGACGAGAGCTCGAAAATCCGGAAATCAGATGCTATGTGTGGAAAATGACCGCATATTTATAGGCCAACCAGCCCACCTGTGCGCCTACACCCAACACGCTCCATCCAGTGTGCTCCAGCCCTGCGCGACTCGAACCCGCACGCCAAGTGTTACACACTGAACGCTTGTGCAACACCTTTCCTTTAGTTTTCTTCTTTTCCTCAGAGTCACATCCTCATTTTTTTCAGATCCAACTCTGAGGGGGGACTTTTGTTGACACTCCTTTTCATCACATTTTTTAAACGAATGGAAAGGGAAATGACTTAGCACAAATTGATTCTTCCTTTGAAGAAAACATCAAAAATAGTCAAAGGCATGAACAAGGCTTCAAATGCACAAGGTTCGTGCAAGTTCCATCACTGTCACGCAAGTATACTTGCGCGCCACCTAATGGTCATGCAAGTGACTTGCGCACCCTAAAGGATAACTTCCCGGGGTCTTCTCCAGCCTATAAATAGACCCTGTGGGCCCCCCATTTCAGGGAGGAATTTTTCCAGAATTCAGATACAGAGCTCTGAATGCCCAAGTCTCTTCTTCAAGTCTTCTGAACTATTCTAAGATAATTATTTACCTAGAATGGAATGTCTAAACAAGAGGAGTAAGGTTTAAGTGTTATAATTCACTAACACTTGCGCACCTAAGTGGTTTTACCCTTAAGGGAAATGGACACACTTGTGCGCCGCCCTACTTCTTCACCAGAACTTGTGCGTCATCTTCTGGAAAGCCTCTAGGGATGATTCTAAAGGCTTTGATAGAGGATTTCCCAAATATTACTCTAAGGGCTGAAAATCATGCAAGTACCCATGTGCCGTGTAGGTATACCTGCGTGGCCAGGACTTGCGCGCCCACGCAGTACCCGTACGCCTACCAGGACTTGCGTGCCCCTACATTTTTGGGTGCCTTTCCTGCCCATTTCACACCTCTTATGTCATTCCACCTCTCCTATTCAAGATTCAGTCTTCAAGACACTCTTCAAAGCCATTTATGGTATGATTTCTTGATTTGGATTCCTTATCTGAAAAGAACTCCATGGAAAATCACTCAAAATCTTGTGTTTTATACATCTTTATGTCACTAAATATTGAGATTTCGTTCATTCAGCCTCATCATTTAAGATGATAGAATCCTTAACCTTGGACTCCTTTTTAGGAATAAGCCACAATCATAATTCTCAAATATGGGCCTCTTTTTCAGGAGTAATCCCCAGTCCAAATTCTCATTAACATGGGCATCCTTTTCAGGAGTAATCCAAAGTCCCCTAATCTAGGCATCCTTCTAAGGAGAAATCCCCAGTCTCAAATATGGGCATCCTCCTCAAGAGTAAGCCCCAAATATAATTCCCTTAACACGGACCTCCTTTTCTAGAGTAAGCCCTAGTCTCAAATAGGGGCCTCCTTTTCAAGAATAATCCCCAGTCATAATTCTCAAATATGGGCCTCTTTTTCAGGAGTAAGCCCTAGTCCAAATTCTCATTAACTTGGGCATTCTTTTCAGGAGTAATTCCAAGTCCCCTAATCTGGGAATCCTTCTTAAGAGTAAGCCCCAGTCTCAAATATGGGCACCCTCCTCAGGAGTAAGCCACTACCATAATTCCCTTAACCTGGTCCTCCTTTTCTGGAGTAAGCCGCAGTCTAAAATATGGGCCTCCTTTTTAGGAGTAAGCCCCAGTCTTAATTCTTTTAACCAAGGCCTCCTTTTCATGAATAATCCCTAGTCTCAAATATGGGCATCCTTTTTAAGAGTAAGCCCAAGTCCCCTAATCTGGGCATCCTTCTTAAGAGTAAGCCCCATTCTCAAATATGGGCATCCTCCTCAGGGGTAAGCCTTAACCATAATTCCCTTAACCTGGGCCTCCTATTCAAGAGTAAGCTCCAGTCTCAAATATGGGCCTCCTTTTCAGGAGTAATCCCCAGTCTTAATTCCCTTAACCTGGGCCTCCTTTTCAGAAATAAGCCCCAGTCTCAAATATGGGCATCCTCTTTGGGAGTAAGCCCCAAGTTCCTTAATTTTCAAATCCATTTAATCTGGGCCTCCTCCTTAGGAATAAGCCACAGCCTTAATTTCTCTTAACCAATCATAATTCCTTTTGATTTGGGATTCCTTCTCTAGAGTAAAACCCAATCATAAGTCCCCTCCTAACTTGGGAATCTTCCTTAGGAGTAAGTCCCAAGATTAGAGTATCCAAATCTCCATAAAGTACATATACCTTTATGGACCCTGTTTCTGGATTTCTTCCATGAATTGAATCTTTATCCTCATCTATTTTGGGCAGTCATACATACATAATCCCCACATCATTTCTTATGATTGCGTCTTTCATGGAATAATTGTCTGGTTTTACCAATACCTCTTATTTCTCGCACCGAGCATGACTCACGTGAGCGTAGAGTGTAAAAGTAATTATGACATCTTTCTTTTATCCATAAATCATAAACATTATACTCCCTTATTCTAACTACATGGGTTTTGATTCCTTTTCCAAAACAAAGGATACGTAGGTAGCCCATCAATGGGTACAATCCCAATTCTGAACTAATCCATGTCCTCCTGAATGACAATAAACTTCAAGTGCCCCACTGAGTGTCTTTAAAACTAGTATGGGCATCATAATGACCAAGATACTTTTATGTATTTTAAAGATACCATCAACTAAAAATCTCTAACAAATACAGATTATTCTTCATCGATGAAGAAGCTTGAATATATAAAAAAGATTCTATGAATTTCTTAGATATCAATCATTGATTTTCAGACTAAAGGGAAGCTCATTTTATACTTGGTAATATAATTAGGATTCACGAACATAACGTAAATCTATAAAGAGAGTCCCGGATTAGTCAATAATTCCCCTCAAAAAGGTGTGATGAGTCCGACCTCCCATCCTCTCAACCAATGCAAATTCCTAAACCTCATCATTCCACAACTAATGAGCACCTACCTTCAGAAAGTAGGTCCAAATGGATATGGAATCATTGGATGTTTCTGGTTCTAAAAACAAACCCATTAGAAACTGATTGGAATGTTTGAACCTTAAATCAATGAGGCCATCCCCGATTCTAGAGGGAAACAATGTAGGGTGGCTCTATAGAGTTAAATTGATGATAATCTCTAATCAGGATCCTTATTTTACCTCTATGGATTATATAGGTCTTTATATTGGTTTTAGATAACAATAAATCATTATTACTTTTTCAACCATGGAGGATTAGTCTGATAGATCATACCATCCATAATCTTAAAAGACATCTTTCCTTCATGTGTCTTAAATTTCAGAGGTTTATGGATAGGTCACCATCCATTGGTCAAGTTTTCTTATCATAATATTTTTCACTCCACCATTAGTATGGAACCATTTTAATCTTCATAAGTTTTGACTTACCATTATCCATTATTTTAAATTGGAGCCCTATTAATAGATATTCTTAGGTTATATCTAGTATACTATATTACCATTTTGGTTTAGAAAATTCATGAGAGGATTAATATAGTGTAGAATCATCATAATTCTTATGTTGATCATAGGATAAGACCTCTAAAATTTGAAATTAGAGATCATGTGTTCTGGAAGGTTACTCCTCATCATTGGAAGCAAAGATTTGGATGTGGGAGTAATATTTATCCTTGGTTTTTTAGAAATTCTTAGGCGTTGTCCCATGTTATAATCATGGAATATCATATAGAACATCCCCTGCAGATGATTCAGATACATGGACTTTTTCATGTGTTTCATCTCTACCATTACCTTCATGATGAATCTCATATCATTTTTTGGGGTGATATTGATGTTGAAGATGATGAGACCTTTGAGGAGTGGACTATAGAGGTCTAAGACAAATAGAATACAGTTTTTTGTGGGCTTATTAATCCCTTATTTTTATTCTTGATGAAAAATGGTGAAATAGTGGAGATAACATAGAAACGTGATTCAAATATATACACTCGGTACTCGGTATGTTTTTTGAGATCTTATCTGGTAATGTTGTTCATTTTATGGATATTGAATATTTTTAGTTATGTGAAAATTTTATCTGGTTTACTTGTTATGGTCATTATATAATTTAAGAGATATTTCCTTGGGATATTTATTGTGATCTGGTATTGTTGTAGTGTAGTCTTTCACTAAATTCCATAGAGTGAGATGGTTGTTCTCTAGTTATTTTGAGATTAGGGAGAGGTATCTCATGGGTTGATTGTTCGGATGACCCCTTTTCTTCTTTATCCTCAGGTTTGGTTTTGAAATATCAGGTATAAGAATGGTTTGAGAGATATCTAATGTAAGGTTCCAAATCCTGATAGACCACCCCTTTGTGACTTTTGGTTTTTGTAGGAACCCTTAAGAGGTTCCAGGATGTTTCCAAGAAGTCTAGAGGAAGATGGGGTATCACTACCAAAAATGGAAAGGTTGTGGCATGGAGTAATGAGTTCTGCCATAGTGATTGTGGCTATGGTATGGTAGATCCTGGCTAAAGAGTAGGGGGTCTCATGGGGGGAAACATGGTTACTTCCTATTCAAGAATGGCTATGTTGTGGAGGTAGGTTGTGATATAGTCCCTCTTTTAGTTGTTATGAATTGTGGATTAAAGTGAGAAGTGTATGGCGTAGTGAGTTTTTTGTCACTACTAAATCTAATGGGTTGTTATATTATGTTGGTTATGCCACAACATAGCCTCCCTATTGGAAAATGGAACTATGGAGTGGTTATTAGGGATATTCCTTAGCCACCATATCAAATTTTATATGTTCTTCCCATGATCCTTAGACACACATTTTGAAAATGGTGGTCGTGGCATGTTATGTTGGGTGGAATCATATAATTAAATTTGATAATGATGGTTGTGGTGTATTCTTAAGGCTAACTCTGTAGTCTTTTATATTTATCCCTGTCTATAAAAACCACAATAACCTTATACCAGACTTCTCTCCCACATCTTCCACTCGAACCCTCAGTGACCTATGCTAAATTTTGAGGATCTCTAAAGCCCATTTTGTTAAGTATTGACCTTGAATTCATATTTTCAATGTGTATAAATAAAAAGTGACTTTGACCTCACCTATCTAGTACTTTATCCTCATTTAATATCATGTTCCACTCATTCCTCTTTCAATATTTTGGTGTTTGATCTCTATCATTCTAATGGAGTTTTCTTACCATTTGTTGATATGTTTGTGTCACAACATCCTTTGGGATCAATGTTATTTCACAAGAGTGGTGACTAGAGATCCATATGGGTGTTCCATTTCTGTTTCAAGACTTTTGAAAGATTAAGGTTGGGTATTTTTGGCTTATCTTTTATTTACATGAAATAATAAGTTAACCTTGGTTTATCCCTTTGGTTGAAATTAAAACTAAACTACCAAATATTAAGCCAAATTAAATAATGAAATTGGTTTACAGTTGTAGTGATCACATGTTGTTTCTTTCCCTGTGATAATGGGTTTGTCCTCAGAATTTGATAGATGGTGTGATATCTATATTATGATTGGGTTAGCATGTTTTTTTGATGGAAAATAGTAAACACTGTGAAGAGACAATAATTTTTTTGGATAAATAACATAGAGATTTAATTTTAATAAATCAGTTGTAACTTATAATTTGATGGTAATTAAAATGATGCAAAATTCATGTTTTCATTAATTTTTTATTTCATGTGTTAATTAAATTGAAAAGGATTTGTAGCATGTTAATGTTTTTTGATGATAAAAATTAAAATTCATGTCAATTAAGAATGATTCTTCTCATAGTTTGACGAAACTATTTTTATGCTAGAGATCATGTTTAAATAATTATGATGGCTTTTTATAGTTAATCTATTAGTTTTCTCATAGTTGGAACCTATAAAAAAGAATTTATTAATTCAGGATGGAATAAAAACTAGTTGTTTTGGTAAATATACATATTTGGTGATTAGAGTGAATTTTTTTTATAATGTCTATATACCTTGATTTGGGGGTCATGAGTTCTCATTTTCATGATAAGGATAAATGCTTTGTTTTAGGGTAATGTTCCCCTATTGACTATGATTGATTATTTTCTCCCTTATAAGTGACCTAGATATAAGCCGTACAATGTGATATGATCCTTATTCGGATAATCCAACGATGGAATATAAGATATAGGTAGGATGGAACTGATGATTGTGGAAACAGATAATGCATGTGATGGAGGGATGCTTGGGTATATAGAGGGGCATATAAAGGATTTCACTAGGATGATGCAATGGGTTTAATATTGGTTTATCCATTTATGTTTTAAATCTACGTTTTTTTTTATTTTGACTGGATCTATTTAATACTCAAATGTTCAGGATGTTTTTTTATCTTCATTTCTTGCCCCACTGCTTGAGGTAGTTGGAATTTTTTGGTTGCTTCTATCTTGCTGAAAGCATATGATGTTTTCCAAGAGTACCTGGAATTATGAAAATTTTAAAAAATGTTAAATAAAAAACTTAAACCATGGGGCTGGATTTGATGGAATTCAAGTTAGATGATCTTAAAAAATCATAGAGTCCATTAGATTTTTCTGAAAGGGCGTAGACTTCACTTCTCTGGATAATGAAATCTATCTTAAAATAATGTTGTTAATTAATTTTTAATGAATAAAATAATGAATGTAAATGATAAAAAATAAATAAGTAATTAATGTTTCTCTTTAAAAGATTCTGTACTTATAGGATATCTAGTCCCTAGTAGTGGTTGGTGAGTGTTTGATTGATGATAGCTACAGTTTAGATGAGTACTAGGTTATTCTCATAGTGTGGTTGTGATCTATATTATATCTTGTATATTTTATTTAATTTCATATACTATCCGAAACATTTCTATTAGGATGACTAACACCAATTTTAATCTAAGAGGGGTTTTTTCCAATATCCTGGTGGTAAGGATGGATGGTTGACTACCCCGTCTGGCCCCACTCTCTTCTCTTGGTATTATTATGTGCTAGTTTTCATAGTAATAAATTTCTCAAATATGTGTGTATAGGGATATAATGTATTGTGGATATTTCACACACTTTTATCTCATTATATTGTATCCAAATGGTTCTTATAGGTATTATGTGCATAGGATATGATGGTTTGAGGTACCTTATTCGGTGTATGGGATGTGATGGCTTCGAGTATAATACCTGGTGTATGATTCATGTCATACGGGATGTGGTTGCTCCCAAAAAAATACATGGTTACTATATATAGAAGTGATATTGGATGATTTGATGATATGATTCATGGTTTTCATCATGTGATACATATCATAGGTTTTTTTAGGCTATCATACTTTTAGACAGAGATGGATTAGGATGTGAGATGTTGGAGAAAAATAGAAAACAAGTTGGGAAGCGGTAGAGGGGTATACTAGATTTTTCATTTCTATCATATATGATATCTTGTATGTTATTTTTAGTGATATATTGACATGGTAATGCTGGGAACTTAGTATACCAATTTAAGTGATGAGTTGGCTTCAGTTGTTATTCACTGGGATTTAGTATGCTTTCTTTATCTTTTGCAGGAGAGGTTTGGGTAGGATCCTACTTAGTGTATAGTTATGGTTACCCCATATATACAATAACTTTTTTTAGGTTAGTAAGATCATGTTAGAGATCAAGCTATATATTAATATCTTGTGGTTCTACAATAGCTATTTGGGATTTTTGGTCATTGTCGAGTTTACCATTTTGATACTTGGGGCCTACATGAAGTGGGACTCAGGTGGTCACTATCCTCCTTCTGTAATCATCATCCCATGTGGGGTACTATTTGGGGGAGCTGTTCTTGACATATGGGTTTTTATATTATTCTAAAAGGGGGTCTAAATAAGTTTATATTGGATTATTATTATGGGATTCTTAAAAATTTAGGATATTGGATTCCTATAAATAATTTTTCTTGGGGTCTACTTTATGGTGAAACTATATTTCAGGGGGTTGAGGTTTACTCTAGCTAACCACGTGGATGTGAATTATGTTTCCAACTAATTTTTTGAGGTGTTTCTAATTGTCATACCTCAAATTATGGATCTTATTGTAGAAATCATTTTCTTATTTATAATTTATTAGGGATGGTATTTAATGATTCATTTCCAAAACTATCCTTTATTATCATCATCAACATTATTACTACTAAAATCGGGTTAAAATTAGGTAAATCCACCATATTAGGTCAATTTCATATAAGAACAAAGAGCCAAAATAAAATATTTGTATCCTTCAACCCCTTCCCTTTCTCATTCTCCTACCTCTACGAAAAAATAGATTCTATTAAGGTTATTTTTACCTATTTTTATTATTCCACTTATTCGTCCTCATCTTCTTCTCTTTATATGTTGATATCAATATTTAGGTAATGTAGAAATTAGGGGGAATTCTATGTGTTTAGAGAACACTTAAAAAAGTTAGATTATACTAATATAGGTTAGAGGACCGTGATACTAATCTAAAACATATTTTTTGATCATTTATCATCAATGAAACAATGATCATTTTTTGATGATCGAATTCTACCCCTTGTATGTTATTGGTTGTGGTTTGGGGGTTACCAAACTATTCACTGACTTTTTATGGTTATGTATAATTGAGTTAATTATCAAAATTATTTATTAATTATTATATATTAATTTTTAATTCTTTTGTGATAATATTAGGGACAATGTGGTGGAGGATAATTATAGAATGTTTTGATTGAGTTGAATAAGTGTCACTGATAGGGTGAGCTCAATGGAAATGGGTAAGTGTTACCCTAAATTATTAAAAAAAATTATGTGTATTTTGTGTGTAATGGGATATACCGAAATAGGTAGTCAGGTCATGAATACTTACATGGGGACCATGAGTGTTATATATATATAATAGAGATATAGAGTCTATTAGGACTGAAAATGATATTCTACTCATGGTTGGATCATTTTAAGATCAATCAATGATCATGATTCCATTTTTTCTTCAAGTGAGTTGTATGTGATACTCTCTTAAAGGGTGTTGGTGTGGTATAATGTTAGGGACATGGGATTATATTTTTATTAATTTAGAGAGAATACTCTTAGAGTGGATAGTATGATTTATAGTTCAGATTGATGTCCACATTGTGGGGGTATGGTTTATGAAGGAAATGAGGTGTAGTCAAATATATTAGGGTATTACCCTAGGGTGGAGACTAAGTATGTCATGTGTTGTATCATGAGAGGACTAATGAGGATAAATATTGATAAAGTTATTACTTCACAAGGGTTAGAATATGTTTTTAAACTCCCTATAAATATATTGATTCAATGTATGGTATGTGATGAGGGGTTTAAGGTGGGAACAATGGTTTTTTAATCCCCCTGTAAGTGATCAAAAATGTGGTGATAAATTGATTGTGGCCCTTGGAAACTGAGTAATATAGACAAATGAGGGTGAGATAGTCTTTTTGATTATCAAATTAATTTATCTTTCCAATCTAGGTGTAATAATAACATTTAATATCATACAGTATATATGATCATAAAATTCATAAACATAGAGTTTGATGGGATATTCCTAATATGGTAAATCTTTATATAGAGTGGACTATAGAGTGATACACATCACATGTGATCATTAATAATATAGGGATATAAATTATTTATCAAATAGAAAGAAGAAAAAGATCCATCGACGTATCACTTAGGTATGGGTGGGTGTTCTTTTTGGTGCTCTGGTTAATTTCTTATTCTTCCTATTTTATGTTTAGATGCTAGGGGTGAATATTATGAATTGTTCCTAAGGTTTATTTCATCACAACAAATTTTATTTTCCATGGTTATCCCTAAGGTTCACTCTCAAATACAATGGTCCTTAATATCAATATCATAACACTAATGGTGTGCATTATTTGTAAGAGTTATTGTTAAATTGTAAGGGATCAAATATATGTCAGATTACCCTATTGTGTGATTTCTTTTCTTAGGTTTTTGTTTATATTGAACATCTCTTGTGATTGATATATTATCCTCTTATTTTGTGGGATAAAAAAAGGTCATGGAACCACCATGGTAAAAATTTCTATTAATATAAGAAAAATTCACTAGAACTATCCAATGTGGTAGGTTTGATTGTCATGTTTTCCTAGTCAGTAGATAATTACCTATCTTTTTATCATATTTAGTGTTATTAATTTGTTTTGCGAATTGGGGTTTCACTCATACATATCCATTATTGTATTTTTCAAGGGACCCATTGGTGGTGGCCTATAGTGTTTCTTACTCATATATTATATGTGTAACTCTATGAATGTGTACACTTTATATTAACATGAAGTCCTGGTTAATGAAAAGTGATAGGTTATAGATTTTGGGTGGCTTAATGATGATTTATTGAAGGTTCTATGCCAAGATAGAGGACCATTTAGATATGATGTTTCCTTTATTTTTTTTTATTTTTGTATTTTCTTATGTATATTATTAAACAAGTTTTCCTGATATATTATATATATGGCTGATATTTTACACTAACATGAATTTATTTAAATATAGTACTTGAAAATTAAATTTTATAATAAGTTTATCATTGTAATTATATATTATAAATTATTTTTTATTTTAAATATTCTTATATATTCATTATTATATTAGTATTATATTAATTATATAGTCTATTTTTTAAAATATTAGACCCACACCACTAGTATGAACCCTCTACCATGTATGGAGGTGTTTCTAAGGTAGTGTAGTGGCCCATCTTGAGTACTTATTTGGTATACCAGGATAGGAATTTTATAAATGGAATAAAATTAGTATTCTTTATATTATTTTATGTTTTAGGGACTAGTGGATGGGTATAGATAGTTATAACTCAAGATAAAATTCATTCCAACATCATTAAAACACATTATTAGTGGAAATTCAAGTTTTCTAGGTGGTGGGACATGTTTTTATTTGTTTTACTAAATTTTTTGAGTTTTATTATAAAAGTGAAGCATTTATGTATTGATTGATATACTCATAGAATATCAAGGAAAGGGGGGAATGTGTAAATATATCATACAGGGCTTGTAGGTTAACATGAAATGAACATGATTATATGTGACGAGAAAATCAATTTTTAAAATAGTGTTTTGGTTAATTAAAAAATCAATATTAAATTATATGGTGTATTTTTTAATAAATTATTGGGGGTTTATTAATTATGTAAAATAAAAAGTGATAACTTTTTATATGTGATAGAAAAATAATAATTATTGAAGAAAATTATCACATGATGACATCCATAGAAAGGGTTTTGAATGCATCATGGGTTTTGGGTATTGATAAAATAATAATTATAGATATAGGGAATGAACTATTATGGGTATTAGACGCCTAGTGGAGTAGAAACCCTAGACTGGGTTGAGTAAGGTATATCCAAGAAAGTATTCATAGATAGTTATCTATGTAGCTTTTATTTTGCTACGTGAATGTTAGGATCAGTTATATGCCTAGTGTATTGACCTTAATCATTATGGGATTCAAATTAGTAAGGGAATTTAGTTTTCCATATGGCAGATGGCCCATTTTGAGAAATGAGATTCAAAGGGGAATTATGATAGTTATAAAATCACCATGAGAATTTTTTAACATGGATTGTGGATCTAATGGGATTCTTAATGATTAAGAGTTTATAATAGCTAGATGGGGATGGCATAGATGTTGAATATCTGTAGTAGCCTGCCACTATCTTGTCGGGGGATTGGGCCACCAGTCTTCTGGTTGGTGCTATTTGTTTTTCATGGGAATTTTTGTACTTACAGGTTTGATACCCTCTCAAATTATATGGGTATAGGTGACATTGGGGGTTCAGTTTGGATAAGTCCCTACCCCATTCTTCTGTCCTTATTCCCCCCTTGACTTGAGTTTATTCCTGGTGTCATTCCTTAAATTTTTCAAGGTATGTTCTTTATTTATCTCATCATTCCTGTTCCTTATTTTTGGCCTCTGATTTTATTTTTAACATTGACACTATTTTTTATTATTATTTCATTATAGTATGGTGAAATCATCTAATTTCAATGACAAATTTTCTCAATTTCTTTTGAGGATGTTCCATAATGATGTATGTCCACCATTGCATGTGGATTTTATATAAATATGTCACTGTATGAATTTTATTATGGTATTAACCAAAATTTAATTTATTTTCCCATTTATTCCTATTTACTTATTAGGTAATTTTAATTGATTGGGTTTGGGGGTGTGTTGAGAGTGGCATGCACCCCATTGCTCAAATCATTGGTAGGTGATTGAGACCAGATGAGTTTTAGGCATTAGGTCTATTTCATTTTAATATTTTAACAAATTATAAATTATTATAATTAATTGATTCATGACTCTTTATTTGATTTAAGACATCTAGAATGTAGGCAGTTATTGGATGATCATATGTAGTGGCCACTGGGCAATGATAAACTAGAAAGTGGATCATTTGATGTAGGAGGCCTTTACTATACTATGTATCTTGGTTATTTGATTACTATATGTTTGTGTTCTAATATTATTATATTTTCCCACATACTAAATTGATTTTTTTGAGTTTCAATACGGTTGTGATTGGATCAAGTCACCTAATTGTCAACAAAGTCCATATAGGTTTTTAAATGTTTTGATGGTAGAACCTAGGTTAAATGAGTATATGTGGACTTATTAATGGTTTATCTTGGTGCAATTAATTATATTTAGAAAGGAAAATGTTTTATTTTAAAATTATATTTTAAAAGTGGATTTATTGTGATTAAAATTTCATAGGAAATTTGTGGTTTACAAATTGGGTTTTGATTGGTATTTCAAAACAGAAATGTTTTTTCCAAAGTTATTTGGATGGTATTCAAGGCCATGGTCTGTTTTGAGTGATGTGTTTTGTGGAATATATTGACAAGTTTATAAAATATATTTTTACATAGTTTAAAGGGGAGACATATTGGCTTGGTTTGGAGTGGTTTTGTTCTATTTCACCTCATTTTGGAGACTCCCAATTTTTTTAAAAGCCTGTGAGCTCAATGTGATTACTAGTTGTCCTTCCTAGTGTGTTCCTTATTGCATGTTGATGGTGTGAGTTATGTAGGTAGATATGAGGGAAATTTATTGTGGTTAAAATGTCGAAGTAGGTCCTAATGGATGTGATAGACCCCTTAGAGGGTTGATGTGGGTTTTAAAAAAGTTCTAGACACCTGACTATAACCTGAGGGACTAGTTCCCTGGTGGTGAGATGGTGATTAGCGAGAAGAGTTTTGTATTCTATTTTTTGTTGCCAATGTGTGGTTGATATGTCCTTTATAATGTATATAGGTATCTCCTAGTGTGACTGATTGGAATCCCTATAGTTTTTAGATTTGGTTTAATGGGTTTATCATGCCCTTCTACTTTGGGTATTGGGTAAAAGACTTTTCCAAATGTGACTTGGGTCAGTGTGAATAAACAATGTTGGGCCATGCCCTATCACAACCCGTCCCCCAAGGCATGTTCCATGACTACCCCAAGCCCGCCTTCTATAGGGCAGGGGCTGGAAACTAGCACCAAAAGGCGTATTCACTATAACTGGGAAGGTATTTCCTTTATAACCTGTAAACACACGTAACCGAGCACACAACAAGATATGAAAACAAGTCAACTGTATTGAAAAAAGTGTGCTGAAAGTAAAAAGGGGTCGGAAAACAAGCCAAACAGTAATAGTACAAGTACAACTGAAATACAATACAACTGAATAAAAATAAAGGTAGTTATTGGGTCATCCTCTGAGATTCTTACCTGAAGGGTAGGTATATATCGCATCCTTAGTACCCCCACATCTGCCTCTCTCCTCTACATATTGTTACACCGTATGGTCCACATATGGGCTCCTTCTAGCCCTGGTACCCTCAGCCTCAATCAATGTTGTACCTCATCTGCACCAAACACAACAAGGTACGGGCATGACCTGTGTAGGGGTGATTACAACGATACTCAGTAGTGACCCTGAGACCCTCAAGGTCTCACAAAATCCAAAAAGGATAAACCACAAAGAATAAATTCATCTAAGAACCCTAATTAAGTATATGTTCATACATATACCTAAGATACCAAGTATACCCATCTAAATCATGAGAAAACATAGGGTCCAAACCAAAGCCCAAACCTCAACTATTCCATAAACGAAGGAATAGAATGAAGGTAAGTACCACACAGGTACGTCACGCAGAATAATACCACCAAGTTATTACCATGAAAGGGAACTACCACACAGGTACGAACTCAGCTCACACCAGGTATAACTTATGTATAATATTAGAGATGATTAGATGTAACTACTAATTAATCCTAGTCTTTTAAGAGACAGACCCATGAAGGATCCAAAATCATCATCAGATACATAGGGGATTGTATTACATTGTCAGTACATTTTCAGACCCACACAGGATCTTAGTACAGCATCAGTACGTCGTCAGACCCAGACAGGATCCAAGTACCACATCAGTACATCCTCAAACCCACACAGGATCCTAGTACAGCATCAGTATGTTGTCACACCCATACAGGATCCTAGTACAGCAGACCCACATAGAATCCTTGAGTAGACCAACATGGATTCCTAGGGTGGGTCCATGTGGGATCCTCAATTACAGACCCATGAAGGATCCCTTTCTAATGATACATTTAGCTACAGGGTTCCATCACTAAGATTTATCGTCTCTAGTAGAGTCCAATCCTCAAGACAGTGGTAGATACTCCAACTGTCAAGAAGATGAATGAAGAATTGTTCCAAAGGTTCGCCATGTAATAAGGGTCTCAAAGCAACAGACGGTGCATCAATCAGACACTAGGTCTGTAAGTTATTAGCCTTTTAGTTCCGAGGGCCCGGTTGGATTCGTGTTCGACCCAACTTGATTGTACCCCAAAGATTATCCAAATATAAAGTGAGGTATACCAAAAGGACGGGCTCATTCCAAGGTTTTTGGCACTGCAGACGGTTTGTCAAACAGTTTCTCGGTGCCAAAGTTATGGCCAAAAGAGTGTATAGGGTCGGAACTGGTTCGGGTCCGGTCTGACCAGGTCGGACTGACCTGGCCTAGACCGTTGGGTCCGACCCGGCCCATGCTGGGCAGTCCGGCCCGCTGGGCATCCCGATCCGGGTAGCGGCCCGCAGGAATGCAGGGTGGCCAAGAACCGTGGAGGCCTCGGGGCCCGCGGAGGCCACGAGCACCAGAGGTCGTGGGCATCATGGGGCCATGGTGGCCGCAGGACGGAAAAGGTCATGAGGGCCGCAAAATCCGCAGGCGGCGCGGGGTCATGGAGTTCACGGAGTAGTGGAGGCCGGTGTGGCCATGGAGCGGCGGATGTTGCGGAGGTTGTGGGGCGGCGCAGAGGCCGCGGTCTAGCGGGGCGGCCGTGGTGCGGCGGGGCAGCCACGGTGTGGTGGTCTTCCATGGCTGGCTGGATGGCCCGCCGTCCTCTCTGCATGGCGCGGTCATGCGTCGCTCCTTCGTCGGCTGCCTGTTCGGCCGGCCACTCTTAGTTCACCGCTGTGGCACAAAGCCACCTTCTTCAATCATGAAGAACACACCATTCATGAAGAATGGTGGAGGATTCAGGCCCTGTTTGTTTTCCCATACCCTCAGTGTTAGAGTAGTAGAAAGAGGATCAAGGGAGATGATTCAATGTGAGAGAAAAAGTTAACATTGTTCAATTCAAAAAACATCCCTACCTCTTTTGTTTGTTGACTTTGATGAGGAGGGAAGGAAATTTGTCAATTGAAAATGTCCCATGTTGGAGGATGTCCCAAGGAATAAGTTGAAGACTTTGGAGAACATTGGCGTTCTTCGTTGGAGAAACGTTCTTCATTGGAGAAGAAGAATTCCTCCAAGGTTCTCCTCTTCCAATCATTTCTCCCAATTCCACCCAAAATAAAAGTAGCCAATATGTTGTGATTCATCAATTTAATTTTTTGCACAAATTAAATTGACGTCATTAATTATGATGAGGTTGGAACCATTAAAGTGGGAGGAGTTGAGAGGTTTTCTCTCATTAAAGGGGTTTGGGTGGTCCCCGCATCTCAATTCAAAATGGGGGTCAGTTCAGGTGGTCCCCACCTCTTAACATCCACTTGGGAGGTTTAGGCGTGGGTGGTCCCCACCACCATAACCCTTGTTGAGGGGTTTCAAGAATAAAAAAATGTTAAAATAATTTTATTTTTATTTTCCCATGAAAATTGAAAAACTAACTTTTACCCTCGACCTATTAAGGTCGATGTGAAGGTCTCCTTTAGTGAATACCGGCACTACGAGTTCAACGGAATCCTTGGATTTCAATTCTGAGCACCGGTTCAAAAGTTACCAAACCCCACTCGCACATTTACTAAACGTAACTTAAAAAAATCAGAAATTCATTTCAGGCACACTGGGCCTCGGAATCACGCACTGTTAATTTTCGAGGACTCATAATATTCCCATATTTTAAAAAAAATACAAGGAAATTCTAGTTCTTTACATACACTGAGTGTTATGGTATGGGTTAAATAAATGGCCTTATCCTAGAGTGAGAAGGCTTGTATGAACATGTATTGAGTGATTGGGCATGGGTTGACTTGATACATGGATGTGAGGCCTAACTTAAGTGATGAGGTATGAGTTGGGGTACACAGATATATGATCTTTCCATGTCCCATTTGGTAGTGGGATGAGGTTTGGACACGGCCCAACTTGAGTCCTAGGGTGTAACAACCAAATATTTTAATGTATACTAAATAAATTTAATCACTGTTAGAGCTTTCAGTTTAAACAACCACGAAATTATAAATGATAAATTTTATGTTTAATAGTGTATATGACACACAACACCAAGCTTAAATAACCTGTGAAATATATTATTTAAGTACGACTGTTATAACCCAAATATTAAATTGGTGGTTATGAATATGATTAAAGAAATTATAAAAAAAAATTTATTTTTTAAAATTTAAAATAATAAATTATATTTTAGTCATTTTTATACCCACTTTTGGTATTATTGTATTCTTAAGCTAAAACAATTTCTAAAAACATTTTTAAATGAAATATATTCCTCCAATTTAATTAAATGAAATAACCACTAAAACATTAATGATTTGAGTTAAATTTTTATATTATATATCTAAATATAATAATTTAAATCCACATAATTATTATTACTAGTCATATATTTAATATAATTTCATCTTATGCTTGAAAATGCATTTATTGAACCACCATTTTACCACATGAATTGCATGATAATATTAAAATTAAATCAGGCAACATATATAAATTGAATTTAATAAAATTAATTAAATATTTTAAATTAGAAAAATTAATATTATATAAAAATATAAACATAAATTTTTTCATTTTGACTAATAAAAATTTTAAAAATTAATTATCAGAGTAAAGGTCAAAACAAGTTTTTAAAGATTGTATTTGATTGTATTTAAATTAATCTATCACACATATAGAGTTTTTATTTGATAAATTGGATTTAACATATATAATATTTGGCTATAAATTATATAATATAGATCATTTTATTCTATTATTAAAATAGTAATTACCTAGGTAAAAAAAGAGATTATTTACCGTGTTAAGAAACAAAAAATGGTAAAAGTAAGGAAACTAAAAAATTAAGGAGAAAAATGATTAAAAATGTGTTTTATTGTTTTTTGGATGTATCTATAGGCATATAATCCATCCAATAATTTAATTATAAATTTTTGGGTCACATGGGGTGAGAGTGACTTACTATTATGGAACAGTTTTGGATATTTACAAGAATGTAACTCCTCCTCAATTATAAAAGTTCACTCCCTACCCTCATTTATTAACATGCCTCACGCTATTTTTACTGACCAAAACCATACAAAATACCTAAAAAACATTTAATATAGATTCTATAGGTTTTTTTATTCCCGAAATACCAACCCTATGGTCCATATGAATATATATAAATGAGGTTCTTCTAATAGAAGGTAATCATATTGATGAAGAACTTTCTCACTCTTTCTTCTTTTACAACCTTAAATAATGTATTAAAATTTTCAATCTAAAAAATCCCATATCTAAAATATAATAATATTTTATTGGGTTAATCTAATAATCTATATCCATCTCCACTTTTATCAAATGGTAAATGAACTCTTCGATCGTGTGTACGTTGGACTACTTCCTCATGAACTTATGTAACTTGTTTTCTATCAACACTTCTCACTATTTGAAATAATAATGAATTTAATGTATATATATATTATTTATGATATAATAATAATTAATTAATTATAATATACCTTATAACTTCTTACATTACATTCCATTTAAAATATAATAACATAGTTTGTGTGCACCATGATCTACCACCTCACGAACTGATGTGATTCATTTTTCACTAAAACATTACATAGAGGGTAATAAAGGATAAATTTAATGAATATATGTGATATATATGACATGATAATAATTATTTAAAATTAATATACTATCCAATATTTAACCCTTTCACCCACTAAGAAAATAATAATGTTGTTCTTGCGTATGTACGACCTACAATCTCTACAAAATGATGTGATTCATTCTCCATGATAAAATTTCAAAAATAATTATAAAAATATATCTAATCAATATATATATATTAAAAACATTTATATTATTTTGGATATTATTTAACTATATACTATCCATAAAAATAAGAACTTTTTCTATAAAACAAGCATGAGAAAACAAAGTCATTAACATCTGAAACGACGGTAAAAATGAAATATTATTAATGAAACTGTGATAAGATGTTATAAAAGGTTAATATGTGATATTTTAAATATTTATATGGTTTTGTAATACATTAATAAAATTCTTAAAACTATTATAATAGAGGTTATATCATGTTAAGTTACAATAAAGTGAGATGTAACAGATTTTGTCTATATTTCATTTCATTGAGTCATATTGGAATGTCATTAACCTAATTAATATTATATACTATATATACTTCCCATTTTACATTTAATATCATTATTAATTCATAATTCATGGTATATTAATATTTCTAATTATAATTATTTCAATTAAAGTGATTTTACTTGAAAATTATCAATTGTTAAATAATTTCATTTTACAATTTCTTTTCATTATGTTATATTACATATTCATTTTCTTAGATATTCTAAGATTATGTGTGTAATTAATTTTGATGTTATTATTTTGTATATGCGATTTTTTTGTTTTTAATTATATGTGATACACATAATCAATTCATTTATTAATTCTCATGTCAACATTATGATCATTGTAACGGTTCTTCGTCTCAAATTGTCTTCTTTAGAAAACACATTATGTTATACACATGTATTCTTTTATGAGGTGTATATACTTCCCCTTTGATATGTTATATCATGAATCCCCTTATATTCATGGTATTTAATGTTTCAATTTATTTTATTCCTTTCAATGGGTTATAATTAAAATTTTATCAAAGTGGTAAGAGATTTATGATTAAATATGATTTTAATCTGGTTTATTTAAACTAGAATTTCTATTAAAGGTCATTTTTTGTGATTTTATAATAAAAACATTTTATTTTATTAACCAATTTTTATTCATGAAAGTTTCAAGTAATATTACCATTTTGCACTCATTATTACTTAAAATTATTGATAAATGTTTTTAATAAATTAGGACTTTATTTCACTCATCGATCGAAAATATGTTTTATTCCAAATAAATGTTTCATAAAAATTATTTCAAAAATGTTTTATTATTTTTTTAAAGTCATTTTTATATTCATTTTTACCCATAATTTGATTTTTCAAAAAAAACTGTAATCTTCCTATCATTTTCCAAGAATGTAACTTTTTGATTTTTCTTACAAAAATGTAAAAGGATAATTTGTTTTTAACAGTCTTAACATGAATATACCCTCCCTAAATCGTGACCACTTAATGATTTTAGGATACATTTTAATTTTTAAAATGTTATTATTTAATCAAATGGATTTTCTAATATTCATGATATTTTTAGTTTCTAGGAGTGATTTTTACGGTGAAAATATTGTTTTTCTCAAGAATGTTTTTAAATTTATTTTCATGGTATTTCTATTCATAAATGACAAAAACACATTATTTAATATATACTGCACTAGATATATGTTGTGAAGATAGAATCATTATTCTTTCTCTAGATGGTTTGTGATTAGTTTTACCAGGGGAATTATTTATGTTCTCTTTATTGATTAATTTTTGTAATCATTAACTTTCCTTTTGAAAAATTCCTTTTATGTGATCCCTGGTAATTCATTTTCCATAAATATTCATATTATTTTTCATGGATATTCGATTCGGTTAAACAGTATACCATATATCTATATGTTTTTTTATATAAATGTTATTTGATTGAATTGGGAAATATTAATAGTTTTTATTCTTTATTCAATACATATATTTATTAAAAAGGTATATCTTTCAGGAATTAAATTGATCATTCGATAATTGAGGAATATTTTAGACATACAGCTACAAGTGTTGCTCGGTTATGTATATCCCCTTGATGCATTATTATTATCTTGAGAAGAATTACTTGGATAGATATATTTAAATCAGTTTCTATTGTAAACATACCCATTAGTTTTAAAAAAATATTTTGAAAGGTCATCAAGGTATAGGTATCATAATTCTTGAGATCATGAAGACTAAAAATTAATCATTTATTTTATTGATAATTTTGTTTACTATTGTTATCTATATTTTTTTTCTTATTAATATAATCTCTAGATGAATTTTATTCTAAGATTATTTATTTAATGGAATGAGTTTTAAGTTATTTACCAATCCATATTAATTATCCCTTACCTAATCATGATTATTATGTCAATGATTAAATTTAATGTGTGTTTTGATAAATATTTTTTATGAATACTTTATTATGATTTATTTATTCCTGACAGATTCATAATTATGAAACTCTTAATGAGCATAAGATGTCACTTTTATTTTGTTTCCTTTCCTGAAGATGTGAAGAAGAAGACTTTTAATGGTTTCAAGTATGTACAATTTTTACTCTCACTATGTTGTATTTCATGTTTTCAAATGTAATGTTGGAATTAAGTATGTATCTAGTTTATTAGGACTAATAAACTATTCAGTCCTTCAAGACGCGATCACATGTATCTTAAGAAAATGTAATAAAGTAACCACCAACTCTAGGATATGAAGGATGGGGTCTTTACAGCTGGTATCAATTTGATTTTATTAGATACCATGGGATTTATAATTATGAAAAATTAGATTAGGTAACATTACCCTAGGATAGACTTTGAGTATAATTATTTAAAAACATCCTAATGTTTTAGAAAGGAATAGATTATATGTTTTATCCTATAAATACATATATGTATTGATACTAAAAGTGTATATTGTTATAATTTAGTTTTTTTGGGGGTAATAACCTTGAAAAGGTCACATTGTGGTTTGAATCGATCAACAACTAGTGAATGACAAGAAGACTTACTTTAAACATTTTTTGACTCTCATGGGGGGATATTATTTGGATAATTCATATTTTCTTTAAAAACCATTTACGAAGGATTCGAATAAATGATGACCATGAAAAAAATTAGTAAAATCTAAATTTTATTAGGTTTGTAAGTGTAATTTTGATATTAAGTAAGAATAAATACACACTTTTAGGTTTTATATGTTGGGAGTTTAAGATGATTATGGATATTTTGGGAAACATTTTTGGGAATAGAACCCTATTATTTAGTATATGTTTTAGAGGAAAGTTTATTTAAGTAATAATGAAAAATAAATTTGTCGTAATAAGTTTAAATTTATTGACCACTATTTTAGTTAATATGGTAATTGATGCTAAGATAACAATAATACATTAATATTATTTAAATTCATAAAAAATTGTTATATAAAACCCTTGTGGATTAAAAGTGATTTGATGACCAATGTTTTTCTTAGTACATTAATCATGTTGTTAAGAAAATTATACAAATAATATTAATATGGTTTTATAAAAAGGACACACCATATATTATATGACAATTAGTTTCATTTAGCATGATCATAGGGTATGAACTCACAACCGAAGGGTGGGGCAGATATTTCACCTTCCACTTGCCTACATAACATACCGGTTAGTATTACATTGATTTTTAAGAAATGGTTTGATGCTTAAATATTAATTTTATTTTATAAAAAATATTATAGGGTAAAATATTTATTATTTAGATGTAATTAATGATATTTTAGGATATGTTTTATAGGGTTGGGAAATATATAAACATTTCATTTAACATAAAGGATTATTTCAGAATAATTCAGTCAAATTTTTGGGGGTGTAAGTGAAAATGTATATGGTCACCTTTCAGATGAAAACATTTTTTAATATTGAAAATATTGGGATGTAGGGGTATTTATTTTTTGAATAATCTAATTTGAAACTTTCATGGAAATTTCAAAGTAAAATGTATTATTTCTCTATATGAAGGTTTATACATTTTTTTAATAGCAAACCTTCTAGTAACCATTTTAAATTTGGTTAATATTTACACTGAATAGGAAAGTATTATTCTTATTTTATGGATCTTATAATCTATTAAAATTTAAATTTATTACTTTAGGAATAAATAATTAATAATGAATATCCATTTCTTGGAGTAATATATAAAGTGTAAATTGAGCGAATCACAACAAAATGATGAAATTTTACATAAAAGATTTCATGTAGGTATATTTCATGATATTATAAGATAGTAAAAAAATTACTATGATTTAGGAATAGGATATTAAAAAAATATTTAAGTTATTAACTTCATTTTGGATGAATCAATAGTAATTTAACTCATCAGAGATATATGGTTTTGTGGTCATTGACTTTTTTTCTATCATTTACTTTCTTGTGATCAATGATCTCTATAACACTTTATAATTATTTACACTTTTATTCCATGTTCATATTTTCACTTACAACCAATATGATCCAACATGGAAACCCAGATATATATTATTCTAAATAACCTTTGTACTTTCCTTTTCCTCTTTGAAGCAGAATTTTTATTAACTCTTTTTATGATATGGGCTTTCAATAACATAATTTTTAAATATCAAACTCTTGGTTATCGGGTTTAAGTTCAAATTTTGAGGATGAAATTGATTAAAGGTGGGGATAATGTGACACCTCTATATTTAGAATTAAATTAAATATATTTCATCAATTCTATAGATTTAATTACACCAAACCATGATATTTAAAAATAAATAATCTCTGATAGCCTAAATGATACCCAACATCAAAACTTATATGACCGTTGAAACATATTATTTAAATATGACCATTTTAAATTATTCATTGAATTGGTGGGTATGAATTTTTTTTAAATAGATTATGAAATATTTATAATGTTTTTAATCAAACAAAATATTTTGAAAATAATAACTCAACATTTATTAAAGTCAATTTATTCTTCAAAATATATGTTTTTTGTCAAAAAATGGTTTTTACTACTCTGTGAGAAAATCGTATAAGTAAATTTTTTTAATATTTTAGAAACATAATTTTATAAAATACAATTCATTTTTTACATTATCATATTTAAATGAACTTAGGATGAAATTTTTAGATTCTTTGAAAATTGTTTATTTTTCAGTGAATAGTGACAAATACCAATTTTTTAAATTATTTTATTTATTTTCATTAAAAAATATAATTTTGAATTACCATAATTATTTATAATTGATTTAAAAGTAAAAAAAAGGTATTATTTAATTATATTTTAAATAATTAATTACATTTGATTCATATTTATACCGAATTTTTATATAAACTTATTTTTAGGATCAAGAACACGTTTTTCTGAATACAGTTTTAAAATGAATAATGTTACTCTATTTTAATTATTTAAAATAAATAATGATAAGGAAATATTTGAATGAAAATTTTAAATTATTTATATAAATATATGAATTTAAATCCATATAATTATGATTACTTGTCATATAGTTAATATAAAGTCATCTTGTGCTTCAAAAATGCATTTCTTGAAAACCCATTTTTCGACACGAATTACATGATTTTTTTAAAAATAAATTATATTAATTATATTAATTTAATTTCATAAAAATTATTCCATATTTTTTATCATAATAATTAATATAATATAATAATTTCAACTTAAATTTTGGTAAAATTAATAGTAAATACATTAAAATTTACTACTTCGGTTAAGGTTAAAACGGGGTCTTGCTCGTTGCATGAAATTTTAGAAAAATTAAACTTTCACACATATATGATTTTTCTCTGATAAATTAGATATAATATTAATAATCAATGGGTCCAAATTATCTAGTAAGTCTCATTTTTTCTATGATTAAACGATTAATTACCTAGAAAAATAAAAAGAGACATGTTGTTGTGGTGAAAAGTAAAATGGAAAAATTAAGGAAACATAGAATTTAAGGATAATAATATTTAAAACCTTTATTGTTTTGTGTGATGGAGGTTTTTTTTAGACAGATAATCCCATAAATACTTAAATAATAAATTTTAGAGGTACTTGGGGTGGTCGTGACTTCCAATTTTTGAATAGTTTTGGCTATTTACAGGAACGTAACTCCTCAATTATAAAAGGGTACTCCCTCCCTTATATTATTCACTCATATAATAGAATTTGTATCAACCAACCCCAAAATAAATACATCCCAAACATCTTTATCCACATTTTAATAGTGATTTTATTCCCAAAATACCAACCCGAGGGTCCTTCGTAAGAGAACTAAAGGAGGTTCTTTAAAGAGATTGTAATCGTCACAACAAACATATTTCTTTTTATATATTATTTTATATCCTAAAATTATGTTTTAAAACTTAAAATATAACAACAAAAATATCTCCCATATACTTATATGTTATTTTTTAATGTAATAAACAATATCAATCTCTACTTCAGTCCCACTTCAAACGAAATCGACAATCGTGTGTACGGCGTACTACTACCTCATGAACTGATATAACTCATTTTCCATCAACACTTCCCAGAGTTGGAAATAATAATTTTTTCAATTTATATATATATATATAATATTTATTATATAAATATGCTTCTTACATTTAATTCCATTTAAAATATATAATGTCACTTGTGTGTACGGTGGACTACCTCATCGCGAATCAATGTTATTATTTTTACACAAACACATTACATGGAAGGTAATAAAGGATAAATTTAATTAATATGTGTTATATTTATGAAATTATATTTTTAACATGCCAAGATTCCACAGTAAGTTTCCCTTTGAATAATGCAATGGTGTGTGTTGTACGCAACTTCGAGTTCTAAAACACACCACAACCAATAAACTAGCCGTTATGAATAGTAATAACCTCTTTTTGAAATTTTATAAATGTTATCTTTCAAAATGGACTCCATTTTTGGATTTGGAATATCAAAATTAGCTTAGGATGAATTTTTGGTATTTTTATGAAAACTTTCAATTTTTGATGAATGGTGAAAAAACTCTGAGTTATAGTTTAAGAATAATTTTTTTAATAATTATTTGTTTCATTTAAATTTAATTAAGGTCAAAATAGATACAAAATACCTATATAAGTTCAATGTAATTAATTTTATTTAGTTTAGAATAATTTTAGATATATAAAAAAGTTATGGAACTTTTCACCTTCTTCTAACCACCTCATAGGAGAATTTAGAAATTCATGTAAAACATAATTTTACCGCTTCTGTGAGTGTAATTTAGAAAACTTGAGAGACAATATTAATATCAAGGAGTAAAATTTGGTTCAATAAGATGAAAATAATTTTTGGTGAATAGTCACGTTTTACTTTTATTTACCACGGTAAAAAGTAAATAGGGTAATTAAGGGTAAAAATGATATTAATATTACCCTAACACATTTCTTAATTCCATTGGACAAGTGTATCTCAACCAAAAACAACCTTAGGAATAAAATATTATCATTTAGGTCCACTTGGATTAGATTAGGACATTTATTATTATTTAATTCAAAGAAGAGTTAAAAGAGGTAAAATCAAATTTTAATTACAAAAACATTTTTAATATAGGGTTATACATAAGATACGTTCTATTTTAAATATTAATTAGAAAGATAAAAATATTTCCTACATAATGGTATTTTATTTAAAATTTTAGACATTAAATAATTCGATTTATTTATGACACAATGGGGATGTAGTAATTACCGAATTAATGAAATATTAAAATAATTGATATTATAAATATCCAAATAAATGTAATTTGAGGCTTTTCATGAATTAAAATAATTTTATCGGTTAATTTGACATATTATTATTGGTTATATTAATTTTATTCGATGTAATAATGCTGTTATGAATTTATCAAAAACAAAATACCCAATAGTGTCAAAATTGACATAAAAGAGTTTTTAAAAAAACATATTATATTATTAATTGATATTATATTCATAAAAATATAAGGTTCAGCAAAAGGACTTATATAATGATAGTTGTATCATTAATGGACCACTTGGGGGTTGGTTGTAAGTATATAGTAATTTTATTAACTATACAATAAAAAAATACAAAGAGACATGGCAAATGTCAAACTATTTAACTAAGAGTTAAATCCAAAAGATAAGGTTACTATAGTGACCCAAACCTGTCTAAAATCTATTGGTTGGGTGGTTTTAGACCCATAACCACCTTATACATTGAAGAATCTAATTTTTAGCCATTTGAAACCGAATATGAATTTATTATAAATTAATAATTTAAGTTTTTCCTAAAGAGCCCCTCCCCCCCCTTATAAAAGGACGCCACTTCTAACCAATTACTTACACCTCTCAATCCTTTTTGGCTCGGCCAAACTCTACCCAAATATCCGCCCAACTTACCTCACTTCAACCGAGAGGCCTTATTTTGATCATAAAGCCAACCTAAGGAGCCCTTTTTATCAAATCACAAGGAAGAACCCAAAGAAGAGGTAACGTCTTCACCACCCTCTTTCAAGTTCCTTTCTTCTTAAACTTATTCTTTTTTTGTTATTTCCATTATAAAATAATAAATCTAGTATCTTATATATAATTTTATGTTATGATAAATATGTTATAGCCATATTCATTATTCTATCCATCCTTTGAATGACATGTCACCGTACGTGTGTACGTACGGCTTACGGTCTCCACGTCTTGGTGTAATTGTTATTCAAAACATTATTATTTAGATGGGTGTAATGATGATGTGTTATTCATTTAAATAATAAATTTAACATGATAATTATTCTTTATATATTATATACTATCCATTTATATATGATTTTTTTATCAAAAGAATGATATTATCACTCGTGCATACGTACGGACTACCGTCTCCACAAACGCGATGAGATTCATTCCCAATCGTACTCATACAAGTATAATTCTCATTTTATGATTAAAAATAATTTTTAAGGACTTAAAATAATTCTTTATATCAATAATATACAACATATCCATAACAAACACGACTTATGTAACAAAACATATAAAAGCAAACGAGTAAGTTAACACCCGAAACGACGATAATACTAAGATATTATTAACAAAGCAATGTTAAAATATCATATATGATATCATATTATTGTACATGATTCTTGTATAATTCAATAAAATTTATTTAAACTCTATACAGGAGGATAATATACCCTCGAACAAGGAAAAAGTACAAAGTAAGGGGTTTCTTATCTCATTTTTAATTCTGTGAGATTTCCATTGTTCACCACTTATTTATTGCATGTGGTGTGTGTACTGTCGGTGTTTGTATTCATTGTGTAATATACTTTAATTAATGTATATTTAAATCATCATTTTATGATCCTTATTTCATGGGTGTATGTTTTGTAAGTTACCAAATCAATAAGGGAATTTGACATTTCAATTTCCACTCATTCGACTTTAAGCATACTCCATTGATTATTTTACTCCAAGATTATGTGTGGAATCACAATTTATTTGCTTATGTCATAATTTACACTCCCCTTTCTGTTGATATACATTTGATACACATAATCAATCCATTGATAAATTATCAAGTCATCGATATGAACTTGATAAAAGTAATTTTTACTCAATCTCCATTTGTTGAGTTAAACATCCAATTCATTGGTGTTGCTTTTACAAGAATATGTGTGAATGTCCTTTGATTTTTTTACACTAAATATCCAATCATATTGAGTGTATTTATATTTTTCACACATAATTATGTCATTGATTTATCCTTAACCTAAGGATAGGGCCTTTATGAGAGATTTCATCTCAATTTACATTCCACAGAGACTCCTTTGTTGTTATACAACAAATCACTTTTATATGGTGTATATAATGTACTTTGACATAGTATATCATGAATCCCTTTATTCTCATGATATTACAAATTTTATATTATCTCAATTATTTGTATTCAAGTGTCTCTCTTTTGGTTAGGAACCCTAACTAAAATATGATTTTAAAATGTTTTAAATATTTATTATTCTAAATATTTCTCATTAATGTCCATGTTTTAAAAATGGTTTTAAGGATTTATTTATATGGACAGTAAGGTTTTCAAATCAAAATTACTTTTAAAAGTTTCATAGTGGTATGGGACACTTTGATTCAAAAATATATTTTAAATTTATTCTTGATAAATAGTTTGTCTTTTAAATGTTTTCAAGAAAAATGGGGATATTTATCTCAATAGTTTGATGATTATTTTAATATATGTCAATATCCTTCATTATTCTCGATTGAGGTTAATATGATACAATAAAATCTTCCATATTGTATCAAATGAGTTATTTTTTACTGTGGATGTGCTATTTTTATAACATTCATGGTTTTTGGTTAAATTATTGACATTTTGTATATTAGTTTTAATACGGATGTTTATGTTATGTTTCAAACTTTTCATATGAGTAATGAATTGGACTTAGTAAGTGCTGGGTGGAGCCTACTATATCTCCTCGATGCATCTGTAGGTCTCATGAGACAAACTAGTGTCTTGGCACAAGGCCTTGACAAAAACTTATTTGTAGTCTTGGCACGAGGCCTTGACTATGTGGTTATGATAGTCTGGTATTATGCATTCCATCATTATGAAAGTGGTTATTGATATTGCATGTGGTTATTCGACTAGTAGAATATCCATGTGAATAAGTAAGTGGAATTATTTCATTTTATATTTTCCATATTATGCTGATGTTCAAGTTTGAAATGCTTTTGTTTTAGTTATACATTTCCTTAAATGTTTATGCTTATCTATGAAAGTTTCCACTATATTGTTATCCTTACTGAGCATCTGAGCTCACCCCTTTCAATGTTTTATTTTTCCCAGGATGTGAAGAAGTAATTTATAAATTATCTACATGGATTTTATGAGGGGATATGAAGACAAGATGTTGTTGTAGTTTTTTTTACTTTATGATGAAATGTAATACTTATGAATATATATAGTGTTTCGAAGACTACAAAACTAATCAGTCTTTCGAGACATGGTCTATTGTAATCATGCCAATGATACGTAATAATGGACCAACTCTGGGTAACTGGGGTCAGGGCGTTACAGTTGCTATCAGAGAAGTTTAGTACAAACCTTGGAAGCTAGATTTAGATAAACTCTGATTAGACCACATAGACCTAAGATTGACTTTCAAAATTAGTATAGAATAATTTCCTAGAATTTTGGTATTGTAGAGATTTTGTGAGTTTTCCGGGAAATACATCCCTGTATGGATATGAGAAGGTAGAGGTGGATTTGGCACAGATGTACCTAGGGGTAAAACTTGAAAACACCACTTTGATCTAGACTCGAATGGGAACTATTCGACACTCCCGAGGTATATGCTTAGGATAATTTACATTTTCTTTACAAACCAATTTGAAGTATTTTAATATAAGATGAGAATAAATGGCCTTGGTTAATCCTAAGGTGTTTTAAATTGAGAATATGGTGTCATGATATTCTCTAAATGATATTATGACTACATTTACTCACACAATGCTTTCCGGTTATAGTAAATGGCTGGAGTCCAAGGAATTCATAGTAACTTTGAGAATCATATACAACGTGGGAACGGTGGTGGAAATGATCAGAAAATGGAATGTTTATATGCGTAAAAGATATCGTGTTCATGCCAAATCAGTTTTCCAAAAATATGATCAACAACATATATATTAACCAACTCCCAGATTCAACAAAGAAGAGAAAGGTGATGAATGATAAGAGCTCCAGTAGTGGACAACATGGAGAAAAGAATCCTAAATTTCCATCATGTAGGAAATGTGGAAGGAGACACCTAGGAAAGTGTCTCAATGGAATAAAGAAATGTTTATGTGTGGGAAATAAGGACATAAAGTGAATAATTGCAGAGGAAAAATGAAGAGTACTATGGAAGAAAATAAAAATGGTCCCCAGATTATAATTATAATCATTTGTCATAAATGTAAGGGACCTTGGAATCACCCAAGTCAATGCCATATTCTATAGGATAACCTCTTAGTCAAGGAAGAACCTATGTGGAAATAAATGGATGGAAAAATATTTATAGGTATTAGTGCTCCTTGTTGTTGAGATTAATTTTGGTGAATTTTCTCATATATGTGTAACCCTACAATTTATCATGTGAGAATGATATTTGAGGAAGTCTTGTCCTTTCTTTTGTAGATATAGTTATAAATAACCATTTGGTTTTATATGATCATTGGGTTTGAGGAAATTACAAGTTATTATATTTTGTTAAGAAAATACAAGGTATTAGATAACATTTGGGGTTAAATTATGTTATGGTTATTTTGAGGAATTTATCTCATTTTGGTAATATTATAAAATAGAGTTTTTGAAAAAGGACAACACGTAGACCGTGTGACAACCCGTCGCATCAGACAAAGCTGTTGGAATTGAACCCACAACCAAAGTGTGATAGGGATTTATCGCCTACCACTGGACTACATGAAGTCGCTGGTTATTGTGATGAATTATTTTTAGTTAAATGATTTTATTGATCAATAATAAGTTGATTTGGGATCTTATGTCTTATCAAGTGAATAACCTTAGTATAAGAAAATGATTTGGTGATTATGTGATAAATGTTATTTTGGAAGATGTTCGCTTTGTTGGGAACACTATATGCCTAAGGAAAATAGAATACTATGGTATTTCATTGGAGGAGTAATGGTGGATTGTTATCTATGTTTTCTATTATAGATTTATAGTGATTTGGGTTATTTTTGAAAATGATTAACCTATAATATAGAATATGTGATTATATTAATTACTTTTATATATGTGACTTTAAGAGTAGATGATTTCATTTGGAGATACAATTTAACGTGGAAGACTACATAACCAAATTATTCTTAGTTTTGGGTTTCAATATTAGTTTGGATTATATTGATGGATTTTAAGGACAATTGTTTATTGAATGGTATTTATTTATCTTTGGGGTATTGTTGGTTTAATTTTAGAAATTAAGATTAGTGTTTCTTTCTCTAATGGAATACCTTTTGGGGGTATCATCAGATCTTATACTAACCATTTTGGTTTTGATTAATCTTTAAATACAAGGTAAATATATAGTTTATCCTTAGTGGATAATGTGATTCTATAAGAAGTTTATTATATCTCTTCCAGTGTGACCAAGTCTTCTTGAATACTCATCGTTTAAAAATGAGTTAGTAGTAGAAATTTATTAAAGAATGAAACTTTACTCAAAAAGTATGTATATATCTTTATGTTCTTAGTCAATATCAGAAATGAATTCCTCATCTTTATTTAATGTAAATTAAAACAAAAAAAATGTTGTTTGTTTACTTTTCCTATTGGGAAACTAATGAACATTTGTCCTATCACAAGTTTGTGGTTTTCTTATTGTTAACTTTCTCCTGATAAAGTTTTATTTCCCTCTTCATCAGAACTTAACACTTATTTTATCATCCATATACATGTTTTTCTACATGGAATCCTAGTATAGGTTATCTCATGTGACCTTTTTTACTTCTCTTTCTTTCTTTTAAAGTGATAGTTTTATTGATTATTTTTCCGATGTGGGGCTATCCATTATATTCCCAAGAACAATTTTAAAAATTTCGTGGACGCAATTTATTGAAGGAGGGGATAATTTAACACCCCAAGCTTCCACGGAACGTTTCCCTTTGAATAATGAAATAGCATGTGCTGTACACAACTTCGAGTTCTAACACACGCCACAACCAATCAAACTAGCTGTTATGAATAGTAATACCGAATTTTTGAAATTTAATAAATTTTATCATTCAAAATGGACTTCATTTTTGGATTTGGAATATCAAAATTATCTTAGGGTGATTTTTTGGTATTTTTCTGAAAACTTTCAATTTTTGATGAATAGTGAAAAAACATTGAGTTATTGTTTAAAAATGATTTTTTTACATAATAGTTTATTTTTATTTAAATTTAATTAAGGTCAAAATATATACATAATACATATATAAGTTCAATGTAATTCATTGGAGTTATTTTAGAATAATTTTAGATATATAAAAATTTTATGGAACTTTTCACCGTCTTTTACCCACCTCCTAGAAGAAATTTGAAATTCACGTAAAACAAACTTTTACCGCTTCTGTGAGTGAAATTTCAAAAATCCAAGATATAGGGTTAATATCAAGGAGTAAAATGTGGTTCAATAAGATAAAATTAATTTTTTGTGAATAGTAACGTTTTACTTTTATTTACCACGGTAAAAAGTAAATAGGGTAATTAAGGTTAAAAATGATATTAATATTACCCTAACACATGTATTAATTCCATTGGACAAGTGTATATCAACCAAAAACAACCTTAGGAATAAAATATTATCAGTTAGGTCTACTTGGATTAGATTAGTACATTTATTATTATTTCAAATCAAAGAAGAGTTAAAAGAGTTAAAATCAAAGTTTAATTACTGAAACATTTTTAATATAGGGTTATACATAAGATGAATTCAATTGTAAATATTAATTAGAAAGATAAAAATATTTCCTACATAATGGTATTTTATTTATAATTTTTATACAATAAATGATTTAATTTATTTTTGACACAATGGTGATGCAGTAATTACCGAATTAATGAAATATTAAAATAATTGATATTATAAATATCCAAATAAATGTAATTGGAGACTTTTTATAAATTAAAATAATTTTATATGTTAATATTACCTATTATTATTGTTTATATGAATTTTATTCTAAGTAGTAATTCTTTTATGAATTTATCAAAAACAAAATACCCAATAGTGTCAAAATTGACATTAAAGAGTTTTTAAAAAACATATTATATTATTAACTGGAATTATATTCCTAAAAATATAAAGTTCTGCCAAAGGACTTATACAATGATATTTTTATCATTAATGGACCACTTTGGGGTCAGTTATAAGTATATAGTAAGTTTATTAACTATATAATTAAAAAATACAAAGAGACATGGTAAATGTCAAACAATTTATCTAAGAGTTAAATCCAAAAGATAAGGTTACTATAGTGACCCAAACCTGTCTAAAATCTATTGGTTGGGTGGTTTTAGACCCATCCTCACCTTAGACATTAAATAATACACTTTTTAGCCATTAGAAACCGAATATGAATTTATTATAAATTAATACTTTAAGTTTTTCCTAAAGATCCCCTCCTCCCCCTTATAAAATGACACCACTTCTAACCAATTCCCCACAACTCTCAAGCCTTTTGGCTTGGTCAAACCCTTCCCAAATATCCTTAAAAATTCCCTAACTTCAACCTAGAGGCCTTAGTTTGATCAGAAATCCAACCTAAGGATCCCTTTTGATCAAATCAAAAGGAAGAACCTGAAGAAGAGGTAACATTTTCACCACCCTCTTTCAAGTTCCTTTCTTCTTCAACTTCTTCTTTATTTTTTATTTCCATTATAAAAAATAACTCCAGTATATTCTATATAATTTAATTTTATTATAAATATGTTACAGACATATTCATTATTCTATCCATCCTTTTAATGACATGTCACCATACATGCGTACGTACGGCTTACCGTCTCCACGTCGTGGTGTAATTGTTATTCAAAACATTATTATTTATATGGGTATAATAATGATGTGTAATTATAGTAAATAATAAATTTAACATGATAATTATTATGTATATATTATATACCATCCAATTATATATGATTTTAATATCAAAAAATTGATATTATCGCTCGTGCGTACGTAAGGACTACCGTCTCCACAAACGCGATGAGATTCATTCCCCATCGTATCCATACAATTATAATTATCATTTTATGATTAAAAATAATGTTTAAGGACTTAATATAATTCTTTATATGAATAAGATACAACCTATCCGTAAAAACACGACTTATGTAACAAAACATATTAAAGAAAATGAGTAAGTTAACACTTGAAACGATGATAATACTAAGATATTATTAACAAAGCAAGGTTAAAAGGTCATATATGATATCATATTATTGTATATGATTCTTTTATAATTAAATAAAAATTATTTCAACATTATACAGGAGGCTAACATACCCTCAACCAAGGAAAAAGTACAACGTAAGGGGTTTCTTATATCACTTTTAATTCCGTGAGATTTCCATTGTTCACCACTTAATTATTGCATATGGTGTGTGTACTGCCCATGTTTGTATTCATTGTGTAATATAATTTAATTCATGTGTATTTACATCATCATTTTATGATCCTTCTTTTATTGTTGTATGTTTTTTATGTTACCAAATCAATAAGGGAATTTGAAATTTCAATTTCCACTCATTCGGCTTTACGCATACTCCATTGATTATTTTACTCCAAGATTATGTGTGGAATCACAATTTATTTACTTATGTCATAATTTCCACTCCAATTTCTGTGGATATACTTTTTATACACATAATAACTCCATTGATAAATTCTCAAGTCATCGGTATGAACTTGACAAGAGTAATTTTTACTCAATCTCCATTTATTGAGTTAAACATCCAATTCATTGGTGTTGTTTTTACAAGAATATGTGTGAAAGTCCTTTGATTGTTTTACACTGAATATCGAATAATATTTAGTGTATTTATATTTTTCACACATAATTATGTCGTTGATTTATCCTTAACCTAAGGATATGGCTTTTATGAGAGATTTCATCTCAATTTACATTCCATTGAGACTCTTTTGTCGTTATACACCAAATCACTTTTATATGGTGTATATAATGTTCTTTGACATAGTATATCATGAATCCCTTTATTCTCATGATATTATAAAGTTATTATTACCTCAATTATTTTTATTCAAGTGTCTCTCTTTTGGTTAGGAACTCTAACTAAAATATCATTGTAAAATGTTTTAAAGATTTATTATTCTAAATCTTTCTAATTAATGTCCATGTTTTAAAAATGGTTTTAAGGATTTATTTATATGGACATTAAAGTTTCAAAATCAAAATTCCTTTTAAAATTTTCAAAGTGGTATGGGACACTTTGATTAAAAAATCTATTTTAAAAGGATTCTTGAAAAATAGTGTGACTTTTAAATGTTTTCATGAAAAATGGGGATATTTCTCTCAATAGTTTGATCATTATTTTAATCTATGTCAATATCCTTCATTATTCTCAATTAGGGCTAATATGATACATCACAATCTTCTAAATTGTATCAAATGAGTTATGTTTGACTGTGGATGTGCTATTTCTATACCATTCATGGTTTGTGGTTAAAGTATTAACATTTCATATGCTAGTTTTAATACGGATGTTTATGTTATGTTTAAAACTTTTCATATGAGGAATGCATTGGATGTAGTAAGTGATGGGTAGAGCCCTCTATAGCTCTTCGATGCATCGGTAGGTCTCATAACAAAAACTAGTGTCTTGGAACAAGGCCTTGACAAAAACTTATTTGTATTCTTGGCACGAGGCCTTGACTATGTTGTTATGATAGTCTGGAATTATGCATTCCATCATTATGAAAGTGGTTATTGATATTGCTTGTGGTTATTTAACTAGTAGAATGTCAATGTGAATAAGTAAATGGCATTATTTCATTTTATCTCTGCTATATTATGCTGAATTTCAAGTTTAAAATGCTTTTGTTTTTGTTATACATTTATTTAAATGTGTATGCTTATCTATGAAAGTTTTCACTATATTGTTATCCTTACTGAGCATCTGAGCTCACCCCTTTCAATGTTTTATTTTTCCCAGGATGTGAAGAAGTGATTTATGAATGACCTGTAGGGATAGTATGAGGGGATATGAAGACAAGATGTTGTTTTAGTTTTTTTACTTTATGATGTAATGTAAGACTTATGAATATATATAGTGTTTTCAAGACTACTAAACTAACCGGTATTTCGAGACTTGATCTTTTTTGATCATGAAAATGATACGTAATAATGCACCGACTCTGGGTAACTAGGGTCGGGGCGTTACAATATTGTTTTAGAAAAATTAATATATCATCCACTTCTTTAACCGTTAACCTTTTATGAAATGGTAGTGTCGTTAGTGCGTATATACGCCCTACTATCTCCACGAAGCGATTCGATTCATTCTCCATGTTCAATTTTCAATAATGATTCTAAAGATGTATAAATTGAAAACAAATTCTTATAACATTAATATCACTCTTTATCTGATATAACTATGTACTATTTGTAAGAACCTGAACTTTCACGTTAAAACAAGCATGAGAAAAACATGAAATCAACACAAAAAACGAGGGTAAAAATGTAATATTATGAAAAAAATGAGTGATAATGTGTGATAAAAAGATTATATATGTTATTATAAATATTAATATGGTTCTGTAATAAATTATTAACCTTATTAAAATAATAATATTGGAGGTTAAAATGGGTTTAATTAAATTGAAGTGGGAGGTATGGGGTTTTTTTCAACTTCCTTTTATTGAAGAATATTGTAATGTTATGCATATAATTTATTTTATATGGTATATATGCTACCCATTTAATTTTTACTCAAAATATTTATTCATAATTAATTTTATTTTAAGGTTTTAATTTGAATTATTTCATTTAATGTGACTTGACATGAAAATTACCAAGTAAGAAATAATATCATAACTCGTTTTCATTTCTTTGGGTTATTACATCCTCATTGTACTTGATATTATAAGTATTTGTGTGTGATGTATTACGAATATTATAGGTTGTATTTCCAATAATTCTATATGGATTTAAATTTTATATACACAATCAATTCATTTATTAATTTTAACTTCAACGTTATGATCATTTTAAGGGTTTCTCATCTCAAATTGTCTTCTTTGGGATACATGTTATGTTATACACATGTATTATTTTATGAGGTGTATTTACTGAAACTCTATATGTTATTACATGAATATACATATATTTATGGTATTTAATATTTCACTTTTATATTACTTTCATGTGTTTTGCGATTTAAAATATACCAAAGTGTTATGATATTTATGTTTCAAATTCATTTTAATCAAGATTGTTTATACTTGAATTTAGATTGGAAGAAATTATTTAATCATTATCTATTAAAAACATTTAATTGTCTAATAATGTGTTTGTTCATGAAATTTTCATGTAACAATACCATTTTTCTCTCTTTGGTACTTAAAAGGATTGAGAAATGTTTATTAATAAAATCCAACTTTATTTCTCTTTTCGGTCGAAAATCCATTTTATTCCAAATCCATATTTTCTAAAAAATAAAAAATAGTTTACTATGGTTGATTGAAGTAACTATTACATATAATTATGTTTAAAAAAAATTTTAAAAGTAATCTCCCTATTTTTTCAAAAGAGGGAACTTTTTTACATTTCTTACAAAAATGTGAAAGGAATATTTGTTTTTAACATACATTAAATGATTGGAACCTTAAACTATCATGAAAACTCATTTATTTAAAGATTAACTTACTATTTAAAAGGGTTATTTTTAAATAAAACTATTTTCCTAATATTTTTTAAAATTTTCGTTTCTAAAATTGATTTAAATGTGAAAAGGTTGTTTTACTCAAGAATGATTTTAAATATATTTTTTGGGTATTTCTATAAATTAATGAAAAAACATTTAATTTGTATATAATTCACTAGATATATGTTTTAATAATATGAAAAAAAAATACATTACCTAAGTGTTAAAGGCTTCTGTTTGGAATCTGAGAGGTTTCGGGATCAAGACTTGTTGACAGAAGGTACTATTACAGTACTATATAGGTGGTGACACAAATGATGATATAGAAAGGTGGTGATAGGGGCAGAATGTTGCAAGAATGATGATGGATTAGGTTTTTGGTACATGTTATGGGCTTCATTACCACTAGGCCTATGGGCTATATACTAATTCAATATGTCTTGATGGGTTGGTTATCCCCTTGAGGGGCTATGGCTTACCTTTCCAACCACTGTGTGTGGTGTATGTGTATTTGAATATAATTGTATCCCAAAGAACCTAATCTGTGTGTTTATATATATATTGTAATGATGCCATCACTACCACAAAACTGGGCAAGGTAGGCGCCTGCCTTTATCAGTGCTAATGGAAAAGTGCTAATAAAGGGGTAGGACTTTATCAGCGCTAAAAAAGGCATTGATAAATGTACCCTTTATCAGGGCTAAAAAGAGCACTGATAAAGGTGTAACCTTTATCAGCGCTTATTTTAGCGCTGATAAAGGGTATATTTATCAGCGCTTTTCTTAGCACTCATAAAAGTTAAATTTGTCAGCACTTTTATTAGCGCTGATAATGTTTATTGTATACATTAAATAAAAAACACATGTTATAACTAAATATATATATATATATAATTAAATAACTATAAGATTAATAATAAATATATTTATTTGATTTATAAGATTTATTATATTTAATAATTCATTATATTTTTTAGATTTATTAATTCATTATATTTAATACATATATTTATTATATTTGTTTATATTTAATGTATTTGTTTTATTTATAAATATATAATACTTTATAATATATATGTATAATAAAATTTTGAATATATTTTTTTCCAATGAATTGGGGTCAATGAATATATCATGCATATATGTTATGTGATCATATTTGTGCATGAATAATGTTCATTTATAGATTATAATTACATATCTCATTGATGTGTTATTGATTTATAATTCATTATGATACCCATATAAAATATATGTTCTAAAAAATGTACACTTATAATTAAAATTACATATATTTAAAAAATAAATATATATTTTATTATATTTTTAATGATATATATATATAAATATACCTTTAAATATAATTTTATAAGTAAAAATAAAGATATATTTATTTAGAGTTATAATTATTAATAAATTTATATATATATATATATATATATATTTATCATAAATATCATTTTAAATAAATATATAATTATATAAGAAAATTATTAAATGTATTCATTTATTAGCGCTTTTATTAGCACAGATAAAGTATGAATTTACCAGCACTAAAAAAGCGCTGATAAAGGGGGTCTTTATCAACGCTTTTCATTTTAATGCTGATAAAGACCCCCTTTATCAGTGGTTTTTACTAGCGCAGATAAAGGTCACTGCGGGATTTATAAGTGCCACCAGGTCCTCCTACTCCTCCCCACACCCTGTCAAGATTTTGCAGAAGCCCTACCCTGCACCTCTGCCACTGCCTCCTCTCTGCCGTGACCTCCTTCTCCTCCTCCTCTACCGCAGCTGCCACATCATTCGCCTCCTCCGGCACCTACTTCTCCTCCTCCTCCTCTTTCCACGGCTCCTCCTCCCCACACCCTGTCAATCGTGGAAGCCCTACCATGTGCCTCCGCCGCTGCCTCCTCTCTATCACTGCCTCCTTCTCCTCCTCTTCTACCACGGCCTCCGCCTCATTCTCCTCCTCTGACGCCTACTTATCCTCCTCCTCCTCTTGTCACAGATCCTCCTCCTCCTCCTCTTCCGCAGCTCCCCCTCCTCCTCCTCTGTCGTGGCTCCTCCTCCTCCTCCTCCTCCACTGTGGCCTCCACATCCTTTTCCTCCACCTATGCCTCCTCCTCCTCCTCCTCCTCCTCCTCCGCCTACTCTGCTACCTCTGAGCTGCCTCCACTACCTTCGTTGCTTCCCCGCTTCCTCTGCGCTCCCTCCGCCGCCTCTTCTTCCTCCACTGTCGATGCCTCCTCCTCCTCCGCCACCTGGTCCTCCTCCTTAATGTGAGTAAAATTGAATTTTCATGAATTAATTATGTTTTCATTTATTGTCAATATTGAGATTAATTATGATTTGACATGAGTCTTGTTTGTGATGCTTGTGTGTGTGACAGATGTATATGTGGTTGGTTACTTTTTTGATCTTGATTTTCTCTCCCCACTATAGACTTGTGATAGAAACCTGAATAGAGAGAGTATTTTTTGTGAAATTTTGTTACACTATATAAGGATTTCACTCTGTCTAGTGTCCCTTGGTATGGATCTTTTTCTGATTTTGGATAATGCCCCATAGTTAGGCCAGGTAGGGTTTGAACCGTCCGTGTTGGTGAATTCATGTCATTGGGTGAGGCAAGGCAACGGGATGAGACATATGTTTAGTATGTTTTATATTGTACACTATATTTTACACTATTCTCCTTGGGTTCGAAAAAAAACGAACCTTAATAGGGTTTCTACCAATTCCTACCCACTACCCACTCTCTCTGGGTTGGGTTATATACCAATTTAAATATCACATCCTTACTTATAACATAACAGTGCCACCAACCTCTCACATTAGATGTGATTCACATATCCTCTAATTCCACAGAATAGTATATGCTCCCCTCTCACTTACGGTGGGTCTCACCATCACATCACATAAAAAACTATTTGAGGTGGGAATCTCTATATACAACCTCTCACAGAACTACTCCAACCAATACTAAGTGATCCCCTTTTCTATATACCACATCATATTATCATACAAAAAATGATCTAAGGAAGGAATCACATTGTCTATCCTCTATCACAAGTCAAAATTCACCATCAATAGGTGGATCACATGGAAGTCACACACCAATCCCCTTTGACCAATGCCTTCTCACTCAAAGTAGGGTCTTACCATCACCTTATCACTTAAATAATGTCTATCCATCTTGTCTCATGCCACAAAACATATAAATAGTAATATAAGGATGGTATCCAGATAGCCAACCTCTCGTACTAGCTAAACCACATCATCAATAGGTTGACCCCATGGATGATCATACTTCGACTAGGTGAAAGTCATATGAAGTCATAATATCTTAGTCAATCTGACCATAAATTATAAAAGTCACCATCCATTTAGCCTTGCATAATAATCTCCTTAAAACCATCTTGGTTGTACATGAAAATTATTCTCATCCTATCAACATTATAATTCCTCCTATAAGGGAATCTATTGGGGTCTACAAACCTTACTCATCTCTACTAATTGATACCAAAACACGCTCATATATACATGGTAATGTCACAACCCACATGCTATACTTGATATGGGCCTCGATAGTCTAGTCTATATCATATTCTAATTCCCACATTAAAACTCATTAAAACTAAATAATGGTCATCCTAAGAAACTCATAGTAAGAGCCTTAGATACCCTATTCTAAGTCATTCAGACTATTACCATGACTGTCACTTAGGTACCATATCATATCTCCCCTTGGTGATCTCTTAATCCAATTATAAAGAAGAAATCCTCTATTTCACACTTCACTAATCCCTATATGGAATATCATAATCATCACACACACCATGACTCTTATATACACTTAAGAGGGTGTTCCCCATCATACGTGAGATATAAAATTGTATTATCCATCTTCTTTAGGCCTAAGACTCTAATAACTACTAAAAAAGCCTTAGAAAACCCAACTAGGCTATAAAAATCTCATTTCTAACCCGATCCTCTCATAAACACAACTAGAAACCTCACCTCCATGGAGACATAATCTCTGGATGATCACAAAATCACAAACATTCAATAGAACCTTCACTCTATCTCTTGGTGGATAAACAACACCCTATTTATTTACCTAGGTTGCTCTTGATTTCAATCCCTTTCACTGGAACACATATACTCATGCATGAATGAACAATCATGCATAAATTGGAACAAGGTTTTGTATTATAAGGTCCACCTACCTCAAAAAATGGAGTAACCCCCTCACCAAGATCAACTCATCCTCTGACAAGACTATATATTCTGTATCTAATCTTGTACCAACGATTGAGATCCAATATCAAGTCACAATTCCCAAATAATTAATTATAGAAACATATAATTAATTATTCACCTTAATATAATTAGGAATAATCTTTTAAAAACTCACTGGGAAACACAACACCACCTAAACCACACAAAACATGGCGCGTTCATCATACGAGGACAACCTCTAGCCAATACAAACAAAATCTACATCATCTGAATTGATTTGAAGATGATATAGTGAAATCATCACACAAATCCTAGTTAAAATCATCCCAAATCATAGGGAAATAAAGGATAATAGTAATTGAGGAAGTATGAGGGAATAAATCACTAATGTGCTATAAAAAACTCCCGAGAACCACCCCTCAATAGGGGGGGGGGTCGAAGAGAGGAAGAGAATGGATGAATCCCAAGAACCACCCAAGATTTTCTATTCATGAGCACCCCCCCCCCACCATTTTCTAAAGTATCTAATTTTTTATCTAAATTATACTCATATTCCTTATACCCTAACCTATATACCCATACTTCGGATTTCAAATAGTATTAATATAAATAAAGAATGGATAAATGCTAATCATTTGACAAAAGAGTATGAAGAAGGTGAGAAATAGTTTATCAAGTTTGCAAAAAATCATGCATATGACCCTTCTCAAATCCTTTGTCTGTGTTTACACTATTCTTATTCAAAACAAATTAGTCTAGAGGAGTTGGATGAACACTTGATCTGTCATAGAATAGATCAGAGTTATATATGTTGGAATAAACACGGAAAAACAATGAATGTAGGTAGTGTATTGGATAATACTATGTTTTATAGATCATCTGATATGATTACAAGTATGAACAATGAAGATGACCATATGGAGGATGTGATTATAGATTTGAATGATGATGAAGATCGTACTGAGGAAATGAATACGACCGTCGAATATTAACATCGTTATTTCCCAAAATTGTTTGAGAAGTTGAAAAGTTGTTCAAAGACGCCATTGTATGCTAGTTGCACTAAATATACAGCAATGCCAGTCATACTGAAGCTGTATAATTTGAAAGTAGACAACGGGTGGAGTGACGCCAGTTTTACAGAACTACTTGCTCTCCTAAATGACATGCTCCCAGATAATAATGAGCTCCCAAGATGAACATACAATGCAAAACGAATGCTATGCTCGATGGGTATGATCTCTGAAATAATACACGCATGCCCGAATGACTGTATACTATTTCTCAAGGACCACAAATCACTTAATGAATGCCCAAAGTTTGGTGCATTTTGATACAAGAAAGATGAATCCAGTTTTACTAAAGTTGTTTGGTACTTTCCAATCATTTCAAGGTTTAGGCGCCTATATGGAAGTGAGGAGACTTCAGGACAATTGACATGTCATGCAGATACAATAATTAAAGATGGGATACTACATCACATGGAAGACTCTCCTCAGTAGAAGAGAATTGATCATGAGTATCCTGAATTTGGAAACGATTCAAGAAACCTTTGCCTTGAATTATGTACAAATGGAGTGAATCCTCTTGGTTTTCAAAGAAACACTCATAGTACATGGCTGGTTATGTTGGTAAATTATAACTTATCATCGTTTTTATGCATGAAATGAAAATATATCATGTTATCTATGCTTATATCAGAACCAAAACAATCAGGTAATGATATTGACGTTTATTTAGCTTCATTGATCGAATATTTGACAATATTGTGGGATTCAGGTGTTACATTGAATGATGCTTACAAAAAGGAATATTTCACTTTGAGATCCATGTTGTATGGGACAATAAATGACTTCTCTTCTTATGGAAATTTGTCAGGATATAGCATTAAAGTAACTCAAGGGTATCCCATTTGCAAAAAAGATCGAAAACTGTGTTTCTAGGACATCATAGATTTCTACCCCGATGACATAAGTACCGATCTTGGACGATATCATTCGATGGAAGTTCATAAGAATGTACAACACCGTCTCCACTAACAGGCGATCAATTATTTGAGAAATTTAAAAATTTGGACACTGATTTTGGTAAACCAGCTTCGAAAAACCTTACGAAAATCAGTTGGAAAAAGAGATCATTTTTTTTGAATTACCATACTGGAATTGTCTGTATGTCAGACATTTTCTTGATGTTATTCATGTAGAAAAAAATGTATTTGATAGTGTCATCAGCGCATTGTTAAATACACCTAGAAAAACAAAAGATAGAATTAAGGATAGGTTGGACATGGTTGAGATGAGAATATGAGAAGAGTTGGCACCAGTGAAGGGTGAAAAACAAACATTTCTTCCTCCTGCTGCTTACACTATTTCCAGGAAGGAGAGATATCAGTTTTGAAAATTCTTGAATGACGTAAAGGTTCCATAGGGGTATTCGTCAAATATCAGAAACCTCATGTCAATGAGAGATTTGAAGTTAAAAGGTATGAAATCACATGCTTACCATGTTTTGATGCAAGATCTCATTCTTATTGCTTTATGTTTCATTTTTCCCAAGAATTCCCGCCATACATTAACAAAACGGTGTTTCTTCTTCAAATCTATATGCAGCAAAGTTATAGACCCGACAAAATTTCCAATTATGGAAAGAGACATTTCCATCGTATTATGTGAATTAGAAATTTTCTTCCCTCCATTTTCTGAGATGATTGTTCATTTTATGGTCCACTTGGTGAGAGATATTCAACTATGTGGTTCTATACATTACAGATAGATGTACCCCATTGAACGGTATATGAAAATTTTGAAAGGGTATGTCAAAAATCAAAGTCAGCCAGAGGGTTGTATTGTTGAGTGATATATTGTTGAGGAAGCTGTTGAATTCTATACCGAATATCTGTCTGCTTTGGAAATCATTGGCCTACCAAAATCTCATCACACTAGGTGGCTTGAGGGTGAAGGAATTTCTAGAAGAAAGTTGTTACAATCAATATTAAAGATTGGGAGTAGGCCCACCTTTATGTTTTTCATAATAGTTTCAACGTTGACCCATACGTTGAAACCCACAATGAAATTATTAGGCATTTGAATCCATCTAGGACTGAAATTGGATATCATATACACATAATCGATAGTTTATAGGATGGTTTTGGGACCATATTTTTAAGAAGTCAGATGAAAATCCAGAGTCAATTTCAGAATGACTTTGATGGCTAGCCAGAGGACCAAGTGTGTATGTATTATCTTACAATGCTTATGTAGTTAATGGTTATACATTTTATACTAATGATCATGATGAAGATAGTACCATGCAAAATAGTGGGGTTACAATTGTGGCTGAGGCGATGCATGTTTTCGATGAAAAGTACAGAAATCCAATTTATGCGAATATGTCATACTTTTGCATCATCAAAAAAATATGGGAGTTTGATTATACGAAATTCCAAGTTCCAGTTTTTCAATTCAAGTGTGTTGATAATAGGAGTGTTGTTAAAATAGGTGAATTGGGATTCGTGAAACTTGATTTCAGTAAGGAAGGGGAGAAAGACGAACTGTTTATAATGGAATCATAGGCAGTGCAAGTATTTTATGTTCCAGATCCCGCAAACTAAAACTGGTCAATTATTCTGTTATTGACCAAAACAACTGAAGGGTCATATGAAAATTCAATGGAGAATGACCCTTTCATCGGGGCTTCACAATCATTTCGTAGTGGTCCCAATATAGATGACGTTTTCTATGTCAGAGGAGACCAAAATGAATTGATATGGATAGTCGATAGAGGGGTCAAATCCCTTCAGCATCTAATAAAAGAGTTCAATAATCAGATTATTTTTTATTGTAATATAAATTGTGTTACATTATGTTATTATTTGTTAGCTGTTGATTTTATGCGATCTAAATTAAATGTTAAACCACTTCTACAGATAATGACTTCTTCACCTGCTAATGCACCCAATCCCGAGAAACAATAGGTTTCTCAATTTGTTGCAGCCGGTCCCACTCCTGAGGTACAACAGGTCTCTCAACCTGTTTCAGCTAGTCCCACTACTGAGGTACAATGGGTTTCTCAACCTATTTCTACTGGTCCCACTGCTGAGGTACAATAGGTTTCTCAACCTGTTGTTGCTGGTCCCAGTGCTGATGCTAGCACTTCGGATGAACATAATGATGATGCAAAAACTGAGGAAATTGTAGGCAATGAAACCCCGGCGGTACAAAAAAAACAGGTGCGATGTAGTTTGACAGTTTTCTCCAAAATCCTAAAGTAAAAAAGAAAAAGGAATCAAATATGAGGTGGGATGTAATAAACGAGGATAGCATGTAAACCCCAACAAAGCCTTGTTTAGTAGCTACATTGGAATCATCACTTGGCAATGTGTGCCAATTGATATAGAGTCATGGAACAATGTTGTCAGCAGGATGAAAAAATTAATGTGGGAAGATATTATGGTAACATTATGATATCATTTATTTAATTTATTAAAATAAAATAAAATAAAATACAGAAATATTGACTAACTCTTCATCATCTCTTGAAGAGTGCATTTATAGTAGATGCTTCACAAAAATAATATGTATTAAGACTGGTAGGAAGGGTTTATAGAGGCTTTCGCACCATTTTAACGAAATGTCATCTGAAAGATGCTGAAGGGAAAATCAAGTCGCACCCACATCCTCTTTATGCACACTTGATATCCCAAGGAACATGGGATGCATTTTGCAACCGTCGTGTGGAGTAGACTTTTAAGGTATATTGTGTTTGGTAACACGTTGTTTAACGTTGCATGTATTCATCACTTTGATTAACAGTTTTTTATTTACGAAACAGTAACAGAGTGCTGAAAATAAAGAACAGGCAGCAAAACCAGCGTACCCCTACCATAAAGCAAGGATGGGGTATGCTTCAATTGAAAAACAATCGGTAAGTATTTTAAAAGTACTTTAATACTTATATGTGACATAAAACAAAAATTTAACCATGTTTCTATATTTATTTGCTGATTGATGAATCAAAATCCTAAGTCATTTCCATCCCACACCATGTTCTATGGAAGGAGGCTCGTGTTAATAAAGAGGGGAAACTAGTAGATGAAAACACACACAAAATGTGGGAAACATGTGTAAGTATGACATAATATAATTTTTTTGATTTAAATCACTATTAGATAATGATGATTACTTATTTAACCATATTTTCTATTTGTCATAGTCACAAGAATCAACAACACCCGCACCAGATGCGGACATATTTTCAGCATCCTTGAAATAGCCAGAACAGTATGGTCGTGTCAGAGGTGCGGGTTTTGGTGTGACACCCCAGACATATTTTCAGAAAAAAAAATAGGAGGAACAAACTAAAGAAATGAAAATTATGAGAGATAGACTAGATACCCTTGAAGTAAAATTCCAAAGTCAGGGAGATTTTCTAGAAACTTTGATGGGGGAGAGGCGAAGAGAAGAAACTACCCAAGAACAACCCATGCGAGAAGATCCCACCCCACCCCCACCAGCTTTGAGGCGAGTCATTCCCCTCAAAGACCTGACTTAACCGAGGTAATAAATTTTCTAATATTTGTTTTAGTGAAATTTGAATAACATGGACTCTGATACCTTTCTTGTAATGATAATTTACAAGGTGAAAATGACTGTGATTTATATCTGTCAACTCCCACCCATTGCCTTGTAGCTAAGGCTATGATGTTCAATATGCATAATGACACGCTACACTCCCGACCACTTCAAACCGGTCATTTCAAAGTGTCGATTAACATAACTCTTGAGCTGAGCGCTGAGCTACCCATGCCAAATGATGATGATGACATTAATATGGTGGAAAAGGATGTTGAAACATTCATTGCATGGTCATCAAATCTTGTAAAAAAACATGTCGACCAATAGGTATTCATTTCCAATTCATTTTGCAAGCATAACCTTTAACATTTAATTAGAAAAGTGCTGAACCAATGAATGTTATTAGAAAAGGACAAAAGGAAGGAACTAAAATGAAATATCATCTCAAAAGGATCTACCAACTGAACAAAATGATCTACTAAGAGCACCTTCACCCCGCCCATTTTGTATCCACATTTAATATCATTGAAAGCTCATGTGGATACAAAAATTAAAGGTGGTAATAATCACATAATTTTTTGTGAAAAATATATGTATGGATAGGAAACATTAGATTTCATTAGTGTTGACACTGTAGCTGAAATCATCACATACGACTGGCTAGGCGCCTCAGTTATAAATGTATACATGAGGTATGTTTTCATGATTTGATTTTACAGAAGCTGATATACTTTGATAATTATGGCTAAATACATTTCATATTATTCACAGGTGTATATATGTAATATAATTGAAGGTATTTTTCCCTTGAATACAAATTTGGACTCGTTAGTCCTCACACCATGTATACACAACAAAAAGAAATATATTTCGATTTTCAGGATGAATTAATGTCAAACCTGCTCAGAACGTTTCAATGCATAATTACGACTGATAGGTTCTTTTTAATACCAACGTTGTCGGGGTAAAACTCTAAGTTTTAATCATATCAATTATATTTCCATTTCTATCATTATTTATTACTTTTTGTGTTTTTAGGCAGCATTGGATGCTCATTGTAGTCAATTTGGATACTCTAAAGATTTATTTTCTAGACTCACTGCATGGATATCCAACAAACTGACCACACATGATGGCGATTTTAAATTTATAATACAATAGATCCAACATTTTAGAACTAAATATCTAGTTATATAATTTATATTATATTTTAATGAAGATTCTGTTACGATAGGGTAGTGTATGAATATCGTCTAAAGGATGGAATGAATCCAGGGCCTAAGGATGACAAGGCGCACAAGATCTACAAATAGAAAAGTATCCGGGTATATATTTCACTATCCAAATACATATCAAAATAGATTACTTATTTTTCTCAATGTTTCTGAAGTGTTTGAAACAAATAAATGAAAAGGACTGTGGTTATTATGTTTGTAAATTTATAAAAGAGATCATATTTCATGAACAAACTAGCATCCCTGAAGAGGTATTTTTGAAAATAATTACTAGTTCATTTTAAATATTTATTAATCATTTTTTTATTTATATTTTTTCATTACTACTATGACTGTCACAAGAACTCTTATTCACAAGATGATATAGATGTGTTTAGAAATGAATGGGCAGCGTAACTGGTGGAAGAATGTAAACAAATAGGAAAATGTAGGTGAATTCCTACTACTTATTTTATCTTTATATGATCATTGATATCTCCCTTGTTTACACTTATTTAGCATCTATGATCACCCTTTCTTATGTTTCATATCCTTAGATTATGAAGAATTGTTTTAGAAATGATTTGAGTTTCTAGTAAAGAATAACTTAATTAGAGACTTTTATGAACTACTGACATATAGAAAACTGAGCAAACGCATTCGAATTGTTTTTATACTTTAGAAAAATTATCCATGATTCATTTTTGACTTGTGCGAATCAACCGCACCTCAATCTGACGCACAGTGTGACCGGTATGGCTAAAGGTGTCTGATATCAGTTTGAAATTGACATTAACTTTACAAAACAACACAAGTGACGTAAGGAGTACTGATAAAACGTGTTTGTATTGTTTTAATACTTTAGGAAAACTATCCATGAGTCATTTCTGAGGTGTACAAATCAACCACACCTCAATCCGATGCAGGGTGTGACCGGTATGGCTAAAAGTGTCTGATATCAGTTTCAAATTGACATAAACTTTAGAAAACAACACTACTGACATACGCAATACTAAGAAAACACGTTCATATTGTTTTGATACTTTGGGACAATGATCCATGAGTCATTTGTAACATTTACGAATCAACCGCACCTCAATCCGACACACGGGGTGACTGGTATGGCTAAAAGTGTCTGATATCAGTTTGAAATTGACATTAACTTTAGAAAACAACACAAGTGACATACAAAAAACTAATAAAATGTGTTCGTATTGTTTTGATACTTTAGTAAAATGATCCATGTGTCATTTGTGACATGTAAAAATTGACATCACCTCAATCTGATGCACGCTATGACCGGTGTGGCTTAAAGTGTCTGATATCATTTTGAAATTCTCATTAACTTTAGAAAACAACACAAGTGACATACAGAATACCAAGAAAAGACATTGATATTGTTTATATACTTTTTGACAACGATCCATGAGTCATTTTTGATGTGTAAAAATTGATCGCACCTCAATCCAATGCATGATGTGACCGGTATGGCTAAAAGTGTCTAATATCACGTTGAAATTGACATTAACTTTAAAAAACAACACTACTAACATACTAAATACCAATAAAACACGTATATATTGTTTTTATACTTTGGTAAAATGATCCATGACTCATTTGTGACATGTACAAATCCACCGCACCTCAATCCTATGCACGGTGTGACCGGTATGGCTAAAAGTGTCTGATATCAGTTTGAAATTGACATTAACTTTAGAAAACAACACTACTGACATATGGAATACAAAGAAAAGGAATTTTTATTGTTTTGATACTTTAGGAAAATTATCCATGAGTCATTTTTTATGTTTATGAATCAACCGAATCTCAATCTGACGCATGGTGTGATCGGTATGGCTAAAAGTGTCTGATATCAGTTTGAAATTAACATTAACTTTATAAAACAACACAAGTGACATACAAAATACCAAGAAAATTTGTTCTTATTTTATTTATTATTTAGGAAACTGATCTATGAGTCATTTATGATGTGTAAGAATCAACCGCACCTCAATCTGACGCACGTTGAGAGCGTTATGGCTAAAAGTGTCTAATATGATATTGAAATTGACATTAGCTTTAGAAAACAACACAAGTGACATTCAAAAAACTGAGAAAATGTATTTGGATTGTTTTGATACTTTATAAAAACAATCCATGAGTCATTTGTGACTTGTACGATTCAACCGCAACTCAATCCGATGCACGGTGTGACCGGTATGGCTAAAAGTGTATGATATCAGTTTCAAATTGACATAAACTTTAGAAAACAACACTACTGACATACAGAATATCGATAAAACACATTTGGATTGTTTTGATACTTTGGGAAAACAATCCATGAGTAATTTGTGATGTGTAAGAATCCACCTCATTCCAATCTGACGCACAGTGTGACTGGTATGGATAAAAGTGTCTGATATCAGTTTGAAATTGACATTAACTTTATAAAATAACATAAGTGACATACAGAAAACTGAGCAAACGCGTTCAGATTGTTTTGATACTTTAGGAAAATGATCCATGAGTCATTTTTGATGTGTATGAATCGACCGCACCTCAATCCTATGCACGGTGTGACCGGTATGGAAAAAAGTGTCTGATATCAATTTGAAAATGACATTAAATTTAGTAAATAACACAAGTGACATATGGAATACATTGCAAATGCATTTGTATTGTTTTGATACTTTTGGAAAACAATCCAAGAGTCATTTGTGAGGTGTACGAATCATGAACAGCTCAATCTGACACACGGTGTGACTGGTATGGCTAAAAGTGTCTGATATTGGTTTTAAATTGACATAAACTTTAGAAAAAAACACTACTTACATATAGAATACCGAGAAAATGCATTGATATTGTTTTGATACTTTGGTACAATGATTCATGAGTCATTTTTGACATGTAAGAATCAACCACACCTCAATCTGGGGCATGTTGTGACCGGTATGGATAAAAGTGTCTGATATCAGTTTCAAATTGACATTAACTTTAGAAAACAACACAAGTGACATACAGAAAACTGAGGAAACACGTTTGTATTGTTTTGATACTTTATAACAATGATCCATGAGTCATTTTTTATGTGTAATAATCAACCTCACCTCAATCCGACGCACGGTGTGATCATTATGGCTAAAAGTGTCTGATATCAGTTTGAAATTGACATTAACTTTAGAAAACAACACAAGTGACATATGACAAACTGAGAAAACACATTCAGACTGTTTTGATACTTTTGGACAATGATCCATGAGTCATTTGTGATGTGTAATAATCAACCACACCTCAATCCGACTCACGGTGTGACCGGTATGGCTAAAAGTGTACAATATCATTTTTAAATTGGCATAAACATTATAAAACAACACTACTGACATACGGAATACTGAGAAAATTCACTCAGATTGTTTTGAAACATTAAGAAAATGATCCATGAGAAATTTTTGACATGTAAGAATCTATTTCTTCTTAATCCGGTGCAGGGTGTGACTGGTATGGCTAAAAGTGTTTGGAATGAGTTTGAAATTGACATTAACTTTAGAAAACAACACAAGTGACATATGGAAAACCAAGAAAACACATTCGGGTTGTTTCGATACTTTATAAAAATGATCCATGAGACATTTCTGACGTGTATGAATCAACCGCACCTTAATCTGATACATGGTGTGACCGGTATGGCTAAAAGTGTCTGATATCAGTTTCAAATTGACATAAACTTGAGAAAACAACAATACTGACATACAGAATACCATGAAAATGCATTAAGATTGTTTTGATACTTTGGGAAAACATTCCATGAGTTATTTAGACATGTACGAATCCACCACACCTCAATCCGATGCACGGTCTGACTGGTATGGATAAAAGTTTCTGATATCATTTTGAAATTGACATTAACTTTAGAAAACAACACAAGTGACATATGTAAAACTGATCAAACGCAGTATTATTGTTTTGATACTTTAGGAAAACTATCCATGAAACATTTTTGACATTTAAAAATTGAAAACCGCTCAATCTGACGCATGGTGTGATTAGTATGGCTAAAAGTGTCTGATATATTTTTGAAATTTACATTAACTTTAGAAAACAACACAAGTGACATACGAAATACCAAGAAAACGCATTTAGATTGTTTTGTTACATTATGAAAATGATCCATGGGTCATTTTGTGGTGTACGAATTAACGGCACCTCAATCTGACGTACGGTGTTACCGGTATGGCTAAAAGTTTCTGATATCGGTTTAAAATTGACATAAACTTTAGAAAACAACATTACTGACATACTGAATACCGAGCACACGCGTTTGGATTGTTTTGATACTTTGGTACAACGATCCATGAGTCATCTGCGACGTGTAAAAATCAACCGCACCTCAATCTGATGCACATTGTGACCGGTATGGATAAAATTGTAATGCCGCAACCCTAGTTACCCAGAGTCGGTGCATTATTACATAACATTGGCATGATCATAAGGAAATCATGTCTCGAAACACCGATCAGTTAAGTAATATTGAAAACAAGATTCATACATAAGTTCAACTTTTAAACTTGAAAAGAAATACAACAAAAATATATTTCATTAGAAACATCCAAGCCTCCTAGATTATGCTTGTTGGTCACTCATAACTAACTTCTTCATATCCTGGGAAAATAAAACATAAGAAATGGGTGAGCTCAAACGCTCAGTAAGGGTAATTAATATAGCAGAAAATGACATAAATATTAATCATAGTAAATAATTGAAACCACATTCCTTTACCAATAATAAACATGAATACTTTTATGGAAAGAATATGAGTTGAGTAAATAATGCCATAATAAAACATAATAATGGTTATTCTACTGGTCGAATAACCACATGAACCATCAATATTATTTCCATAATGAGGGAATGTATAATGCTGGACATTCTTAAACATTTTGTCAAGGCCTCGGCAAAGACGTCTAAAAATGATTAAGGCCTCGTCGAAAACCATAAATAAAATTGTGAAAATGCCTCAGCCAATTCCATGTTTAGTTGTCTCATGATACCTACCGATGCATCGAGGAGCTATAGTGGGCTCCACCCATCACTTACTAAGTCCAATACATTTCTCATATGGAAAGATTTAAACATATCATAAACATTCGTATTAAAAAGAGCATAAGAAATGTCAAACCTTTAACTATAAATCATGAATGGTATAAAAATATCACATCCATAGTCAAACATATCACAAAACCTTCAATACAATATGGATGTTTTTATCCTAATAAATCAACTCCAAATAAACTTAAAATCCATCAAAGGATATTGACATAGATGAAATCAAAACTCTTTTTAGAGAAATATCTCTTTCTATTTTGAAATAATTTAAGAGTAATATAATTATAGAATAACACATTTACTTTGAAAATATTCTTATAAGCTTGTAGGGTAATCTTATACGATTTTATACTGGTATAAAATAGCCGCACCCGCCATATAAGTTAAAAAAACACATTCTAACCTTAATTTTGTCAAAAGGTTAAAAAGGACCTTGTTAGGAAAATGATGGAAAGATTCCTTTATAAACATCTTATAAAAAGTCAAACAAGGGTATAAATATCTTTAACCAATATTCTGTAAATTAATAAGAATGTTTTGAAATACATTTTTAAGAAACATAGATGTGGATGATAAAGAGGTCCCAGTAGATAATTATGTATAAACAAACTCTGATAATGAAGAGATTGTGAAATAAACCCTTACCTTTTACTTTTCCTTGGTTTATGGTAGGTTAAACTCCTATATAATGGTGAAATAATTGTTATTATATTATACAAGAATCATATACATTAATATGATATCATATATGATCTTTTAACATTGCTTTGTTAATAATATCTTAGTATTATCGTCATTTCGGGTGTTAACTTACTCATTTTCTTTTATATGTTTTGTTACATAAGCTGTGTTTGTTATGGATATGTTGTATCTTATTCATATCTAGAATGATATCAAGTCCTTAAAAATTATTTTTAATCATCAAATGATAATTATACTTGCATGGATACGATGTGGAATGGATCTCATCGCGTTTGTGGAGACGGTAGTCCGTACGTACGCATGAGCGACAATATAATTATTTTGGTATTAAAATAATATATAATTGGATGGTATATCATATATAAATAATCATTATCATGTTTTATTTATTATTTATATCAGTTAAACATCATTATCATGCCCATCAAAATAATAATGTTTTGAATAACAATTACACCACGATGCGGAGACAGTAAACCGTACGTACACACGTATGACATCTCATTCAAAGGATAGATAGAATACTGAATATGGTTGTAACATATTTATAATATCATCATAGTATATATAAGATACTGGAGGTATTGATTTATAATGGAAATAACAATGAAAGAAGAAGTTGAAAAAGAAAGGAACTTGAAAAAGGGTGGTGAAAACATTACCTCTTCTTCAGGTTCTTCCTTTTTATTTGATCAAAATGGCTCTTTAGGTTTTCTTTATGATCAAACTAAGGCCTCTAGGTTTAATTGAGGGAAGTTTGGAGGATATTTGGGTAGGGTTTTTCTAAACCAAAAGGCTTTGAATGTGTGAATAATTGGTTATAAGTGGTTCCCTTTTATAATGGGGAGGAGGGGTTCTTTAGGAAAAACATAAAGTATTAATTTATAATAAATTCATATTAGGTTTCTAATGGCTCAAAAGTGTTTTATTCAAAGTATAAAGTGGTAATGGGTCTAAATAGTTTCAACAAATATATTTTAGACAGGTTTGGGTCACTATATTAACCTTATATTTTAGTTTTAACTCTTAGTTAATTAGTTTGACATTTACCATGTCACTTTGTATTTTAATATTATATAGTTAATAAACATACTATATACATCAAAGAGACCCCAAAGTGGTCCATTAATGATACAAATATTATTATATATGTCCTTTTTCTGAACCTTAGATTTTTAGGAATAGAATATCAATTAAAAATATAATATTTTTTAAAAACACTCATTTATGTCAATTTTGAAACTATTCAATAATTGATTTTTGTGAAAGTCATAAGAACATTATTAATTAGAATAAAATTTATCTAACCAATAATAACAAGTAATATTAACCAATAAAATTCGTGGATGTTATCAAAACATTCAAATTATGTTTATTTTAACTTTTATAATACCAATTATTTGATTCTTTCATTATTAAGAAAAATACTTCATCATTATTGTGTCATAAATAAATTTAATTATTAAATGTCTAAAAATTATAAATAAAATACAATTATGTAGGAAATCGTTTTAGATTTCTAATTAATTTTTATAGTTGAAAATATAACATGTATAACCCTATGTGATAATTTTTTTACTAAAAGATATATGCTAATGTCATTTTTGTATTTACTTTAACTTAATTAATATAATGTGTCCTTATCACCTAGAAGTGGCTCCATGAGGTCCCAAAATCGACCCAAATATTCCCATGGTCGGAAATATCTCAAAAAATAGGGTTTGGACACGTTTTAAGATAATTTAGTATTATTATAATATTGTTTATTTACCCTTATTTACCGGATTTACCCTTTAACCATGGTAAAAAAAATATTTACCGAAGTAATTATTCAAAATGTCTAAAAATAAATGTTACCTATTTACACAATTTGGAAATCCTAATTTCAAATATTTAATCCATTTTTCAAATTTCAAAATAGAGAAGTGGTATAAATTAATTTAAATTTAATTCCCATAGTTAAAACAAAAAACGTGTTTTTAAGAGATAATAACTATCAAAAGATTGACACTTGTTTATGTCCGGTTTAATTGTGAAATTATGTCCAATGAAAAACTTTGTCTAAAATTATAAAAATATATTCTAAATATACTTTAAAACCACTCAAATTCATAATTTATCCCTACTAATTATTTCAATTAAAAAAGTTGTTTTTAATTAAAATTTAGTAATTTTCACTATTTATCAAAATATAAAATTTATCCGAAAAGTACCAAAATTTCACCCTAGGATAATTTCAATATTCCAAATTCAAAAATGAAGTCCATTTTGAGAGATAAAATTAATAAAATTTCAAAAATTTGGTATTACTATCCATAATGGCTACTTTGATTGGTCGCGGTGTGTTAGAATCTCGAAGTTATGTACAACAAAGGCTAATGTATTATTAAAAGAGAATTGTATTGTGGAAGCTCGAGGTGTTACATTTTCCCCTCCATCAAATAATTTCGTCCTCGAAATTTCTAGAATACTACCGAATGAAAAGACTCGAGTGGTTCTTCATCGTAAGTTCCCCGGGTTCCCACGTTGCCTCTTCCATCTTATGGTTCCTCCATAGAACTTTTACCAGACGAGTCGTACGGTTTCTCAGCACTTGCTCTCTTGTATCAAGAATCTTGACAGGATCTTCACAAAAAGATAGATCAGGTTCCAATTCTACTTCCTCATAGGTGAGTACATTTGTTGGGTCAGACATGTATTTTCTCAATAGTGATACGTGGAACACATCATGAGCTATGGAGAGACTTGGCGGCATTTCCAAACGGTAAGCTATAGCCCTAATTCGTTCTAGAATTTCGAATGGTCCGATGTACCTGGGACTCAATTTACCTTTCTTTCCAAGACTTATAACTCCCTTCCATGGAGATACCTTTAAGAAAACATGATCCTTTTACTAAAATTCCAAATCCTTCCTTCGGTTATCGACATAGCTCTTCTGCCTGCTTTGAGATGCTTTGATGTGGTTTTGGATTACCTTCACCTTTTCCATCGTTTACTCCACCAATTCCGGGCCTACAAGTTTTCTTTCACCAAAATCATCCCAACAGGTTGGTGTGCGACATCTCTTTCCGTATAACGCTTCATATGGTGCCATTTGAATACTCGAATGGAAGCTATTGTTATAGAAAAATTTTACCAGAGGTAAATATTGATCCCACATACCCTGAAAGTCAAGTGAGCAGAATCTCAACGTGTCTTCTAAGAGTCTTCAAGATAATGCGCAAGTGATTTTCATGATCTTCATAGCTTTTGGAGTATACCAAGATATCATCAATAAATACCACCACAAAATCATCTAGATATTCCTTGAAAACTCTATCCATTAGATCCATGAATACAGAGGGTTCATTATTCAATACAAAAGGCATTACTGTAAACTCATAATGCTTATACCTGGTTTGAAATGCTGTCTTATGAATGTCTTCCTCCTTCACACACAACTTATGGTATTCAGATTGAAGGTCAATATTGAAAATTATTTAGATCCATGTTGTTGATCAAATAAATCGTCAATGCAAGGTCGGGGAAACATGTTCTTTATTATTATAGCATTGATTTCCCTGTAGTCAATACATAACCTCATAGATCCATATTTCTTATTAACAAAAAGGACAGGGGCTCCACATGGAGAAACACTAGGGTGAATAAATCCCTTATTACTCAATTCCTCTAGTTGTTTCTTTAGTTCAACTAATTCCACAGTGGCCATTCTATAAGGGTTCTTCGATATAGTCCTTGAAACAGGAATTAAATCAATGGAAAACTCAATTTCTCATTCAGGAGGATATCCATGTAAATCTTCCGAAAACACATCAACATATTCTCTCACAATAGGTGCATCCTCTAATTGAACATTCCTTTCCTCACCCACAGTTATTTCATTCTCTTCCTCCCTGATAATTGAATTAAGCTAAGCTACTGAGGGTGGATCTAGATAAGAATCAGGTGATGAAGATTCTGCTCTGAAGATAAGGCGTTCTTTATCATCATCATCAAAAATCGTAACCTCCTTATTCTTACAATAAATTTTCACATCATGGTCCTAAAGCCAATCCATTCTAGGGATTATATCAAATTCAGTCATGTGTATGATGATGAGATCAGTAGATAAAGAACATTTATATTCCCTAATGGAAATGGATCCACAGAACTTTGTAGAAATTATACATCCCTTAGAAGTTTTAACTGACAACTCCCTTGTTAAATCAAATTGAAAATATGTAATTTTCTTAGAAAACTGGGAAGATAAGAAACAATTTGATGATCTAGAATCAAATAATTCATTTTCTAAACTTGAGTAAACCATTAAATTACTTTCCACCACGTCTTTCGGGGCTTCAAGCTCAGTAGTAGTGATTGCATAAGCATGGCCTTGATCCCTCGGCCTTTTATGAGGTAAGTTTCCCTAACGCTTAGTACATTCATTTGCATAATGTCCCATCTCCCATAAATTGTAGCATTGAACATTGGTAGCGTCTTTCTTTCCTTTACAATCACTAGCTAGATGGTGTTTCTGCCCACACTTGTAGCATACTCCTTTTCCTTTTAGACAAGCACTAGGGTGCTTACTTCTGCAGTTATCACAAGGTTGAAATTCAATTCTTCCCTTCTTCCCTGTTTCCTTATTTCCTTTCCCAGAGTGTTCAGCAGATCTCTTCTTCTATTGCTTTGATTTAAAGTCATAAGACTTAGAGAATTCTTTTTCTATCTTGATTTCACACGGGACAATATCTTCGTATGATGAGAAGGATTGTGAGACCAATGATTGATGGAGAAACAGTTTTAACCCATTAAATAAATGATCAATCTTACTTCTTGGGTTACATATATAATCTAATGCATACCTTGCTAACCTTGTAGAGTTAGCCTCATAATTTGCGACATTCTCATCCTCCTTTTGTCTCAGACTCAAAAATTGCCTTTCCATATCTATTCGATGGTCACGAGGAAAGTACTTTTCTAAAATCAGATCTTTGAACTCCCTCCATTACATATTTGATACTTCATCATCTTCCTTCGTGTTTTGAATCAATGACCACCATTGATCAGCATCTCCAGTGAGGCGGTAAACTGCCATGATATCTTTTTCCCTTTTACTACTCCTTAAGGCATGAATTATTTTCTCTAAATAATTTATCCATTACTCATCTACTAAGGGATTTTTACTCCCATTGAATATTGGTGGTTGTTTCCACATGAAGCGATCTAACATTGATCCTCAATGTTGTGGATCAGGGTGCTCCATACGGGTAAGGTTATTATTCATAACCTGAGTGAGTTGTCCCAGTATGGTGAATAACTGATCAGAACCAGTTTTATCACCAACTCCACTATAATTATCTTGAGCAGGAGGGAAATCCCTACAAGGAGTGCGTGAATTGATACAGTTTCCATTTCTTCCACTAGGTGCCATTTCTAAACAATGGCATACACTAGATTGGTTTATGAATCGCAACACATAAATCCAAATTTGCAAAACACTTAACATAAATTGAAAAGTTTATGGATATAATCCATAATCATAAAAATGTTCTCTTTGAGGAAGTATATATTCATAAACCCTTCATAATGGTTTGTAAATAAAATGATAATTATCCGAATCATATCCCCCGGGAGTGTCGTACCAAGAGTGCAGCAAGGCACATTATCACGCACCAGTTCCCGTTCGAGTCTTTCTCAAAGCGGTGTTTTCGGGTTTTACCCCTAGGTACATATGTACCAGAGCCACCTCTACCTACTCGTATCTAGACAGGGATGCATTGCTTGAAAAACTCACAAAATTTCTAAAATACCAAAATTCTAGGATGTTCTTCTATACTAACCCTCAAAGTCCATCTTAGTCTATGTGCTCTAATCAGAGTTTATCTAAATCTAGTTTCCAAGATTTGTACTAAACTTCCTCTGATACCAACTGTAACGCCCCGACCCCAGTTACCCAGAGTCGGTGAATTATTACATAACATTGGCATGATCATAAGGAAATCATGTCTCAAAAGACTGATCAGTTTAGTAATATTGGAAACAATATTCATACATAAGTTCAACTTTACAACATGAAAAGAAATACAACACAAATATATTTCATTAGAAACATCCATGACTCCTAGATTATGCTTGATGGTCACTAATAACTAACTTCTTCATATCCTGGGAAAATGAAACATAAGAAATGGGTGAGCTCAAACGCTCAGTAAGGGTAAGTAATACAGTGGAAAATGACCTAAATATTAAGCATGGTAAATAATTGAAACCACATTCCTTTACCAATAAAAAACATGAATACTTTTATGGAAAGAATATGAGCTGAGTAAATAATTCCATAATAAAACATAATAATGGGTATTCTACTAGTCAAATGGCCATATGAACCATCAATATTATTTCCATAATGTGGGAATGTATAATGTTGGACATTCTTAAACATTTTTTCAAGACCTCATCCAATACATCTAAAAATGATTAATTCCTCGGCCAAAAACATAAATCAAATTTGGATAGGGCCTCGGCCAATTACAGGTCTAGTTGTCTCATGATACCTACCGATGCATCAAGGAGCTATAGCGGGCTTCACCTGTCACTTACTAAATCCAATACATTCCTCATATGAAAAGGTTTAAATATATCATAAACATTCGTATTAAAACTAGCATATGAAATGTCAATACTTTAACCATAAATCATGAATGGTATAAAAATAGCACATCCATAGTCAAACATATCACAAAACCTTCAATACAATATGAAAGTTTTGTATCATAATAAATCAACTCTAAATAAACTTAAAATCCATCAAAGGATATTGATATAGATGAAATCAAAACTATTTTTAGAGAAATGTCTCTTTCTATTTTGAAATAATTTAAGAGACATATAATTATTGAATAAAACATTTACTTTTTAAATATTCTTATAAGATTTTAAGGGAAGCTTTGACAAGTTTATAATGGTGGAAAATAGCCACACCCACCATATAAGTTAAAAAAAGACATTCTTACCTTAATTTTGTCAAAAGGGTTAAAAAAGACCTTCTTTGGAAAATGACGTAAAGATATCTTTATAAACATCTTATAAAAATTCAAACAAGGGTATAAATAACTTTAACCCATATTCTTTAAATTAGTTAGAATGTTTTGAAATATATTTTTAAGAAACATGGATGTGGATGATAAATAGGTCCCAATAGATAATTATGTATAAACAACCTCGGATAATGAAGAGATTGTGAAATAAACCATTACCTTGTACTTTTACTTGGTCGAGGGTAGGTTAACCTCCTGTATAATGGTGAAATAATTTTTATTTAATTATACAACAATCATATACATTAATATAAAATCATATATGATCTTTTAACATTTCTTTGTTAACAATATCTTAGTATTATCATCATTTCGGGTGTTAACTTACTCATTTTCTTTTATATGTTTTTTTAAATAAGTCATGTTTGTTATGGATAGGTTATATCTTATTAATATCCATAATGATATTAAGTCCTTAAAAATTATTTTTAATCATCAAATGAGAATTATACTTGCATGGATATGATGTGGAATGGATCTCATCGCGTTCGTGGAGACAGTAGTCCATACATATGTACAAGCGACAATATCATTCTTTTGATATTAAAATAATATATAATTGGATGGAATATCATATATACAGAATAATTATCATGTTTTATTTATTATTTAAATCAATTACACATCATTATCATACCCATCAAAATAATAACGTTTTGAATAACAATTATATCGTGACATGGAGACGGTAAGCCGTACGTACACACGTATGGTGACATGTAATTAAAAGGATGGATAGAATACTGAATATGGTTCTAAAATATTTATAATAACATCACAGTATATAGAAGATATTGTAGTTATTATTTTAGAAAGGAAATAACAAAGAAAGAATAAGTTGAAGAAGAAAGGAACTTGAAAAAGGGTGGTGAAAACATTACCTCCTCTTTGGGTTCTTCTTTTTGATTTGATCAAAAGGTATCCTTAGGTTTGCTTTGTGATCAAAATAAGGCCTCTGGGATGAAGTGAGGGAAGTTGATAGAATATTTGGGTAGGTTTTGGCTAAACCAAAAGGTTTTGAAGGTGTGAATAATTGGTTAGAAGTGGTGCCATTTTATAAGGGGTAGGAGGGGCACTTTAAGAAAAACATAAAGTATTAATTTATAATAAATTCATATTTGGTTTCTAATGGCTCCAAAGTGGATTATTCAAAGTATAAGGTGGGTATGAGTCAAAATAATTTCAAAAAATATATTTTAGATAGGTTTGGGTCACTATATTAACCTTATCTTTTAGTTTTAACACTTAGTTAATTAGTTTGACATTTACCATGTCACTTTGTATTTTTATAATATATAGTTAATAAACATAATATATACATCCAATTGACCCCCAAGTAGTCCATTAATGATACACCAATCATGATATAAGTCCTTTGGCTGAACCTTATAATTTTAGGAATAGAATGTCAATTAATAATATAATATTTTTTTAAAAAACTCATTTATGTCAATTTTGACACTATTCAACAATTGATTTTTGTAAAGTCTTAAAAACTTTATTAATTAGAATAAAATTCATATAAAAAATCATAACAAGTAATATTAACCAATAAAATTCGTGTATTTTATCAAAATTTTCAAATTATATTTATTTTAACTTTTATAATACCAATTATTTGATTCGTTCATTATTAAGGAAAATATTGCATCATTATTGTGTCATAAATAAATTTAACTATTAAATTTCTAAAAATTATAAATAAAATACCATTATGTAGGAAATATTTTCATATTTTTAATGAATATTTATAATCAAAAATATAACATGTATAACCCTATGTAATAATTGTTTTACTAAAAGATATATGATTATGTCATTTTTGTATTTACTTTAACTTACTTAATATAAAGTGTCCTTATCACCTACAAGTGGCTCCATGGGGTCCCAAAATAGACCCAAATATTCCCATGGTCGGAAAGGTATCAACCAATAGGGTTAGGACACGTTTTAGGGTAATTTAGTATTATTATAATATAATTTGTTTACCCTTATTTACCAGATTTACCCTTTAACCATGGTAAATAAAATATTTACCGAAGTAATTATTCAAAATGTCTAAAAATAAAAGTTACCTATTCACACAATTTGTACATCCTGATTCCAAATATGGAATCCACTTTTCCAAATTGGAAACACATAAGTGGTATAAATTAATTTAAAATTATTTCCTGTTGTTAAAACAAAAAGCGTGTTTTTAAGAGATAATAACTATCAAAAGATTGACACTTGTTTATGTCCGGTTTAATTGTGAAATTATGTCCAATGACCAACTTTGTATTAAATGGTAAAAATATATTCTAAATATACTTTAAAACCACTCAAATTCATAATTTATCACAATTAATTACTTCGATTAAAACAGTTGTTTTTAATTAAAATTTAGTAATTTTCACTATTCATCAAAATATAAAAGTTATCTGAAAAGTACCAAAATTTCACCCTAGGATAATTTCGATATTCAGAATCCAAAAATGAAGTCCATTTTGAGAGATAAAATTTATAAAATTTCAAAAAGTTGGTATTACTATTCATAACTGCTATTTTGATTGGTCATGGTGTGTTAGAATCTCGAAGTTGCGTACAACACACGCCACTGTATTTTTCAAAGAGAATCATACCGTGGAAGCTTGGGGTGTTACAAAAAGTGTCTGATATCAGTTTGAAATTGAAATTAACTTTAAAAAACAACACTACTGACATACAGAATACCTAGAAAACACATTCAGATTGTTTTGATACTTTAGGACAACGATCCATGACTCATTTTTGACGTGTATGAATTGATCTCATCTCAATCTGACACACGGTGTTACCGGTATGGCTAAAAGTGTATGATATCAGTTTGAAATTGACATTAACTTTATAAAACAACACAAGTGAAATACATAAAAATGAGCAAACGTGATTGTATTGTTTTAATACTTTAGGACAACGATCCATGAGTAATTTGTGACCTGTATGAATCGACTTAACCTCAATCAGATGCACGGTGTGACCGGTATGGCTAAAAGTATCTGATATTAGTTTGAAATTGATATTAAATTTAGAAAAAAACACAAGTGACATACGAAAAACCATGAAAACACATTCGGATTGTTTTGATACTTTGGGACAATGATCCATGAGTCATTTGTGACGTGTACGAATCGATCACACCTCAATCCGACGCACAGTGTGACTAATACGGCTAAAAGTGTCTGATATCACTTTGAAATTGACATTAACATTAGAAAACAACACTATTTACATAGTGAATACTGATCAAACACGTTCGTATTGTTTTGATACTTTAGGACAATGATCCATGAGTCATTTTTGATGTGTAAAAATTGACCTCATCTCAATCTGAAGCACAGTGTGACCGGTAAATCTTTTCATTAGATAAAGAATCGATATTTATTAAATAAGATAAATCATCCAAAAACATATTTATTTTACATTATTCCCTTTCATTGTTATCAGAATGAAAACATTTGAGTTTATCATTTCCATATTTTAGTTTCACATTTTCATATTAATGTATTCTTTCATATTAATGTTTTAATTTATTTCATTATTTTATTATTAACATAATATTTGTTTTCTTATATAGGTGAATTTTTTTCCTTGAGTTTGGATGCTTTGTTTGACAACAAATATCATGGATGACAATTTTTAAGAGAGGACCACATATATCAAATGATGAAATATTAATGTTTATAACTGTTGTTGGATAATTTTAATTGTAACCATGTAAAACATTGTTTGAAATGTATATAGTAGTGCGTTTTATTGTATTCTTGATGTTAAGTAAATGTATATAGCATTGTTTGTCAAAATATTGTGTGAACTTTGTCATCTTTCAGTTCTTGGTTCATGTGAAGGTGCTATTTTGTGTAGTTGTGCTGGTGTGCAGGTGCTGGTTGTGCAGGTTCAGGGGAAGGTTCCTTTAACAGCGCTTTTTTGAGCGCTGATAAAGGACTCCTTTAACAGTGCTAAAAGAGCTTTGATAAAGGGCCCTATTATCAGTGCTCAAGATATCACTGATAAAGGCACCCCTTTATCAGTGCTAGAAAATCTTTGTCAATACTGGCATAGATAAATGGGGGTACCCGTTATCAGTGGTCTGAAAAGCGCTGATAAAGGTTGCCTTTATCAGTGCTAAAAAAAAGTGCTGATAAAGGGGGTCATTTCTCAGAACATTTTTTAGCACTGATAAAGGGGGCCTTTATGAGCAATTTTTTGAGTGCTGATAAAGGGGACCCCCCCCCCCACCCCTTATCTTTTCCGGCATTAATATCGCTTTTCTAGCACTTTTAATGGAATTTTTAGAGATGATAAAAGGCCAAGTTGTAGTGGTGCATCCATATTCTTTATCTAAGTGTTTTATGATCAGTTTGACTAGGGAAAGTATTGATGATCTCTTTTTTGGTTAATTCTTTAACTCATTAAGTTTTACTTTGAAATATTTACTTTGTTGTGATCATTGGACATACTTTACCCCTAAATATCCATATTATTTACATTAAATATTATTTTTTCATAAACCATCTATCATTTCTAAATATAATTTTTACTTCAAAATTTATTTGATTACTAGTGAAATATTGATATTATGTATTCTTTATTGAATGTGTATATTTATTGATAAGGTATATTTCTTGATAATAAAATTTATCTTTAAATATATAAGGAATTTATTGTAAATACATCTATGAGTGGGGACATTATATAAATATCCCCGCAATAAATCATTAATCTCATGAGATGAATCGGTTCGTTAGTCTTATTTAAATGGGTTTCTGAGTCATACCTACCCATCTATTTTAAACTGTCTTCTGAACAACATTGATTGTATCGATATCATTATTACATAGATCATGACGTCTAATAATTAAGCAATTATTTCATTGAAAATTAATTTATTATTATAATCCATGACATTTTGTCATTGATATTATCTATGGTTCCACTTCATTCTCAGTTTATTGAATACATTTTTGGTGTTTTCAGTTATTTAACATGTCATAGTGATTATATCTTATCTATTTATGTTCTTCATGTTATTGGCTAAATGGAATGTGTGTTAAAATATTTATTGTTTATTATTTTTTATTATGCATCATTTATTCATGATATATTCCACTTTATGTAAATCTTACTAAGAATCTTGGCTCACCATTATTTTTTTCTATCCATGGGATGTGAACAAGTAATTATTGAATGAGTTTAAGGATATGAAATTTTTAATTTCACTATGTTCTATTTCATGTTTTCAAAAGTAATTAAAGGGTTGTGTTTGTATCTAGTTTACCAAGACTACTAAACTATTTATTCATTTGGGGTGAGATTACTTATATCATATTCCATTGTAATAATGTAACCACTAACACTGGGCTAATGGGGTCGGGTTCTTTATATCATGTGTGGATTGGACATTATATATGTTGACACTCTACATAGTGTCGTCTAGGATGCATTGGATTATAGAACAAGGTGAAATATTTTTCCACTAAAAGAGAAAATATTTTAGTGTGTGGTGTATGGTATGAAATGGAATCTCGAATGAAATTAAAACTATTATTTTACAAGTTATGATAAGATCCTAGTACGGTGCCAATATAGGTATTCTGGTATGGTTATTATGTGTTATATTTCTAGGTAGGTGGGTAATATGAAAATTAATTCAACATATATATTTATTTTATGCACAAATACTTGATCATGATAGCACTCAGTTGGTTGAGGCATTGGGGATGCCTACTATGTAATTGGAGTCACAACCCACACATGTGAATAGTATTGGTTATGATGTATATGGGTATATCTTCCTATTTTTCTCTCATGATATAGGAAAAACTGGGTGGTGTATGCTAATTGTTGGTTTAGAATGTTATGGATGTGGAATGATTGTCAAGTTTAATTATATAGAGTTATTACATAGGTCGATTTACATTTTATTTTAATTTTAGTAATTGATCATTCTGTAGTGGATATGGTGTCGTTATTATCTATGATGTATTTTTTATTAATTTAATTTTCTTTCTTTACTCTGTTATGGTTGATACATCATATATATTATTTTAATACATTGTATTTTGGACTTGAGGGGTCCATTGGGGTCTATGTTTTATGTTTATGATATTTTTTGGAACATGGTTATAAAAAAGAGTCAAGATGAATTTTCAGTGGAATCGAGAATGTCCCCCATGACTCCTTTTAGACATCATAATCATCTGATTAATATCCTCTTCTCTTTCTAATAGTTGAAATCTTTCAACATATAAAGAGCTAAGCCTATGTTCCATGCTCAAACTCTATTTAGGTGGCCCTAGTTGGGGTGTTACAAAATGGGATCAATGAATTTTTTTATGGGATAAATTAATTATAGAGGAAGATAGACTGTGAATATTCGAGGGGTAGATCAATCACAAGCCTATACTGTATGATATTGTTTAAAACTCATGTTTCCTAGGTATGTCCAATTTCATGATTTTCTCACTCTAGGATGGATGATTTTTTGGTTTGTGCTGATATCCCAATGTGTTATATATGATACTCATGAATATTCATAGTTCTCACATGAGATATATGCATTCATTTAGGCATCATGGTTGTGAATACTATGTGCATGACACACACACCAATGTGTGGTGTTGTTTGACCTATCACCTCATAAAAGTCTATATAAATTGAATTAAAGTATAATATAAATGATGTTTTCTAAAATATATTATAAATGGTGATTAAATTAATAAGGATCCAATGGTTTTGATTGATTAATTTTGATTTGGGATTATTTGGAAGCCATAGAAAATTTTTTTTAGGAATGTTTTAATTTTTAAAAAGACTCGGTTTTTAAATGAAAAACTTATACAATGGATGTGGTTTGTATAAATGGTTTTGGAATTTGGATTTTTTATAAGTGGCTCATGAAGCATTTAATTTTTAATTTGGTTGGGTTTTTTGGGTTTTGAGAAAATATTAGAGAAATGTTTTTAAAATTGGGTTTCAAATTATACTTTAGAAAAAGAAATTGTTTTGGGAAAAGGATTGGTTATTATAAGGATATTGGGTGATATTGGTTTTCTGTGGAATAAAACTTAGATTCTATGGGTGATTTGAAAACCTGAGTATTTTTTGGGCTCGTAAAGTGTTTTTGGAAAGTTTTTTGAAAATAAGTGGCCGGTTGATATGTAAATCGGTATACCTAGATTTTGGTCGATTTCCTATAAATGGACGAAATGCATGAATTTTGTGCTTAGCTTATGTGTTGTTTCTTCTTCAAAACCACTAAGTGGGGTCTATGGGTATTTGTGCTTAGTTTGGTTTTTTTGTGGTCTGTTGAGAGAAAGTGATTCTTGTGTAGACCGATTTGTTATATTTTTAGTGGCTGACTTGGAGATACCAAGGTTTTGGATTTCATATTTGGTGGATAAATCATGTTTTTTACTGGGATTCACTTTCAGGGGGCCCATTTTTGTTTGTCATTGTGATTGAGTAGCAGGATGAGATCTTGTAGCGACCATAAATTCTAAACCATATAAAATTGATGTTATGTTCAATAACTTTCATTAAACACCACACCCAAGGTAAATGAACCAAAATATATTATAAAAATAATACTAAATATTTTGTAATAAAAACAATGATGTAAAATCAATAAAATCTATTACCTTTAGAAGATAAATAGTATGTATGAGTTAATATTAAAAATAAAAATCTTCAATAAAATTCATATCTTTATACTATGAATTTAATTTTAAAAACTAAATTAAAAAATTTTAAAATTTAAATTTCATTAAATAAAATTCATTTTTAATTACTCTCAACAATGTTTACTTGGTATGAATTTTTTAAATTTTTCTAAAAAATTAATTTTAGTCAAAAAATTGATTTTTGTGAAAATTATAGTTTTTATGATTTTATCATTATGTAAGCATATCCAAGAAGTTTAAAACACCTTTAATTAATAAAATATATGTTTTATGAATCACCTAATGTATTTTAATCTATCATATGATCTTATAAATTGTTTTCTTTACATTTTTTGAACGAAATTAGAAATTTATCTTAATAAAAAAAATTAGTTATTTTGTTGAAATAAGTATTTTCAAGATAATATTTAGTTATGGATTGAATTTAAAGACTAATAATTTTAATTTTATTTATAAAATATAAATTTTTGTCATAAAATGAGTAATAATATTAATTGTATCTTATATATAAATTATAAGCTGAAAACTTCAATTTTCTTAAAATGATTGTTTGGGGATATAGTGTGTTTATTTTAAAATTAACTACTATCACATCTATAAGTTTGAAATTATAAAATAATTTAAAATTTTTAAATAAAAAGATTCAAATTAGTTAATAAGTTCAATCTTAATTTTTTCGTTAAAATTAATAAATAAGGTTAACAAATAATTACCCTGGAAAAAAAGTTAAAATAGAAAAAATACTTTTACTATAGTGAAAAGGGAAAACTATCAAATAAACATGAATTAAAGTTAGTTTTTATGTGATTTTAGACCCATACACACTTTAACATCCACTTTTTCCATTTTATAGCAATTTTATATTGAATTGTAACATTACATTATTTAAATTATAAGGGTTATTTCCAAAACTAACTTTCTCTTAATTTATAAAAATGCAAGACTTATACCACTTAAAAACCCACCTTCAAATCTAGATTCTCCTTAAATATTTTTCAATTTTCTCCCCCTATAAAAATATTCCACTTACAAAATTATCTAGAAACATTTATTTATCATAAGTCTTTCATTTTAAAAGAGAATTCCTTGACAAAATTTTAATTCCCCATATAAGTATCCACTTATTCTTAGTGTTTCCTTATTAACTTATACTTTTATAATAATTTATAACCTTATTAGTATAATGAAATTAGTATCATTAATATACTTAAATTTAATTATATAAATTTTACAATAATTAATCAATCATTCCCATACACTAAGAAAACAAAATAACATCAATCATGCATATGTGCGGATTACCGCCTCCACGAATGGATGTTGTTGGTTTTTATCACTACCTCTCAAGGATAGTATCAAGGATGGATTTTATGAATAAATATTATTTATATTTAACAAATACGAATCTAAAATGATAATTTTTTATATTCAATCTTTTCATTCATTTATTGAGAAATTGGATCATTAATCAGTTGTATAGTGGTCTACTGCCACCATGAATGACAGATTTAATTTTCCATCACCACCCATCGTAGATTGTTATAAGAATGGATTTACTGAGGATATACGATAATGATAAAAATTTTTATAATTTTTAATATTTCATATTATCGATATCTAATTGTTTCCCTTTACTCAGGAAAACATTATAATATGTTACCATTTTGGTCGAATTTACCACATATGTAGCTGATGTCATAAACAAATATGTCATAAATGATTATGGGATATCATATAATGCTAATATTATGTAAAAATGATATATTTATGTTTATTTATTTATTCTAGAATGGTTTTGTTGATATTTAAAATATTTATTAAAATATCACCTTTCGATAAAAAGACACATCGAAAACTAATTCATCATGATTTCTATATTCAAAAGTAATATATATGTATTTCAGTGAATTAAAATGTGATTAAATAAATCATGTAAATAATTATTAATATATAATTAATTTTTTCTTAATAATTAACTTTATGTCTCTTAGTTAGAATCAATTCTTTTTTTTATGTTTTTATGAAATAAACAACCAGAAGTTCTAACACCTGATAAGGAAATTAAGCTGTAATCATATACTATATTTGTAATATATAGTTATATAATAATTATGAAAAGGGAATTATGTTTATATTATTCTTATGATATAGTGTATTATGATATTTATGTTTATTATATAGGATGTTAAACCACTTCCCTAGTAATCAAAGTTAATAGAAAGGGGTTTGCATGTCTCAAATCTTTTCATTGGGTCATAGTCACTAATTATTTTCTATTATATTTCAATATTGATATATACCATCCTATGTAGATTTTTGTATGTTTTTTTACATTTTTTTATGTGGAAATAAGTTTTAATTCCAAACACTTCTTAACTTATTATTTTACATTATATGTTACAGTGTATTTTGTCAAGGAAAAATCTAATTTCGTTTAGTGAATTTTTCCTCCATATACATGTTTTACCTTCCCAAAAATGTTATCATTTCTCCAAAGGAAACCTAAATTTTTTATCTCTAATGCTACTTTTATTCCCATTTATTCATTTTAAAACAAATATTTTATTATCATTTTAATGATGTGAGGTTTCTTTAAAACTACCTAAAAAGATTAATAAAGGTATTTATTTATATTTTTTCACCTATAGATTTATTATATAGATTCTATTTTTGATTCTTTTGAAGTATTATTTACTTTTAACTCTTTATAATTGTAACTTCCTAGATATAGATGCCCTTAAACTGGTGCTCCGTAATCGGTTGGTCATATGGCCTCAAGTGCATTTCCCTGAATGTTAGAGGTTGTCGACTAGTAGAAAGGGTCTAGGATGTGATCGGAAAGAACTTATTCCCTCATTGTAAGAGTGTAACAAAATGGAACAATAATAAACAATATCATAAATACTAAATACCATACATCTAAAACAAATTACTTGAAACTGATAAGATAAATAACTAAGCATCATTCCTTACAAAAGATGACGCAACATGTTATGTTCTAAGGAAATAACCAAAATATGTACACTACAGGAATCCAAAATATATGTTTCAAAATAAAATAAAAATAAAAAAAGGAAACTAAGAAGAATTGTAATCCTCAACTCAGTCTTGTGCTCTCCGACTCCTAAAATGTATCCTAAGTGCCTGTAGAAGTGTGTTTTCCATTATCAACACCTGCAACAATATAAATTGTTTAGGCCCAAAAGCATGACCCAAACAGAGTATGAGAAATAAATCCTAGTAAGTAACCTTCCATGAACTATGCCTATATGATAGTCAGTATATGAAATAGGTAGTGTACAAAAATGAAAAGTCATAAACTTGGAAGTACTCAAAAGTAAACAATACTACAAGTACTGTTTTCCATTTTCATTCATTATGTTCAGTTCAAAAATTCAATTACATTGAATTATATATTTCTTGAGATCTGTACTAATCTCATCAATCCCCCATATATATGATTATCAATAGACACCTCAGAAAGATATCTAAACTTTTAATGGGAAGACTGAATCAAAGTTTGTTCTTTGGCTTGGCAGATGCGTCGTAAGTCATTCCATTTCAACATTAAACTAAACATATTTTATAAAGGCATAGAAAAACCCAACCTTCAGGCATAACCAATCCTCACCCACAATCATAACAAATCCTTTCCCTAAATCATAACAAATCCTCGCCTGCAGTCATAACAAATCATTGCCTACAAGCATAATAGTCGAAACCATTTGAGCCAAGTAAATAATCATTTCATCATAATAAAAAACACATGTAAATTAAATTATTACATGGTTAACATAATAAAAATCACATGGGAATCATATATAATAAGAAAAAGTGAATTACACTATCACATGTCTTAAAAAATAATAGTTCTAACATGGGAAAAAGGGGGGAAACACCAATACCAATCCCTTAATCCCCCCAATTTCAATTTAACCCAATTGAAATCCCATTATAATTCAATTTTATTTAACAACCTAGATCGGGTAAAACAAGACCTGACTCAATTGAAACCTTGGCCAAATGGACATAAATAACAGTTTAAGGGAAATGAACCCATGGGGTGGCCCTAATTCAAGGAAATCAACATTACATGTGAATAATAACACATAGTCAAATACCTAAACATCATTAGGCAATAACATGGGTAGAAAAATCAAATTAACACCAAAAAATGGATTCATGACACTATGGCACATATATTCATCTAAACAATTAACGAGAGGCACAAGACCACCTACCTCGTACTTGTACGACTCTCCTCATCCAGTGTCGGGATTTGATTCCAGATAGAACATACAAGATCAACAAAATGAGGAGAAATTATCAATATCATATAATTTTGTCGATAGAAAAAGTCATGAATAATGACTCAAGGTGAATTGAGAGCTTATTTATTGGTTTTAAACACCTCCAATGACGATCAAATCAGAATTTCTATGGAGATTCGGGGAAAAATTCTTCTTCTGGTGTGCTGCTCATCGAACTCAGATGAGCCCTTTGTCTTTTTTCTCAAAAACAATGCTACTGATAAATTTAAACAAAAAAAATAAAATTACACAGCCTGTACTTGAAACTACATATTGTGTCAGTATAATTTTTGGCCAAACCATTATATGGTTGCGTACTAGGATTACATGTTGTGTCTCCCTTTATACATAACGTGTACTTATAAGTACGTTGTGTGTAGTCTGTAGTCACATCATCTAATATTCCTGCAACCCATCCTTGACCTTTTTTATCCCATTTTCATAAGTAAAAATTGAAAAGGAAAGATTATTACTTCCAAGGATGAACCAGGTTATTACAAACTTCTCCCTTAAAGAAATGCATCCTCGAATTTTCCTTCCAAGGGTGGTGAGGAAATATTTATGAACAGCTCCAGTCACTATGATTTCACATCAACCTCACTCTTCTACATCTCGTCATGTACTCAGTCATGATTCCATTGCACCTGTACTAGAGGAACTGACCGACATTGGATAAATTTCAGGCTACAATCTACATTACGAATCAACTTCTCCTCAAAGGACACATCAACCTGAATCTCAACCTTCTCACGCTAAAAAACGTAGACAGGCCTGAGTGATAGTAGGGAAGTTGAGATACATGAAATAAATCATGCATGGATCGGTACCTATAAGGTAAATTCAACTAATGGGAAACTGGACCAACCCTTTCTAGAATCTCAAACAGCCTGGAATATCTCAATGAAAGCTTACCTTTCCTCTCGATCCTCTTAGACCCCAACCTCAATGCAACACGTAGGAAAACATTATACCTGGCCTCAAACTCCAAAGTTTGTTTGCGGTGATCAACATAAGACTTCTAAATAGACTACATAGTATCCATATAATTCTGAATCAACTGGACTTTCTCATAATTCTCCTTCACAAGACGTAGTCCTAGTAAAGGTGTCTCATCTGCCTCCACCCAGCACAGGGGTGATTGGTATGGAATACCGTACAAATCCCCATAAGGTTCCATCTCTATAGTTACCTGAAAACTGTTATTGTAGAAAAATTCAACCAGGCGAATATGCTTCTCCCAAGATCCCCCAATGTCTAGAATGCATTCTCATAGCATGTCCTCCAGCACCTATAATGTAATCTCTGATTGGAAATCATTATGAGGGTGGTATGTTGTACTCAGAAGCACCTGTGTACCCAGCACACTATGAAAACTTTTCCAGAAATGAGTCATAAAGCAGGCGTCCCTATCTGAAATAATGAAATGAGGGACCCCATGAAGTTGTACAACCTCACAAATATACAGATTCCCAAGCTCATCAATACTGAAGGTCTCCTTGATCGGCAAGAAGTGAGTGACCTTCTTAAGTCTATCAACCACCACCCACACAATATCGTTGAATTTGGGACACATCAGTAACCCAGTCACAAAATCCATCCCGACATTATCTCAAGTTTACTCTAGAATAGATAACTATTGTAAAATCCTGGATAGCCTATGATGTTCCACCTTCACCTGCTGATAGGTGGAACACCTCGTAACAAAACCATCGACCTATCTCTTCATACCCGGCCACCTATACAGATGGCCCAAGACATGGTACATCTTAGTAAATCTAGGAATCACTACCCAAGATGAAGCATGAAACTCCTTCATCAACTCCCTGTGTATGACCATTGGAAAAAAGACATGTCGATGGATATGAAATATGTCATCATCACTTACCATCCAACGAGGAGGTGGATCCTCACCTACTACACTCTCCCACTAGACTAGGCCCTCAGAATCTGATAGCTACCTTATCCTCACTCTATAAATGAGGGTAGAAGTCAGAGCTAAAGAAGACAATATATTCTTTCCTTGACTATCATGAACCTCCAAATGCATTTTAGAGAACAATGACATAAGTTTTCACTCACCACTAACCCCATCCACTACCTATATCCAAGTCCTTCTACTGAAAGCATCAGATTTCCCTTCCCATGTGTGTATGCAAGCTCAAAATCAAAATACTTGAGGTATTCCACCCACCTTCTCCATCTCAAGTTCAGTTCATACTGAGTAAAGATGTATTTGAGTCTTTTGTGTTCTGTTTACACTACAAAATTCTCTCCAAGTAAATATTATCTCCAACAGCGCAATGCATGTACAGCAGCTTCTAACTCCAAATCATTTGTAGGGTAATTCCTCTTGTGAGGCCTCAACTGCCGAGACCTGTATGCCATGACTCAATCTTCCTACATCAATACTACCCCCAGCTCAATACCTAAATATTCAAAGTAGACTGTAAAACTCTTTCCCTTCTTTGGAAGTATTATTACTGGTGTAGATGTCAGTCTCTACTTCATCTCCTGAAAGGTTGTCTCACAATAATCCTACCACAAAAACTTCACACACTTCTTAGTCGATCCTCTCAACAGCACTACTAAGCATGAGAAATTCTATATAAAATTTATACAGTATTCAGGTAGCCTAAGAAACTCTATATGTCAAACAGGTTCTTGGTTTGTTCCTAGGAAACTACTACCATAACCTTCTTTGGGCCCACAGACACTCTTGTCTCCGAGATGATGTGAGCTTGGAAGTGAATTTCATCCATAAAAAAGTGCCTCTTTGTGATCATAGCATATAATTGATGCTATCTCAGGGTATTCAAAAATATCTCAAGATGGTTGTCATGGTTGTGTTGATTGTCTGAATACACCAAGATATCATCCATGAAAACCACCATAAAAGAATCCCAGTAAGGATGGAACACTCAATTTATCTGCACCATAAAAACTAATGGAACATTTGTGAGACCGAACGACATATCCAGATACTCATATAGACCATACTTGCTACGAAACATGGTACTATGTATTTATATAGGTCGTACACATACCTGGTGACAACTGGATCTCAAAATTGATCTTAGAGAATACCTAATATTCATGGAAATGATCAAAAAGATCATCTATTCGCAACAGAGGATACTGGTTCTTAACCGTCAACTAGTTCAATTTCCAATAATCCATTCATAGCCTGAGGGTACCATCCACCTTTTTGCAAAAATTACTGGTGAACCCCATGGATAATTACTGTTTCGGATAAACCCCTATGCCTCCAAGTCCTATAGTTGCATCTAGATCTCTCGCAACTTAGTCATATCCATCCTATAAGGAGGAATGGATATCGTTGCAGCTCTAGGTACAAGCTTTATAGAAAACTCTACCTCTCTCACTGGTGGTAGTCCTAAAAATTCATCTAGAAAGATGTCCCTAAAATGATCAACCAATGGAAGGAAATATTTCAGACATGTCCCTTGTCATCTCGATAGAGACTCACAATCTAGGATTTCATTTCACCCAACCCATGGTGCTAGGGTCCAACTATACCTTCTTGGGAATCCCATTCAACATTGTGTAGAATCAATCTTCTCTCTGGTGATGTGAAACTCACTCGGCAGAGATAACAATCGAAAAAGGCTTGAAAAGTGACCAACCATTCCATTCCGAGAATGACATCAAAGCATGTCATCTCTAACACATATAGATCCCATAATAAATGAAACCCACCAACCTCGATGGGGAACTCCTTACACTGATTCACACATATATATCTTATAATAAGTGACACCCATGGACACAACCACCACCTCGCCCTAAACATCCTGACATATTTCAATTCCTTAACTGGTTAGAATATATTTTCCCTACTCCTCAAAGTGGAGTCAATATAGAACCTCTTTCACAAGATAGTGGTGGAAACACCTAGTTGAAGTGCTGTAAATGGCCCATCTTGCTGCAATCTTGGCACTCGACTAGTTCCATCAGGCATTGTGGTCTCATATCCCCAGCTCTACCACACTAGTAGAACCTTTCCTAGCTACTGCAAGAAACATTCTGACTACTCGTATCCCCACGAGAAAGATCCATACGACACTTCTTTCTCTGGGTCGAGATAGTACCTGATCTCCGTGTCAAACCACCCTGGTTTGAAACTCCATATTCCTATAGGTTATTCTCGGTAATTATATCCCGATTCATGATGTTATATACAGAAGAAAACCTAAAAATGTTCACCTACGATCAGATGTCGTACCTGATACCATCCTCGAATCACTTAGCCCTCAATGTCTCATCACCCATAAGAATAGGTTTGAATATCTAAAATTCAGTGAAACGGGCAGAGTAGTCCATCACTAAGATATTTTAATGCTCCAGATGCATAAACTCTTTGGATCTATTATCCCTTAGCATCTCAAGAAAATAATAGTCATAGACGACCATCTGATAATCTCCCCATTCCATGACCCGATGAAGCTTTGTCTAAGTGGTAACATCCCACCACCTTATGGATGAATCACACTGCATATAAGTCACGAGCATAAAACTCCTCTCAAGAGGAATTTATAGATTCTTGAAGATTTTAATAATTGAATTCATCCCTAACTCTACAGATTTTGGTTCATCATCCCCTAAAAATGTTGGCAGATGCTGCTGTTAGAATACACATGTTAGTTCTGTCATAGACATGGCAGGATGAGGTGCTCCTTGGACGGTCTATATAAATATCATGAAGCCTTCACAGAATTGTGTATCCACAATTGTTTTTGGTACAATAGTTGTTGTTTCATTAGGAACATCTTTAGGATCCTCTAGTAGACCATGGCATACCACCTCTAGGGTATGATCATTGACACACTCTTGGCATACAAGTGGAGATCATCGTGGAGGCATGACTCTTTAAGGTCAATCACAAACCTCTGTTCTAGATCCTGATCAAGGTTCACAGTTCAAGTTCACAACAACCATACAAGAGAATAAAACCATAATAGGTCACCAAAAGATCAATACACATCATATAGAAACAATACACAATGTGTACCCTCAAACTTCTACCTGAACGTGTACTTACATCATTCTGGGCATGTAAACATCCCATGTACATGATTTGTCAGTCAGACACCTGGTGTGTACTCATGTTCCTCATCCTTTCCATGTACTTCAACATGGCCAAAGTCACACGGGGTCTACCTAAGCAAAACTACATGGTTATTATCTAAGGTACACAGCATGTTCTAATCAAAACTAAACCACCCATGTTTTCTATCACATGGTGGGTTACATAGTCATCTACCAAATAGAGTTTACATTAGGAACAAGATGTGTACATGAAAAATTTATTTCTTCTTGAACAAAATAACACATGGTGTGTGTTCATAAGACCAAACATCGTGTTGTCTGGGATTCTAGATCGTAAGCCTCACAAACTTCCCAAGAACCCTAGTTTTTGAAAAATAAAGTAATGGTGTTCCAAATTCCGATCTGTGGGATCCCATACTACCCACGAATAAAATTTTGGCATCTATGTATAGCGCATAACAATATAATTTATATCTCATTTCCAAAATGTAATCCAGCAAATTCTGATCTAAGAGGGCCCATAATCCTCAAGGTCCAGAGTATGGCACCCATCCAATTCAACCATAATGTGTACCAATACACTAATCACAATAGAAGGCATATCTATCATAGTATCTATCACAATATCATGCATATCTAGTGCAAAATAAATCACAAAAGCATGAAATTAGTAATTCTATCTAAATGGCATGGCAAGAATGCATGACATGTGATTTTAGAAAAGTGTGTATATGATGCATGAGATTTCATACCCTCATCTCATTGGGTTCCAATAAAATAAAACCACAATAATATAAATAATAATAGTACAAAACAAGTGTGTCACCCAATAGTTAAATTTAATCAACTATAACAACACAAAATCCAAAAATTGCAAGTCAATTCAAGGAAATTTTGATTTTCCCTGTATATGAGGTAGATACTTCTAAGAACATCCTAAAAAATACCATTGAATCTATTTCTATTACTCTTTTCACCAAATAATAAATCAAACCAGAACAAAAACCCTCTGATACCACTTTGTAATGTCCCAGATCCAGATTCCACTGAAATGGTGCTCTGTTCCCAATTGGTCACATGGCCTTAACCACTTTTCCAAAAATGCTAGAGGCTACCGAGTATAAGTGAGGGCCTAGGGTGTGATAGTGGAAAAAATATTACCTCATTGGTAGAGTATAACACAGTATAATAACAATATAAAATAGTAGAAATAGTAAATACCATACAACTAAAACAAACAATGTAAAAATGATAAGATAAATAACCATGAATCATTACAGACAAAAGATAATGCACCATGTTATGTTTTATGAAAATAGAAAAAATAGGTAAACTATAGGAATCCACAAAATATGTTCCAAAAGAAAAAAAATAAACTAAGGAAACTAAAAATCATTGTAAGCCTTCGCTCAGTCCCATGCTCTCTGGATCCTAAACATCATCTCAAGTACCTGTAGAAGGGTGCTTTACCTAATCAACACTTACAATAATATAATCTCTTTGGGCCCAAAATCATGCCCCAAATAGGGTGTGAGAAATAAATCATGTAACACCCCGAGCTTCCACGATACGCTTCTCATTCAATAAAGCAATAGCTTGCATTGTACGCAACTTCGAGTTCTAAAACAACACGACTAATCAAAGTAGCCGTTATGAATAGTAATAACCACTTTTTAAAATTATAGAAATTTTATATTTCAAAATGGACTTCATTTTTGTATTCGTAATATCGAAATTAGCCTATGTTGAATTTTTGGTATTTTTCTGAGAACTTCTAATTTTTTATGAATTGTCAAAAATACTTAAAAACAAATTTTTTAATCAAAATAATTTATAGTGATAAATTATAATATTTAGTGGTTTTAAAGTATAATTAGAATATATTTTTACCATTTTATCCAATGGTGGTCATTAGAATTAATTTAACATTGAAATTGGACATAAACAAATGTCAATCTTTTGATATAAATTGTTTCTTAAAAACACGCTATTTGTTGTGACAGCGGGAATTAATTATAAAATTAATTAATGCAACTTATATGTTTGGAATTTTTTAAAATAGACATCATTTTTGAATTCGGAATATCAATTATATCTTAGGGTGAAATTTTGGCATTGTTCTGAAAAACTTCAATTTTTGATGAATAGTGAAACCACTAAGTGGTAGTTAAATAACTGATTTTTCGTTTAAATGAAATATTACCACTTCTGTGATTTGATTTTAAAAAATCTGACATACATGGTTGTCATTAAGAAGTAAAATGTGGTTCAATGAGATTAAAATAATTTTCTGGTGAATAGTAACTTTTAAGTTCTTAATCGCGATTAGAGGTAATTAGTGTAGTTTAAGGTAAAAAAAATGTTTTAATAATATGATATGAGCTTGACACTTGTCCTACTCCTATTGGATGAGTCATGGCCGACCAAGACAACCCATGGGTCAACTTGGGGACCCCATGGAGCCACTTTAGTTGGAAAATGACATTAATATATATTTATTTAATGTTAAAGTTAAATTGACACAAACATGAGTTGTTTTACTAAAACAGTTTTTAAGTGGGGTTACACAAGTCCAAATTTTGACTATAAATATTCATTAGAAATCTAAAAAGATTTCCAACATCATAGTATTTTTTTTATAATTAAATAAATTAAATTATTTATGACATCATTATGATGCAGCGATGACCTCATTATTTAACGATTTTAATAAAATGAAAAGATAATGTAAATTCCAAGTCTTACACTTGTCCAAAGACTATTGGATGGGTAGATTTCGAACCCTTATCACCTTAGCCACGAATTATATAAGTTTGGGACCTTTAGAATCCCAAAAGCATTGTGTAATAATGTAACATTTCAATCTTTCCAAAAGAGCCCCTCCTCTCCACTTATAAAAGGCCCCCAACTCTACCACCTCATTCACACTTTCAAGCCATTTGACTCGGCCAACCTCTGCCCAAATACTCTCCCAACTTCCCCCTATTACTCCTAGAAGCCTCACTTTGGGCAGAACTCTTATCAAGGAAGCCTTTGGCTCAAATCAAAAAGAGTTACCCGATTTTGAGGTAATGTCTTCTCTAATGTTGTTTTGGTTTATTTTTCTTCTCCAACCCCCTAAACTCTTGTTATTCATTGCTTTTGTAACAACACCAGTATCGTAAATATACTAGTATGTTGTTATAAGAAGTATTAGAGCTACACTTACACACACCTACATCTAATGGTTAATGAACATACGGTTTCTGTGGATGGCGAATTTCTGCCTCACGAAATGATGATTGTTCAACACTCATATAACACCTTCAAAGGTGGCCATTAAGATGTCACTATTTTTATATATGATATATAATATGTTTATGTTTTACTTATGCTTATGTATTTATCATTTATGGCATACTTTATGATTTCCATTATGGGTAAAACGCGATAATTTCATTTTAGGAAGTGCGGACTACCGCCCCCTCAAAGTGATGTGAATCCTTAATGCCATATGTGGGATGTATAAAGGATGGAGTAAATGATATTATATATGATATTATACTGGAACTATATTATACCTTTATATAATTATGATTTCATTCCATTAAATATGAAATAGAAATGAAAGTAGCGTTCATGCGTACGTACGGCTTACCGTCTCCATGAACGGTGCATTTCATTTCTTACCTCTAAATGTTACGTAATATTATAAATGAATGTATATACTGGATATATATTACATATATGACATATAAATCATGAATATAATTCTGGAGATAATGGATATTCTACCACATAAACAACTTGTAATTATAAGAAGTTTATTGTTGACTCAAGTACCAAAGATCGACAAAACGACCGTTATTAACTTAAATAATTACATAATGTTCATATCATTGTAATAAGTGATATAAAAAGGATAATGAAATTGGAAATGGTTCTTAATAAGGTAGATATTAACTCTAGTTTATTATTCAGGAGGTTAAAGAACGGTTGAGTCAAGTCAGACACAAGGTAAGGGAACTTCTTAACCCAACTTCCATTCTTTGGGTTAATCTCCTACTTTCAAATTATGTCATGATGTTATTATGTCCTATTTTGTATTTTTACTTTATTTATGTGTACCTATAGTGAATACACATAATAGATCTATTTTATTTTAAAAATGATCTTTTTAAGGACTTCGTCTCAATCTCCTTTCATTAAGGTATATTTGGTTTTATACACAACTTTCTTTTATACGGTGTATAAACCCCTTTGACTTTTACATTTATTCAAGAGGAATCTTTTTTACACGAAGCGTTTTGCTAAACGACAAGAGGGAATGTTTTTCTTTTTGTACTTATGTGGCGACAACGACTTCTCTGCTGCCGTGACCATTATTTGAGTTTCGGCTTCCTCTACAAGCCAACATTTTTTTTAATGAAAAATAAATACAAAGTTTTAACTTTCTTTTATTTTGGTATTTAAAATGGTTTTGAAAGCGTTTTTATTATATCAATGTGTTGTATTGATATCTTGTGATTGAAATGTGGAAATGTTATGTTTCCTTTATGCATGTTTTATGTGATATGATTATGTTATGGTTTATGATATGTTTAAACCTATTCATATGAGGAATGTATTGGACTTAATAAGTGACGGGTGGAGCCCGCTATAGCTCCTCGATGCATCGGTAGGTCTCATGAGACAACTAGATGTGGAATTGGCTGAGGCCATTTCCCAATTTGATTTATGGTTTTGGCCGAGGCCTTAATCATTTTAGACGTCTTGGCCGAGGCCTTGACAAAATGTTTCAGAATGTCCGGCATTATACATTCCCTCATTATGAAAGTGGTTATTGTTATTGCATGTGATTATTCGTCTAGTAGAATATCCATGTGAGTAAGTAATGGCATTATTTTATTTTACTTTTTCTATATTATGCTGAAGTTCAAGTTCAATAAGGCTTTTGTTTTAGTTATACATTGCCTTAAATGCTTATGTTTTCTTATAAAAGCTTCGGCAATATTGTTATCCTTACTGAGCATCTGAGCTCACCCCTTTCAATGTTTTAATATTTTCCAGGATGTGAAGAAGTATTTTATGAATGACCTGTAGGGATTGTGAGAAGAGGATATGAGGGTGGACTATGGAGACTTTGTTATTGTAGTTTTTCACTTTATGATGTAATGTAACGTTTACGAATGTATCTAGTGTTTCCAAGGCTACTAAACTAATCGGTCTTTCGAGACTTGATCTTTTGTGATCATGCCAATGTTACGAAGTAATGCACCGACTCTGGGTAGCTGGGGTCGGGGCGTTACAGTTGGTATCAGAGGCATTTTAGTACTAACCTTGGAAGCTAGATTTAGATAAACTCTGATTAGAGCACATAGCCCGAAGATAGACTTTGAGGATTAGTATAGAAGAACTTCCTAGAATTTTGTTATTGTAGAGATTTTGTGAGTTTTCCGAGCAATACATCCTTGTCTGGATACGAGCAGGTAGAGGCGGCTCTGGCACAGATGTACCTAGGGGTAAAACCCGAAAACACCGCTTTGAGCTAGACTCGAACGGGAACTGGTGCACGACAATGGGCATTGCTGTACTCTTGGTTACAACACTCTCGGGGGATATGCTTAGGATAATTCTTATTTTCTTTACAAACCACTATTAAGGGTTATGAGTATATACTTCCTCAAAGAAAAAATTTCTTTTTATGATTATGGATTATATCCATAAATAGTTAAATTTATGTTAAGTGTTTTATAAGTATGGGATTATTTATTTTGATTCATAAACTAATCTAGTTTATGCCATTTTTTAGAAATGGCGCCTAGTGGAAGGAATGGAAACCGTATCAATGCACGCACTCCGTGTAGGGATTTCCCTCCTGCTCAAGATAATTATGGTGGAGCTAGTGATACAACTGGTTCTGATCAGCTTCTCAACGTACTGGGACAACTCACGCAGGTTATGAATAATAACCTTACTCGTATGGAGCACCCTGATCCGCAACGTGGAGGATCAATGTTAGACCGCTTCATGAGGCAACAACCACCAATATTTAATGGGGGTACAAATACATTAGAAGCTGAGCAATGGATAAACTCCTTAGAGAAAATATTCCACGCCTTGGGGAGTAGTGAAAGGGAAAAGGTTATCATGGTAGTTTACCGCCTCACTGGAGATGCTGATCAATGGTGGTCATTGATTCAAAACATGAAAGAAGATGATGAAGTATCAAATATGGAATGGAGGGAGTTCAAAGATCTGTTTTTAGAAAAATACTTCCCTCGTGACCATCGAGCAGATATGGAAAGGCAATTTCTGAGTCTGAGGCAGAAGGCGGATGAGAATGTCGCAAAGTATGAGGCTAACTTTACAAGGTTAGCGAGGCATGCTGCCAATTATATACGTAACCCAAGGAGTAAGATTGATCGTTTCTTTGATGGGTTAAAACCATTTCTCCGTCGAGCTTTAGTATCACAATCCTTCTCATCATACAAAGATATTGTCTCATGTGCTATCAAGATAGAAAAGGAATTCTCTAAGTCTTATGACAACAAAGTAAAGCAAGAGAAGAAGAGAACGGGAGAACAAGAGGAAAATAAAGGGAAAAAGGGAAAGAAGGATTTTCCATTATGTTATAATTGTGGGAAGAATCACCCTGGTACGTGCCTAAAAGGAATGGGAGTTTGTTATAAATGTGGAGAAAAGGGTCACCAGGCTCGTGATTGCAAGGGAAAGAAAGAGGCTATCAAAGTTGAATGCCACAATTGTAGGGAAATGGGGCATTATGCAAATGAATGTCCTAAGCGTCAAGGAAACTTGCCTCAGAAAAGGCCAAGGGATCAAGGCCAATATTATGCTGTGACTACAGTTGAAGCGGAATAATTAATGTATTGGTGCTTTTGGACTCAAGGATTATATTCTGGTTATAAGAATAATGTGATACATATAAAGATTGTACTGCAATACTTTTTGATTAAGGTAATACGATGAAGGTAATTATATTTTTAGTATGTGACAATAAGAGAAACTTTACTTTGTTTGGGGAATCTGATAAATTGATTTTGGAATTAAGAGACCTTTTAGAGAAAGTCTGGACAGAGGTATTTTGGATAACTATAAAGGTTGGAGTATATTAAGTTGATCTTTGGATAGTATTGTTTAAGGTTAAAAAAATTTATGAAGATTATTTTTGGAATATTATGATACTATAGTTTTAGGAAAAGGACAACATGCAGGGTGGGGCATAACCCGTTGCGTCGGACAAAGTTGCAGGAATCGAACCCACAATCATAGTGATACAGGCCTTTATTTCCTACCACTAGCCTACAGGAAGTCCCTGGTTATTACAAAATAATTTTACTAATCTAAATGGTATGTGTTAACATTTGGAACCTTATACAATTAGGATAAGTATAATATTTTTGAGTTCTATTATCTTTTTGAGTGAAAGATGAGTTGAAGGTTGAAACTCTAATTTTCAAGCATAAATATATATATACCTATCCCTTATTCAATGAATAAATTAATTCTTAAACTTTAGTAAAGGGATATTAAAACAAAAAAATGTGTTATCCTAATACCTTATGTCTTGTTGAACTGATGATATTTTAAATCAACATAGATTGAAGGCTTTGAGGCCCTCAATTTGACAGTTGATTGTAATTGATGACCTCAATCACTCCCTACAAATATTTAGGTTTTTCCTCCAATTATATGTCTCTAATTTCCACCAATGTTCTCCTAATCGAGATCATAATTGGGTGGTGACTTTTTCATTTCCCTTTCCCTCTTATTAAGGCTAAATTTTATTAATCTTATTTCCGATGTGGGTTTTCCTCAAAGGTATTTTCTCTTTTCAACCTTTTATTTTAAAAGAAAAATTTCAAATTGCGAGGACGCAATTTATTGAAGGAGGGGAGAATGTAACACCCCGAGCTTCCACGATACGCTTCTCATTCAATAATGCAATAGCTTGCATTGTACGCAACTTCGAGTTCTAAAACAACGCGACTAATCAAAGTAGCCGTTATGAATAGTAATAACCACTTTTTAAAATTATAGAAATTTTATATTTCAAAATGGACTTCATTTTTGTATTCGTAATATCGAAATTAGACTATGTTGAATTTTTGGTATTTTTCTGAGAACTTCTAATTTTTTATGAATTGTGAAAAATACTTAAAAACAACTTTTTTAATCAAAATAATTTATAGTGATAAATTATACTATTTAGTGGTTTTAAAGTATAATTAGAATATATTTTTACCATTTTATCCAATGGTGGTTATTATAATTAATTTAACATTGAAATTGGACATAAACAATTGCCAATCTTTTGATATAAATTGTTTCTTAAAAACACGCTATTTGTTGTGACAGCGGGAATTAATTATAAAATTAATTAATGCAAATTATATGTTTGGAAATTTTTAAAATAGACATCATTTTGGAATTCGTAATATCAATTATAGCTTAGGGTGAAATTTTGGCATTGTTCTGAAAAACTTCAATTTTTGATGAATAGTGAAAGCACTAAGTGGTAGTTAAGTAACTGATTTTTCGTTTAAATGAAATATTACCACTTCTGTGATTTGATTTTAAAAAATCCTACATACATGGTTTTCATTAAGAAGTAAAATGTGGTTCAATGAGATTAAAATAATTTTTTGGTGAATAGTAACTTTTAAGTTCTTAATCACGATTAGAGGTAATTAGTGTAGTTTAAGGTAAAAACAATGTTTTAATAATATGATATGAGATTGACACTTGTCCTACTCCTATTGGATGAGTCATGGCCGACCAAGACAACCCATGGGTCAACTTGGGGACCCCATGGAGCCACTTTAGTTGGAAAATGACATTAATATATATTTATTTAATGTTAAAATTAAATTGACACAAACATGAGTTGTTTTACTAAAACAGTTTTTAAGTGGGGTTACACAAGTCCAAATTTTGACTATAAATATTAATTAGAAAGATAAAAAGATTTCCTACATCATAGTATTTTTTTATAATTAAATAAATTAAATTATTTATGACATCATTATGATGCAGCGATGACCTCATTATTTAACGATTTTAATAAAATGAAAAGATAATGTAAAATCCAAGGCTTACACTTGTCCAAAGACTATTGGATGGGTATATTTCGAACCATTATCACCTTAGCCACGAATTATATAAGTTTGGGACCTTTATAATCCGAAAAGCATTGTGTAATAATGTAACATTTCAATCTTTCCAAAAGAGCCCCTCCTCTCCACTTATAAAAGGCTCCCACCTCTACCACCTCATTCACACTTTCAAGCCATTTGGCTCGGCCAACCTCTGCCCAAATACTCTCCCAACTTCCCCCTATTACTCCTAGAAGCCTCACTTTGGGCAGAACTCTTCTCAAGGAATCCTTTGGCTCAAATCAAAAAGAATTACCCGATTTTGAGGTAATGTCTTCTCTAATGTTGTTTTGGTTTATTTTTCTTCTCCAACCCCCTAAACTCTTTTTATTAATTTCTTTTGTAACAACACCAGTATCCTAAATATACTATTATGTTGTTATAATAAGGATTCGAGCTACACTTACACACACCTACATCTAATGGTTAATGAACATACGGTTTCTGTGGATGGCGAATTTATGCCTCACGAAACGATGATTGTTCAACACTCATATAACACCTTCAAAGGTGGCCATTAAGATGTCACTATTTTTATATATGATATATAATATGTTTATGTTTTACTTATGCTTCTGTATTTCTCATTTATGGCATACTTTATGATTTCTATTATGGGTAAAACGCGATAATTTCATTTTAGGAAGTGCGGACTACTGCCCCCTCAAAGTGATGTGAATCGTTAATGCCATATGTGGGATGTATAAAGGATGGAGTAAATGATATTATATATGATATTATACTGGAACTATATTATAACTTTATATAATTATGATTTCATTCCATTAAATATGAAATAGAAATGAAAGTAGCGTTCATGCGTACGTACGGCTTACCGTCTCCATGAACGGTGCATTTCATTTCTTACCTCTAAATGTTACGTAATATTATAAATGAATGTATATACTGGATATATATGACATATATGACATATAAATCATGAATATAATTCTTGAGATAATGGATATTCTACCACATAAACAACTTGTAATTATAAGAAGTTTATTGTTGACTCAAGTACCAAAGATCGACAAAACGACCGTTATTAACTTAAATAATTACATAATGTTCATATCATTGTAATAACTGATATAAAAAGGATAATGAAATTGAAAATGGTTCTTAATAAGGTAGATATTAACTCTAGTTTATTATTCAGGAGGTTAAAGAATGGTTGAGTCAAGTCAGACACAAGGTAAGGGAACTTCTTAACCCAACTTCCATTCTTTGGGTTAATCTCCTACTTTCAAATTATGTCATGATGTTATTATTTCCTATTTTGTTTTTTTACTTTATTTATGTGTACCTATAGTGAATACACATAATAGATCTATTTTATTTTAAAAATTATCTTTTTAAGGACTTCGTCTCAATCTCCTTTCATTAAGGTATATTTGGTTTTATACACAACTTTCTTTTATACGGTGTATAAACCCCTTTGACTTTTACGTTTATTCAAGAGGAATATTTTTTATACGAAGCGTTTTGCTAAACGACAAGAGAGAATATTTTTCTTTCCGTACTTATAAGGCGACAATGACTTCTCTGCCGTCGTGACCATTATTTGAGTTTCGGCTTCCTCTACAAGCCATCATTTTTTTAAATGAAAAATAAATACAAAGTTTTAACTTTCTTTTATTTTGGTATTGAAAATGGTTTTGAAAGAGTTTTTATTATATCAATGTGTTGTATTGATATCTTGTGATTGAAATGTGGAAATGTTATGTTTCCTTTATGCATGTTTTATGTGATATGATTATGTTATGGTTTATGATATGTTTAAACCTATTCATATGAGGAATGTATTGGACTTAATAAGTGACGGGTGGAGCCCGCTATAGCTCCTCGATGCATCGGTAGGTCTCATGAGACAACTAGACGTGGAATTGGCCGAGGCCCTTTCCCAATTTGATTTATGGTTTTGGTCGAGGCCTTAATCATTTTAGACGTCTTGGCCGAGGCCTTGACAAAATGTTTCAGAATGTCCGGCATTATACATTCCCTCATTATGAAAGTGGTTATTGTTATTGCATGTGATTATTCGTCTAGTAGAATATCCATGTGAGTAATGAATGGAATTATTTTATTTTACTTTTTCCATATTATGTTGTAGTTCAAGTTCAATAAGGCTTTTGTTTTAGTTATACATTTCCTTAAATGATTATGTTTTCTTATAAAAGCTTCCGCAATATTGTTATCCTCACTGAGCATCTGAGCTCACCCCTTTCAATGTTTTAATATTTTCCAGGATGTGAAGAAGTATTTTATGAATGACCTGCAGGGATTGTGAGAAGAGGATATGAGGGTGGACTATGGAGACTTTGTTATTGTAGTTTTTCACTTTATGATATAATGTAACGTTTACGAATGTATCTAGTGTTTCCAAGGCTACTAAACTAATCGGCCTTTCGAGACTTGATCTTTTGTGATCATTCCAATGTTACGAAGTAATGCACCGACTCTGGGTAGCTGGGGTTGGGGTGTTACAAATCCCAGTTATAAACCACTCATGATCTGTGCCTATCTGTCAGTGAGTATATTCAAAAGGTAGTGTACAAAAAAGAAATGTTTTAAACTAGGAAGTACTCAAAAGTAAACAATCCTAAAAAAGCCTATTTTTCATTTTCATTCAGTATGTTTAGTTAAACTACTCAATTACATTGAATTATATATGTCTATAGATCTGGAATAAACTTATCAATCCCCTATAAAAAGGATGCTCAATAGATTCCTCAGAAAGATATCTAAATAAGTAAAGTGAAGAACCAATCCAACCTTCTACTTTGTCTTGGAAAACGCATCACAAGTCATTCCATTTCAACATTCAATTCAAAATATTTCCCACAGGTACAGAAAAAAAACCCTCCTGTAAGAATAACTAATCCTCTCCCACAGGCACAACAAATCCTCTCTTGTAGGAATAACAAATCCTCACACATAGGCATTACAAATCCTCACTTGTAGGCATAAAATTCAAACAGGGTTGATCCAAGTATATCATTATTTTATCATAAGATACAACACATGTAAATGAAACTATTACATGGTTAACAGAATAAAAACTCACATGGTTATCATATATAACAAGCAAAAAAGTTAATTAAACTACCCCAAGGATTAAACAATAATAGGCATAACATGGGGAAAAGGGGAAAACACAAATCCCAATCCTTTAATCTATCCAATTTCAATTTAACCCAATTTTAATACCATTATATTTTGATTCATTTTATAAAATCACAAATAGGGAAAAAAAGGCTTTCATCATAGGAAACATAGGCCAGACGGCCATAAATGAAAATTTAAGAGAAACGCACCCATGGGGTGGCCCTAATTCAAGGAAATTAGTATTATTCATGAATAATAACACAAATTTAATTACCTAAACATCATTTGGAAATAACACTGGTCAAAGATAAATCAAAGTGACACCAAAAAATGGGCACACAAAACTTCAACACATATATTCATCTCTAAAATTAATGATAGGCACAAGGTCACCTACTATATACTCGTACGACTCACCTCATCTAGTGTTAGGCTTTGATTCAAGATATAACAAAGTATATCTACAAAATGAGGTAAAACGATCAAGTTTCGATAACTTTTTCAAGATAAAAAAATCATGAAGACTGGCTTATGAGGAATTGAGATCCAAATTATTGGGTTCGAATGCCTCCAACAGTGATCGAATCGGAGTTTGGATGGATATTCAGGAGGAAATTCTTCCTCCAGAGTGCTGCTCATCGAACCCAGATAAGACAGCTATCCGTTTTCAAAAAAAGAATGCTTATGCCAGATTTATCCAAAAAAGAAAAGTACACAGTGTGTACTTGAAACTACACATTTTTTCTGTAAAATTTTGGTTGATACCATTACTTGGACATGTATTGGGATTACATGGTGTGTCTCCCTTTATACATGTAGTGTACTTATAAGTACAAAACTTGTATCCCCTAATCACCTCATGTAATAGGCCAACAACAAGTCCTTGACCTTTTCCCCCCATTTCATTAAGTATAAACTAAAAAGGAAAGATATGTACCTAAAAGGAAGAAATGGGTTCTAACAATAATAAAGTTTTCAAAAGTCAAATATTTCCCTTATTAGATGTTTTTAAAGTAATTTTCACTTCTTCTTTTATAACAAGTTTAAAAGATATATGAAAAGTTTTGTTTTCACTTTTATTTTTCCTCCAAGGTTTATCTCTCATGAAGTGGTGATTTGAAAACCCATTGTATGTTATTATGATATTACTCATTTTTGGGAAATGATATTTTTTTATCTTATGTTTTCTTATGTTCATGTTATGTGATGTTTTTAAAAATTATAAGAAACTCATTCTTATTTAATGGGTTTTTTAAGATAAGATTATGATTGACTTTAATCGGTACACATATGTATGTATTATGATGGGTGGAATCCTATATCACCATCTAATGCATTGGTTTAATTTTATATCCCATGATATAGTCAAGCATCGACATAATTATTTTTTCACATAGACATGGGTATGATATGTCTTCTCACATTTTTATGCATGGACATAATTAGTTTGTTCACATAGGTTTGGGCCTTGTGGGTTTCCTCAAAAACATTATTATTATTTTGGTTGTGATCATTTCCTAAATTATTAATCAGGTTATACCACATTTTTTTTGTTTTTTCCATGTTATTTCAAATTTTTAAGATGCGTTTAATTTATATGAAATTCTGTGTTTTCATTACGATGCCTTATTTTTAAAGTATTCCCCAATTTTATGTCATAATCACATGTAATATTATTATTGATTTTTTTATCTGTGTCATATAATTTATATTTACTTAATGATTATTTTAGGATATAATGTTACACGAATAAGTTTCATAACTATCATCTATGTTCTTTTGATCAGTTATTATGGTATTTATGTCTACCTCATATTCTCTTTAATGTTATGATATGTTTTTCCCATACATATCATTTGAGCTCATCCCTTTCCTATGTTACCACAACCCAGATTGTGAACATGATTATATTAGGTAAAATGTCTATAAAATTGGCTACAAGAACATTATTATAGATATATGTTTTAAAGTGTCATAAAATAAATTTTTTATGTAGTCAATATTCAAGACACTAAACCTTTAGGTCCTTATACTATCCATTATTTGAATGATTTATCATTTAAATCATGATATTACTATATTATTTTAGTCATATTTTGATTGGGTTTCTTTAGTTTGTATTAGGGAAGGGTTTAGTTATTTTTAGATATTAGTTTAGAGAAAATTATAGAAAAGACAAGGGAAAATTCTACTAAGTTAGTAAAATTAAAGGATAACATTCCTATGTTTTGGTAAAGTGTATATTGTGTGGTTCTCTAGGAAATTACAACCATATCAGTATACTTAAAGTATATGTAGTCATTATAATATATGTACCTAGGGATAATTACCTTGAAGAGGGTGTGTTAGGTATTAACTTAATTGTGACCTAGTTCATGTCAAAGAGGTCAAGTTATACAACTGTTTTGACACTCCTAGGAGATATTCTTAAGTTAATCACATTGAATTTACAAACCATAATGAGAATTTGAGTATGATTTTAACTAATTAGGTAAGATACCTCAATATAAAAGTTACCATGGATAAAATGATCCTAACCTATATATTTATCGTTTAACATATACAACATCATTTATGAAATATCTATGAAATAAATTATTTAGTATGGTTTATGATACCCAAAAATAAGATATTTTTAGCTCAAATGATTGGGGAGAATTTCATTTGTATGATATTGGTTTCTTCTTGAGGTACAGATCCTTTTTAGTCTAGTCTAACTCCTTTTTTCATTATACCTTTAGTCAGGCCATGGTAAAGTTGGGTTGTATTTAGGATGGAAGAGGTTATTAGGTTCTGTATTGGCTATAGTCTTATTGAATAATGTGTAATTAGGATACAGAACAAGTGTTCAATTACATTACATGTAATGGTCTGGTCCGGACCTTTCATGTAGTGTAAACAGTTTTTCTAGGAGAAAATTACCTTTGAGTTACATAACGTGTAAGGTATTTACATGTAGTTTAAATTCATTAGTCCAATTTTTAAAAATATAGGTAGGGGATCTAATTTTGAAAAATGAATCATGTATCCCCTCTCTCACGAGAAGGAGCACCCCCAAGGAGCCTGTCGTAGTATTTTCCCCCTATTACAGATCCTAAATCAATTTCTTTTTCCTTTTATCTCATTAGATCCACATCAGTAATATATTGTTTCATTTCTAGTCATTACTCATTCTTTTGAATATTGGTTGCATTGTTTGGTTTTAGGTTCATATGCCTAAATTTCTCATTCTTCGTTTGTTCTTTATATTTCTCCTAAACCAAGTCAAATTAGGACTTGATACTAGATGATAACTCCACTACCGAGCTAAGGTCAGTGGTATGTACTTTCCTTTCATCTTTTGGTGCTTTATAGAGCTATTGGCCATTTGTTTTGCCCATCTTACATTCTAGAGAGACCCTGAAATTGAACCATACAATTAAATTAAATGAAATATGAATTATTATGGATCCCATAGGTTCCTTGAGATTCCTTGGTGGTTGTTTCACCATCCCAAGGCCATCCAAGGGGTGACCCTTTCATTTACTTTGGTTCTGAACTTTGAAGAACCACCCAAGGGTGGTGTTCCTGAGTTTTCCTAGTTTAGGTAATCCCAATAATATTTAAATACGATTAAATTATATGATTGGGATATGTTTTAACTCCATTCCTTGTGTTATTAAATTATGATGTGCCAAATTTAGTTAGATTGTTTAATAGAAATTGGTTAAATGAATGGGTATAATCAGTGGTTATTTTTATGCTTCTTAAATGGATTGTTAGAAATAATCTTAAATGGGTGGGTATACCCATGTGGCTTATTTGATAGTGAATTTTGATTAATGGGTGGGTAGGACCATGTGATGTGTTAAATGAAAAATGGTGATAAATGGGTGGTTATACTCATAAGATATTTCTGGTTTGAAATGTATTAAATGAGTGGGTATACTTATTGAATGTAATTGAATTTAATTGATATAATGAGTGGGTAGACTCATTTGTAATTGGATTGTTAAATGATATGAAATGGTTGAATGGTTTTCTAGATTCCAGGGATGGCTCTCCATGGATTTGGAATGTGGTAGTGGATGCCTTGAGTAGTGATTCTACTTGGTTCTTGATTCCATGGGATGCCACGAGACATTTTACCCCCTAGATCCATATTTATTGGAATCATGTAGGACATGATCAGTATGTAAGGTTCCTAGGACTTCAACCATTTCCTATATCATGTTTCTATCAAAAGACCCCTGGGACTCGACAAGGATTCATTGGTATTTAACACATTGGATCCAGCCTTTCGTGAACTATACTTCATTATACGGCATGGTTGGGGGGATATGGCACTTTGGTTATGAATTTATAGTTGTGGAAACATGATACGCTTCATTATACATTATGGTCATGTGGGAAGGATTTGGATGGATTTATTGGAATTCCATGTTACTTATTTATATTTCTTATAGCTACATTATTATGAATTGAAACTTGTTGCTAGGATACATGAGAGGTTGTTTCGTATTACTTATTTACAGTGGTTATATGCCTTGGGAATTCACACATTCATTACTCATTACTTAAACTTGTTTAGCTAATTGCACTATGTTTCTTAGATTTGTATAGAATTCGAGGTGGCTACCTAATGGGATGTTATCACACACCCTATTTGGGCCTCCTTCGGGACCCAAATAGTTTATATGGTAGCAGGGGATGGTAGGAGAAATTTCCCTAGAACAGGTTGTTGATTGTTTCTTCAGATTAAGAGAGCATGGGACCAAGTTGAGGCTTGTTATGCTTTTGGGACACCTTTTTTTTATTTTTATATTTTTGGACACTTTTACTATATTGTATGTCCATGTACTTTTTTTTGTTTTTTTTAGATATATGTATCATCTGCACCATTATATATGAGACTTTTCTAGGTTGTTTATTTATTCTTGTCTTATCTACCATTTAATTATATGCTTCTTGTATCTGCATCCTCTATTTGTATGTTATTGAATTCTAATGTGATATACTCAGGTAATGAGGTAATAGTATCCCCATAATCACAACTAGGGCCTTGCTACTTGTCTGCATCATCTGGAATTTTGGGGGATGCGCTTGAGGCCATGTAGACAATCAGGCTTGGAGAACCATTGAGTGTCTTCTGGGTTTGAGATGTTAAAAAGTGGTACCAAAGGGATTTTTTTTCTGATTTTCCTTACTATTTGGAGACAATGGATAAGGATAGGAAGAAAATGGATTTTGGTAACATGTTTCTCTTGGGTGTAGCTAAACCGTGTATAGGGAAAATCCAAATTTTCTCGAATAGTTTACTATTTTTGTTGGATTTTTACAATTATAGTTGATTTGATTACATTTTTGGGTGATCCACTTGTGTTATCTTATTATTATTTATATTATTGATGTTCTAATTTTGTTTCAACCAGATTATATTAGGGTATGACATCTCGTGCATCGTATATTCACCTTTCTAGAAATCACATGTCAATCATTATTCAATTCCATTTAGGATTCATTAACTAGCGCATGTTTTTGTGATAGATATTGTGATAGTTGTGCCAGCTATTGCGATAAACATTTTGTATTGTATAGATTATTGATGTCATCATTCAATTCATAAGGTGTATGGGCCCTTGTGGACTGGGAAATGATACACCCTTTGACTCTTTTGTTTAAAGAGAATTGAATGAGGTACGGTATGAAATATGTGGGCCTAAGGATTTTGTTCATGAGGTGTTATAGGCCCTCATGGATTGAAACATGGTGGACCATCAGTTTAATCATTTGGTAAAATGAATATTAAATGAAAATGGAATGAAATGGACACTTGAGCAAGACTCAACTTTTTAGTGGGCAAGAGGGGGCGTTTCTTATTGTGCTGTGACTATTCCATTTTATAGTTCTGGATTTAGGAGTAGTTTGTGGAATTTGAATTTTTTTGGAGGTTTTTGACCTATCCTATGCTTTTGAGTTGTGGATATTGGTATCTTTATTTTTTGAGGGGTGTGTTAAGAATTGTAGAGAGATTTCACTATGATGTCCTCCAGTCACATGTCTTATAGGAGGTGACTAATATACTTTGGAGGTGGTGGGGCATGGGATACCAATATATCCCCCTTTATTTATAGCCACGACACTAGTTTCTATTCTAGAAATAGGTGTTGAGGCATAGTTTAGAAAGTGTTTCTTTCACTTAAAGAAAATGTTTCAGGGAGTACCATAACATATATTTTTATGGATGAGCTGATGAGTGCCTTACATTAACAGGATCCTCCCTCATTTTAATGTGATAGCAGTCTATAAGATTCAATTACAAGCACACACTTTATAAAATAATCGGTCTACAAGAAGAAAGAAACCAAGATCCACAACTCAAAAGCAGGATGTGATGATGGTTATAGAGTACTCATCATGACTTATATACATTTGACATAGACTCAATGTTTTTATTATGAATTCACTATCATAATCTTCCTATAAATTATTGGGTAATAGTAGAAATAGATGTGGGGTAGTGAGTTCATGCATCTGGAGCAGGGCGTGATGATGGTTATGGATTACTCAACACAATTTATATAGTTGTAGTCTTTTGCATAGACATACCTTACTGATGAGATATCTTGAGAGATATTCTTTGAGGAAGGTCTCTAACATGCTATCAAATCCTCGAAAAACATGTTTGGGATGACCTCTATCACAGAAATTTTGAATTAGTATATAATTACATAGTTTAACCTGAGAGAAGTTGGGGGTGTAGTGTAGGGAAGTATTGTTTCTCGACCTGGTGTTTTTACTTCTTTATGTAGGAAGCACTAATTTGAGGCTTCTTGTGAGATGAGTGTCAGTCGGGTTGTGAGTACTTGTAGATCAATGTTTTTTATGAGTGTGAAATACATGGTCACCTAAAAAATAGTGCAACTATGACTGGGTCGTGTTCCTAACTTGCGTAAATATGGGGAATTTGTAGTGGTTTTTTATACCGTGCCCTCGAGTTGTGAGTGCTTGGGTTTAGTTATGACACCCGTTTCTGGAATATGTTTCTCATGTTTTCTTCCTGAGGGGTTTTTGGAGTTGTGACGATCATTTAGGCCGATCTAGTGGTGGTTATAGCTGGGGTATCCTGACAACAATTACACAGAGACTTTAGATTGGGCATACCCCTAGTAGTGAGGTTGTTTCACAGGGCCAAAATATAAGAAATATATTTTCTATACAGCCAACCCCCAAGGATTTGGGTGTCAGACCATCTATGGTAATAGGTATGATCTTAGTAGTCTCTATTATTTCTTCTTCAATATTTTGATATAGGTTCATCGCATAGTTTCATTTTTCACCATTGGTGAAAAGGCTTGTCCTTATTATGTTGTCTTATGAGGTTTTTATGACACTAGGTACATTATTGGGAAACAGAACGGAAGATGTGCGCCAGTGCAAGGAGTGACTCTGTGAGGTTAGTGGGTGTCACTTCATTAGTAATTTGTATATACTCAAGATTATAGGGTTTGATTTAATACTTGTGATGGACTGGTTAGTTTCTTATCGATCTTATGTTGACTAATATCATTGGAAGGTGAATTTCACAAAACCATAGTTTACAGTGTATTCACACAAGGGTGAATGGGATTTTCAGGCGATTTGAGCTAGACTGCAGCATCATGGGCAATGTGGAATGATTACCCAGATTTCTATTTTGTATCTGTATGATCAAGGAATGTCTCAAAGATACTTCCCCCTAGTGTTTGAGCACTTTAGGGATATCTTTCATGATGAATTTTCTAGTTCAAATCCTAATATAGAGGTTGATTTCTCCATCGATCTAGTTCTAGAAGATGTACCATTATCCATTCCTCTTTAATGGATGGCAACAATAGAGCTATAGAAACTTGAGAGGAAGCAATAGAATTTAGAACCAAATGGGTTTATCATACCCAATACTTCTTTGTGGGGTTCTCTAGTCCTTTTTGCAAAAAAAGTTGGATGGTACCCTAAGGCTATGCCTGGATTATCAAAACCTAAACCTACTGACTATTAAAAATGATATCCCTTTCTATGGATAGAACACCTTTTGGATCATATTTGTGGATCCTTTGTGTCCTCAAAATTTGATTTGAGGTATGGATTTCCCCAAGTGTGTGTTTAACTTGCAAACATATCTCATAAAACCTTTTGTAGCAGGTATGGTATATATGAGTATTTGGTTATGTTGTTCATTATCACAAAAGAACAAGCAATTTTCATGGTGTTGATGAACTGTTAGTTCTATCCTTACCTAGATTATTTTGTGGTGGTTTTAATAGATGATATAATGGTGTATTTCCACAATCAAAATGAACATTTCAACCATCTTGATATTTTTTTAATACACTTAACGATCATTAATTATATGCTAATATTACAAAGTGACACTTATGGATAACTCAATGCACTTACTGGGTCACAACATCTTAGACACATGTAGTATCAGTGGACCCATAGAAGTTGATGTCTATACTTTCCTAGGAAGATAACAATAATTTTTTTTGACATACGGAGTTTCTTGGGGATATCTAGCTACTAGAGGTGTTTCAAGTAGGATTTCTCATGCTTAGAAGTGTTGTTGATGAGCTTGAATCAGAAGGTTGTGAATTTTGTAAAGTTAGATTCTTGTGAGATAGCCTTTTAAAAGCTGAGAGGGGGGTTGGAATCATCACCAGAACTGATACTATCAGAGTAGGTCAAGATCCATACTAGGTTTTATGACGTATGAGGTATTGGGATATGAGTAGTACTGATTTTAGGGGATAGAGTTGTGGCATGAGGGTCTTGATAGCAGAGGCCACAAGAAAAGAAAATACCTAACACATGATCTTGAGCTAGTTGAAATTGTTCTCACTTTGTGTTGTTAGTTACAATATTAACTGGGAGATCATTTTGTGGTGTAAAAAGAATAAAAAGACCCAAGTATATATTTTCACAGCTTGATATGAATCTGAGGTAGTAAAGGTGGGTGGAGTACCTATAGTATTTTGACTTCAATATTCACTAAACACCTGAAAAGGGAAATGTAGTGGCCGATTTACTGAGCAGGAGGACATAGATATAGGTATTTAAGTAGTCCATTAGCGAGTGACAACTTATGGATTTGTTCTCTAATATGCATTTGATGTTTCAAGACAGTTTGGGATACACGTATCTTTCATCCTTAGTTTTGACCTTTACACTACTGGGGAGACTGAGGATGAGGCAGATATCGGACTCTGAAGGCCTAGTTCTATGGGAGAGTGTGGAAAGTGAGCTCCCACCTCTAAGTTGGACCATAGGGAAGGATGCGATCATGAATTTCAATGGTTTTGTTTGGGTTATAGTGAAAATACACAAAGATTTGGTGTGTGAGCTTCCTTCATCATCATGGAAAGTACACCCTAGAGTCACCACGATGTACTGTTAATTATGCCATCAGAACTAGTGGTCGGGTAGAAAATGATAGGTATCTAGTTTTATTATGAGGTGTTATACCTATCAATAGGTGAAATCATAACATTAGTGACCATTTGGGATTTTACAGCAGTTACTAATCCCAGAGTGTAAATGGAATGGTGGGTTTTGTGACATATTTACCTATGTCACCTCTAGGTAATGACATTGTGTCGGTTGTTGTTGATATAATCATGAAGTTTTTTCATCTATTTCTGATCTAGGAGACCTTCAGTGTTTATGAGTTAGGAAGCTTTTACACCTGTGAAATAGTACAAATTTATAGAGTCACACTTACTATCATTTCAGATAGGGATTCCTTCTTTTCAACTCCTTTATGGTAGATTTTCCAAATGGAATTGGGAACAAAAATGATTCGAATCACATGATATTACCCTTATATAGATGGCCAATTAGAGCATACAATACAGGTGTTATAGGAAATTGTAATGATTCTGAAATTCTATGTAATTTTTTTAATTATATTGGAATTTTATGAGTCTGTGAATATTGACGGCGCATGATTCCGAGGCTAGGAGTTCCCGGATTTAATTTCTGAACTTTTTTTAACTACATTCAGTAAACTTGCTAGCGAGTTTTTATAACTTTTGAACCGGTGCTTGGAATTGTAATCCGAGGACATCATTGAAATCGCAGCACTGATATTTTCTTAAAGAGACCTTCACCTCGACCTCAGTAGGTCAAGGTTTGAAATTAGTTTTTCACTTTTACGATGGAGAAGAAAAATAAAATTATTTAACATTATATTTTTCTTTTAAAACCTCTCTATTTGAGTTATGGAGGAGGAGACCACCCTGACTAGAAAACCCCAAATTTTAATTCAATGGTGGGGACCACCCAGCCCTTTAAATCCCCCTTTAATGGGAGATAAATCTTGTAATTCCTCCACTTTAATTGGGCCACCTTTCATTAATTAATTATGCCCACATAAACTTAATTAATGGCCACCTCTAATTAAATTAATAAAAAATAATTAAATAATTTTCACATTCATTTTTGGTGGAATTGGGGAAGTGTTGGAAAATGTGAGAGTTGGGAAAACATTGGAAAAATCTTTCTCCAATGAAGAACACTCTCACCAATGAATAACACACTTCGGAATCAAGACTAAGGATGACACACGAGCCTGACTTCAAAAGTGTGTTGTTGAAGCGACCATCGTTGGAACCCTCATCGCCTTCACTGAATTCATCTCGCGCCACTTGCAATGAGATATAGAGGTAGGGTTTATTGTTTTTTGTATACTCCCTTACCCATTTCTTGTCATTATTCATGATTCAAGAACATTTAAGCTGCTTACTATTGTTCTAACGCGGAGGGTTCGGGCAAAACAAACATGACCCAACCTCTCCACAACCTATGTGAATTTTTGGTCATATTGAATCGTTGTCGATGTCCCGATGCGAGTGTGGAAGTTTTTAAAATGAAGATCAAGCCACCGGGGCACACCCGGTGACCCGAAGAACATCATCGGTAACTGTGCTAGTGACCGACACTGAAGTGTTCGGGAGCGGCGGTAGGTACTCTGACCGGCCGCAACGAAGAGGGCGGAGCGACCACACCACCGGTGAAGGGTTGCAGCCCATTGGCTGTGGTGGAGCAAGGGCGGAGGCTGGCCACATGAATGGGAGGAGGCAGTGCACGTCCCTACCGCTGGGTGTCTAGGAGCCGCGGCCTTGTGTTGTGGTGGCGAGGTGATGGCGGTCGGCTCGCTGCCGGCTACCGGTGATGGCACTGTGCATGACAACGTCGTGCAGAGAAAGCTGGCCAGCTGGCCAGCCGTGAGCCCCACGGGCCACCGCTGAGTGTGGGTGGGGCCACGATGGTGGACCTTGCCGGACCTGGGTCGGGTTGGGTCCACCCGAACTGGGTCGGGTCAGCCCAGGACGGGATGGACCGGACCCAGACCAACTTCGACCCTTTTTGTTCTTTCGGCCATATCTTGAGCTACGGGCGGCCGTTTGACAAACCGTCTATGGTGCCAAAAAAATCGGATCTAATAGGTCCTTTTGGTATACCCCACCTAACTTTTGGATAATTTTAGGGTACGAACGGGTTAGATCGGACACGAATCCAACTGTGCCCTTAGGACTAAAATGGAAATAACTTACAGACTGAGCATCCAAATGACCCACCGTATTTTGCATTGAGACCCCTATCACGTGGAGGTCCTTTATGAAACTTCTTCATGGGACTTGATGGTATTTGGAGTATCAACCTGAGGAAGGAGGAGCGGAACCTCCTGGAAAAAATCAAGCTTTGTGCAGGAACCCTGTTGCTGGCTGTAACATGAGAAAAGGATCCAATGTGGGTCTCTGATTTTGGGTCCTATGTGGATCTATGCTTTGTGATCCTATTCATGTTTCTGTTTGAGAGTATCACAGTGATCTACTCTAGGATTCCACGTGAGACAACTCTAGGATACTACGTGGGTCTGCTGTACTAGGATCCAACGTGGGTCTGCAGTACTAGGATCCTATGTGGGTCTGATGATTTAGGATCCTATGTGGGTATGCCTCTTAAGAGAGTAAGATGATTCAGTTGTTACATCTAATCATATTTACTTTCATACCTAAGTTATACCCAGTGTGAGCGGAGTCCTTACCTTCATGGTAATACCTTTGTGGTATTCCTCTGGATGGTGTGCCTTTGTGGTACTTACCACCCAGGAGATTCCTTGGTGGTATTCTTCTGTGTGGCATACCTTTGTGGTACTTACCTTCATGGTGATACCTTTGTGGGATTCTTTTGTGTGGCATTACCTTTGTGGTACTTACCCTTGTGGTGTTACCTTTTTGGTTTTCTTTCCTACATGGAATTGTTGTACTTTAGCTAAGATTTGGGCCTTGTGTTTCCTTGTGAATGAGATTGTTATACTTGAAAACTTAGGTATATGTTTGTTCATATACTTAATTAGGGTTTTCAGATGTTTTCATGCTTTGTGGTTATCCTTTTTGGGTTTTGTGAGACCTTTGAGGGTCTGGGGGTCCCTACTGAGTATCGTTATACTCACCCCTACACGTTCTACACCCGCACCATGTTGTGTTTGGTGCATAAGACGAACAGCGCTGACTGAGGACAAGGGTACCAGGTCTGGAGGTAGCTCAGAGGTGGACCTTAGAAGAGGTTCACAACTGAGATGACCATTTGAGAGTTGTACATACCCTTCAGGAAGGATCCTTAGAGGGTATTAATAGGAGCTATTTCAGTTTACTTGTACTTTCCAGTTGGGCTTGTATTCTGGCACCTTTTTCTTACTGTACACACACTGTTTACTATATAGTTTACTTGTGTTCATATCTTGTTGTGTGCTTGGTTGTGTGTGTTTACAGGTTATAAAGGAAATTCCATCCTAGTTTTAGGGAATACGCCTTTCGGTTCTAGTTGCCAGCCCCTAGCCTATAAAAGGCGGGCTCTGGGTAGTCACGGCACGGGCCCCGGGGGACGGGTCATGACAGACATGCTACGAGCATGTGTCTGTGATTTTGGGGGAACTTGGGAGAATCATATACCCTTGGTTTAGGTCTCCAATAGTAATAGTTATTATATAACATTACATATGGCACCTTATGAGTCTTTGTACAGTAAGCCATGTAGATCACCCATGTGTTAGTTAGAGGTAGGTGATGCAGCTATTTTGGGATAGTGTCTCATGCAAGATACATTTGATCATCTCAAGTTTATTTAGAAATGGATGGCAACTAAACATCCTCAATAGAAATATTTGGTTGAATATCTCAAAATGCCTCTAGAGTTTGAGGTTAGGGATCGGGTCTTTCAATGTGTTTCACTTAGGTTGGTACACTAACATATCATGAGAGTGTGTATGCTTTAATTGAGACATATCAAGACATTTGATATTTAGGAGAGAGTCAGTTTGCTATCCTATCGGTTGTAGTTAACTTAGAGGTATCAAGCCAATCATGACATCTTTCAGATATCTCATTCATAAAACTATCATTTAGACGCATCTCATGCTTTTTAGCTCAAGGATGATGAGTTACATGTTTATTCACCCTTTGAGGAGCATCTAATTCATACATTGGAATGAGCATGAAGTTTCTCTATAATTGATTTATTCTTCTAGTATGGGTTCTATGGCAACATGACTATTTACAGGATGAGACTTGGGAGTGGTAGGTTGACGTACATTCTCTTTGGCCATATTTAATCTCATAAGAATCATGAACACCCTTAAGAAATAAATTCAGGGATGAATTTCTATAAGGAGAAATATTATAAGACATGATGATTTTCTTGAGGTATGGATCCTTTTATATCTGGTTGAAATCTTCTCTTTTTTCTTAAACCCCAATCTAGATCATGGGATCATTGGTTTATTTTTTGGAAGGAAGAGGTTTTTGGGTTGTGTATTGGATGGAGGCCAATAACATGATGTGAAATTTGGATACACAATTTGTATTAAATTACACAATGTATAAAGGTTTATCCAGGACCTTTCAGGTTATGTAAAGGGTCTTTTCCTAGGCAAAGAACCTATTAGTTACATGACGTGTAAGGCATTTACACATCATTTAAATTATTGTATCCAATTTTTAAAAATTAGGTCAGTGGCCTCTAACTTTTAATGAACCCTCACCTCTCACCTCTATCATGTGAAGAAAAACCCCCAAGGATCCTAAGATAAGATTTTCTCCTAGATGAAAATCTGGACTCCATTTCTTTCACAGTTGGTCTCATTAGATCCACATATGTAACATCTTATTTTTTAGCCTTTCCTCATTCTTATGGATATTAGTTTCACTGCTTCGTTTTAGTCTCATATGACCTAATTTCTCATTATTTGATTATTCTTTAGCTTTCTACTAAACAATTTTGAATCAAGACTTGATATTGGATGATCACTCCACTACTGATCTAAGGTTGGTGTAATATACATTTATTTTATATTTTAGAGCTTTATAGAGCTATCAGCCATTTTTTCACATGTCCTAATTTCTAGCTTGGCCATAAAATTGAACTAGTGAATTGAATTAAATGAAATTATACCAATTTGGGATTCTCATAAGATTCGTGAGATGCAATGGTGGTTGTTTTCTCAACCTAGGGCAACCAATGTGGTTCTCTATGCATTTTATTTGGTTTTGACCTTTTTTGGACCACCCAAGGGGTATTTTCTTGAGTTTTCAAAGTTTAAGGAAGCTCAATTATATTTAAATGGGATTTAATTAAATGCTTGTGAGATTTTTTTACTCTTTACCTAGTGTTATCATATTATTCCATGCCTAACTTGACTAGATGGTTTAAATAGAATGGATTAAACGAGTGGGTATACTCATTTGTTGTTTTTAAGTTTCTTAAATCGATTTGTTATCAATTATGATAAATAGGTGGGTAAACACACATGGATTATTTAATAGTGGATTTTGATTAATGGTTGGATAGACCCATGTGATGTGTTAAATTGAAAATGGTGATAAATGGGTGGGTATAATCATGATATGTTTTTTATTTGAAATGCTTTAAATGATTTTGTATACTCATTGAATGGAATTGAATGTAATTGATTATATGAGTGGGAATAATCATATGTTATTGGATTGTTAAATAATATGAAATTGTTGAATGATTGTTTAGATTCCATGGATGGATATAAGTGGATCTCGAACATGGCAATGGATTCCTTGAGTAGTGATGCTTCTTTGGTCATGATTCCATGGGATGACTTGTCTTTTTTACCCCCTCGATACAGTTTTCTTGGACTCATGTAGGATGTGTTTGGTATGGCATGTTCCAAGGAATCCAATCAGTTCCTATACCGAGTTTCTATTGAGATTCTCCAAGAACTCGATGAGGATGACTTGGACTTCAACACCTTGGATTTATCCCTTCATGGTCTACACTTTGTTATTTATCATGGGCGCTGGATATATGAATCTTGGATTATTACGCCATGGCCAGGTAAAAGTTATACAATTCATTATACAGCATGACCATGTGGAAATCATTTGGATGGATGCACATCGAGGCCATGTTACTTGTTTATATTTATTATATATTCCTTGTAGGATATGAACATTGTTTTAGGGAGCCTTGAGAGGTTGTTTTCAATTACTTATTTACAGTGGTTACATTCCTTGGGATTCACCTTTACATTACTGTTTACTTACATCTGTTTAGATTATTGTATTGAACTTCATAGTACTATATAGACTTCTGGGTGGTTATATATTGGGTTATTATATCACATCCTATTTGTAAGTCCTTTGGGATGATTGGGAAAAGAACCCTAGAGTAGTTTGTTGATTTTTTATTTGGAGCAAGAGAGCAAAGGGCCAAGCTGGGACTTGTGATGCTGATGGGATGCCTTTTTGGTATTTTTTTTCTTTTTGGACACTTGTATTGTAATGTACTAACCATGTACTTAGTATGGATTTATTCTAGATACATTTATAATATTTATCATTGTATATGAGATACTTCTAGCTTGTTTATTTATTCTGATCTTATTTACCCTTTAGTTATCTACCTGTTTTATCTACTTCCTCTATCTTTTTATTATGGAATTCTACTAAGATATACTAAATTAATTAGGGAATAGTCTCCCCACAAACACATATAGGCCCTCACTACTAGTCATAGGACATTGGAGTATGTGGAGATTCACTTGAGTCCATGTTTCCAACCAGTCTTGGGTCACTATTGAGTGGCTTCGAGGTTCAGGACGTTACATCAGTAATGATGGAACTATTATTATAGGGGGATATACTAATGTATTTTTAGATGAACTATCTAGTATTACTCTAAATAATGAAGTTGATGTTTCTATATTACTCATACATAGATCCATTATTATCTCAAAGAGTCCATTTAATATGTATCCTATTGAATTAAAGTAGTTAAAGAAGAAACTTCAAGACAATTTATAAAAGGTTTTTTTTATTACCCATTACTTCATCATGGGGTGAACCATTCCTATTTCTTGAAAAGAAGAATGAAATCATGTGTTTCTTCATTTATTATAATGAGATTAATAAAATCATGATCACAAATAAGTATCATCAACCCCATATTGATGATCTATCCAATCAAATTAGAGAAGATTGATATTTTTTGAAGATTAAACTTTGATATGGATATTATAAGTCCAGGGAAAAAATATAGTATATTCTAAATACATCATTATTAAAAAGTTATGGACATTGTGAGGTTATATTGATTCCATTTGGACTTTCTAATGATCGCATTATATTCTTTTATCTAATGAATAAAGTATTTAAAGTTTACCTTGATCAAGGTTTATCTTTATAGATGATATGATTATATATTTAAATATCAAGGAACAGTATGAAAATAATTTATAGATTTTGTTAAAGGAATTGATAATAGATAAAATATATGAAAAATTTAAAAAGTGGGAATTATGTATGTATAAATTATCATTCTTAGTTCATGTAATCCCTTGAAAAGAAATATCATTAGATTAATCAAATACCACAGTTATCGAGCAATGGCCCCGACCGACCACTGTAACTGAGATATGTTGTTTTATTTGGTTAGAAACATATTACTGATTCTTTGTGAGAAATTTATCATGGATATAAAATTCAGTAACCAAGGTGACATGAAATGGAGTAATGTTCCTTAGAATAGGGGAGTGGGAAAAAATTAAGGAACTTAAAGATTTATTATATACTACTATTGTACTAACTTACCCTATAGCGGGAAGGGTTTGTAATATATAGTGACTCTTTGAAAAAGCTTTTAGGTTTTATCCTCATGAACAATTATAAGGTAATCATTTTTTCATCACTCCAGTTAAAGAATCATGAGAAAAATTAGAAAACATATTATTTATATCTTGCAACAATGGTCTTTACATTAAAGATTTGGGTAAATTATCTCCAGGAAAAAAAGTGTGATATATATACAAATCACATTATTTTGAAATATTTATTCACACATAAATAATTTAATATGTACCAAATGGGATGCTTAAAAATGATAAACTAATATGCATTCCCAATACACTACCACCTAAGAAAGGAAAATAAGGTGGTTAATTATCTTATTAGGAAAGACCAAGCTTCTGTATCTATAATGGGGAATTAAAAATACCAAATATTCTTGAATTTGTAGATGATGAATCCTAAATACGTAATGGGAGGAGATAAATCCTATCAAGACTAACTGATTAATCAACCTCAATTCATGTAAAGATCAAGGAAGCATAGAAATATGATATCAATATACAGAAAAGGGTAGTGAATATTCCATCATTCAACTTTGATAATATTGGATTTATAAGATTAGAAACCCAGATATATAACCCATAAAATTCCAAATTTAAGAATTAACTTTTGGATGATGTATATATATCATCGTTTTCTCTATGTCCTGGAAGAACACACACACATATATATATATATTGAAAGAAAAGATTTTGGTGTGATAAAATGAAGAGGTAAATTGTATAGTATATATCTTTATTCTTGGTATACAAATAAGTAAAGTCTAAATGAAGAAAAATATAAGGGAATAATTCAAACATTAACCATAATATTATAGAAATTAGAAAACATCACCATATATTTTTTCATAGGACTCTTTAAAACATTTGAAGCCTATAATGATATTTGGGTTGTAGTTGATCAATATACAAATTCATAACATTTTATTTATTTTGAATAATACTTTTCTATTGACCAACTCATTAAAATATATGTGTGTGGAGTAGTGGGGTTGCATAGTGAACCTCAATAAATTATATATAATCATGGTTGTTGGTATACCATGTTTTTTCATAGATGTTTTTATAAATAATTATATAAAATACCAATATTTATCATTTCATTTCATCCATAAATAGATGGTTATTCTGAATGGACAATTCAAACTCCATAGGAATATTAAGATCTTCTTTGATGGATTTTAAAGGATGTTAGGATCAAAACCGCCCCCAAGAAGAGTTATAATATAATAATAGTTTCTATTATATCAATCTTATTGAACCATATGAGGATCTATATAGTAATAAATACATGACTCTAACATGCTGGGATGAAGTTAGAGAGAGGAATTTGATAGATTCTAACCTTGTAAAAGAAAGTAAATAAAATGTTCAAACCATTTAGTGGCATATAAAAGTGTAACAAAGTTGACTGAAGAGTTATTCCAATAATAATAAATGAGATATAGAGTTTAAATTTTTTGGAAAGGTGTTCCTCAGAATATCTATATAGAATAATGTTATGAGGTTTGGTAAGAAAGGGAAACTGAGCAATAGATATAACAATTTATTTCAGATCCTTAGTCATTTCAAGTTCAGAAGTTATTTATTAGAACTTCTCTCACTCCCCTATTAAATTCATAAGGTTTTCTATATATCACCCTTGAGAAATTATATACCATATCTATCACATATACTAAGTGAAAAAGTTTTAAAATTGGACCATAAACATTCATGTTGAGAACAAAAAATACAAATCTTTGATCAAAGAGATATGGTTATGACGAACAAGAATACCCCTACAGAAAAATTTATATGGTGGATTCATAATATTAAGGAATATTCATGGGAACCTGAGGATTTAATGAGGAAAATTTACCCCGAGTTCATTTCTTCTATGTAAAAAAAAGTCTAGGATGAATTTTTTTAAGGGTGTAGAATGTAACAACCTAAAATTCAAGACCTTAAAAAATTGATGTCATGTTCAATTACTTATTTAACATGCTACACCTAGAAAAAATAAACCACAACACATTATAATAAAATTAATAATAAATATATCATATACACTAAAATTTTAATCCATAAAAATATATGACCTTTAGAAGATAAATAGTTAATACAAGTTAAAATTGAAAAACTTATTTCAATAAAAGTCTTTATCCATAAATTATGTTTTTTCATTTAAAATATGAATTTAACAATTTTATAATTTAAATATGATAAAATAAAATTAGGTTTTCAATTACTCTCATAAAAACGTACTTAGTGTCATTTTCTTTATGAAAATATTGATTTCTAGTTGAAAAATATGATTTTTGTGAAAATAAAAAACTATAGGATATTATCATTATGTAAGAGAATCCTAATAGTTTAAAAATAATTAAGTAATAAAATATGTATTTAATAAATAAAATTATTCATTTTTATATATTTTTTGAGATTTTATATCCTATGTCTAACAATTTCATAAATAATTAAAATGACAGATTAAAAGAAAATTATTTTTTTATTTTCATAAAAATAAGTATTTTCAATGTAAATTCCGTTGTGGCTTGACTTCAATTCCTCTTATATTTAATTTTCTTAATAATAAGTGAATTTAATTCATGAAATTAGAAATAATGATAATTTTATCATATAAATAATTTTAAATCTGTAAAAAAATTATTTTTCCCAAATTAATTTTTATACAATTAACTATGTTTATTTTAATATTAATGTCTCACAAATTTAGAAATTTTAAGTGAAAAAATTATTTTAAATTTTAAATTTATAATTTATTAATTAGGTAAAAACTTAAATTTATTTTTTTTAAATTAACTTTCATGGATAAAAAAATTGTTACCGAGTAAAAAGTTAAAATTGTAAAAAAGGCCTTTTAATAAGGGGAAAGGGCCAAAACATGTCAAAAACATGTTTTCAAATGATTTTTTGAGGTAATTTTATACCCACCCCCACAATACCCTCCAATTATTTTCTTTTTTCCATTGAACCTTTAATAGTAACATTTCATTATTGGAAATTTAAGGGTTATTTACAAAACCACTCGTCTCTTCACTTATAAAAATACAACACTTCCACCACTTAAAGAATAACCTCACATTAAAATTTACCCTAAAAAATATACCAATTTTATACCTATAAAATCCCATACCACTTCTAAAATTATATATTCACTATTATTTAGCATTATTCTTTCATTTTAATGGATTTTTCCAAGAAAAAATACAATTCTCCGATGTAAGTATGAATTTATTCTTAGTATTTCTTTCTTAACTTCTATTCTACTAACCATATTTAAACTTATTAATATAATTAGATAAATATAATTGGTGTTATTAAATTTAATTATATTAATCATAAATATATTATTAAATCATTTCTATCCACTAAGAAAACAACAGAACATCAATCGTGTATACATGTGAATTACTGCCTCCACAAAGTGATGTGGTTCTTTTTTATGACTACTTAAAATAATGGGTATCAATGATGGATTGGATTAATAAATATTATTTATAACTCAAAAATAAATCTTTGAAATTTAAAAGTTTTATAAACCATTATTTATTCTACATATTGAGATATTAGATTATTAATAATACACACGATGGTCTACTATCACCATGAACAATGAATTTTTTTTGTCCACACCACACATCATTGATGGTTCTAAGAATTCATTTAATGATTATATATGATAATAATTACATTTTTAAGCTTATTAATATTTCATGTTAATCTTATCTAAATAAATTCCCTTAATCATGAAAACATTTTATTACGTTATCCTTTTGGTCAGTTTGAACACCTTTTCAAATGATGTCATAATAAAAATGTCCAAAATGATTATTGGTTATCATATAATAGTAATATTTTGAAATATTTATATATTTAATATTTTTTAATGATTCTAAAATTGATTTTTATATATAAAATATTTATTAAAAAACTACATTTCGATCGTTAAACACATTGAAAACTAGTTCATCACGATTTCCATTTTCAAGATTCAAATTCATGTATTTTGACTAATGAAAATGATCCATAATAAACTAGTTAAAAAATGATTATTATATAATGAAAAATCTTGTAATTTTTAAATTTAAATCACTTAGTTATGGTCAATCAGGTCTTTGTGAAGTTTGTATGAAACAAACTACCGAAATTTTTAACACATCATAATGAAAATAAAAAATAATCAGATAATATATCTACAATCAATGATTATAAAATAAGTATAAAAAAGGGTATTGTTTTTATATTAATTTTAAAACATAGTTTATTAAGATATTTTTTTTAATTATCGTGAGGTTAAAATACTTATTGGGAATCAATGTTTTGTCTAAGGGGTTTTCATGACTCAAATACCTTCCTGAGGTTATAACCAATCTTATTCATCTATTACCTTTCACGATTGATTAATTCTAACCTATAATGATTTTTGGGTTATTTTTCCACCTTATTTTTTATGTAAATAATTTTTCAAATAAAATTTTTCTTCGTGGATAACTCTATAATTTCTCAAAAATGTATTTTTTTTAAGGATAATTCTCATCTATTTTAATGTTTTTTTCCTCTATATCATTTTTTTTACTTCACACCAATGTTCTTCATTCCATATTGGAAACACAAAAAAATATCTAAACTGGTCTTTATATTCACATTTATTAGTTTTAAATAAATGTTTCTCTTATCCTTTTACTTTTTTTTATTTTCTTGAAAACATTCTAAAAATATTAATAAAGAAATTTGTCTATATTTTTTACCACTATGGAGTTATTATCCCTATTTTATTTTAATTTTATTTAAATGTTTCTTTATTTTAAAAACCTTATAATAAGGTTTTAAAAATTCTTATATTTCCTTTCATAAAAATGTTTTGTTCATAATTTTCACTTTTTTAACAAGTTTAAGAAGTAATTTGAAACATAATTTATTTTTACCTCTATTTTTCTTCCAAGATTTATCTCTCATGAAGTGATCCTTTGACCACACTTTGTAAAATACTATGATTTTATTCATTTTTTAAAATTATATTTGTGATATCCTATCATTTCATAAGTTCATTTTATGTTATTTTTTAAAATTTTAAGAAACCTATTCTTTTTATAGGGTTTTTTAAGATATGATGATAATTGATTTTAAGTTTCACACACACTTATGTATAATCATATGTGGGGTCCTATATATACCTATAATTCACTGATTTAATTTAATATCTCATGAGATATTCAACTATGGGCATAATGATTTTGTTCAAGCAACCATTGGAATGATGGGTTTCCTCACATTTTCAAGCATGGGGAAAATGGGTTAATTCACATAATTATGTGTGTAATGGGTTTCCTAAAATAGTATTTACTATTATTATATTTTTAACACATTTATAAGTTATTTTTAATGTTATTCCACAATCTTGAGTTATTTTTCATTTTATGAAAAATTCTCAAGATGCATTTCATTTTCATCAAAATTCCATGCTTTCATGATTATGAATTATTTTTAAAGTATTTCAAACAGTTATGTAATACTCATATTTTATATGATTATAGATATGTATTTTGAGCTATCACATTTCTTATATTATTATTTAATGAAATTTTATGATTATATTTTACTCTAACATGTTTCATGATTATCATCTAATGTATTTTGTTCTTTTATTTTGATAATTATTTAAACCACATTTCTCTATCATGTTATGATATATTTTTTCCTTATTAGACATATGTGCTCACCTATTTATTATGTTTCCTTTAAATATGTTGTGAAGATGTTTATATTATGTGATATTTCTATAAATATTTCTATATGAATATGGTTGTGTAGAAATGTTTTCAAATATTATAAAATCAATTTTTTATATATATTATCTCTAGGATAGTAAAACTTTTGTTCCTAGGGTTGTGTGATTATTTTCATAATGTATTATTTAAATAATTATATTATTGTATTTATTAACATATATTTATATTGGTTAACTTTATCACATTATATTTCATGGACATGACCTCTTCTGTGATTTTGATGGTTTCATGGGTTGGACCGCTTAGTGTACATTTTTTGGTAGGTGATTCCTAAGGTGAAAGGATCCATTAGGTATCATCCTCCATATATAAGAATCACTAATAGTAGGGATCACTATAAATATGGGATGATTAAATTTTCAATACTTCAGTGTTTCAAGACCTGTATGTGTGGTTGGACATCATCTTGGTTCTTGGTGATCATTGTTTCATGTTGGCTATCAAATGAGAGTGATAGTACATTCCTAATCATTATGTAAAGTAAAACAAATTGGGCATGAAAATTAGATATCTAGTGTTGGTTTAGAAAATATATGATAATAATTATATTGTGGTTGGGATCATCAAATTAATCATGGGGTATAAAACCCTTGTGTCGGGTCATGGGAAATGTGAAACTAGTTGGTGGATGATTGATACTGTTACAATTAGTCCTTTAGTAGATGGTCCTAGTATAAGAATTATGGTGTGGAATTAGATAGAGTCTATGTATGGCGATAGACTAGGTAATAGTGGTTACACTAAATGGACTGGAATTAGTCTTGAGGTTAGAGTTGATGTGATCTAAGAGTGAGTCAGATCAAGAATTCATTGGTGCTCATGGTGGAATATGATGGTGGGTGTGATTAATTGAGGAACTGATCAATGAATTAGACTTTGTGTTTAATTCTAACCTCATTTTGGATATTTTAATGATGTTAAATTTATTTATTGATTTAATTTATTTTGTTTATATAACAACCATGTTCTTTATTACACACTTAAACATGATTTATTACATAAAATATCACTTAATACAACTCCAAGGATCTATAGGTATAGTGTGTTGGAAAATTAGGAACATTACATAACAACTTAAAACATAAAACACAACATCTTTATTGAAAACTTCTTTTACATGACCATAACATTCCTTCATACTTGTTAATGCAAGACATAACTTGAGGACATGCAAAATAAAAGGGTGAGCTATAAATAAAAGAAATGGAGTAAACAAGGCGCAAAATTAATAATATAGTACATGTTAGAAGATAGGCATATCAATAGATCATAAGAGAAACATGAACATAAAGGAATGATATAGCGTGATTATCATAGCTTGGAAATGTGGCAACAACATTTAACATGATATTATCATGATCCAAGGCTCAGTGAACATAGAGAATGATTAAACCCTCATTTTACTTGAATTATCATGAGTAAACCCGAATTTCCCTTGAAATAACATGATAATAATCTTTAACCAATTAATTGGAGCGATATTAGGACACACCCTTCTTAATCATTTCATTTCATGCATAAGCGTGCCACATAGATCATACAACATGGATTCATTAAACATCATAATATATTCAATGATCACGGAATGTAGAATTAATGCATGAAAATATTTAATAAATAACTAAAGGTTAATAAATTTTAGTACCATTGATAGAGAAATGGGCATGGTATTCTCTATATAAGGATTTTGGCTTGGAAAATCGTGGTGCAATTTCGGTAGCATAACGACGTGACTTAAAAACTCATAAACATGGTAGATGAGGGAGAACGGGATATATCATCATATTTACATGAATTTGATAGTAATGGGGTCATATAGATACATTTCCAAACATATTTAATGGAATTTAGATGCATAATATAAAATAATTGCTTGAATGTAAATGAGGAGAGAGAAATCCCCTGTGGAATTTGGGCATGGTAATGGGTGTACATTTGAGGCATTAATGAGAATTAAAGGGGTGCATAATCATTAAATCATAATTAGGAATGTATAGAAGAGGTTTTAAATCATACCCCAACATTTTTAATTGAAATTAAAAAGGTATAACAACATAAAGAAATTTGGACAAAAATGAGAATGAAAGAAATCCCTTACTTGGAAGTGTGATTCCAAAGGCTTGGGAGAGGCTTGATAGAGGATTATAGAGAGATTAGGGAACCTTGGAAAGATTATGTAGAGAGTAGGGTAGAGGTTAATTGAGTTCCAAATGTTTTTATTTAATATTAATGGGAGATTGAGTGGAATTATATTGAAAAGAAGAGGGAATTATTTATCATTTAGGTTTTGGACACTACATATTAAACTAATCAAAACCAGAAACCAAACAATGGTTTTTCCCTATTTTTTCCAAAAGATGAATTTAAAAAAATATTTTATAAGTCTAATTTCTGAAAATATTAAAATATTAGGCTTTATTATGTGGAGGTGAGTCACACCCTCAAGGAAATCATTTTAAAAAGTTAAAATATTTAATAAGTATTTGAGGGTCCACTAAGGCACCTTAAAATTAATCAAAAAAATATAAAATAAAATTATTTTAATTATAAAAAATATATTGGCCGAAAAAAAATTTTATAGTGTTTTATTACATCATTATTCAGTCTTTATGGTGTCGTAAAACACATTATATATTTAAATAGTATTTAATTTTTACCCAACAATTCGATTGTCTCATAAAATTATGAAACAAATCACCATTAGACAACTTCAATGTCCTGAATCCAAAAATGAAATTTATTTTATCTAAATAATTTTATAAATATGTTAATTTTAAATTTTAAAATAAAAACCAACATTAATTAAAAAAGTTTGGGTTTTGACAAAAATAGTTTTCAAACCTTCATAAATATTAAAATTATATACCTAAAAATTATATGATCGTTTATAAAAATTAATTTAGTAAAAATAATTTATTAAAATATTATTTAATTCAAAAGTCCATTAATTCATCAAAATATATTTTTTAATTGAATTTAAATATTAACAAAAAAATTATTTGTGCTTTTAAAAAAACAAAGTAACAATAATTAAATGAATATATATTCTTTATAAAAATTAATTCACATAATCGTAGTGCTAGAGTATTGTTACATAACCCCCTATAACACCCGCATAAGGCCTAAGCATAAGCTATTCGATAGTGAAAGACCCTTGGGGTGGCTCAGATAACGTCTCTTGGGTGGTAATCTTTATTAACTTCCACTTGTTCTGTAGGTGGTTCCGTTCAAGATTAACATGTTGAAGCTCAGATTTGGCTGGGTCAAGAGAGAAGCCCAGTGACTCCACCAACTTTCCAAGCTCCAAAAATAGGCTTCATACGGAGCAATTCTACTTGATGAGGCCATCACTTCCTTTTTCTTAGTAAATTTGATTTGTTAAAGCCCTATATTTATACTAATCATGTGATCATTATTCCACACCTATATTAGCCATGGTAAAAATTCATAACGGTATTTTAAAATCCAAAAAACATAAAACTAAGGATGTGTATATGTTTTATATAACCATTTTAGAAAATAATAAATTTAATCAGATCAAAAAAAATTTCCATTAAAAAAAATTGGGTAGTTACAATCTTCCCCCCTTAAGAAATTTCACCCACAAAATTTACTTTTCCCACACTAAAAAATAAGGGTAACTCTTCTTCATCACTTCCTCCGATTACCATATTTCTTCTTCAAATGTGTGGTTTCACCACAACACCTTGACGATGGGAATTTTCTTGTTTACTATAACTTTTTCCTTATGATCTAATATCCTCTCCAGTTTCACTTCATTAGAGAGTTCATTCTCCAATGGTACCACATGTGGATTGAGTACATGCGATGGGTCAGGTATATAAATCCTCAAGAGTGATACATGGAATACATCATGCACTTGAGATAGGTTTGGTGGGACTTCTAGTCAATAGGCCATAGCTACAATGCTATAAAAGATCTCAAAAGGGCCTATGTACCATGGACTAAGCTTTCCCTTCTAACCAAATCTCATAACTCTCTTCCACAGTGATATGTGGAGGAATAACTTGTCTCCAACAACAAACTCTCGGTCTAGTCAATGATTATAAGAATAGATCTTTTTCAAATCTTAATATCTTTAATATGCTAACATTATATACCATTTCATCAACCATTTCTGATCCTAGGAGTTTTCACTCCCCAACTTCATCCCAACTTGTCGGTGTTCTGCACCTCTTCTCATAAAGGGCTCCATAAGGATCCATTTGGATACTATAGTTGAAACTATTCTTGTAAGAGAACACAAGAGGAATATTTTTATCCCATCATCCTTTGAAGTTCATTGAACATGCTATCAACATGTCCTCAATTGTTTTCACAGTCCACTCAGATTGGCCATCAGTTTGAGGATGATAAGTTGTACTGAATTTCAGTTCATTATTCAGAGTGTATTAGTGATTTCTCTAGAACATAGAGGTGATTCTTGGATATCGATTGGATACAATAGATAGGGGTCCTCTATGAGGTATTACCACTCCTCTAATGTATATCTGTTCAAGTTGTTCAAATGAGAAATCTTCATGAATTACAATGATGTGTGAAATCATTGTAAGATGATCCACAACAACCTAGATGGAATTGTTTCCTTCGGTTGTATTTGGAAGTCCAGTGACAATGTCTATAGTGATTTTCTCCCATTTCCAAGTTGGTATGGGTAATGGTTGCATCATCACCTTAGACTTCTGCCACTCAGCCTTCACTTTCTTACATATTAGGCACTTTTATGTATACTCCGCAATATTCTTCTTCATGTTATCCCGCTAATAATACTCTTGAATATCTCGATACATATTTTTGTTTCTTGGGTGGATAGTGAAATTTGAACTATGTGAATCATCCAAAAGTTCATTCTTTAACTTTGGATTTTATGGAACACATAGTCTTGTCCCAAATATCACAATTCTTTCTTCACTAACATTGAACTCTGAGGATTTGCCTTTTTTTGATAGTTTCCAATTTCTTCTAAATTACCACATCATCCTTTTGCGCATCCCTTAACCTTTTCAAATGATATGGTTGAGCAATAATTTGTGAAAGGATTTATGATATTCCATTCTTTATGATTCCCATGTCTGTCTTCAACAAATCTATGAAGATTGGATCCTTTTCAATTTTCATCAATGATAGAATCACTAGGACCTTTTTACTTAGAGAATCTTCCACCTTGATCTCTTTCCCAGGGTGGTAATGGATTGAGCAATCATAGTCTTTCATTAGCTCTAATTATCTTTGTTAGTTCATGTTCAAATCTTTCTATGTGAATATATACATGAGGCTTTTGTGATCTGTATATATTTCACACTTCTCCCCAAAGAGGTAATTTTATCCAATTTTTTAAGTAAAGATTACTCCAGCCAACTCTAAATCATGTGTTGGATAGTTTTTCTCATGAACATTAAATATCCTTGAAGCATAGTTAATGAATTTTTCATTTTTCATTAACACACATCCTAGACCCTTCTTCGAAGCATCATTGAATACCATAAAATGTTCTCCACTCATGGGTAGTGTGAGCACTGGCACAGTGATAAGCCTCCTTTTCAACTCCTAGAAGCTAACTTCACATTCATCACTCCAAGAAAACTTGACTCCCTTCTGATTTAACTTGGTAAGAGGGTTTCACAATCATGAGAAATTTATCACAAATCAGTGTTAATATCTAGATAATCCCAGGAATCTATGAATATCTGTCACCGATGTTGGCCTCAGCCATCCCTCAATTACAGTTGTCCTAGAGGGATCCACCAATATCCCATTGCATGAGATTATATGACCCAATAATGAGACTTCCTTCAACCAAAACTCACACTTTCAATACTTTTCCAAGAGCTTCTTCTTTCGCAAGGTCTCTAGTATAGTGCTTAGATGCTCCTCATTCTCCTCCTTGGTTTTGGATTATATTATAATATCATCTATAAAGACTACAAAAAATTTGTCATGGTAATCTCAAAAGACTCCATTCATCAATTACATGAATATTTCAGTATTATTAGTGAGTCCTAAAGGCATTAATTTGAAATCATAGTGCCTGTATCTTGTACGAAAAGCAGTCTTAGTGGTATTCTCCTTCTTCATCCTTAATCTGTAATATCCCAACCACAAATCCACCTTATATAACTATTGTTCTCCATGTAGAAAATCGAACAAGTCATCAATTCATGTAAGAGTATACTTGTTCTTTATCGTGATTTTGTTGAGCTCATGATAATCAATGAAAAGGCTCATTGACCAATCCTTCTTCTTAATGAATAGGACTGGTTCACCCCATGGTGAAGCACTTGGTCCTATAAATCCATTATCTAGATTCTTTTGTAGTTATTTATTTAGCTCCTCAAGCTCCACAGCATCCATTCTATATAGAATCTTGTATATTACAAAAGCCCCTAGTATAAGATCAACCAAGAATTCAATATCTCTTCTAGGAGGAAGACTAGGCAATTCCTCGGGAAACACTTCAGTGAATTCCCCCACAATGGGCATGTCTTGATGGATCATTATTTCTTTAGAATCAATAAAATAATAAAGATACACATTCCCATAGGTCAGTAAAATCCACACTTGAGATGATGGTGCTTAAAAAGAATCCTCATCCTCCTTTCACTTATACAAAATTGTGGGGTCGATTCACTATATGGACAGTGATTTCCCCCTCACCAAAATTTATGTTGGCTCTATATAGTAAAAGTAAATTCAATCCAAGAATTGCATCAAATTCCACCATAGTGAGTATGATGAGGTTTATCGGGAATTTCAATCTACATATTGTGACAAGAGTGGAGTTATATTCATGGGATGCAATGATTTCCCCATTTTCCGTTCTCACTGACTTCACCACTTCCATGATTTTTGGTGGTGTTGGGATAGTTCTACTAAAATTTTGGGATATAAAAGAATGTGTAGAACCAGAATGAAAAAGAATGTTCTCTATTCTTTAATGAATAACTAGTGTACATGTAACCACTTCGTTGTCGGAGTTCGCTTCGGTGGTAGTGATGTAAAACGCTCACCATTGCTACCTTGGAGGTTCTTAGTTACCTCGGAAAACCCTTGGCTTATGTAACAGGTTTGCAAAGTGCCCATGTTCTTTGCAGTTGAAACAATGAATGATGCATTGAGGGTCTAATGGAGCATTCTGCTCCTCTTTCACAGTAGTGGGTCTTTCTTGTCAATGATTAATGGTTAAGTTCCCTTTTCTTCCACACCTAAAGTTTTTCCTCATTCCCCTTTAGTAAATTTCTGTGGTGCTTCTTTCCACACATTTGGAAAGTGGGGCGCTAGAATTTCATAGCACCGTTGTATTTTTTTCATCAGACTGCCAGAGTTAAATTCCACCTTACACTTCTTATCTCTATGATAACTCTATGATTTTATGATCTCCATTTAGACTTTGAGGGCACATCGGACAATTTCCTTATAGATATCAAAGTCAGGGATCTCCAGGTCTTTCCATAGGCTAGGTTTTATCCCACCAAAGAAGTGTTCAACCTTCCATTTTAGGGTAATGAAAAAGTAGTATGCATATCATGAAAGACTTGTCAAGTTTTCCTCATACACTCTGATGGATTTGTTGTCTTTTTTCTTGAGGTCAAGGAAGTCCCTTTCCATCTTTAGTCTGTGGGTGCACAAAAAATATTTATCAAAAAACATTTTCTGGAAATAATTTCATTCCAGCGCCTTGATAACTTCCTCAAGATTTGTATTTTTGATAAATTTACACTCTTTATTTTCTTCCCCCTTTATATGATAAGTAGCCAAAATAACCTTCTCTTGTTTGGAACATTGAAGGATGGAGAAGATCTTCTCAATGGAGTTGATCCATTGTTCGGCGATTAAGGGATCAAATTATCCATTAAAAGTATGATTCCTTTGTGTCATGAAGCTCTCGATTGAAGCTTGTTCTTTATTGGGGGGGGGGGGGTTAACTCTCCTATTGACCCATGTTTCTATTCTAAACATGATTTAACTGAGAGAGTATCATGAAAAAGTTTGTGATTCATTCTCCCATCAGAATGGGAATCTCATTAGAGTAGTCATCACATTGATGTTCACATCGATTCATAACTCGAGTACCCCTATTATCAGCTATTAGTTTGAATAAAATGAATTTTATGGGTAACACATAAATGGGAATCCACTTACAAAAATAGATAACTTATAAATTACATTTATTTTCTTCACTTATGAATTTATAGGCTTAAATCTATGTTATCCATGATCTATCTCCAAACATATATTCTTATAGACTTTTTCCTCATTTAATAATGGTTTTTACTATGCTTATGAATTTACAAAATCATATTTCCCAGATGTTTCATAACCAAGCGTGATGTAAGGCTTGATTCCAGCACCATTTCTCGTTTGATTCTAGCTCAAAATAATATTTTTGGGTTTTACCCCTAGATACATCTGTGTTAGAGCGACCTCAACTTTTTGTATCCAGAAAAAGATTTATTTTCTTAACAAACCACATAATATATACTCACCAAATTTTAGGTATTTTTTTATTATACTTAGTCTTGTCTTTAGGTCATTCACTAGGCTTTTCTAATCCAAATCCCAAAAATAAATAAAACATATCCTCTCATACCAACTATAAAAACCCTGATCTTTATTACACACTTAAACAAGATTTATTACATAAAATTTCACTTAATAAAACATAGAGGATTTATAGATTCAGTGTATTAGGAAAATTGAAACATTACATAACAACTTAGAACATAAACCACAATATCTTTATTGAAAACCTTTTTTACATGACCACAACATTCCTTCGTACTTAGCATTTCATGGGATAGCTTGAGGACATGCAAAATAAAATGGTGATCGATAAAGCCCAGTAAGGGGGTAAATAAGGCATAACATCAATAATATAGTACATGTAAGAGAATTGGTATATCAACGAAGAACAAGATAAACATTAACATAAAGGCATGATATAGCATGAGTATCCTAGCTTGGAAATGTGGCAACAGCATTTAACAAGATATTAGCATGATCCAACGCTCATTGCACATGGATCAAAAGTAAACCCTAATTTCACATAAATTAGCCTGACTAAAACCTCATTGCACTGGATGTATCATGATACAAATCTTTACCCAATGCATTGGAGAGCAATCAGGATGCACCCTTCTTAATCTTTTAATTTCATGCATAAGTGTGCCACATATATTATAGAACATGGATTCATTAAACATCATAATTTATTCCATGATAAATTAACTTGAAATTAATAAATGAAACTATTTAATAAATAAGTAAATTTTCATAAATTTAAATATCCTTGATAGAGAAATGGGCATGGTATTTACTACACAATGACTTTGGCTAGGAGAAATGCAGTGCTATTTCGGCAGCATAACGGTGTGACATAAGAACTCATAAAAATTGTTGATGAGAGAGAAATGGGTATCTAATAATATGTAAATGAAAAGAACTATAATGGGGTCATACAGATACATGTCCCAACATAATTAATGGAATTTATATGCAAAATATAAAATCCATTAATTTAATGAAAATGAAGAGAGAGAAATCCCTTACGAAATCTCTCCATGGTAACAGGTGTACATGGGAGGAATTATTGAGATATAAAGGGTTCCATAATCATTTAAACATAAAAAGGACACAATAGGGGAGGTGAGAAATCATACCCTAACATATGTAATTGAAATTAAAAGGTTATTAAAAAATAAATAAATTTAGACAAAAATGAAAAAGGAAGAAATCCCATACATGGATGTGTGATCCCAAAGTCTTTATAGAGGCTTGAGAGATGCTTCTAGAGAACTTGAGGTCCCTTGGGAGGATTCCTGAGAGAGGAGGGTGGAGATTGTTTGATATACAGAAGTTTTTAGTGAAGAGGAATGGGATATTGAGTAGGTTTATATAGGAAATGAGATGGAATTCTTTATCAATTAGGTTTTGGACACTACACATTAAACTATTCAAAATAACCAACCAACCCATATTTTTTGCCCATGTTTTTTGAAAAAGGGGAGTGGGAAATTTTATTTTATAAGGCCAATGTCCGAACTTATAAAAAATATTAGACTTTCTTATGGGGAGGTGAGTCACACCTTTAAGGAAATCATGTTAAAAAGTTAAAATATTTTATAATTTATTGAGGTTCCACTAAGGCACCATAAAATTAATCAAACAATTCTAAAATCACATTATTTTAAAGATAAAACATATATTGTCTGAAAAAAAATATATAGTATTTCATTACATCATTATTAGGTCTTTATTATTTCATAAAACACATTATATATTTAAATGGTATTTAATTTTTACCCAAAAATTCGATTGTCTTAGAAAATTATGTAAATTCACTATTAGATAATGTCGAAATCCTGAATCCAAAAATGATATTCATTTTATCTAAATGATTTTATTAATATTTTAATTTTTAATTTCAAAATAAAAACCAATATTTATTGAAAATTCATGGGTTTTGACAAAAAATGTTTTCTAACCTTAATAAAAATAACAATTTTATTCCTAAAAATTATACGTTGTTTATAAAAATAAATTGAGTAATAATATTTAATTAAAATTTTATTTAATTCACAAAACAATTTATTCATAAAAATATATTTCTCTATTTAATTTAAATATTAACGAAAAAAATACTACTTGTGGTTTAAAAACAAAAAGTAACAATAATAAATTCAATTTATATTCTTTATAAAAAGAATTCACATAATAATAATGCCAATGTCTTATTACATAACCCCTTATCAAACCAACATAAGACCTAATGTTAAGGTGTGTGATGTTGAAATAATCTTGGGTTGGCTTGGAAAACATTGCTTGGGTGGTAATCTCTATTAACTTCCACTTCTCCCATAGGCGTTTCCATTCATGAATAACGTGTTGAATCTCAGGTTTGTCTTGGTCAAGAGTGAATCCCAGTGACACTACCTACTTTCCGAGCTCCAAAAAATGGGATTCATAAGGATCAATTCTACTGTATGAGTTCATTGGTTCCTTTTTTTGAGTAAATTGGATTTTTTAAAGCCTTATATTTATACTAATCAAGTGATCATTGTTCAATGGCTATATTAGCAATGGTAACAATTCTTAATAAAATTTTAAAATCTGAAAAACATAAAACCAAGGAAGTTAATATGTTTTATATAACCATTTTACAAAATAATTCATTTTGTTAGATCAAGATGAATTATCATTAATAAAATTTGGGTCGTTATAGTTTGGGTGATGTGGTGATGCGTCGGTGGCTGAGGTCGATCACTTCCAAGGAAATTTGGTCAGGGATGGACCAATTTGTGATATAGCAAAGAAATGGTTTTTATGAGTTGTAAAAGTCATAGGAAATGTATTTTGGGATATTATATATATATATTGATATTTTTAGTGGTAAAATAGTGCATTTAAGCTTGGAGAAAGAGTTTTGTTGTGTAATCATGTTGTTCATTCGGAGATAGAATGTGGCTAGCTATTAGTGAATTGATAGATAAACGAGGATAGGTTTCATGTCCATAGGACTACCGTGAATTATCATGGATGATATGTGTTATGTTGGGGTGCTTTTAATTACCTACATCATTATGGGTCATAAATTTCGAAGGGAATTTGAATTTTCCTTCTATTGAATGATCCATTCTGAGAAATGATATTTAGAAGGAAATTTTGAGAGTTGGAACATATAAGTTATTTTTAAACATAAAATGATGAAAAAAATATAATAAATATGATCATTAGATACTTTGATATGGGATGGGTTGACAGGTTAGTTAAATTTCAGTAGCAGCCTTCCATTGGCTAACTGGTGAAATGGCCAGTGGCCTAGCTCACTAGTTAGGGCCACCAGCTAGTTACTAGTTCAGTGAAATATCACTGATGGGGCGTGTTTTTTTATTTTGGGGGTAATTGTTAAAATTTTGAGGTTATTACCCCTTAATTTTTATGGGTAAAGGTAACATCTTTTAGTCATTTCATCTAAGACGATACCCCCTCTCATTCTTCATTTTCTCCCCTAGAATCAGATTCAATCCAGATATTATTTCATAGTTGACTCAAGGTATGGTCTCTATTTATATCATCATTATTATACCTTATTACATGACTCTTATTTTGTTTCAACTTTAGGTCAATGGATGGTAATGATTTCACCATAGTATAGAAAACCTATCCATATTTGATTGGTCATTTGGACAGACTACATAAAATATATCTCATAATGATTTATTCCCATTTTTTTTCATTGATTTGATGTAGGTATTCCATCAAATGAATATTAAAAGGGCTTTAGTTAAAATATAATTTATTTATCCATGTAATCTGGTTTAATAATTGGGGATTTTCTTTTAGCCTTGGTTCAGGTTCGTGTCGAGATTGGCGTGCATCCCATTTCTCATAGCATTAGAAATATTTTTACCACTACTTGTTTTTAGGCATTGGGATTGTTTAATTTTAATTTTTTAATTGATTTTAAATTATTATAATTAATTATTTTTTGATTTTTTATGTGAGTTAGGTCACTGAGATAAAAGTATGTTCTAGGATGGGCCTAGGTAGTGGCTATTAGGTTGTGCTAAAGAATATAGTGGATTTGTTAAAGAAGTTAGCATTTACATTACTATTTCTCTATTTAATTTGGTAACATTGTGTCCAGGTTACATCATTAGTATATTTTATTACATGATGAACTGATTTTTGTGATTTTCTATAAGGCTGGGATAAGCTCAGGTCAGCTTAATATTTATCATGGACTGTAAAACTTGTTAAATGGTTTGATGGGGGCACCATCTTCAAATGAGTTTTGGGGAACCAATTTATGGTTTTTCTTACTAACATGAATTTTTTTCAAAATCCATAATTATTTACTTTTAAAATGTAATTTTAAGAATCGGATTGAATGAGATATAAATGTTTAAGGAAATTAGTGGTTTGTGAAATGGTTTTTAAAATGGTATTTAAAAAACATATTTCTAAAGATATTTTGAGGGTATTTTGGGCCAAGGGATTGGTTTGAGTAAATATTTAGGTGGTTCCTTTTGATATATTTTTAAAATAGATTTTAAATTGGGTTAAATGGAATCCTGGATGGCTTGGTTTGTATTTTTTTTATTAATTTAACATAATATGGGTGATACCCTATTTTTTCAAAGAATATGTTCTCATTTTGATTATTAATTGTTCCTACCTAGTGTGTTCCTTATTGAATAATTATGTTATAAATAGTGTAGGTATCCCTCAAGGAATTTTGTTTTGGTATAAAAGTGAAGTCCATTTCTGTTGGACATGACGAACCCCTTGGAGGGTCAATATGGGTCTCAAAAAATTTTGATACACTAGATTATGTCAAAGGGTCCAGTACCCCAGTGGTGAGTAGGAGATATATGATATGGGTTGTGTTACTTGTTTATTATTACTTTTGTATATTTTATGTGGAATAACTAGTGTCTGTAAACATGGAAGGGTGTGTGTGAAGGGATTCCCTAGAGTCTACGGGGATGTTCTAGTGTAAATATCTTTCCCTGCTCTTTCGGGTATTGAGTTGAGAACATTTCCATATTTTTTTGGACATTGTTTATAAATAAAGTATGTCCATTCCTTGAGTGATAGAGTAGTGGTTATGGAAGGGTCTTTTTATTTGATTGGGAAGGAATGGCTAACTATGTATTGAGTGAGATGGTATGGTTTGACATGACACATGGATGATGGACCTCCCTCAAGTGATGAGGTATGGGTTGAGGCTCTCCAATATATTATTGTTCTATGTCTATTTAGGTAGTGGGTTAAGGTTTGGATGATTTAATACCTTATGTAATCGAGTGTGGTATGGAAATAATCATGGTTGACATTATAAACAGAATCTTTGAGTATGGGTCAAGTTATGGTATGAGGTTACTTCTTCTTCCCGATGTGGTTATGAAGTATGTAGTGTATGGGTTATGGTATAACATAGACTCTATAATAGCGCTATATAAGTTATTTTATGGGTTGTGGTTCAGGGTCGATCCAATCATGGGGTTTATTTTGTTATGTGTGCATTTTGTGTAACATTTTTGGGTGTGTGTGATGAACATACATGACTGAACTCAATATAATTATTTCATTCACATACACATGGTTATAGAACCAATCAGTTGGTTGATGCATTGGAGACACAAACTAGGTCATTGTACTCACCCCCACCAATTATACACAACCTGGGTTTTGATGTATGTGTGTATATCTTCATATTTTTTCTCTCATGAAACAGGTACTAGTTGGATCTAAAGGCTTGGTATTATTCTATCATGTTGTGGATATCAAATACTTTGTAGGGTAGATTAAGTGTTTTGGTATAGATGACAGTTTTATTTTAGTCGTTTATTATCATTTGTTGTCCATTGTGTCATCATTATATATGATTATTATTTTTTTAATTTCACTTTCTACTTTTCTATTATATTTGATGCATCATATTTACTTTTTTACTGATGTATATTAATTATTATGGGGGCCTAGTGGGATCACTATTTTAGGTCTAAATTTATTTTCAGAAGTATGTTATATGGATGGGTCATGCTAAACATTTAGTATAATTGAGCATAAACTTGGTCCTTATTTTAGAGGATACAGTATCCATGTATATATATTAGGCCATCACCACTAGTTGGAAATTTATAAAGTATAGGTAGACACACCTTAGGTAACATATCATCACTGCTTTGGTCCTGTTTAGGTGGCAGGTGTTGAGGCATTACACTTATCCTGGTTGACTTGGCATGGGAGTCCTATGTTAGTGAGAGAGGAATCAGAATAGTATGATTTGGTTTTTGTGGAATGGTAGTATGAGATTTTATACCTTCTTGGGTATAATAACTAATTGATACTGAGAGAGGCTATGGGTTTTTTAATCCTAAGGTTTTTGGGTTCTCTCTTTCCATAAATGTATGAGAGAGTACAAATATGTAATGTATGGGGTTTATAGAATGTAATGATGTGAGATAAACTATTAATTGGGGGTATTTGTGACTTACTATTAGGTATGACAGGGGAATAAATCTTATAATGTTTATAGAATAGAATGTTTTCATTGATTGAAAAGATAATGTAGGTATTAAAATATATTTTTATACCTTTTTTGGTGTATTTCTCTTATGTATTCATGTGAAACATGAATTTGGGAAGGGTATTTAGAAACATAATTGGAAACATTATAGTGTGTTTATGAAATTTATTGCATAAATGAGCCACTAGAGTGAAAAAAATGTGGTATTAATTTTTTTTAGTATGGTTGTCATTGAAATTAGGATTTCCAATATAAAAGTTTAAACAAGCCTAGAATTTGGTATTTTACTATGTGTGTGGTAAAAGTTCATTTAGATGGTGTGTAATGGTATAATAAACATGGATAATGAATACTTGGAAAATTATAATTAATGTATGATTATAAAATTGAACATAGGTGTAACAACATCATATTTTAGAGTGATGTCGGTTCATGAATTTGATAAGGAAAATTCTTTTATGGGTAGTGTCTTAGTAAAATTATTTTTTATAGTGATTCATGTTCTTGGGAGTGAATTAACTACCTTTAAGAGGGGGTTTAATTAGTGGTTTCTTATTCACAAACTCTCTTACAATTTTTACATATTTGGTTAGTGTGTTGGATCATAAAGGTAGAAAAAAATGATGTGAGATATAGAGAGTTATAATGATTATGAAATTAGAGTTTTACGAGGTTTACACACACTTTTTATTTAGTGGTTAATCCCTTATTTAAAATTATTGTGATCCCACTATTAAAATTATAATCTTATTATTTGTAATTATGAGGAATGAGGCAGGTATATGATCCTAAAGTATAATAAATATATAGATGAGTGTCATTAATTCAACCAATCTTATAATTTCATCCTCAAATCTCTAAAATTTTGTATCACATTAATATCTTTTTTCTTCCCATAAAATCTAGGTTAATTCAATCTAAAAACCATCCAAGATTTTTTTTATCTCTTAGTTTTTGTATTCCTTACTGGTGAAACACTTAATTTATTTATAATAAAAACTCCACCAAGGAATGTAGGTATCTTCCATAGTTTTTTATCTAACATCATTCAAAGACAATATCTTAAACCATATATCTCAATATCTCTATATTTTTTCAACTTATTTCACTCTTCTTGAATATGTATTCCAAAACATGACATGGTGTTGAAACTTCAATCATATTATATATATCTTCTATTCTAACACAAAATAGCTAGTTCTATGGGAATATAATACTTGGTTGTTGTTAATAGAGAGATTTTAATTTTTCAGTATAACTACTAGAAAAAATGGCTACATCCATGGGTGTAAACCATGGTCATAAGCCCAATTACTATGGTGATAGACTATTTCCATGAGAATTCAACTCATGTGAGTTATAGCAATGGAAATATCCCTGGGGTTCTACCACTAGAGGCATTTCTTTTGGAAATATATATTCATCCACTAGTGTGAAATTTCCTTGAGATATGGCCATAACTTATATAAAATTTTAAAAAATCTATGATGATTTTTTATTCATGACTTCATATTTATTCACATAATATTTATACCACTTTTCCAAAGAGGAATTTTATTTATTAATATGAATAGATAATTAAATATTATATATTATAATTATAATATATTTATAATGTAAAATTTTATGGGACACACAACCATAGTGGAGGACTTAGGTCCATGGGCCATATGACCCATGGCTCTAGGACCTAGTGGCATCGTACGGTCAAGGTCCACATAGACCATTAAGATAAGTCCTAACACCGAGGTCCTAAATTCATGGAAAACTAGGCTTATTATAATATTTCTTACCCTCGAGGGCTTACATCTAAAGAAAACCAAATATTACATGATCATACTTTCCCCTAGGGGCCTATACCCAAAAGAAACTAGGTTTATTGAGACAGGCCTTTTCAACGATGTACATTAGTCCTTGGATAGTTATCACATCATCATAGATCATTGTAGAGAGGATATACTACCATGGTTCATGGATCCCACGGCCATAGTAAACCATAATAAAGACCTACTACCATATGCTATGTGTAATGTGGTCGTAGCTGCTTCTTGTGATCTTCCCATTCTCTCATCATCGTTTTATTATGCCACAAAGTCTTTTCTACCTTGTCTTGTCACCAAAAGTAGTGTTCCCATGGATATAATCCATTCCTACTCATGTATACTTCTATAGGCTAATATTCCCATAGACATAGGCCTTTTACAGTGGACTCATGATTGTGTTATATATATACTTGTGGTCATAAGTGATGTATGACCATGGATCATCAAAACATATATATAAGACCATGTTTATAGTTCAATATTTTAGTAGTGTGTGATCTACCACACCCATTTTCATGTAAGATCCTCGTGGATAATCTTGAACATGTTTCATAAATTTTACTAAATCCATATATTGTATTTCTAAGGGGTTTCCATCTATATTAATGGTATTAGATAAAAACCCCAAAGCTCTTTTAGGACCCCTATAGTTGACAACCCAATATTCATGAGACCATGACTTCTACTATGAAGGTTTCCATTTGATTTATCCACCATCAATTTTAGTTCATCCACCACTCTATGTTTAGTATAACACCACTATGTTGACTTGTCTTACTTATAATTACATTATTATTTTATTCCAACTCAAATATAAATATACTCTCACTCATCCATGATCATGTTTCCAATTAATAATCTATGAAATAGCTATAAATACTCATTAATGAATTTTATAAATAAACAACTCATGGTAATAAACCAATTTTAAATTTTTCTAAACATCACACCAATGTAATGAATGGTTTTTTTGGGTTATATAACTCTCAAGGAAAATATCAATACTATACTATCCATGTGTCTATAGATATTAACACACAACTCCCCATTCTCCAATACACTTACTATGACATCTTAATCACCAACACTCATAAACTCATTTTCTAAGGTCTTTTTAATGATCATGTTTTAGATATTTATAACTCTTGATTAATGGGTGATTGATGGAGAATTTTTAGAGGCGATAATGATAATAGATAAATCTTAACAATTACTTTAAGGATTAGAGGATACTTTTAATTTAATCATAGTATTAAATTTATGGATAATATTAATGGTTCTTTTTTAAAATTGATAATCACATAAGATATTAATAATTATGAAGGTAATACTTTAATATGGTGGAGGTCCATTGAACATAAATAGAAGGATAAAGGGATGACTCAACCATGGTGAATTAGGAAGTCTATAAAGATTTATAATAATCATTAAATTTATATGTAAAGTATAAAGTGTTTTTCACTATAATTGAGTGGAATTAACTATGGTACTCCCATTAGATTCTAAAAATATTTTCTTGAGTTGATTTAGAAAATTTAAGGATTTTTTTTATTGGGAATCCTTCAAGTGAGTATTATATGATGTGTTTATATGGCCTCTTGGGTTGTGATGACTGATGGCCTATGGGGAATGATAGTGGTTTATGGGAGAACCATTATCTTATAAAATCATAGATATATGATTTTGTGTTTAATGGATTGGTTTCATTAAGATAGGATCATGTGTTTTTAGATTATTCTTGAATTTTGGGTTTTTAGCTTTGATGGGTCAATTATATGGGTAATCATATAGTTGGGATTATCATATCGATCAAATGGGGTTTTAACTTATGTCATGTGAATTTTTAATATTAGAGAAGATGATATGGGTTTAAAAACCCTTAGATTAAATGAATACAATGTTTCTTCGTATACAGGAATGCATTTTAGTGAGATATAGCTAGTATTTGAACTAACACCTGATTAAGAATTTTTCTGCGATGGCCTAGAAAAGTTAGTTTTTATAGTAACTAATAGGAAGTGGGATTAAATGACTATTATGGGTATTAATAAATAAATTTCTTAACCCATATAGAAATTAAGGGATTATAAAATTATGATTTTCTATTGTGGGTTATTTCTTAGGTAAGAAACATTGAATCAAAAAAAGATAATCTACATTTTCCAAGTATAAATCATAGAAAGTGATCATATTATAAACATCATGAATGTAAAAATATGGAGTTGAACATTAATAAATGGGTCAAATGTTTTTTATGTCCTTGTGGTGGGGACATTTCCATTGATAAGGCTTAGAGTGTTGGTTCCACGGTGCATGGGCCTATAGAGATTTAGAAAATAATGGTACATGGAATGGTCAATGTGAATTTTTAGTTTATATTAGATATAATGAGGTATATTTATAATTTTATTTGTCATTCAAGAATGGAAGATATATTTTAACACCCCAATATTTTATGGCATGTCTTATTTCTTATAGTCAATCTTTTAGATATCTTACATTACACGCAACTCCGAGCTTAAATGAAACTTTGATATACTATTAATATTATTATTTAAAATGAAATTATATCAGAGCCATAAAATTTGTGGTTATGAATTGGATTAAAATTCTTATAAAAATATTTTATTGAATTTAATGGTTACCAAATAATTAAAAAAATATAAAATCCAATTTTATATAAAGGAATGGTTTATATAAGGAATATTATTATGCACCAAAGGTGTTTCATCCTAATAAATAAAATTAATTAATATTTGTGAATTATATCAATTAAATTTATATTTATATATTGTATAAAATTTATCCGATGAGTTTTATATACATGATAGAAAAATAAATCAAATTTTTGTGAATAAAATCCATATTTTTATAAAGGAAGTTTTATCATATTTTGATGGACCACTTGTTTTAAATATACTTTTGACACTTTTATAATTTATATTTGAATTAATAAACATATTATTTTTTATTTTAATTTAAAATTTTACTTTTTTTAATTTTTGGTATTTTTAGGATAAGTTTCATGTTTTCATGAATAGTAAAAATTATTGAATATTAATTTAAAATATCATTTTCATCTAAATAATTTAATATGTAAAATTATATTTTTTCTTGGTTTTAAATTATAATTAGATCAGTTTTTTATCATTTGGTATATCTTAGGTCAGTGTAATCAATTTCACTTTGAATTTTGATATAAAAACATTTGAATATTTTGAACATCTTCACATTAAAAACTTATTTTCTTATTCCATCAATGGGATTAATTTTAAATTAATTACTAAAACTACAATGTTTTTAATTTTAAAAAATACATTCCATATTTATAATCAGTAGATTCAAATTATGTAAATAGGTTTATTTTATTTTTGGGCATTATGAATAGTAAATTTAGTAATTTTTTTATTAACACAATTAAAGGTAAATCGAGTAATTAGGGGTAAAAAATTTATAAATATTATAAAATTAACCTAACACTTATCCAAATATCAATGTATTAGTGGTTTTATACCTAAATCAACCTTGGTATGATATTTTAATCGTTTTAATCCCCTTAGATGATAGTATGATATTTATAATATTTTTTTTAAATAGAAATTAATAATTTCATACTCATATTTTTAATAGTTATATCATTTTAAAAATAGGGTTATTAAAAAGATAAATTGGAATATAAATAGTAATTTGAAATATAATAAATTTCTCCTCATCTTGGTACTTTATTTTTAATTCTTAATAAATAAATAGTTTCCTTAAATAATTACACAATGATGATGAAGTAATTATTTAATTAATGAAAATATCAACTAAATGATATAAAAATATTAAAATAAATATAATTTTTGATAATTAATGTCATCAAAAAAATATATGGAAATTTTAAATTTTAGTGATATTTTAGAAGTACTTTTTGAAAGATAACTTGTTTTATTGATTTTTTATAAAAGTCAAAGTAATGAATAGTATCAAATTTGTCATTATGTTAAAATTAATAATATTTTATTAAATGATATATAATTCATAAAAATATAAAATTAATCCAAATAATTGGTATAATGTTTAAAATTTCATCCATGACTCATTTATGGTTCTTTTTTCTTTTTATAGTAACTATATTTAATCTTCATAGTGTAAAAACACATGTTGTCACAATAAGAATTAAAGGGTTTAAAAAGGGTTTAAACCCAAATGATAAGGGTAAAAATGATACCTAAAATTATCTAAAAAATATTGGTTGATATGATTTAGAACAATAATTATCTTATCCTAGAAATAATTTGCATTTTTTCATTTATAAATGAAAATTGATTTATATTAATTTATTATTTTTTGGGCTTCCAAAAGTACCCCTCTCCTAAATTATAAAATTGCACCTCCTTACTCACTTTCTTACAGAAATTTGATTATTTTATATTGGAAAAACGCTGACTATTTATCCTCCTAATAACCTTATTCAAGTTCTAGATGTCATATTCTTAAAATAATACCAACCCATGATCCCTTGATAAGAGATATAAAGCAAGTTTTCCAAAGAAGAGCAAATCACTAACTCATTCAAGTTCATTTATTCTTATACTTCATATTAATAAGTTTTTTCTAATATAAATTAATAAATATAGTATAATATATATTATGATATGTTATTATGATTATTGTATAACCATATTCAACCTTTTATCCATCCCATGAAAAATAAAAACATTGTGTCTGCGTACATATGGCTTATCGTCTCGACGTTGTTGTGTAATTTATTGTTCATCACTAATTCATTTAGATATGAATAATGATGAATATAATGGATATAAATAATACATATGATATTATATTGATTCTACATAATTATTATACCATCCAATACCATACCCTTTCACCATTAAGGGAATGATATTTTAGCTTATGCATACGTACGACCAATAATCTCCATAATGTGATGTGAATCATTTTCCTGGTTAACAATTATATAATGATTATAAAAATTTATATAATGAGTTAAAATAATATATATTAACTTAATATAATTCTGGATATGAACAAAATATATTCTACACCTACTAAACAGGGCTCACATGACAAAACTTGCAAAGGGAAATGAAGCATTTAACACCTGAAACAAGGGTAGTAATGAAACATTATTAAAAAATGACATAATAAGATAACATTTGATATAATAAATTTTGATATGGTTCTATTGTAAATTAATATCATTATTTAAGTCATTATACAGGATTTAAAAGATAATTTAGATGAATAAAACTACAAGGTAAGGGTTAATTTCACAATCTCATTATTATTCAGGATTGTTTATACGTATCTTCTTGGGAATATTTATCATCCATGCCCATGTTTCATAAAAAAATTAATTTTTTTTTTAATATTATACTAAAAAAAATAAAAGTCTATTTACCCAAGTTATAATTTTTATAAAATTTTTTGAAATGACTCTTCTTGTTGTTTTCAAAATGACGTACTTTATGAATTTTTCTAAAAAATATAGAAGGAATGATTTTTTAACTTATATGGAATGAGAATATTTTTATACCATAATGAAACCATAATGTATTTAAGTTTAATTAACAAGTTTACAGTATTTTTTTGAATGAAAATTTTTTCTTTTAAAACATTTTTTTCTTTTAAATAAATGATTTCAAAGTAAAAAAGGAGTATTTCTCTCAAGAAATTGTTATTTATTTTATTAGATTATTTTCATCTATGTCAAAATCCATTGTTGGATCTTATGATTTTTGAGTTTTATCTATTATGATACCACGTACCTTAATTTATTAATGTTTTATGATCATTTTGACTGTGGATGTGTTATTTTGATAACATTCATAGTTTATGATTTAAGTATTCACATTTTTTACTCTAGTGTGTCAATAATAATGTTTATGTTGTTTATGTTTTCATATGAGGAATTAATTTCACTTAGTAAGTGTTGTGTGAGGCCCTTTATATCCATTTCATGCATTAGTAGGTCTCATGAGACAAAATAATTTTGGTGTTGGATGATTTCTTACTTGTTTATATATGGTATCTTGGCCAAAGCCATGACGGTATGTTTATTATGTTCGACATTATGCATTCACTCATTATGAGATTAGTTATTGATCTTCCATGTTATTATTCAATTAGTATAATATCTTTGTGATTATTTATATTTCATTATTTTATTTTCATTTATTCGTTCCATATTAAACTTAAAATTAAATTTAAATGTATTGTGTTTCAGTTATACACCTTGTATCAATATTTATTCTTATTTATTAAAAATAAATTCAATTTTACACTTATCATTAATGAGAATCGAAACTCACCCATTTATTATGCAGTATTTTTTTCAAGATGCCAAGATGTTTATTATAATTGATATGTAGGGTAAAACTAGAAGAATATTAGTTATCTCAAAGGATTAACTATGTTGTATTTTATAGTTTCAATAGTAATTCAACGATCATGTATGTAATATAGTTTCAAAAACTTATAAATTTATTGATTCATTGGGATTAGAAAATTGTATCTATTTCAATGTAATAAAGTAAGGAACCAATTATAAGCTAATGGGATGAAGGTTTTTATAGTCTACATCAGTGGAATTTTAGTAGAAATATTCGGAACTAAATTTAGGAATACATAGATTGGAGAGTTAAACCCAATGATAGAATTTAGAAATATCTCAAAACAAAATTAGCTTATGATTTACAGATTGCATAAATTTTCAATTTAGGTTTTGTGATTCTCTATTTATGAGATCATACATTAGGTTTCTTAATTTTATGATCTAATCTATTGTATGACATTTTTTAGAAATAGAACCTAGTATAAGGAATGTAAACTATAGCAATGCACGTAATCCATGTTGGTATTTACCTTGTATGATTGATAATGATGTTGGAGCTAGAGCTGCAACAAGGGCTAAATATATATAACTATATTGGGACAAATGACTTGGGTTATGAATAATTACCATACCCATATGGATAATACTGACCCCCAATGCTGAGGAATATTTTTATACTACTTCATGAGGCAAAAACCCTCATAATTAAATGGAACTACAATTCAATTTATAAATCAGAAATGGATAAGTTTATTAGAAAAGATATTTATCTCTTTGGGGTGTTAGGAAAGGGAGAAGGTTTCCATGGATGTTTATTATATATCTAGGGATGTAGATCAATGGTGTTAATTGATTAAAAACACTAAATAGGATGAGGAAATAGAAAACATGGAATTCATATACTTTAAGTAAATTTTCTTGGAAAAATATTTCCCTCACGAACAGAGAGTATATAAATATAAAACTCTTGATTTTGATACAAAAGAAGAATTATAATGTTTCTAAATGTAAATATATCTTTACAATGTTATAAATTCATGTTAAAGACTTCATATGTAACCCAAGGAGTAAGATTGATCATTTTTTAGATGGTTTAAAGTAATTTCTATTCAATTCATTAGTCTCCTAAACTTTACCGTCATATGAAGAAATAGTCTCTTGTTCTATAAATATGAAGAGATAATTATCTAGGTTTTATAACTTTAAGGGAAAGCAAGAGAAGAAGAGAACACTGGAGAAAGATATGGATAGAAAGGAAAGGGGAATTAAGGATTTTTCCCACATGTGATAATTGTGGAAAGAAACACACAGGTACTTTCATGAAAGGAATGGGAGTTTGTTACAAGTGTGGAGAGAAAAGGTCACTATGATTGTGATTTAAATGAAATAAAATATACTATAAATGTGAAATGTTTCAACTGAAACGATATAGTACTCTACAAAAATGAATATTCAAAGCATCAAAGAAATATATCCCATAAAAAAGTAAAGGAATCAAGGTCAAGCTTATGTTGTTACTACGGTATAAGTGGAATAATTAGTGAATTTGTTATTTTGGATTCAATAATTATGTTAAAATATTTTTTTTATAATAATCGTGATATTGGTAAAGATTGTATTGAAATAATTATTCTTTATGTATTTTTAATCATGCATGTTTTCATTATGTTTTTAAGGAGATCAAGGTAAACATATATTTCATATGTGAAAAAAATATATACAAAATTTTATTTGATGAAAATATTATGATAATTTGATTTTGGTAATTTAGTGAACTTCCTTATAAATCTTTAGGCTTTGAATTTGGATATATGTATTTTATATGAGTCTTAATGTTGTAATAGATTAAGTTAAACATTGGATATTATTACTTGTGGTTAAAGTATGATTTATCATATTTGGTAACATGTGATAACCATTTTGGTTTCAATAAACATTAAAAGGCCTAAGTAATGACTTGTGGATATTATGATTCATAAAAGTGCATCGAGTATGAAATTTGTATTTTAAACTTTCCTTTTTATGTTTAAGAGATGAAGTAAAAATAGATTGAATCACAACCAAAGGATGAAATTATGCTTATGACAGGGAAATAAAGAATATAAGTGCTTATCTAAAAAGTAAAATAATCCTTCAACTAAAGGAAAATTACTTTGGAAAAAACATTATCTTTTTACTTTTCATTATGAGAAACCAATTGTTATTTAACTGATAAAAAAATTATGGTTTTTTGATAGTCATATTTCCTAGGACCACATTCTATATCACTCTTCATCTGAACTTGATATTTATTTTTCTATTCCATGTCCATATTTTCCTACATTGAAAACTAGTATGTGTTATCTCATGTGACCTTTTTACTTCCCTTTATTTATTTTAACGTAGAAGTCTTATTAATGTTAATTTTGATGTGTGGTTCCCATAATAGAATTTTTTAAGTATCAAACATTTATTTTTAAAGTGAAATTTTAAATTGTGAGGAACAATATTACTGAATTAGGGAATAATTTATCACTGAAATATGTTATGGTATTTTTTATTGTTTATCGTTAATATTTTAAATAGCTTACATTGCACGCAACACCGAGATTAAACAAAACCATGATATACTATTAATTTTTTTATTTAAATGGAAATTAACTCCTAGTCATTAAATTATTAATTATAAATTGGATTAATTTTCTTATGAAAATATATTATTGAATTAATTGGTTACCAAATATCTAAAAATAAATATGAAAAAAATTAATATAAAGTAAATGTTTTTTATAAAAACTATTATTAAGTTTCGAAGGTGTTTTATCTTAAAAAATTAAATTAATTAATATAAGTTTTTTATCTAAATTAAATGTATATGTGTCTAACGTTCAACATTCATCCTATGTGTTTTCTAGACATTATAGAAAAATCAATCCCATTTTTACGCATAAACATCCATACTTTTATATATGTAGTTTTTCTGCCTTTTGATGGCAAACTTGTTTTAAATCTAGTTTTAACATGTTTATAAATTATATTTAAAAAACTTATTATTTTAAATAAAAATATAAAAATATACTCTCCTTGAATTTTTCTTATTTTTTGATATGTTTCATGTTTTTATGAATAGTAAGAAAATCTGTATTTTAATTGAAAACAGCTTAGTCATCTAAATACTTTATATTAATAAATTATATTTTTGAATTGTTTTAAATTATAATTAGATAAATATTTCATAATATAATCCAATTTAGGATATTTTAATCAATTTCGCATTGAATTTTGATACAAAAACATTTCAATATTTTTAACGTTTTCACTTTAAAAACTCATTTTCTCATTGCATCAATGAGATTAATTTTAAATTAATTACTCAAACTGTAATGTTTTGAATTTTTAAAAAAGGATTATATATTTGGAATTAGTGGACCTAAATTTTGTAAATAGGTTTATTTTATTTTATGGGAATAATGAATAGTAACTTAATAATTTTTTTAGAAACATAATTAAATTTCAATAGAGTAATTAAGGGTAAAAATAATATTATAAATATTATACAATTTACTGAAAACCTGTGAAAATCTCATTGGATAAGTGGGTGTAAACTAAAATCATCCTCGAGTCAAGATTATAACATTTTAAGCCACTTGTGTGAGAGTACAACATTAACTATATTTTATTTAAAGAGAAGTTAAAGTTGATATACTCATATCTTTAATAACTATATCATTTTTAATATAAGTTTATAAAGATGATAAATTAGACAATAAAGAGTAATTCAAAATATAAAATATTTATCTTCATGATGATAATTTATTTTTAATTTTTTTGAAATAAATAATTACCTTAAATTATCACACAATGATTATTCTATAATTCTATAAATAATGAAAATATTAAATAAATGGTATTAAAAATTTTTAAAAAAAATATTTTTTCAGATATTTAATGTAATAAAATCATTTTATATAACACTTTGACTTTTTAGTGGTATTTTAGATGTTTTTCTTCAAATATATCATGATTAATTGATTTTTGTAAAAGTCAAGGTGTGGAATAGTGTCAGAATTGTCATTAATGTTATATCAAAATATATAATATTTTATTAAATGATATAAAACTCATAAAAAATATTAAATTATTCCAAATTATTGGGATAAATATAAATATTTCATTTATTACTCTTTCACAATTATTTTCTCATTTTATAGAAATTATATTAACCTTCTAGAGTAAAAACACATGTTATCATGGTAAGAGTTAAAAGGTTTAAATAAGGGTTAAAACCAAATCATAAACATTAAAATGAGTTCTAAACTTGTATAAAAATTATTCGATGAGATTCTTTATACCCATAATATTATTATCTTATAAATAAAAAACTTTTAATCCATTTTAAATTGAAAATTAAATTATATTAATTTTATATTTTGAGGGGTTTCAAAAGTGGCCCTCACCTCAATTATAAAAAGGCACATCCTCCCTCACTTCCTCACACCAATTTCAGATTTCTAGCCTGACCAAACATACCCATTTATCCTCCCAATATCTTTATCCAATTTCAGGATATCCTATTATTTAAAAAAAAAATACCAAGCCTAGATCCCTTAAAATTATATATAAAAGAAGTCTCCCAAAAAAGAGGTAATCATTTTTACTAACTCATTCAAGTTCATTTCTTCATCTAATTAATCGTCATGAGTTTTTTAAATTATAATGTAATAAATCAAGTACCATATATTTTCTAATATGTGATTAAGATTATGGGAAAACTATATTCCACCTTTTATTTATCCAATAAAAACAAAAGTACCACATGTACGTATGTACGGCTTATCATCTCCACGCCATGGTGGAATTTTTTTATCAACACTTTAATTAGATTGGAATAATTATATATATACTGGATAAATATATTAAATAATAAATTATATTTATTCTTTATAATTAATATACCATCCAATTCATTACTCTTTCATCATTAAGGGAATGATATTGTCGATCGTGAGTATGTGCAGCCTACCGTCTCCACAATGTTATGTGATTAATTTTGTATTTTTACCATTAAATAATGATTATAAAAATTTATATAATTAGTAAATATAATATCTATTGTCTTAATATCATTATATAAATCAAATAAAAATATCCTATTCATAATAAATAAACTCACATGACAAAATATGCATAGAAAAATGAAGCAATCATCACCCGAAAGAAGGGTAATAAAAAAATTATTTAAAAATAATATAAGAAGATAATATGTGATTTTATAAATATGGACATGGTTATATTATAAATTAATAACATTATTTAAAAAATTATACAGTAGGTGAAATTACATTCAAGTAAAGGAAAGTACAAGGTAAGGGTTAATTTCATAATCACATTATTATCTCAGATTTTTTATACGTAAGTATCTGCTTGGGAATATTTATCATTCATGTACATGTTTCTTAAAAATGTTTTCAAAAATATTATTACAATTATCATATAATTTTTAAAGTATTTTTCTCATTTTTATATTTTAAAAATGGTTTTAAATGAATCTTTTTGTCGTTTTCTAAATGAGGTACATTATGACTTTTTCAACAAATATACAAAAGGATTGTTTTCTTTTAAATAATATTATATGATATGATTTTCCACCATCATGACACGTTAATTTTTTGAATCTCCATTTACATGTTTACAAGGTACTTTCCAATGAAAATTTTTTCTTTTAGAATTTTGAAACCTTTTAAATAAATGATTTCAAACAAAAAAAATTAGTATTTTTCTAAATAAATTTTAAATGGTTTTATTAGAGTATTTTCATCTATGTTAACATCATTTTTTAGATCTTATTCTTGATTTATTTTGATCTTTTATAATACCATAAACTTTATTTTATTGAAGGTTTTATGATCAGTTTTACTGTGGATGTGTTATTTTGATACCATTCATGGTTTATGATTAAATTATTCTCATTTTGTATGATATGTTTTCAAAAGAAATGTTTATGTTTCTTATGGTTCCATATGAGGAATCAATCACACTTAGTAAGTGATGGTCATGGCTCACTATATCCCCTTTATGCATTCGTAGGTCTCATGAGACAAACTAGTTTGGTTATTCGATGTTTTATTACATGTTTAGGTATGGTGTCTTGGTCGAATCCTTGAAAGTATGTCTATGATGTATAACATTATGTGTTCCCTCATTGTGATATTAGTTATTGAAATTCCAGGTGATTATTCGATTAGTAGAATTACATTGTCATTATTTATAGGGAAATATTTTATTTTAATTGATTATTTCTATATTAAGCTCAAGATTATATTTAAATGGATTTTTTTAGTTATACACCTTACATTAATGTTTATACTTATTTATTAATAATATCTTCCATTGTAATTTTACCCTTACTAAGAATTTTATCTCACTCATTTCTTGTGTTTTTTTATTGTAGGATGCTAACATGTATATTATGATTGATATGCAGGGTTAATGTAGGATAATATCAATTCTCTCAAAATATTTACTATATTGAATTTTATAGTTTCAATTATAATGTAAGGTTTATATATGTAACTTGGTTTCATAAACTACTAATCGAATCTATCCTTTGGGGTATAATATTGTATCTATTCCAATGTAAAAATGTGAGAAACCATCTTCAATATCTTGGGGTTGGGTTCATTATATGAGTAAAGCTAAAAGGTTTGTGGAGGAATGATAATTAATTTAAATCAATCACATGGGTATCATGATTGCGTCTAGTTTAGGATTGGGAGAAAAATAATGCATTAAACTCTAGTTAATGGAATGAATTGTAATAGATATAAAATTATTCTTCTCAAGTATGATAAATAATATGGTGGGGAGTTTTTAATGACTAGCAACATTCCATGTTAGTGGAAAATAACAAAAACATGAATCTATTGGAACTCGATTTGGTGGGGTTTTAATTTTTTGGGGATTTAGATTGTATTTTAGTGATTGAATATTAAATACAATTTGATTTTAAATGACATTGTACATTTTTTATAGAAATGGTAGTTTTTGATAAAATTGTATAGTGGTGACACTACTATAATGATTCAGAAACCATAGGGTACATGAAGGGAGGAACTGGGGGAATGGTTTTAGAGGGAAAAAATATTTTATAAATACAGTATAAAGTAATAAACAAAAACTCATTTTTTCTAATATTAATCTATTCTTATTATATTGAATATAATAAATAAATAATGGATATATTATCTATATAAATCCAAAATATTCAACATTCACTACATGGTATTGATAATAATTACTGAGAACCATTTAATTAACTTTTTCCTCTAAGGGTATCCATGAGATTTCTGAATCACCCAATTCTTGGGAAGGATATACACTAAGCCATGGTTATCTGGAAATTTTAGTTAATGTCTTGAATAAATGAGAGTAATATATATATTTTGATTGATGAGTTTTTCAAGACCATAATATTGTATCTATTTCACAAACTTGGCATTTTTATAGGATTCGTGGAAGCTCCTTGAAGACTATTCTATCATTATAATTTTTTTCATAAATATTTCTATTTAGAAACCCATTAAAATACATTTTTATTCCATTTCCAACAATAATAAAAAATTAACTTCTAAATATTTTCATATTCCATTATTAAATCTCCTCTGAATCATAATTTCAAGATAATCAAGTGATATATAATTGATTGTGTGGAAGAATCCTATAAATCTAAGAAATTTCTAATAATCTATTCATTTTTATGAACTTATCCATGATATGGTGAAATTAATAACAATTTATTTTACATTATAACAAACCAAAATTTGGTTTATCCACAACATCATTGTATTGTATCTATTGAATATTTTTAACATTCTATCACTTGCACAAAAGAATCATAACTTAGTACACTTTAACATTATGTCACATTATATATAAAAACTTATGGGACCATATCCAAAACACCTATTGGATATATTCTAAATTCTTTTTGGAAAATCAACCATACATTTTCACTATATTCTAAATCACATGTAATAACTTGAGATAATATATCTAAAACAAATTTTGGATATCCTCCAAAACACTTCTAGGTTATCCCTAAATTTTTTATAGAAATATTTTAAAACAAAACATAATCATCATAAAAATAACCACAAAGTGTGACCAAAATATGGTTCTAAGAGAGGTAAATAATTCAAAATTTTCTAATAAATAATTTTAGAAATGATAATCCTATAACAATGTTTCAATGATACTCAAGATACGACAAGATCTTTCTTGCTATTTATGAAGCACATGTATCTCCATACATATATCCATTATTTTTATATACAATCATGTATAATAATATGGTCTCTTTGCATAAGAAATAAATTGAACACCATACATAGTTTATTTTAATATCACATATCCAAATCATGTATTCTCAATTCTATAAGTATAGACTGACTAGATGAATAAACATGTTACATGTTATTCATCAAGATAGATGATCACATCACATTCCATTTACCTAAATAGGTAAGTATATCACATTTACATTATCTTATTATGGCTATTCGCTTCCTCATTTTATCTCAATTTGGGGGGTAATTTTCATACTCTTTTTATAATATAACAAATCCCATCTTGGTAAACCTCAACAAATAGCATGGTAAGAGGCTTAACTGATCACCTTACGATTAGCTCAGAATCAGAGCTGGAATAAGAAAGTTATCAAAATTTAAATGTTACCATATTATGTATCTTTCCAAACCCAATTAAAAAAGATAAAATATAAACATGTACCCATAGAATACCAATTATATAGTGTGTAACACTCCATGTGGTATACATGGTGGATTATTCATCCCAAAAAACACTTTTTGTACCACATGTGTAAATACCATATCACTAAATGAAACCTACCCCATGATAATATTTACATGACATCAAAACCTATAATACATCATAATGTTCCTCAAAAAAGGAGAACACAAAGTTCTAATTTGAGAGATTAATTAAAATTTCACTTCATAAATTTATGAAACTAAATTGAAATAATGATAAATTAGATACTACCTTTTATATATAATGATATATTATTTATTATTAGACTTATTTAAATACATGAGAGAGCAATAAATAGTCACTTGTATAGTTATATTTAATTTGATGATCAATCAGAGAGGCCTTATATTTTACACAATTTTAGGGTTATTTTAAACACATTAAATTTCAATGTCATTCTTAACACATCTCTATATAATCATATGATAAATCCTCCCACTAAATTTCTTTGATGGGTTATAAATTATAAAGAAATCTTGTTTTAATAATGGTAATATTGTATTTATAATTTGTATGTCCAAATCTATAAATATGGTTTCCAAATTTTTTACTTCACGACATCTAATATTATCATATTAATAACAGATTTTTTATTCTTATAAATATTTCTAATTTTATCATTATCATCTTGGAACCATTCTACTCAAACTAATAATTGATATCTTAAAGAAAAAATTATATGTGTATATCTTTTTTATGGAACCAAATTGAATATGTGCACCCTCATATGGGGTGAATCGGGTTATTTCTCATTTAAAACATTTCACATGATCATGTTTTCCCCTTTATCCAATCTTATTCTCCCATTTTAAATAACTCATATAATCTCAAAAAATATCAATAAATTTCTCACCAAATTATTCAACACATAAGAACAAATATAAAGCAAGCACAAGACAAGAGGATTTTATATGGTTTAATAAAAAGGACTATGTCTTAGGATCAAAAACCAATGATGTGTCGATGCGACAAAATCCACTACTAAAACAGTTCAATGGATAAACAATTTAGGTTATCATTACTTAATTCCAAGGAATACTATGTTTACACAGTTTATAAAAAATAAAATATTGATTCATTTGTTACTCCTTCTTCTTCTCCTCTTTGAACTACTCAGGGGAAAGTGATTTGGTTTATATATGTGAGGGTATATCCAATAGTATAAGTTAGTGATGTTCCATGAATACTTATCTCTAAATAGATGTTTCGCTCATCTCTACTTTACGAAACTTCTAATTATTCAAATACTTATGAGATTAACTTCTTGTAAATAGTTGATTCCTTATCTCATAATACCAATAATATTTCAGAGTGATGACTTAATATGAGACTTAATTATTTTCCTTATAAATAACTAAAGAAATTAAAAATCTCTTTCAGATGATGATTGTTTCATACTAAAACAATATTTTTCTAATTTGTATTATTCATTAATAGATAGATATAGAAAAGAAACTCCATTCTTTTCATAGGATTTATTTCTATAGTCCTCTATTTGAATCAAAAATAAAAATCTAATCTCCTTTCTTTTTATGATGATCATATATATATAATATTTTTTACACTTCCTTTTTCAAAACAATTTTAAATAGGTTCAAATACGTACTAAAAACCTATAGATTTTGTCTTCTAATTTTCTAACATAATTCCATGTGTACCAGATGATTAAATAAGGTTAAAATATGCTTATTAAATTAGAATCAAATATCCAAAAATTACTTTATGGTATCCAAAATATGAATTCAAAATAATATATTCAATATATACTAGAAAAAAAATCCTAATAAATCATAGTTTTTATAAATTAAAATATTTCTTATAAAAACATACACTTTCAATATTGTAAAATGGTTAAATAACTTCCATTTAAATAACTATATATCTCAAGTTCAACTCCCTATAAAAAAACTAAGTATTTATATAAAATAAAATAAAACTAAATAGTTTACATATTATGTAAATAACCAATTCACCACATGGTATTCTTCATTTCATATTGATTCTCATCAAAATATCACTTTTAAACTTTAAATATGGGGAAATATTAAGTTGACATCATCAAGAAATACCTTTAAAATATCTATTTAATTCCCTATGAAAATCAACATTTAAGTATCCATAAAAATTTCTAGTAAAATAATGTGTGGATATCTTCATTTAAATATTCATTTATGTATTCAATGTAATATGTATTTAAATCCCTCAAGATTTTACCGTGTTTAAAACCTCCACAAAGATCATATTCTAATTCATTATTTAATTTATCCTTAAAAAATATTTTTAATTTTCCATGTAATTCACCTCATAATTATCCAATGAGATTATATTATAGTTATTTGAATAAGTCTCTAAATTTTCCCATGTGATACAACACCTTTAAAATTATCTATTTTTCAAATATTTGAGCTATTTTCACAAGAGAAGATTAATTTTAATTTAATGGTACATGAGTTTTTGGTTAAATGAATTTAATATCAGGTGATCCTCTATTTTAATATGATATAAGGCTTTAGTTTTGTTAACCTAGTATCTCTTATGGTTGTGAGATTCTAGAGGAAGATGAATTATTAATTTTGGAGCAGGATTTGTATTGATAATGGAGATTTAGATTGGAATTATAGGAGAGAATCACAGGTTGATTGTTTTTTATATGGATCAAGAAAAATGAGGTGACTAAGGTACTCCGGATAGTCTATAGATATTTAAGACAAATTTTGGAAATTTTAGAAAGGTTTTTCCCATGTTTATGGATATCACATGGTTAGGGAAAACTGTGAGGGAGAACTATGTGTTGTGTTTTTGTATAGGGGTGTGGTGTCTAGTAGTAACATGGTTAAAGAGAAACCCCAAAAATCTTAAATTTAGTTCAAGATGTGATTTTCATCATTGGTGTATAGTGTTTATAATAGTTTTTCAACTGTGTATCACATTAAAATTTATAAAATTACTACCCCCCCACCCAAATGGATTTTAACCTCCATCTCTCATTTCCCTTCTTATCTTGCACACATTCCTAGCCAGAAGACTCCCCATCTTACTCCATCATTATCCCTCGGTCTGGGTTTTATTTTGTGGTATTTTTTATAGTGATTCTATGTGTTATCCCCTCTTCCTTCTATGATTTTACCCTTCAATAATCTCTTATTTTAGATGATTCTACCAAGTTTTTGTGAATATTTCCACTTTGTTATATTTTATATAGAATAGATATAGGTTGTACTAAGATGATTTTTATATTGCATTTCATGAAATTTGGTAGAAGGTATGGTACCCTATTTTTTTATAAGGTATTTGATAAATTAAAAATAAATATATTATTCAATACATCTCTACTGAAAGGTATTTTTGTAGTTATAGTGTTTTTAGTTCCCCATAAACCATTTGTGAGTGGTTGGTTGTCATTTTTGTGTTAGGAGGTCACCCAATGAGTTATTAGGCATATATTCTAATTTCAATTAGATTTAATTTAAATTTAAAATTAATTATAATTTTTTATAATTAATTAATTTGTGAATCTTAGCTTGATTTAGTACCTCATAAGGTCACGTGAGTCTTGGAAAATATAAGTAAGTGGTCAGAATTTCTTAAAAGGAAATGACATTACATATCACATACTGGTATTTTTTCAGGTACTTACATCATTTTATTTAGGATATATTTTGTTTGAGAAATTTCTCATGTTGTTTTCGGTTTTTTTAGGATGATTTTAGAGTTTTTGGGCTTTTTTGTGATTGAAATACATTTAAGGAAAACTGTGTGGGTCTTCCCAAGAATCTATATAGATTGTTTGGAATCCCATAGGAGGGCACATGGTCCATGCACAGTAGGTCCAAACCATGTGACCTTATCTTAAATTATTGTAACATGGGAAAAAGTAATTTTATGTAGTTAGTTCATGGTTTTTCTAGTTGTGAGGCCAAACAAATTGGATCCCTTAGTATCCCAAAAAGGGGGTGCATAGTTGTTGCATGGATTTATAAACTGTGCAGCCAAACCATGAAATCTTAATTAATTTATCCCAATTTTATTTTTAAGACATTAAATACTCTATTTTTTTCATTAGTTTTTCAGTGAATTAGGATCTCTAACTTGGAGTATACTCTTGGATATTTTGTAGACTTTTACCTTCAAATTTGTTAAATGATTTTATCTATGAGTTTTAGATCTATAAAATTTAAGGTATGTTTATTTTTTTTTTGATGCCCATCACAATTCTTCTAGATCCACTCTTTCACCTTAAATAGAACCCTATATGGGGGATACTGGTGATATATCTTAGGTTTGTATTATTATCTAATATGGTTTATAATAAATATATTTTCTAATTGGTAATTATTTTCTATATCTTCATTGATCATTTTTTGTTATATGATAATAGTTTTGTATGAAAATTCCTCTCATTTCCATTATTTTTGGAAATCTTAATTTGGATATTCTTAATTGGTTTTATTGGATTATACTTTTCCCTTATTTAACATAGTCCTTATTTCTACTTGTCTTGAGTATTCCATTTGGGTATTGGATAATGAGTGTTAATAGTTGGGTGGTTTCATATAATTTCTTTACCATATGAACTATGTATTCTTACACATTTTACATTAATTTTAAATTAACTAAAGACCTGAATTATGATTTTTTAAAATGGAAAAGTTATTTATAGTTTTATAAAGTTAAATTCTCCTTTAGTTTGTTGATGAAATTTTATTTTAATGCATATTTTATTTTAATGATATATTTTTTATAAGAATTCTGTATTTTGATGAAAATCAATTTCAAAAAATGTGTTATTTTGAGGGAATGTCATTTCAAGGAATGTTGTGTTTTTATTAAGAAAAATTACAATCATGTTTCATCTTGATGAAAAGTGGATATAAAATCATAGTAACATAAATTGAATGTTCTCAAGCTGAAATCAAAAAATGGTTATTACTTTGAATTGATTGGTTTTAGTATAGACAGGGTACAAGAGAACCTATGTTACTTTGTAGAGGTATAGAATTAGGAAAATAATTCAATAAAATATATGTTTTTTAGAAAGTATATATTATTTCAATTATAACTAAACTATAGAGTTCATGAAACTATTGGGTGGTTCACTTATCAGGGCATTGTTCCATCATTTTTTGTTTTTTGTCCTAGGGATTGTTGGTACACACTAGTCATGCCCTTTCACTAACATGTAAGAATCCTAGCTTGCTCAGACTTATTATATTCTAGGTATTAGTTTCCATATTTCTAGCTCTTGTTAAATGTTTTTTTATTTGTGATTTGATATTTAAAATGTTTGTAATGAGTTTTAATGTTTTAATTCATTAAAAGGGAAAACATTTCTTCAAATATTCTTTGGTAAAATTGGTTTCTTTGGAAAGGATTTATAAAACTACATAAATGGGTGAATTTCCATTTTTCATACAAACATTAAAGAATTTGTTTCACTCCATTAGATTCATTAATAGGAATAATTTGTTTATCTTATGAAGACTGCATATTGAACACTTGGTGGGATCCTATAGATCTTGTTTACTCACACACTATATAAACCCTTGGGTGTGTGTATATCGTATTTTATCTGATTTGGGTAAAGGAAAGGCACCTCATAGAGGCTATAATTTTATATATTAGTGGGGAATGGGAGTTTAGTGGTGAAATGGTTAAAATGGGTATAGTTTTTCTTTAATTTTGAGTATATGAGTTTACCTATGCCTACTTTTTAAAAAATAGTATACTCATTTTATAATTTCACTATTTCACTCTACGTTTTCATGTTGATATTATTTTATATGTTTCCATTTTACATTTCACTTCGTTTTTATTTTTGGGTGAAACCACTCCTGAAGGTAGTTATTCTTGCCTAGTAACTAGTTTCCTACCCTTGGGTATTAGATATACTATTCAGGCCTTTCCACTGGTCACCTGAGGTGTTAAATTTAGGGATGAATCTGGTTGGTTTAGGATAATTTGGTATAAGAAGAAGTTTTGATTTTTTTTCTTATGATCTTGTAGTCTTGGGATGTTTTGAAAGATGGTAGATTATATGTTATTGGATTTAATGGGTCTTTTATGAGTGAATCCTTGTATATATCTCATATTAATGATCCTTAAGTTACCAAGGGATATTGGTAAGTGTTTCAATTATATTGAGTTTTGATTTTGACTTCATTTTTTAGTTATGATATATTTAGTAAAATTGAGATTTTTCTTAGATATAATTGGATCCATTCTTTTATAGATATTGTCCCATGCCTCCTATAATACTCCCTAATTTTACTTTATAGAGTGATGTGGATAGTGTTCCATTAGGAAGCCCTCTAATCAATAAGAACCTTATCAAATAGGTAATTTAAGAAGTCTATGTCGTGGAGAAAAACATTGTTCATGCCCTAGATCAAGATAGAGAGGTACATTGTGGAACTGGAAAAGATAAAGATCGATTACAATTGTTTCTCGGCTAAACATTATTACTCGTACAAGGGATTAATGATCATAATTAATTATAATACCTATTGAGGAATATTTAGTGGATTTTTGACTTTTTAGAAACTCCATAATTTGTTAAGATAATGTGTGATAACTTTAACATTGAATTTCCTAGAAATATATAGTGGGTGCGGTGGTTTAAGAAAAATATAATGAATTTTTAGAGTGTAAATAATTCAATATAATATTAATCCAATTGTTTTTTCTTGAATCAATGATGATATAAAAATTCATGGATTCCCTCACCTTTCATTTGGGTGACCGATTTATGATGGAGTATGCCAACCATTTTTATGATTTGGTCTAATTTTCATCTGAGGTTGTATTTAATAAAAAGTTGAAGGTTCAAATATTCTATATGGTTTAGCAAGAATATATTCTTTACCAAGTTTTTATGTTAAAGATAAAATCATACCATAAAGTGGTTGATAGAGTGATGATTTAATATAAGAAGGAAATTCTAGGTTAGTTGGACTTCATCTTCCACTAAGTAGTAGTTTTAGTATCTACCTTTCAAAAAATTAAAAGTGGAAAATATATATTAAGGAACGTGGAAGTGTATCTCAATAGTATTATCACTCCACACCATTTATAGAGTCTATTAATGTTCCTTTTCATTGATACTAGTTATACATGGCCTAGAACACAAATAATGTTTTCCACGCCTTTAAAGGTTTGCGACTCATGTAGACATAGTGTTCACTTAAAAAGGTTTTCTATACCTCTTTATAATTCTTATTATATTTTAGGTTGTTTATATCCTAAAGGATGTATGGTGTTGTTTTATTCTTCAAATTAAATAGGGTTGTAACCATAGGTCTTCATAATAATGTCTTTACACATATCTCATGATTATTAGATGAAAGTTGATGTGGGTCCAACACTAGTGAGAGGTATTATCTATATTCATTCATATTTAATGACAAATTTATTCGATACTGGTTCCTCGCACTCTTTTATATTAAACTACTTTGCAAACTTATTAAAAATTATAATAGAACACATCACTCATATAATAGATTCGGTGATGCCTCTTGAAAAAAAGAAGAAGTAGGGTTTCCAATGTACCTCATGTTCTTTCTTGATGTTTGAATCTGAGATAGATTTGGATTTTATGGTACTCAACTTATACATATTTGATGTTATTATTAGGAGGGATTAATTAATCACCCACAAACTGAACATTTATTATTATCATTATCAGGAATCCTTTGTTGAATTTTATGGGGTATCCCAAGTATTTTAGGGAGAGATTGATCTATGGTCTAGTTGAATAGGAACTCCTCTATTGGAATATGTAAGGTTGATATCTTATTTTTATGTTAAAAATGAAGATGAGAATTAAATTTCTCAACTTCCTTTTATAGTTAGGGAATTTTACAATGATATTTCTAATGACTTCTCTGGTTTTCTTCCTAAAAGGGTGGTTTATTTCTTGATTGATTTATTAATGAAAACTCAGTAAATATATATTACTTCTTATCATATAGCACAGGATAAATTGAAAGAGTTTAAGATTTTATCACATTACTTTAATGAATTAATCCTTGTGTATCACCTTGGGTAGCCCATATTATTTTTTCCAGAAGGCTTATTGAACTCAACATCTTTTTTTATTATCAGAAGATTAATTATGTTGTGATTAATAATAAGTACCACTTCCCCATATCAAATACTTATTTGACCATTTAAAAGTGGAAATGTGTTTTCTAATATCATCAATTAGTTTTTGAAATCACCAAACCAGTGTTAAAGATTTAGATATTCCAAACACCTCTTTAAGGAGAAGTTATTGAAACACTGAATATCTTGTGATGTTGTTTCAATTAACTAATGTTCTTGTGGTTTTCAATGATTTTATAAACCATATATTCAACCAGTTCCATGTTTCCTTATTCATAGTGTTCATATATTATATTCAAGTATATTTAATATGTGAACTTTTGGAACTAAGGAGGGGGATGGAATTAGTACAGTCACTCTATGAATGGTATGTTTTACCTATAAAGGATATAAAATTACAAATCTAACTAAACTATGGATTTCTTGACACAATCAAGGGATTCATATTTCATGGTTTTATTTATTAACTTTGTGATTGTTAGCCTAAATACTTTTGGTTCACACTAGTCATGATTATCCGCTGAGGTGTGAGGGTCCTAGATATCCCAGACCAATTTAATCCTAGGACTAAGTTTCCATAAATTTTCTCTTATGAAGTTCTTGTTTAATTATGATTGGTTATCAAAGTCGTCTGAAATTCATTGTGACATTTTTGTTATTTTAAAAAAGAAAATGGTATCTTGAAAATGATTTTAAAAAGTGGTTTTATTTAAAAAGGTTTTATAAAACTGCTTAAATGGTTTGATTTTTATGTTTTTATAAAAACTGTAAAAAAAATTTCTCGTGCATTTGTTTTCATTAATGATCATAATTTGTTTATCTTATAATAATTCTTATATAAAACTTTGAGGGATCCTACTCGAATTATATTTTGACAGCCTTCAGAAACCCTTGGGAATGTGTAGACCTTTTTTATCTAAAACAGGTAAAGGAAAGGCACCTCATATAGCCAAAAATTATTCATGTCATCTGGGTGTGGTCGTTCATTAGTTACATGGTTCACTTGTATAGAGATTGTATTCTATTTTTAGTGCTTTGGTTTACCTATTTTTGGTTTGGAACTTTTTTCCCTTTTACTCATTTTAGCTTTTTGATGTTGCAATATATGTTATCATATTTATTTTATTTTATTTTCATTTATTTTTCATTTATATTAATTTATATTTATGGATGACATTTTTTCCAAATGTAGTTTTTTATTCCCAAGTACTAGTCACAAACTCATGGAAATCACAAACAACCTTATGTCATTTCATCTAGTTGGATCAGATGTTTGGATTAGGAATTATCTGAGTTGGTTTGTGACATTATATAAGGTACATGGTACCTTGACAATACCCCCATGGTAAATGAATTTTATTTAGTAATGCATGTGATATAGTTTCTCTCTATAGATGGTGACCAATATTTTAAATTAAATGAATTTTTAGTTAAAAATGAATGTCTATGAATGAATAGATTATTTGTAAAGGTATAAAATTAACCTTTGATCTTTGGATTTATTCGTTATTCTATGATAGTCATGGTGTTGATTGTAAATTTTTACAATGATATTTATAGACCCATAGGGATAATAATATTATGAATTTATTTATCATAGAGGACCTGTATAGGTTCCTTGGAAATCATGAGTAGTGACTCATATTGAATTGGAATAACACCCAAATTAGACCATGATATAATAGTTCGGTTCCATAGAAAATTGGGATAGATGATTAGGGCATGAGGAGAGCTCCCCCCCCCCCCCCATGATATGTGAGTACTTGGGTGGGTATGATCTGGGTAGGACTTTTGGATGTATTGGGTGCATGAAGATCAGCCTAGGGTTATTGGAAAAAATAGATGGGCTTGAGTCCATCTCTATTATGTTACATCGATATGGGTCTTCCTATATAGATAATTCGTCTATGAAATTTATACAATGATACCTAGGGACATTATACTCTTTGGGTGACAATTGTTGGCCTGATAGATGACATTGATATTGAGATTCCCATGAAGGGTGTTTGTGTTATGGTGTGACCTGGTGGAGCTTAATGGGTACACCATTATGAAATTAAACCCATAGAGGGGTAGTTTGGGTAGGCATTTGGTGATGATTATAGGATTCATATAAGAACTTGAATTGATGATGTGAGACCCATACTTCCATAGTGACAAGTTTAGGTCACACACTTCAGTGGCTGGCCTAGTTGATATGAGATCAGTTTAAGAAAATAGTCATCCCTTATGGTAATAGTATATATGATATTATAGAAGGTAAATTATAACCTTTAACATTATTAATTAATTCCCAAAATATCATATGGGAATCAAAATTTGGGTCTATATCAAATGCCCAAATCACATTGCATTGGATTTGAACCTCATGTCCATTTGGAACACCAAGGTTTGGTTTCCTAGGATTTGGTCATCGATCCGATTACATTATGGTATGATACTAGGAATATAGTGTTCCTCTTATGGATTTTATATTATGTACGATATAATAGTATGAATCGACTGTATGCTTGATATAATGATCACCTATTTTTACTCTAAGGCGTCATATTCAGTCCTATTATCACCAGATTTACTAGGTGTTTACACATGAAACTATATTTGGGTCTATGTGGATTTCTGATGTGCTCACCTAAGAATAAACTAAAGGATATTTTTGTATTTTCTAGGTTCTTAACCAATAATAGACCAATGGGTCTATGTGAATTTCTTAGGTACTTAAATAGGAATCAACCTATGAGTCTTAGTTCAATTATTTGGTTTTTACCTGATAATTTTCTTTGGTGAATACTCTATTTCCTATGATATCCTTTTATTAATTAGGGACTTCACCTTTTATTATATGGTTATTTATATCAGTATTATTCATAGAGACACTCTATAATAGTTCAAATAATATGTAGTCAATCCCATGCCTAAAGTTATATCCTAAGTATCGATGATGGTTTGTTTATTTATGTTTTAGTAGTTTACAATTTTATTTATTATAAAAATATAAAATGTGAATAAATTGTATATATTGGTCATGTTTGGGACTGCATTGGTAGTGCTCTACTAAGTTTTACTCGCACCCTTATTATGTTTCCAAGGAAAATTTATTCCCAAGAAGTCTTCATTGATCATAATTCTTAGTTAGGAAAAGGTATGGAGTATCTTGATTTTGTGGGATAACTCTGATGAGATTTGAGACTGGAATGAGGAGACTCATGGATGGTAGTAGATGCCAATATTTATTTTTTTCTTTTATTTATTTTTAATAAGTGATCATCCTAGTGGGAGATCATTTTTGGAATACTTTTGTGATATCGAGTCTATATGATTGTATTCTTCCACCTAAAATTTTATATATAACAATTTATTTTTTCCAAATTTGTAATCTGATTAGGGATGTGGATGATTTTTTGTTATTCCTACTATGTTTAAACTAATATTATAGTTTATTATCCCCTTGTTAATAGCCTAATACCTCATTATTAATCGAAATCCTATAGATTATGTGGTGGCATTCCAATGGTCATGTAGAGACCACCAATTTGAATACCAGTCAAGTGGTCTACAGAAGTTCTAAATCACAATTTTCTATCATAGATTTTATTTTTTATTACTATTTGTGGCTACGGTATATAGGTGATATGATAATATTTTAGATTATTGTATAAATATCAAACCACTGCATCAAAAAAACATTTTCTGATGGGAATTCTAGATTACCTGGGATATGGGACTATTAATCTTGATTTTTTCTTTTACGAAACTATAATTTCACTCATCATGACACACTAGAGTTATGTAATTATGATTTCAATCTGGGATCATTGGAAATAGGTAAGTTTACATGCATCATTTTCATCTTGTAGGAATCACATAACATAGATTGCATGATTGTGGTTGATTTCACCAATAATAGAGGTTTTTGTGGTTCAAAGTGTTGACAACAAATTATTGGTGGTTTTCCTATATAACTTGTGGGATTATACTCAATTAAAACATGGTATATTTTATTCCATTGATAGTACATGTGGATTATTTGGATTAAGGATTTATGATTATAATGATACATTCTTATTTAATAGATATATAGTGACCCATAGTAGATCAATATAGGTGTCGAATGCCTTCATGATAAACCTTACATGGTAAATTATGGTACTGGTTCTAAAAGATAAATAGTTCTTTTTTACTTAAATTGTTAATAAGAAATTATATTGAGATTTATAATTTTTATTCTTAGGGAAATTTTACTTAAAAAATAATATGGTTATGGTACACTCAATAAAAATAATACAGGGATAATTTCATTATATATATGTGGATGAGAATTAAGCCTTAAGAGGTGAAGTTTTATGTTAGTATTTCTATAGATGATGGTTTCCTGAGGAGGGGTAATGGTTTGTAATGTATTGTAAGTTATATATATGTGACAACCATGATGAAATTATTTTTGAATTTGAGGCTTCATTTGATTTTGATGTGGTATAAAGGGTGTTTCCCCATGAGTTGTGACCTTTGTGAGGAATGAATTACCGGCTTGGTGGTTAATTCCATTTCTTTTTGGATATGACTTATGGTATTAGTGAGATGGGTGATTTGTATAAGGGTAACCCAATAGAAGGCATATCCCATAGATTTTTATTTCCTTTGATATGAGAATCATAGTTATATTATTTGGTATGACTTTGGTGCATGTGATTCAGTAATAGGATATGTTATAGGCAAGGTTATTACTTGGGATTTTGTGATGAAAATAACTAAGGTGATTTTGTTATCAAGGATAGTTTTAGAGAGATGGATTGGTTGGATAACGGAACCTATTGATTTTGGATACACTTATAATGGAGTGATGTGGGAATAGTAGATTGTTTTTATTTAGTATTGATGTTAGGTTTGTGGATGATCATGCAGTTGGTTGTGGAATGAGTGATATTCCTTAGGCATGTTGGAAGAAGCACAAAGGTGCTTCTGATTTGATAAGACCGACGTTATAAGATGCATGGTTAGTGGTGTATAGAATTAACCTATTATTTATGATGTGTGAATCATGGTATCATGAGTGAAATTATATTATTGGGTTATACTAGAACATACACCCATTAGTGTGGCTTGAGATCAAGGAAGCGTGTTAAAGTTACGTAATGTTCTGTTTGGGTTATGGATTGATGAGATACTTGGAATAGGATAAGGACAGGATTAATTAATAAAATTACAACTCAAATGGTTTCTTGAGAGTTTTTATGAGAATGGTAGGTTTCCAACTATGGTGAGTATTGATGTTGGAAGTGGATTGGAGTTCAGAGGAATGGTTAACCTGAGGTTGTACCCTAACTTCAGTAATCAAGAATGCACGTTTTCAAAAAAACATTATGTCATAATCATGGACTGGTACATAGTGATTTATATGGTGATAATAAATCGTAGGCTATTAGAGGGTGTGACCCTAATTTGTATGTATTTTAGTAGATTTTTAAGGATGGTTTTCCTGGTTGTTGAAAAATGGCTAGCATTCACTATTTCATGTTTGTTCTCAGGTATGAGTGGGATGGTTACATCAATTCATTACACATGGTATTGGATAAATCATGGTATATATAAGAATAAACCTAATGTGGTTACTATAATTGGTGTAGTGGTATTGATCATTGGTTATATGAGGTGTAATTACGACTATAAAATATAGATAGATCAGATTTAATTTGGTTCCTTGGTGGTTACCAAATTTAAAATTTTAATGTTGTGTTGTGAGTTACCCTAGAACCATACTATTGTATATGGTGCTAAAAATAAGATACTTTTCACAATTTATTTGATTAAAATATTTAATTATATGATCTTTCATAGATAATTTACAATTTTTATTTCACAAACATCTTTTGGTTTAGGGTTTTAAAGTGTTGGCGTACATATTTAACTAATAGAACCCATGTTATTTATATAAAATATAAATTTTCCCCACTATATAATCCATATTAATTATTAAACATATCCTAGACAATACCCACATAATAAACTACTTGAGGCACATCTGATATATTTTTCCTATTTATTACCTAGAGAAATGGAAACATAAGAAAGGGTGAGCTCAAACTCTCACTAATGCTAAATATAAGTGAAGATAAACAATTATCATAAGTGATCATAATAACATCATGTGGTTATAATAAAGATACTTAAGAAAAACGTACCCCCAAAAACTCTCATCATAAAACATGGAATAAGTCATGTTATAAATTAATAAATGAATCAAAAGATTGTACAAACATGAGCCATTAAATGTGATCCATGGAAGCATAAACAAAGAAATATAATAAGAAAAAATATATGACTTAAATAAAATCATATTGTGTCATTATATTGTGATAATATCTAATAATTCATATACTTTAGTTGGTGAGAATATCCAAGAAGGGTCACCTTTTAGTTTTTGAGCATATCCAAGAAGACTCGCCATTTAGTTTGAGAGCATATCTAAGAATTATTGCCCTTTAGTTTGTGATAATATCCAATATGTCACATGTTATATTATCTCATTAGGTTTTAAACATTAACAAATTCATTATAGGGAGATATATGACCCAATGCATCATCATTCATACACATTGATTGCACTTAAAATCATTTAAATCATCATATCAAAGATAACCCATGAAAATAAAATGGGTTTCATATCATTTTAAAATTTATTCACATAAGTATCAACCATAAATCCATCAATAATCATAATGTGATGAGCCCCTATAAAATAAATGGGTTTCCAATGACTTCAAGTAACTTTCTAGGTAAATACAATTCAATCAAGATAAATTATATGGTACTTAAAAAATATAGAAAAAGGTTATATGGTTAAGTAAATAATTTCACAAATAAATTGATGTAAGACATATAAGACAATACCCTTCAATAAATGAAATAAAAAATAGGGTACTCATATAGGGAATAAATTGGAATAAAAATTAGGTTTATATACCTTTAATGACTCGAAAAGACAGAGAAAGTGATGGATCATTTCTATGATAGATAATTTCATTTATTAACTCATTCATAGTAAAAAATGTGGATGGTATCATATGAATATTAAACATGATCACACATAGTATGTAACAAAAGACAATGACTCAGATGAAACCCAATTTTTATAAGTTTTAGAGAAAACCACTTTAGAAATAAACAATATTCTTGATCATTTAACATAAATTTAAATAAATATTTTAAAAAACATAAAGACTAATAATTTATTATAGAACCCTTGAAAACATAGATAAAAAACTTCTATAAATTTAAATAGTTTTCATAATGGTTTTTTCACTTGTAAATGTTAAAAATAAAAGATTTTCCCATTTTAACAAAGATGAGGAGAGGTCATTTTCACTTACAAGAAACACTTCTGGTAAAAAATGAGTCAAGGGAAAATGAAATATTTAGAGGGAATTTCAAACCACATTAATGTTAAAAAAAAATGAGGACTGTTTTTTATAAATAATTAAAATTTCCTAGAAGGATTATATTTTTTAAATAAACTTGATTTAAAAATAATATTTGGAAATGAAACCCATACTATTTCATTAATATTTTAATCAAAACCCCTTAAAATATTATTTTATTTTTACTAAAAGTACATTTAAATAAAGTAAACAATGTGTATCTAAAAATTACATAAATTACATGAATATGGTAAAATATGTTCATGATACATAAATAAAACAATATCAATGATATCATGGTGTAGAATATGAAATATTTCTCAAGAAAATTAAATTTGAGACAAGGAACAAGTTAACTTGTATTCATGCTTAGTTGACAACACAGTAACCTTATGTATGAAACAAATAACCCAATTAATCAATTATATAATAAAATTATTCAAATAAAAACTCATTTTAAGAATAATTTATAATCATTGTCTACATTTATATTAGTTATGATTGATTTTCAATTTCAAGTGTGAGTAATCTTGATTATTTTCATCTAGTTTTATAAAATTTATGTGTTTATTTGTTCCTTTATAAAAGTTTAAGATTAATAGATAATATATATTACTGTATTTGATTGTTTATAAATATTTTTGATATTATAATTTAATTATATTGCATTTTTTATTTTATTTAATGAAAAATTCAGAAATGATCATGTTTGGATTATTTTTAGTGAACAAAATTAGTTTACATAAATTATGTGTTAATTTTTTATATTAACATTTAAGAGACCAAAAAACTATATATTTACTAATGTGTATCATATATTAATAGTAATTAAATTCTTATATCCATCCATGATACAAATTCACAATATTATTCAAGTAGATGGTTAAGCCATCCCAGTTAATAACATTCCAAAATTAATGGACCATTATAAAGTTATTATATTATAATATCATTATAATAAAATAATAATGAACATATTTAGTGTTTTTTATTGTGATATTTGAAAATTTTAATTAATTGAAATAATAATAAATTCTATATGAATTTATCACATATTATGAAGAAATTCTCTTTTTCCCTTAGTATTTTATTTTCGACAGTTGGATTTTCAATGATTGTTTATTCCTCATATTGTAAAAATATTTAGAAATTAGAAACAAATAAACCATAATAATTTTATAAAAACCATATTTTTTACTATAACACAATATTATAACCATCCATGAATTTTTTAATAAAATAAAATATATAGTGTTCTATATGTGTGATAGTATGCATATATGCATGCATGATGATTTAATTTTCCATAGAATAAAAAAAAAGTAATATGTTTACTATTTTAGAACTTGAAGATGTCATAAATATCATAAGTATATATTAAATTACCTATTAGTACCATCCTTGTAAAGTGTTTATGGAAAATAAAACACATTACATTGTGGAGGTAGTAGCCTGGATATATGCATGATTGAGTTTTTAAATTTTTTTAATGAGAGAGGGAAAATGGAAGATAATGAATATCCCATAACAATAAAAAAATTATATAGGTAATACTGATTTTATAATATCGTAAGAAGTAATATAATTTTTTAGAAAAATTATAGTGAAGTAAAAAATATTAAAGAGTAAGAAGTACTTACTTCGAGACTTTGAATATTCTCTTGAAGTACTTAGAAATTGAGGAATTTGGATAATATATTAGGAAAAGAATCGTACTAGGGTGAAATAAGATTATAGGGGAATTAATAAGAGAATAGTTTCAATAGGGAATAATATTTTTATATGATTCAATTCCTTTACCCATAGATTTAAGAATTTAAATAATTCAGATTTTATAGAAGTATTTAGTTTTTATGTAAGTAATATTCCTTTAATTCCTAAAAAATAAATTTAACCTTATTACATAATTTTTACATAATTATTAGAAATATTGAATTAATTTTATCAAATAAAATTTCTATGTGTAAGAAAAATTACTTTAAACATTAGCACATGTAACATGTGAAACCCTACATTTATAAAAAATGAATTTTTAAGCATAAAATTTATGTATATAATTTGAATGAATTATTACTTTGTTCTAAAATGTAGAACATAGGTTTTCTATTTTTAAAAAAAAATTAAATATATAAATTTCACAATTAAATAAATATTTAATATATTTAAAGGTTTTAAAAACTACAAGGTCATTCTCACATATTGATAAATTTTTAAAATTTACATTTATTGTAAAAACTATATGTTTCACTATTCACTTAAAAATATTTATTTTGGAAAAAACAAAAAAAATAAATACTAAGATATTAATTACATTATAAATACAAAAAAGTAATTAAATCATCTAATTTAGATTCTAAATTTTATAAATTTAGTTTTACAATATAACATATATAAAAAATTTATATAGAAAAAAAATAGACTTTCTTTTTTCACTAAAATACAAAATGATAAATATAAAAAATGCATGTAAAAAATTAGTTATTGAATAAATAAAAACATAATTATACCCTACTAATTTCTAGTAACATTCCCCTAAAGATATATGTGTGGTATCTAAGAATAAATTGTGCTCTGGAAGTAGTTGTGGTTGGAAATTCTGTTAGCATAAATCTCCTGGAAATTTCCATGAGCTTAAATTTCACCCACATATGATTTCCTCTTATTATAATTGTTCAAGTTAGGATTGGTCTTGGCCTAGAAAAAACCCTAGTGAATCTACCTATTTTATAATTTCAGATAAATGAGCTTCATAAGGGAGACTCATGCTACCAAATTCCATTTATTTCCTTTTGTTCGTACGTTTCATAATATATTTACTTCCTTTTATACATACTGATTTAATGACTATGTTATATTGGTGAAATTATAATTTATTATATCATGGTTTTTTTTTAATTGAGTTTAAAACTTGGTATTGATCATAATTTTATTAAAAAAATTATATAGTAAAATCTTGAGTTGTTTTATTCACCACCTTAAATAAATTGTGTACTTTCAATTTCAATAATTTCCTACTAATGAAAAGGATTAATTTATCCGTAATATAAACGTGACTTTGGATTTAATTTAAAATTATATTTCATCCTCATGATATCTATTTTGACTAGTGAACTCACCTTTTCTCTCATAATACAAATATAAATAATGTTGAATTTTTTTCTCTCACTATTTGTGCTAAATATCCAAATATAATTATAGTAATTTTTCATTGGTATTTTATAGTCATTATTTTAATAATATATGATCACTAAAATATATTAGATTTAATTTTCCTATATTTTAAATTATCATGGCCTCTATGTAAATATAATTAATTCATGCTTAAAATCACACCAAATTTGACAAAAGAAAGTATACTGAGATTTTGTAGGGAATAAATAATTAGTTATCTGAGAAGAGGTATATAAATAAGATACAGTAGTAATACTACTAGAATATTTTATTAATAGTATTTCATCTGGTTATTGGGTTGGTGGTTCTATATTCTTATAAATCACTCGGGGTAAAATAGAGTGGGTGTACCAAAAATTAAATACAACATTCATAGTTCTGGGGTGTGTGATTTTTGTTCCTTACACCACGTGGTCTTCAAAACTCACCTCTCTGGTTGTGGTTTCAAACTAATTCTCTTGTATTTATAGTTTTTATCATATATCATCCTCTTTAGACCTTAATTGAGAGAATTCGTATAGATAATTCCCAAGTTTCCAACATTTAAGATAGTAAATAATCAGTGGTACAATAGCATGAACACTTTTTCCTTTTATTGTGTCCACGGAGGCCTTTGTATTTCCTAAATAATTAGATTCTTTATTCACACCTTTATAATATTATTTATAATCTATTATATTACCAACTTTAAAATATAATCACATGATTTCTCACTATTTGTGTTATCCAATTACATTGCTCATTGTTACAATCATTGTATTGTTTATCAAATTCATTTTTAGCTTGGTTCCTTTAGGTATCAGACATTACTAAAACCAAAAAATAGTTACCCATGAGTGGTGAAAAAATAAAACCATGAAATAATTTTTATAATATATTAACAATTGAATCAAATAATGACTTAATCTTTTGAAATTATTATATTATCCTTTAGTTAAACAAAAATCACTCTCTATTTAATATAGTTTTCTTAACTTTGGGATCACTCAAATTCATTGATATAATTTCTTAATATGAAAAATCTTTATAATTTATTTTAAAGAGTGTGGTTAACCAAAAAATATCCCCAGGAAGTGTTAGACTGGGTGTGCAGTTAGACCTCTTTTTTTTCTTCATGTGACGATTGAGTTAATATCCAATATTCCCTTTTAGGGTTATTAACTCTAGGTTTATCTATGTTAGAGCCAACATCTAGTTATATTATCTAAAAAGGATATTATTTCAATGAGTATCACTAAATATCCACCTTACCAAAACATCCTAATGTAATCCTACAATTATACTTATTCCTAGTATTTTCTCAAATGTTCTCTAATCATAATTCCAAATCACCATAAAATATTTAGTATAATAAAATAAATATTTATCTAGACCATTGAAATTTTGATCATGATTAACATATAAATAATTAATGGTAATTATAAATATTAATTTACTTTTAAACATTAACATCCTAACCTATAAATTTATCTATACCCTCATTTGATACCAACTAAGGCCCCCTAGACCCACACTCTATAATATGGTGTAAAAAACATACATTAAACAATTTCATTGATACACATACTTAATTACAAGATATTTCATAGATAATTAAACATTTACATTCCAAGGACATTTTTATGTTCATAGTATTATAGAGTTATGAAAAATATTTTACAAAGAAAACCCATATTATTTTTATCAAATATACATTTTTAACTAATTAATACATAAAAATTTAAAAACATATCCCACCAATTATCAAAATTCGTCATAATATGAGCATTTTATTATAATCAATATACTTAATAAAATCATACCCAAGAAAACATAGATCATAAAATATGGAGTAATTCATGGTATAACATTAGACATAAATCAAAATAGTTTGGAAACATGTGTCAATAAACATGATCCATTAGAGCATAACATGTTCCTTATAATATGTATAACACTTCATCACAAACCTAAGAATATCATATTTTCATATGGTGATAATATCCAAGAATTCTTATACTTTAGATTGTTATCATGTTCAAGAAGTCTTTCCCTTTAGTTTGTGAGTATATCTACGATGTCTCACCATTTAGTTTATAACAATAATCAATACAGTGCACCATTTATTTTGTGATATTATTCATGAAGTATCAAGCTACATTATCTCATGATATATAAAACAATAAATAATGTATTGGAGATAGATATAGGACCCCACCCATCATCATCCTTAAATATGAGTGACACATAAATTCATTTTATTCATCATATCTCAAAGAACTCATGGAATGAAAATTTGTTTCATATCATTTTTAAAATAGATATGAATAAGGGTTCATTCATAAATCCTATAATAATAATAACATGATAAACCCATAGAAAACAAATGGGTATCCAATGACAATAAGTAACTTTCTAAGTAAATACCATTCAATCAAGATAAAGAATATGGTATTTACTACACATATATAAAGATTATACAATTAATTAACTAATTTAAACTATAAATAAATTTATGAAATCTAGATGAACACCCTTAAATCAAAGGAGTCAAAACAAAATATGATATTAATAGAGAAAAGGTATTAGAAGAATGTTTTACAAACCTTTAAAGACTAGGCAAGAAAATGGTAGTGATGGATCATTTCTATAATGGAAAATAAAATTTTATAATTAATATGTATAAATATAGTAGATGATATTATTTGAATAAAATTATTGATAAACTATAATATGTATCAAAGGTCAATATCTCAAACAAAAAACACTTTTTATATGTTTTAGTAAACCCACTTTGGAAATAAGAACTTTTGTTGATATTTTGAAAGAACATTAAAACAAATATGTTATAGAACTATGAGAAAAAAAAATTCTTTTAAAAACTATGAATACATATATAAGTGGATTCATTAAAATAATAGAGGTGGTGGAATTATATGTCCACATGTAAACATTAAAAAAAATATTTTCAAATTTTGAAAAAAATGACCCAAACAAAAAATGTTAAAAATGTATTTAAAACTTTTAAAATAAGCTCAAGTAGTAAAAAATCACATTAATAAATTATTAAATCCTATAAAAGAACATATTAAAAGGAATATAATGAATATGGATATGTAAAAGGAGATGTTCCTGACTGAGAATAATATATGGGGTCGGTTTCACCTATAAGAAATGGTTCAGGTAAAATATGATTCAAGGAAAAAATAAATTTTAACGTGACATGTAAAGCCCCAAGAATATAAAAAAAATTATAACTATTTCTTGGAAGGAATAAAAATTACCCATACGTATTATATTTTTTAAATAATGATGATTTAAAAATAAGATGATAAATCAAATCCCTAACGGTTTGAGTAACATTTTAATCAAAGCACCATTCAATATTAGTATCTTTTGAATCAAAGTCCATTTAAATAATGTAAATAATATAAATTTTCAAGTCTCATGAATTACATTAATATGGTAAAATGCATTAAATAAGTATAAATCACACCCTATCATAGATATCATGAAACACAACATGAAATTTGTCTCAATAAAATTTAATTTGAGATAAGGACCTGTTAACTTGTATTCCCACATAGATTAATGTTCTCTAACCTCATGTATAAAAAATGACTCTATTAATAACTTATTTCATAACCTTATTCATAGATAAAACCTAATATATTCTTAATTTAAAATCTTTATATACATGTATATTAGTTATTTATCATCTATTTTTAGTATTGGGTGTGAGTAATCTTGATCATTTTGAACTAGTTTCATAAAAGTGATGTGGTTAATTATTCTTCTAAAAATGATAATCATTACAGAATAATAAATGGTACTAAAATTGATTATTTAAAATTATTTATAATGTAATAATTTCATTCTATGAGAGTTTTTCATTATGATCATTAATGATGAATTCGATGATTTTCATGTTTTACTGAGTCTTAGTGAATTAAGGGTTTTTTATTAAATGATGGGTTAAATTTTAATATTACCATTTTAGAACCAAAAAGGAATATATATTTACTTATTTATATCATATATTACTGTAAAATAAATTTTCAGAATCATCCATGATACAAATTTATAGTATTTTTCAAGAAGATGGTTAAACCAACCTAAATTAGAACATACCGGAATTAAAGGATGATTGTGAATTGGTTTTTTTGTAATATCAATATAAAATGAGAATAATGAACTTATATAGTGTTTATTACCATGATATATTATTATTTTAAATAATTAGAAGAATAATAACATAAAATACAAAATTTTATTGCATAGTATGAAGAAATCTATTTTCTCTCTTATTACACTCTTTTGGATGGTTGAATTTAAAAAATTTGTGTATTTCTCATATTATTAAATTTATTTCCACTTTCACTCACCATAATGTTAATAATTTCATGGAAACCATATTTATCCAATAAATAGGATCGTCGAACCATCCAAGAATGGTGTTAATATAAGATTGGATACACCATTCCATGGGGACGGTAGTATATATATACGAATGGATGATGATTTTATTTCCAAATATAACAAGAGAAATGAGAAATATGGTTTACTATTTATGAACCTAAAACATGTCATAAATATCATACTTATATATTAAATTCTATACTATGACCATCATTTTTTAGTGGTGAAATAAAACAATAAAAGTTGCGTTGTGGAGCTGATAGTGTGCACATTCATACGATTAAGTTTTTCTCTTTTCTTAAGGGAAGAGGTATATGGGTAGATAGAGTATATCACATTAACAGAACAACATTTAAGTATATATTTAATACTACTATTAAAATTAAATGATGAGTAATATAAATTTAAATAATATAGATCAGAAAAATGGAAAAGATCAGAGAGTGAGAAGAACTTACTTTGAGACTTTACACTTTTTAATTATGTACTTATAAGAAATAGAAGACTTTGGCCAATATCTACTGATAATAAAATTAAAAACGTGATATAAGATTCTATGGGAATAAATAAGGAAATATTTACTATAGGAAACCAAATTTTTTTAGTGGTATTGAATGGGTGATGATAAGCCCCATTTATAATTGGTGAGAATAATGTTTTTGTAAATATACAAAATTTATATAAAGAGAACAAATGTTAAACATGTTAAGTGGATAAAAAAATGAAAAATAATCGAGTGGGGGATAAGATAAGTTAAATAATATATTAAAATTGTAATTATAAACATTATTTTAACATGTTTTAATCCCTTTTCCTCAATATTTATTAATTTTAATATTGTTGATTTTACCGAGGTAATTATTTTTTACAAAGTAATTTACTTATAATGAAAAAATAGACTTTATTAAATAATTTACACATAATTATTCAAAATATGAAATTAATTTTATTATATACAAGTTATTTTCCTAAGAAATATTAATTTTAACATTATCACATGTAAAGTGTAAAAATCCGTTTTTAAAAAATTGTCTTTTTAAGCTTCCAATTTATGTAGAGGGTAAAATTATATGTTTATTTTATTTTCATGATATAAATTGATTTATTATAAAAAAATATGTTTTTTTTCAAAATTAATCTTTATTCAAATAATAAAATTATGATTTTTAATTAAAAGAAAGTACTAAAAACCTTTCTAAATTAGAATGAGATGTTATTTGTGTACTAAAATGTTGAAAATAGGTTTTCTAAGTTCAAAATTATATTTTAAAATAAATTTTTTAACAAATAAAATAATATTTAGAGCATTAATTTTTTTCTATACTTATAGGTCTTGATCATATATTGAAAAATTCATAAAGTTTAAAATTTTGGTAAAAACTATATTTTCTTGTTATTCACATAGAAATCAATGATTTTGGAAGAAATTTAAAATTAATACTAACATAATTTTGAAATAAAAAATGAAAAATGAAATTACTTTCTTCAAATTAGGGTTCTTAAATTTATATTTATAGTTTTAAAATATAAAATATAAAAAAATATTTTATAAGAAAAAGAAACATTCTTTCTTTCTTTATAAGTAAAAAATGATAAATGTGTAAAATACATGTGATAAATAAATTAATAAATTAATAAATAGAATATTGATTCATAAAGAAAATATTCTCATATATGCTTTCAAGATCACTGCATAATATCTGATCATAATGTATGCTCTGTTTTCATTCGATGTTGGTGTTTATTCTAGTATTGATCTCATGGTAATTTCTACGAGCTTGAGTTTATCCCACATAAACTTTTAATCATACCATAATTTTTCTTGTTTGGATTGGTATAAGTATAGATCTAACAATAATGTATCTAATCTATAACACCCCAAGCTTCCACGGTACGTTTCCCTTCGAATAATGCAATGGCGTGCATTGTACGCAACTTCGAGATTCTAACACACCACAACCAATCAAACTAGCCGTTATGAATAGTAATACATACTTTTTGAAATTTAATGAATTCTATCTCTCAAAATGGACTTCATTTTTGGATTCAGAATATCGAATTTATCCTAGGGTGAAATTTTCGAACTTTTCGGATAACACTTATATTTTGATGAATAGTGAAAATTACTAAATTTTAATTAAAAACAACTTTTTAAATCAAAATAATTTATAGTGATAAATTATATTATTGAGTGGTTTTAAAGTATAATTAGATTATATTTTTACCATTTTATCCAATGGTGTTCATTAGAATTAATTTCACTTTGGAATTGCACCTAAACAATTATCAATCTTTTGATATATAATGTTTCTTAAAAACACGATATTTGTTGTGACAGTGGGAATTAATTATAAAATTAATTAATGAAACTTATATGTTTAGAATTTTGTAAAATAGACATAATTTTTTAATTGGGAATATCAATTATAGCTTAGGGTGAAATTTTGGCATTGTTCTGAAAAACTTCAATTTTTTATGAATAATGAAACTACTAAGTGGTAGTTAAAAAACTGAATTTTTCATAAAACATAATTTTACCGCTTCTGTGAATGGAATTTTGAAAATCTGAGAGACACGGTTAATATCAAGAAGTAAAATCTGGTTCAATGAGATGAAAATAATTTTTGGTGAATAGTAACTTTTTACTTTTATTTACCACGGTAAAAAGTAAATAGGGTAATTAAGGGTAAAAATGATATTAATATTACCCTAACACATGTCCTAATTCTATTGGACAAGTGTATCTCGACCAAAAACAACCCTAGAAATAAAATATTATCATTTAGGTCCACTTGGATTAGATTAGGACATTTAATATTATTTAATTCAAAGAAGAGTTAAAAGAGTTAAAATCAAAGTTTATTTACTAAAACATTTTTAATATAAGGTTATACATAAGATAAATTCGATTGTAAATATTAATTAGAAATCTAATAAGATTTCATACATAATTTTATTTTATTTATAATTTTTAAACATTAAATAATTTAATATATTTATGACACAATGATGATGCAGTAATTAACATAATAGTGAAAAATTAAAATATTTGATATTATAAATACCCAAATAATTATAATTTAAGACTTTTAATGAATTACACTAATTTTCTAGGATAATATTACATATTAGGATTGATTTAATTGACTTTTTCTGAATTAATAATTCGGTTATGAGTTTCACAAAAATCAATTATTGAATAGTGTCAAAATTGACATAAAAGATTTTTTAAAACAAATATTATATTATTAATTGATATTAAATTCCTAAAAATCTATGTTTTGGAAAAGAGACTTATATCATGATATGTATATCATTAATGGACCACTTGGGGGTCGTTTGGATGTATATAGTAAGTTTATTAACTATATAATATAAAATACAAAGTGACATGGTAAATGTCAAACTAATTAACTAAGAGTTAAAACTAAAAGATAAGGTTAATATAGTAACCCAAAACTGACTAAATTCTATTGGTTGAATTTTTTTCGGCCTATCCCCACCTTAAACTTTTAATAATCAACTTTGTAGCCATTAGAAACTGAATATGAATTTATTATAAATTAATATTTCTAGCTTTTCCAAAGGTGCCCCTCACCCCTCTTATAAAAGAGAACTCCTCCTCATTTCTTCACACCTTCAAAGCCTTTTGGTTCGGCCAACCCCTGCACAAATACTCTCTCAACTTCCCTCACTACAACCTATAGGCCTTATATTGATCAGAAATCCAAACTAAGAATCCCTTTTGATCAAATCAAAAGGAAGAACCCGAAGAAGAGGTAATGTTTTCACAACCCCTTTTCAAGTTCCTTTCTTCTTCCACTTATTCTTTCTTTGTTATTACCATTCTAAAATAATAACTCCAGTATCTTATATATACTGTGATTTTATTAGAAATATGGTACAACCATATTCAGTATTCTATCCACCCTTTGAATAACATGTCACCATACGTGCGTACGTACGGCTTACCGTCTCCACATCGTGGTGTAATTGATATTCAATATATTATTATTTGGGTGGGTATAATAATGATTTGTAACTAATTTAAATAATAAATATAACATAATAATTATTCTTTATATATGATATACCATCTAATTATATATTATTTTAATATCAAAAGAATGATATTGTCGCTCGTGCGTACGTACGGACTACCGTCTCCACGAACACGATGAGATTCATTCTCCATCATATCCATTCAAGTATAATTATCATTTGATGATTTAAAAATAATGTTTAAGAACTTTATATCATTCTGGATATGAATAAGATACAACCTATCCATGACAAACATGGCTTATGTAACAAAACATATAAAATAAAACGAGTAAGTTAACACCCGAAACGACGATAATTCTAAGATATTATTAACAAAGCAATGTTAAAAGATCATATATGATATCATATTAATGTATATGATTCATGAATAATTTAATAACAATTATTTCAACATTATACAGGAGGTTAACCTACCCCCAACCAAGGAAAAGTACAAGGTAAGGGGTTTCTTATCTCACTTTTAATTCCGTGAGAATTCCATTGTTCACCACTTATTTATTACATGTGGTGTGTGTACTGCCCATGTTTGTATTCATTGTGTAATATAATTTAATTCATGTATATTTACATCATCATTGTATGATCCTTCTTTCATGGGTGTATGTTTTGTATGTTACCAAATCAATAAGGGAATTTGAAATTTCAATTTCCATTTATTCAGCTTTACGCAAACTTCATTGATTATTTTACTCCGAGATTATGTGTGGAATAACTATTCATTTGCTTATGTCATAATTTCCAATCCCATTTTCTGTGGATATACATTTGATACACATAATCACTCAATTGATAATTTCTCAAGTCATCGATATGAATTTGATAGGAGTAATTTTAACTCACTCACCATTTGTTGAGTTAAACATCCATTTCATTGGTGTTGTTTTTATAAGATTATGTGTGAAAATCCTTTGATTGATTTACACTGAATATCCAATCATATTTAGTGTATTTATATTTTTCACACATAAATATGTTGTTGATTTATCCTTAACCTAAGGATACGGCCTTTATGAGAGATTTCATCTCAATTTACATTCCATTGAGACTTCTTTGTTGATATACACCAAATCACTTTTATGTAGTGTATATAATGTACTTTGACATAGTATATCATGGATCCCTTTATTCTCGTGATATTACAATGTTTTGATTACCTCAATTATTTGTATTCAAGTGTCTCTCTTTTGGTTAGGATCTCTATCTAAAATACCATTTTTAAATGTTTTAAAGACTTATTCATCTAAATCTTGCTCATTAATGTCCATGTTTTAAAAATGGTTTTAAGGATTTATTTATATGGACATTAAAGTTTTAAAAATAAAACTCCTTTTAAAAAGTTTCAAAGTGGTATGGGACACTTTGATTTAAAAATCTATTTTTAAATGGCTTCTTGACAAATAGTGTGACTTTTAAATGATTTCAAGAAAAAGGAGGATATTTCTCTCAAATAGTTTTGATGATTATTTTCATCTATGTCAACATCCTTCATTATTCTTGATTGAGGTTAATGTGATACAATACAATCTTCCATATTGTATCAAATGAGTTATGTTTGACTGTGGATGTGCTATATTTATACCATTCAGGGTTTGTACTTTAAGTATTGACGTTTCGTATGCTAGTTTTAATACAAATGTTTTTGTTATGTTTAGACCTGTTCATATGAGGAATGCATTGGACTTAATAAGTTTCGGTTGGAGCCCTCTATAGCTCCTCGATGCATCGGTAGGTCTCATGAGACAAACTAGTGTCTTGGTACATGGCCTTGGAAAAATCTTATTTGTAGTCTTGGCACGAGGCCTTGGCTATGTGGTTATGATAGTCTGGCATTATGCATTCCGTCATTATGAAAGTGGTTATTGATATTTCATGTGATCATTCGACTAGTAGAATATCCATGTGAGTAAGTAAATGGAATTAATTTATTTTATCTATTCCATTTTATGCTTAAGTTCAAGTTTGAAAGCCTTTCGTTTTAGTTATAAACTGCCTTCAGTGTTTATGCTTATCTATGAAAGCTTCTGCTATAATGTTATCCTTACTGAGCATCTTAGCTCACCCCTTTCAATGTTTTATTTTTCCCAGGATTATGAAGAAGTAATTTATGAATGACCTGTAGGGATAGTATGAGGGGATATGAAGACAAGATGTTGTTGTATTTTTTTTACCTTATGATGTAATGTAAGACTTATGAATATATCTAGTGTTTCCAAGACTACTAAACTAATCGGTCTTTCGAGACGTGATCCTTTGTGATAATGCCAATGTTATGTAATAATGCACCGAATTTGGGTATCTAGGGTCGGGGCGTTACAGTTGGTATTAGAGGAAGTTTAGTACAAACCTTGGAAGCTAGATTTAGATAAACTCGGATTAGAGCACGTAGACCTAAGATAAACTTTGAGGATTAGTATAGAATAACTTCCTAGAATTTTGGTATTGTAGAGATTTTGTGAGTTTTCCGAGCAATACATCCATTTCTGGATACGAGCAGGTAGAGGCGGTTCTGGCACAGATGTACCTAGGGGTAAAACCCGAAAACACCGCTTTGAGCTAGACTCGAACGGGAACTGGTGCACGACAACGGGTCTTGCTTCACTCTTGGTTACGACACTCCCGGGGGATATGCTTAGGATAATTTACATTTTCTTTACAAACCGATTTAAAGTATTATATATATAAGACGAGAGTAAATGACCTTGGTTAATCCTAATGTGTTTCAAATTGAGAATATGGTGACATGTTAATCTCTAAATGATTCTATGACTACTATTACTCACACAATGCTTTCTGGTTTTAGTCAATGGCTGGATTCCAAGGAATTCATAGTGACTTTGAGAATGATGTACAAGGTGGGAACGGTGGTGGCAATGAGAAACAAAATGGAATGTTGATAGGTGTAAAAGATATCGTCTTTATACCAAATCAATTTTCCAAAAATATGATCAACAATATATATATATACCAATTACCGGACTCAACAATGAAGAGAAAGGTGATGAATGATAAGAGCTCCAGTAGTGGAGACCATGGAGAAATAAATCCTCAATTTCCATCATGTAGGAAATGTGGAAGGAGACACCCAGGAAAGTGTCTCAATGGGACAACTAAATGCTTTACGTGCGGGAAGGAAGGACATAAAGTGAATAATTGTAGAATAAAAATGAAGAGTACTATGGAAGAAGATAAAAATGGTCCTGTAAAGACCCAAGGTTTTTAAATGGAAAATTCCCTTATTATATCTATGTCATAAAAAAACAAAATAATGAACTACTAAGTGATAAGTGACCTTTAAACATAATTTTTTCACCCCTATGTTTGGAATTTTAAAAATCCAACATACACGGTTGTGTTCAAGATAGTTTTCGAAGTCTAATGAAAAAATAATAATTTTTGGTGAATAGAAACCTACCCTTATTAATATTAATATGACCCTTATGAATAGTATATAATAGTAACATTACCTATGAATAATAAAATAAAATTTAGACATCTTAGAAAGTGACAATTTGACCTAAGTAAACTTTTTTGGTATTTTATAAGTCATAAATAAATAATTATAATTAATTAATTAATTTAAAAGAATATTTATTTTCCTGAAATATATTCATAAATTATTTAATAAATGTTTAATAGTTTTTAGATAATTTTATAAGACCCTACGTAATTTTTGAAAGAACTGAAAAATCAGTTTTAATTTTAAAAACTGTTTTTTTCAGTAAATTATGATTTTAATTAAATATTAAATTAATAATATTTAGAAAATTATTTTTGAAAAATGGACTTCATTTTTGGATTCTACACTTCAAAAAATGGTTGGGGTAAATTTTGAGATTTTTCTGAGATACTTGAATGTTTTATGAATAGTGGAATCCGATAATTTACAATAAAAGCTAAATAATGTATTAATTGAGTCATATATGATGTTCTGCTGATGTAAGCCCACTTTTTTCGGTATTAAATTATTAAATTAATATTATTGGTCATCCAAGACTCACTATTCCTTGTCTTTGGTGAAATTAATAAACTAATCAATTTTATATTAAGGAAACCCCTCTCCCCTCCACTATAAAAGCCACCCTTCACTCCCTCTTTTCCTCACATCTCTCAAGCTCCAATCCTTCTCTAAACTCTGCCCAAAAACCTTCCCTAGCTCATCCTCCACGTCCAAAAGCTTCTGGTCTCATCAAAAGACCAATCCTAGCTTCGTTAAGGAGGTTCTCAAGAGGAAGATTCAAGAGGTAATTTCCCTCCCTCTTCTCCTTTAATTTTTCCTTTCAAGTTCAAGTTCCTTTCTTGATCTATCCCCACTTATATTCATAAAAATTGTTTTGTAAATCCATTATTATAAATATACTGTAATATTATGATTCTAAAGGTATATTATATCACCCCACACCCTTTCCCTCTTCCTTTTATTTTATTAAAGAGAACGTTGTTCATGTGGTGATAATTTATCACCTTCAAAAACGACATATTCTCTTCTTCCATTTCTACCTTCAATCTGGTCATGAAACCATTTTTATGGTTGAACCAAAATGTTTTATATGTATTATGTTCTATTTTAAGTTCTGGAAATAACCTATGGCTATACTACTAAGTGAAAAGTTAAAATGAGTTGGTTGTGATCCAAAAACCGCTCAAATTAACCCAAATAATCTTCATTTAATTCTTATCTAATGATTCGGCCACATGAATCTAATATAACTCATTATAAAATCATTAAAGCTTCTGTAATATCATTAATTACATGTAATATAAGTTCTTTATGTTTACCCATGATCTACCCAAACATCAAATTAAGAATACAAGTGGATCGCTCAAGAAAACCATGAAAACGAACATCCCCAGTCAATGTTTTTAAACTCTATAAGTCATCCAAAGGAACATAATATAACATAATGAAACCGGAATGAACAATATTAATGTACACATGGTTCTATATATCTAATTAATAAATATAATTTCATTATAGAGGACATTAAAGAGAAGGAGGCATTCAAAGTACAAGGTAAGGGGAAATCTTGAACCCAATTTTCTTCCTTCGGGTTCTCCCTCTTTCACTCCATTTTTGATATGGTTACTCCTCAAAGATCATTTGTTCATCATTTACTTTACTTTTCTGGGATATACATGTTTTTCACTGGTTTTTATGTCCATCAAAATGTTTTCCAAAAGAACTCTTCTTTCAAGATCTTACCTTTTACCTCTCATTCAAGGTTGATGGTTCTTGTATCAAGTGTGTCGTTCCCTCTTTATTTTGGGAACCCAAATCTTATGAATGTGTTCTTATGAGATGAAACCCATTCCTTTCCATGGGTTATTTATGTACATGTTTGATATGTGTTCTATGTGGCAAGAATGATAATGATAATGTTATGATATGACGGGTGCACCCGGAATTATATAGTGCAATATGAATGTTTAAATGTGACGGGTGCGCCCGGAATTATATAGTCCTCCAATGCATTTGGTAAAGTGATGAATCTCATGAGTAAATTTGAAATGATGTGTGAACATGATTCTATCTTTTTTCACAAGTACGTGTGGTAGTTAACCACTAAGACATGATGTTTCATTTTTTATGCATTGCCACATTTCAAGTTTATTGTTTATGCTCCTCTCATGTTCATGATCTTTTGCCTATGTTATGATTATGCTCACCCTATGATGTATTGTTCTTATCTATCCTCTTACTGGGATTTTAGCTCACACCTTTTGATGTATATCCTCAGGTGGCTACATGTACTAAGGAGAGGACAAGTGCTACTAAGAAGCTACAGAAGAAGTAATTAAATGTTTATGGTTGATGTTGTATTTGTTATGTATGGTCCTAGTTTTCCCAAGACACTAAACCTATGGATCCTCCATGTGTAATACTATTATGTTGTTTATCTTTGAAATGATGTAATATTAATGCAATAAAATTCTGGGTCTCTATAGTTGGTATCAGAGGAAAGGTTTAGTTAATTTGGGAATTAGGATTAGTAAACCCTAGAGAAAACCTCTAGCATAAGAATAAGTACAAACACATACACAAGAATATTTACCTAGGGATCCCATATGTTATGTTTTCAGTATAAATTGTTTAATGAATAAGTTATTCATGACTTGTTTAGTTATGTTTTTTTCTATCCTTTTCTATTTTAGAAAATGGTGGGAACAAGGAGAGGTAATGAAGGAGAAGTACCCTCACATGTTTGTGTAAAGTAAAATTTCGGGGGCAAAATTTCTTAAGGGGGGAAGAATGTAACGACCCAAAGTTTTTCAATGGAAAATTCCCTTCTTATATCTATTTCATCAAAACACAAAATAATGAACTACTAAGTGATAAGTGACCTTTAAACATAATTTTATCACCCCTATGTTTGGAATTTTAAAAATCCAACATACACGGTTGTGTTCAAGATAGTTTACAGAGTCTAATGAAACAAAAATAATTTTTGGTGAATAGTAACCTACCCTTATGAATAGTAATATGACCCTTCTGAATAGTAGATAAGAGTAACATTACCTATGAATAATGAAATAAAATTTAGACATCTTAGAAAGTGACAATTTAACCTAAGTAAACTTTTTTGGTATTTTATAAGTCATAAATAATTAATTATAATTAATTAATTAATTTAAAAGAATATTTATTTTCCTGAAATATATTCATAAATTATTGAATCAATGTCTAATAGTTTTTCGATAATTTTATAAGACCCTACGTAATTTTTGAAAGAATTGCAAAATCAGTTTTAATTTTAAAAACTGTTTTTTTAAGTAAATTATGATTTTAATTAAATATTAAATTAATAATATTTAGAAAATTATTTTTGAAAAATGAACTTCATTTTTGGATTCTACACGTCGAAAAATGGTTGGGGTAAATTTTTGAGATTTTTATGAGATACTTGAATTTTTGATGAATAGTGGAATCCGATAATTTACAATAAAATCTAAATAATGTATTAATTGAGTCATCGATGATGTTCTGCTGATGTAAGACCACTTGTTTCGGGATTAAATTATTAAATTACTATTATTGGTCATGCAAGACTCACTATTCCTTGTCTTTGGTGAAATTAATAAACTAATCAATTTTATATTAAGGAAACCCCTCTCCCCTCCACTATAAAATCCACCCTTCACTCCCTCTTTTCCTCACACCTCTCAAGCTCCAAGCCTTCTCTAGACTCTACCCAAACACCTTCCCTATCTCATCCCCCACGTCCAAAAGCTTTTGGTCTCATAAAAATACCAATCCTAGCTTCCTTAAGGAGGTTCTCAAGAGGAAGATTCTAGAGGTAATTTCCCTCCCTCTTCTCCTTTAATTTTTCCTTTCAAGTTCAAGTTCCTTTCTTGATCTATCCCCACTTATATTCATCAAAATTGTTTTGTAACTCCATTATTATACATATACTGTAATCTTATGATTCTAATGGTATATTATATCACCCCACACCCTTTCCCTCTTCCTTTTATTTTATTAAAGAGAAAGTTGTTCATGTGGTGATAATTTATCACCTTCAAAAACGACATGTTCTCTTCTTCCATTTCTACATTCAATCTGGTCATGAAACCATTTTTATGGTTGAACCAGAATGTTTTATATGTGTTATGTTCTATTTTAAGTTCTGGAAATAACCTATGGCTATAGTACTAAGTGAAAAGTTTAAATGAGTTGGTTGTGATCCAAAAACCACTCAAATTAAACCAAATAATCTTCATTTAATTCTTATCTAATGATTCGGCCACATGAATCTAATATAACTCATTATAATATCATTCAAGATTCTGTAATATCATTAATTACATGTAATATCAGTTCTGGATGTTTACCCATGATCTACCCAAACATCAAATTAAGAATACAAGTGGACCGCTCAAGAAAACCATGGAAACGAACATCCATGATCAATGTTTTTAAACTCTATAAGTCATCCAAAGGAACATAATATAACATAATGAAATCAGAATGAACCCTATTAATTTACACATGGTTCTGGATTTCTAATTAATGAATATAATGTCATTATACAGGACATTAAAGAGAAGGAGGCATTCGAAGTACAAGGTAAGGGGAAATCTCGAACCCAATTTTCTTCCTTCGGGTTCTCCCTCTTTCACTCCATTTTTGATATGGTTACTCCTCAAAGATCATTTTTCATCATTTAATTTACTTTTCTGGGATATATATGTTTTTCACTGGTTTTTATGTCCATCAAAATTTTTTCTAAAAGAGCTATTCTTTCAAGATCTCACCTTTTACCTCTCATTCAAGGTTGATGGTTCTTGTATCAAGTATGTCGTTCCCTCTTTCTTTTGGGAACCCAAAGATTATGAATGTGTTCTTATGAGATGAAACCCATTCCTTTCAATGGGTTATTTATGTACATCTTTGATATGTTTTCTATGTGTCAAGAATGATAATGATAATTTTATGATGTGATGGGTGCGCCCGGAATTTTATAGCGCAATATGAATGTTTAAATGTGACGGGTGCGCCTGGAATTATATAGCGCTCCAATGCATTCGGTAAAGTGATGAATCTCATGAGTAAATGTGAAATGATGTGTGAAAATGATTCTATATTTGTTCACAAGTATGTGTGGTAGTTAACCACTAAGACATGATGTTTCATTTTTTATGCATTGCCACATTTCAAGTTTATTGTTTATGCTCCTCTCATGTTCATGATCTTTTTCCTATGTTATGATTATGCTCACCTCATGATGTATTGTTCTTATCTATCCTCTTACTGGGATTCTATATCACCCCTTTTGATGTATATCCTCAGGTGGCTACATGTACTAAGGAGAGGACAAGTGCTACTAAGAAGCTATAGAAGAAGTAATTAAATGTTTATGGTTGATGTTGTATTTGTTATATATGGTCCTAGTTTTCCCAAGACACTAAACCTCTGGATCCTCCATGTGTAATACTATTATGTTGTTTATATTTGAAATGATTTAATAGTAATGCAAGAAAATTCCGGGTTGCTATAGGACCCAAGAATCCATTTACATTCATTTGCCGTAAATGTAGGGGACCTGGCCATTACCCGAGTGAATGTCCTATTCTTTAGGATATTTTCTTGGTCAAAGAAGAAGCTATGTGGAAATAAATGGTTGGAGAAATGTTTTAAAATTGTTATCACTCCTTGTTGATGGGTTTACTTTGGAATAATTTTCTCTTGTATTTGTAACCCTAATGTTTGCCATGTGAGAATGATATTTATGGAAGAATTATATTTTCCCTTGTGGATATAGTTATAAATAACCGTTTGGTTTTATGTGATCATTGGGTTTGAGGAAATTACAAATTATTATAATTTGGGATGAAAATGCAAGGTATGAGATAACATTTGTGGTTAAATTATGTTATGGTTATTTTGAAGAATTTATCTCATTTTTCTAATGTTATAAAATATAGTTTTTGAAAAAGGACAACACGTAGACCATGTGACAACCCGTCGCGTCGGACAAAGCTGTGGGAATCGAACCCACAACCAAAGTGCGATTGGGATTTATCGCCTACCACTGGACTACATGAAGTCCCTCGTAAGTGTGACTATTATTTTAGTTAAATGATTTTATTGATCAATAATAATTTGATTTGGGATCTTATGTCATATCAAATGAATACCCTTAGTATAGGAAAATGATTTGGTGATTAAGTGATAAATATTATTTTGGAAGTTGTTCGCTTTGTTGAGAACACTATATACCAAAGGAAAATAGAGTAGTATGAGATTTCATTTGAGGAGTAATGGTGGATTTTTATCTATGTTTTTATTTTGGATTTATAATGATTTGGGTTATTTATAGAAATTATTAGGTTAATTACTTTTAAGTATGTGACTTTAAGAAGTAATTAATGTCATTTATAGATACAATTTTGCGTGGAAGAATACATTCTTAATAAGTTTTGGTTTTCAATATTAGTTTTGATTATAGGATTTTAAATACAATTGATTATTGAATGGTATTTATTTAACTTTGGGGTATTGTTGGTTTAATTTTGGAAATTAAGATTAGTGTTTATTTCTCTCAAGGAATATCCTTTTGGGGGATCATTAGATCTTTTACTAACCATTTTGGTTTTGATTAATCTCTAAAGACAAGTTAAATATATAGTTTATCCTACGTGGATCATGTATTTACATAGATGTTTATTCTAGCTCTTCCATTGTGACCAAGTCTTCTTGAATACTCATTGTTAAAAAAATGAGTTAGTGGTAAAAAGTTATTAATGAATGAAACTCTACTTAAAAAGTAAGTATATCTCTTTATGTTCTTAGTCAATATCATAAATGAATTCCTCATCCTTATGTAATGTAACATAAAACAAAAAAAAATGTTGTCTGTTTACTTTCCTACTAGGAGACTAATGGTCGTTTTTCCCAACACAAGTTTGTGGTTTTCTTATTGTTAACTTTCTCCTGATCATGATTTCTATCCCTCTCCATCAGAACTTGACACTTAGTTTATCATCCATATCCATGTTTTCCTACATGTAATCCGAGTATGGGTTATCTTGGTTGACCGTTATACCTCTCTTTCATTCTTTTAAAGTGATAGGTTTATTGACTCTTTTTCCGATGTGGGACTTTCCATTATATTCCCAAGAACAATTTTAAAAATTGCGAGGACGCAATTTATTAAAGGAGGGTAGAATATAACACCCGAAGCTTCCATGGTACGTTTCCCTTCAAATAATGCAATGGCGTACATTGTACGCAACTTCGAGATTCTAACACACCACAACCAATCAAACTAGCCGTTATGAATAGTTTTACCTACTTTTTGAAATTTTATAAATTCTATCTCTCAAAAGGGACTTCATTTTTGGATTTGGAATATCGAATTTATCCTAGGGTGAAATTTTGGAACTTTTCGGATAACACTTATATTTTGATGAATAGTGAAAATTACTAAATTTTAATTAAAAACAACTTTTTAAATAAAAATAATTTATAGTGGTAAATTATATTATTGAGTGGTTTTAAATTATAATTATAATATATTTTTACCATTTTATCCAATGGTGTTCATTATAATTAATTTCACTTTGAAATTGCACCTAAACAATTGTCAATCTTTTGATATATATTGTTTCTTAAAAACACGCTATTTGTTGTGACAGTGGGAATTAATTATAAAATTAATTAATGCAACTTATATGTTTAGAATTTTTTTAAAATAGACATCATTTTTGAATTCGGAATATCAATTATATCTTAGGGTGAAATTTTGGCATTGTTCTGAAAAACTTCAATTTTTTATGAATAGTGAAACTACTAAGTGGTATTTAAAAAAACTGAATTTTTCATAAAACTTAATTTTACCACTTCTGTGAATGGAATTTCAAAAATCCGAGAGACACGGTTAATATAAACAAGTAAAATTTGGTTCAATGAGATGAAAATAATTTTTAGTGAATAGTGACTTTTTACTTTTATTTACCATGGTTAAAAGTAAATAGGGTAATTAATGGTAAAAATGATATTAATATTACCCTAACACATGTCCTAATTCTATTGGAAAAGTTTACTTGACCAAAAACAACCTTAGGAATAAAATATTATCATTTAGGTACACTTGGATTAGATTAGGACATTTATTATTATTTAATTCAAAGAAGAGTTAAAAGAGTTAAAATCAAAGTTTATTTACTAAAACATTTTTAATATGGGGTTATACATAAGATAAATTAGATTTTAAATATTTATTATAAATATAATAATATTTCCTACATAATTATATTTTATGTATAATTTTTAAACATTAAATAATTTAATATATTTATGACACAATGATGATGTAGTAATTAACATAATAGTGAAAAATTAAAAAAATTGATATTATAAATACCCAAATAATTATAATTTAAGACTTTTAATGAATTAAACTAATTTTCTGGGATAATAATACATATTATGATTGATTTAATTGACTTTTTTCGATGTAATCATTCTATTATGAGTTTCAAAAAAATCAACTATTGAATAGTGTCGTAATTGACATAAAAGAGTTTTTAAAACAAATATTATATTATTAATTGATATTAAATTCCTAAAAATCTAAGGATCAGACAAGAGACTTATATCATGATATTTATATCATTAATAGACCACTTGGGGGTCTTTTGGATGTATATAGTAAGTTTATTAACTATATAATACAAAATACAAAGTGACATGGTAAATGTCAAACTAATTAACTAAGAGTTATAACTAAAAGATAGGGTTAATATAGTAACCCAAACCTGTCTAAATTCTATTGGTTGAATGGTTTTACACCTATCCCCACCTTAACCTTTTAATAATCAACTTTTTATCTATTATAAACCGAATATAAATTTATTATAAATTAATATTTCTAGCTTTTCCAAAGGTGCCCCTCACCCCTCTTATAAAAGGGCACTCCTCCTTCTCATTTCTTCACACCTTAAAAGCCTTTTTGTTCGGCCAAACCCTGCCCAAATACTCTCTCAACTTCCCTCACTACAACCTGGAGGCCTTATATTGATCAGAAATCCAACCTAAGGATCCCTTTTGATCAAATCAAAAGGAAGAACCCGAAGAAGAGGTAATGTTTTCACCACCCCTTTTCAAGTTCCTTTCTTCTTCCACTTCTTCTTTCTTTGTTATTACCATTCTAAAATAATAACTCCAGTATATTATATATACTGTGATGTTATTATAAATATGGTACAACCATATTTAGTATTCTATCCACCCTTTGAATAACATGTCACCATACGTGCGTACGAACGGCTTACCGTCTCCACGTCGTGGTGTAATTGTTATTCAATATATTATTATTTGGGTGGGTATAATAATGATGCGTAACTAATTTAAATAATAAATATAACATGATAATGATTCTGTATATATGATATAACATCCAATTATATATTATTTTAATATCAAAAAAATGATATTGTCGCTCGTGCGTACGTACGGACTACCGTCTCCACGAACGCGATGAGACTCATTCTTCATCATATCCATTCAAGTATAATTATCATTTTGTGATTTAAAAATAATGATTCAAACTTTATATCATTATGGATATGAATAAGATACAACCTATCCATGAAAAACATGGCTTATGTAACAAAACATATAAAAGAAAATGAGTAATTTAACACCTGAAACGACGATAATTCTATGATATTATTAACAAAGCAATGTTAAAAGATCATATATTATATCATATTAATGTATATGATTCATGAATAATTTAATAACAATTATTTCAACATTATACAGGATTTTAACCTACCCCCAACCCAGGAAAAGTACAAGGTAAGGGGTTTCTTATCTCACTTTTAATTCTGTGAGAATTCCATTGTTCACCACTTATTTATTACATGTGGTGTGTGTGATTCCCATGTTTGTATGCATTGTGTAATATACTTTAATTCATTTATATTTACATCATCATTGTATTATCTTTCTTTCATGGGTGTATGTTTTTTATGTTACCAAATCAATAAGGGAATTTGAAATTTCAATTTCCATTTATTCGGCTTTACGCAAACTTCATTGATTATTTTACTCCGAGATTATGTGTGGAATAACTATTCATTTTCTTATGTCATAATTTTCACTCCCCTTTTTTGTGGATACACTTTTGATACACATAATCATTCAATTGATATTTTCTCAAGTCATTGATATGAATTTGATAAGAGTAATATTAACTCACTCTCCATTTGTTGAGTTAAACATCCAATTCATTGGTATTGTTTTAATAAGATTATGTGTGAATATCCTTTGATAGATTTACACTGAATATCCAATCATATTTAGTGTATTTATATTTTTCACACATAACTATGTCGTTGATTTATCCTTAACCTAAGGATACGGCCTTTATGAGAGATTTCATCTCAATTTAAATTCCATTGAGACTTCTTTGTTGATATACACCAAATCACTTTTATGTAGTGTATATAATGTACTTTGAAAAAGTATATCATGAATACATTTATTCTCATGATATTACAAAGTTCTGATTACCTCAATTATTTGTATTCATGTGTCTCTCTTTTGTTTAGAATCTCTAACTAAAATACCATTTTTAAATGTTTTAATGACTTATTCATCTAAATCTTGCTCATTAATGTCCATGTTTTAAAAATGGTTTTAAGGATTTATTTATATGGACATTGAATTTTTAAAATTAAAACTCCTTTTAAAAAGTTTCAAGGTGGTATGGGACCCTTTGATTTAAAAATCTATTTTTAAATGGCTTCTTGACAAATAGTGTGACTTTTAAATGATTTCAAGAAAAAGGGGGATATTTCTCTCAAATAGTTTTGATGATTATTTTCATCTATGTAAACATCCTTCATTATTCTTGATTGAGGTTAATGTGATACAATACAATCTTCCATATTGTATCAAATGAGTTATGTTTGACAGTGGATGTGCTATTTTTATACCATTCATGGTTTGTAGTTAAAGTATTGACATTTCGTATGCTAGTTTTAATATGAATGTTTATGTTATGTTTAAACCTGTTCATATGAGGAATGCATTGGACTTAATAAGTGACCGGTGGAGCCCGCTATAGCTCCTCGATGCATCGTTAGGTCTCATGTGACAAACTAGTGTCTTGGCACAAGGCCTTGGCAAAATCTTATTTGTAGTCTTGGCACGAGGCCTTGGCTATGTGGTTATGATAGTCTGGAATTATGCATTCCATCATTATGAAAGTGGTTATTGATATTGCATGTGATCATTCGACTAGTAGAATATCCATGTGAGTAAGTAAATGGCATTAATTTATTTTATCTATTCCATTTTATGCTGAATTTCAAGTTTAAAAGGCTTTCTTTTTAGTTATAAACTAGCTTAAGTGTTTATTTTATCTATGAAAGCTTGTGATATAATGTTATCCTTACTGAGCATCTAAGCTCACCCCTTTCAATGTTTTATTTTTCCCAGGATTATGAAGAAGTAATTTATGAATGACCTGCAGGGATAGTATGAGGGGATATGAAGACAAGATGTTGTTGTAGTTTTTTTTACCTTATGATGTAATGTAGGACTTATGAATATATCTAGTGTTTCCAAGACTACTAAACTAATCGGTCTTTTGAGACTTGATCCTTTGTGATCATGCCAATGTTATGTAATAATGCACTGACTCTGGGTATCTAGGGTCGGGGCGTTACATAATCCATTTCCAAGTTTTGATAAATTAGCTTCATAAGGGAGACTTCTACAACTCAATGGAACTTACTTCCTTTTTCATAGATTTTGTAATATGGTAACTTCCTTTTATACCCACTAATAAAATTACTATATTATAATGGTAAAATTTTATTGTAATATATCATGGTTTTTTATTTTTCATTGTGGTGTGTATAACTAGTTATTGTTTATAATTTTTATTAAAAAATATAGTAAAATACCTACTCATTACCCTTGGAGAAATAATGTACATTATAATTGGTATTGGGATAGTTTTTGGATGTGATCCCAATAAGTATAGGATTGATGGTGCACTAGTTCTTGGGATGATAACATAGTGGTTGGGTTGTTGTTTGATGATCTTTATATGGAATTACATTCAACTTTGGGTATGAATTTTTTTTTGTTTTTTGAAATATATCAGTATGCCTTCAATAGTTAAGGAATCCGGATCAGGTAATGAAATAACACATCAGTGGAAGGCTGAGAATTTTCAAGAAATTCACCCAGAGGAAGAAAAAAAATTTCATGAAATTATATGTGGTGAGTTAAAAATAACAATTATCATGTTGTTATACCGCTAAGATTATTTTTTAGTAGTATTTTTCAATATTATGGAGTTCCATGGATTCGAATTTCCCTTTATTAAAAAAGACTTGTGGTGAGGTGTAGCATGATCCTGGAGCTGAATCCGTAGATGACACCATAGTGACTCTAAATAGACAAGATTAAGTAATCATTCACTTAGTTTATTGATATTGGTTATGACTATTGTATTGGTATTTGATGAATATAGCTCATCATGTTTAAAGTTTCACAACAAAATATTGCTCAGTATTCTTGGATATAGTGTATTAGATTGGGTATGATTTGGTGATCAGGATAGGTCAATATTAATGGTTAAGTATTACAATGGTTTATCAAGTATGATAAGTGATATAGTTTTTAGGTTGTAAAACCACATGTCTCTTACTAGTTTCGAAATCATGCAGTAGTTCTAATTTTGAATTCTGGAGCACACGTCATTTTTAAAATAAATATTTGGATATGAATTATGATACTTGAGGATTCCCAAGAAGTGATATTTTATATGTATCAAGTTCCATGAGGTTCCAAGGGTTCATGGTAAAGTTTCAAGATCTTTATTTTTAATTTTAGATGATTTGGAAGGGTTTACACTTGTGCAAGTTTATCAAACGGTTAGATAAAATCATGTGGATGACCTATGTAGAATGATTTTCTTTAGGGGTGGAGTGCATAGTTGGTGAATGATTAAAGATTATCCATGAGAAACATTTAATTTAGTTACATAGGTGATTTTATTTTTTTTCATATGGTTTGGTAAATTATGTGTCCAAATATCATAAGGGGGTGGCTTGAGACAGATCCAACTGCTATATTAGTTCATTGTTTGGTTAATCATGTGGTAACCATGTGTAACCTTAAAAAAATTAAAATTATGTTTTCCTACCTCTATATTTTAACCCCCATCCCTCTTTTCCCTTCCCCTATCACATGAACACCCAGTTGGCTAACTCTCCCTCTTCATCCTTCTTTCCCACTTAGATAAGGGATGATTATGTGGTATTTTTTATGGTGATTTGAAGTGTGATCATTTCCTCATTCATCCATCCTTTTCCCCTTCCTAAATCTCTAATTTAAAATGTTTTTGACTAGGGTGTTATGATTATTTATAATAAACCATAGTATAGATCATCTTTTTTTATGGATATTTTATATGTCATAACTAGTGGACATCCCAAGACAATATTTACGTGTCTTTGCAGATTATTTGGATGAAGTTATGTTTCCTGGTAGATTTTCATAAGGGTTTTACAAAAATTTAATTTATATTTGCTATTAATCTAATTCTAATTTATCATGATTTTTCCCATAATGGTTCCAAGAGTGTGACATAGACCTTCCTTGAGTGTTTAGTCAATGTTTTAGTGAAATGAGGACACCTAGTGAGTTATTACTCATCTATTCTATTGTGAATAAAATTAAATTCCATTAAAAAATTAATTATAAATTATTATAATTAAATAATTTTGATTTATTTTCTTGATTTAGGACCTCGGGAGATGACGTGAGGCTTATAAAATCTTGGGAGGTGGCTGATAAAGCTTAAAAGTAAATAGAATCATATAAGGTAGGTGGTCCCTTGAGCATATCCTTGTGGTAAATTAATTTTTTATGTATGCATGTGATATGTGGTCTCATCAACAAGGGAGATTGAACATTTAAATTAAATGAATTTTTTAGTTAAAAATTAAATCCTATGGATGAATAGAAAACATGTCAATTGCTACAATAGAGATATGTTCTTTGTCTTGATTCTGTAACCACCAATGGATAAATATTTATTAATAAATCTATATTTTTTGATGTTTGGTATCTAATGTGTGATATGTTTTTTATTTTAGTGATCATAGACAATCTATATAGGTTCCTTGTAATCCTTAAGTAGTGATGTTTAGTGAATCAAAATAACTAGCATAATTAGGCTATGATATGACTGTGAGGTTCCTCAAACCCTTGGTCTAAATGATTTGTGTGTAGGGTGAGTGTTCCTCCCCTAATGAGATGTGAGTGCTTAGGTGGGTATGTTCTATGTAGGACTTGTGGATGGGTTGGGTGCATGAGGAATGACCAATGGTTAGGGTGAAAGAGTATGGGATTTAAGTTATCTCCCTTGTGTAACATTAACACATATCTTTCTGCAAGGATGATTAGGGTGTGAATATAGTATGAATTTTAAAAGAGATTTTATGCTCTCTGATTGATGAGTGTAGACCCAAGATATTATATCAAGATTTTGAATCCCATGATGGGTGTCTGTACTATAGTGTGATCTAGGGGACCCCAGTGGTTGCCTATCATTAAATAACCTAAGTTATACCTCTATTAAACACTCGAGCCAGCCCATGACAAGGCTTGAAGGATGTTCTTGAATCCCATGGAATGGAACAAGTGTATGGGAATCAAGGAACCACCACTAGGGAATGATTTCACCCAATTAATAATAGGTAAATAAAGAAACATAAAATAAATAGAATTTTAGTATGACTCATCAACATATTATAAGTATATTCTAGAGAAAAATAAATAAATAATGAATGTAATATCAAAACAAGGAAAGAAGTAAATAGTAAGGATCACCAAATACCTCCTTCACACTCTGATCACCCCTTCCTTCAAGTAAATAGAACCTCTAAAATGGATTTTCTTAACCCACCAATAGTTATATCATCCCTTTATCCATATAAAGAAGTAAAATATTAGGTGTCCAATCCGATAAAGGAAACTTTTATAAAACATAACTAGAAACATACCTACCACTCTAGGATAATATGAATCACCTCAAAAAAAACAACAATTTTGATGACCCATGGAAAATAATAAATGATAATCTAAGACCAATTACTAAAAATGATAGAGATATTAGAATGAGCATAAAAATTCCAATTATATATACTAAAATAAAAACCACACCTTATGCCTTAGCTATAAATGGAAAAATATTTTATGTTAGTTTAAAGATATAAATATATATAAACATGGGGATTTCCTTTATTTTTAAAATAGTTAACAATACTATTCTTCAGGAAAACAATTTTCCCTTTTTCATTTCCAAAAAAATCTAAAGAGTGATAAACATTCCAAAATTCCATTAGTAAAGAAGAACATATGATAAAAGAATTGTTTAAGTGTGAAAAATAGTAGAAACCAATCAAAAGGAACTACAAATAGAGGAATGTAAAATAATATTTATATCATTTTAGGCAGGATCACGTAACTATGGGAAAGATCACACTTTCATCATACCAAATAAATAAGAGAAAATGAGAGTAAACAAAATGGGAAACTCCTAAGAACCTAGGGTAATTTGGGTGCTATAACCCCCATACTCTAGGTTATAAAACCCTATAAATAACTCTTTTAATTCAAATACAAATAAATTTTATGAATCCAAATTTCTATAATCCCTCATTGTATCATCACATCATTTAGTTATCATTGTAGTATAAACCTGCTATGAAGATTAGCTTGAGACCCAACTAGCTCACCCTAAATACTCTTCCTTAGTCCACCCACCTAGGTACTGAGGATTTCTAAGTTCTATGACTATAATTGAATTACATATATATGGATTAGTAGAAAAACCATATTTTAATCACATAATAATACATGGAAAGCATACAAAAACCCTCACCTTTATGCACTACCAATGAGAATCCCCTTTTTTCTAAAATCATGCCAATATACGAATCATATCAAATCCAAGTTCCATAAATAATATAGAAATATAGGTTTCCATTGGAATTCACTTTTTTTTTCTTAAATCATTATAAATTTCCAAGAGGTCCTTGTCCTTTTAGATACTTGCATTGACCACTAAGAAATCCATTTTTTACACCATATATTTCACATTCAAAAACAATGTTCACACTTGAAAACATATTCACCTTGACATATATATAAATTTTCCCTTATCCCAAGGTACATATTCCCCATTCCATGTATGAATTTGTACAAATATGACACCTATAGATATATATATATGTATATGTATATGTATATGTATATGTATATATATATGTATATGTATATGTATATGTATATGTATATGTATATGTATATGTATATGTATATGTATATGTATATGTATATGTATATGTATATGTATATGTATATGTATATGTATATGTATATGTATATGTATTTGTATATGTATATGTATATGTATATGTATATGTATATGTATATGTATATGTATATGTATATGTATATTTATATGTATATGTATATGTATATGTATATGTATCTGTATATGTATATGTATATGTATATGTATATGTATATGTATACGTATATGTATATGTATATGTATATGTATATGTATATGTATATGTATTGTAACACCCTGATATTTTATGAGAAGTATTTTTTTCTGTCGTATGTTATATGCAATATCAAAGGAATCTTTCATTACACACAACACTAGCTTGGCTTGCGTTATACGCAAGAGCAACCTTCCTCGATAGCGTGTGTTGTACGCAATATCGAGTTTCACTAAACAATGATACGTTATTAAAATATTATATAAACTAGCTGTTATGAATAGTAATACCCAATTTTTGAAATTTTATAAATTTTATCTTTCAAAATGGATTTCATTTTTGGATTCGTAATTTCAAAATTAGCCTAGGGTGAATTTTTGGTATTTTTCTGAAAACATTCAATTTTTGATGAATAGTGAAAACACTGGGTTAGTATTTAAAAACCGACTTTTTATTTAAATAATTATTTATTTTATTTAAACTTATTTTAGGTCAAAATTGATACTTAATACCTATATAAGTTAAATGTAATTCATTGGAGTCATTTTATAATAATTTTAGTTATATAAAAATTTTATTGAACTTTTCACCGTCTTTTACCCACCTCCTAGGAGAATTTGAAAATTTACATAAAACATAATTTTACCGCTTCTGTGAGTGGAATTTCGAAAATCCTAGAGACACGGTTAATATCAAGGAGTAAAATTTGGTTCAATAAGATAAAAATAATTTTGGTGAATGGTAACTTTTTACTTTTTTTACCACGGTTAAAAGTAAATACGTTAATTAAAGGTAAAATGATATTATTATTACACTAACACATGTCCTAATTCTATTGGATAAGTTTAATTCGTCCAAAAAAAAACTTAGGAATAAAATATTACCATTTAGGTCCACTTGGATTAGATTAAGACATTTATTATTATTTTATTTAAAGAAGAGTTAAAATAGTTAAAATCAAAGTTTAATAACTAAAACATTTTTTACTATAGGTTTATATATAAGATAAATTCAACTATAAATATTCATTATAAATATAACAATATTTCCTACATAATGGTATTTTATTTATAATTTTTAGACATTAAATAATTTAATTTATTTATGACACAATGATGATGCAGTAATTACCTTATTAGTGAAATATTAAACTAATTTGCATTATAAACACCCAAATAAATGTAATTTGAGACGTTTTATGAATTAAAATAATTTTACAGGTTACTATGATATGTTAGTACTGATTTAACTAACTTTTTTCGAACTAATCATGCTGTTATGATTTTCACAAAAATCAATTACCAAATAGTGTAAAAATTGACATAAAATATTTTTTAAAACAAATATTATATTATTAATTGTTATTTTATTCCTAAAAATCTAAAGATCGAACAAAGTTATTATATGAGGTTATATATATTAATAATGAACAAATCTGGGTTTGTTTGGATTGTTATAGTAAGTTTATTAACCATATAGTGTAAGAAAACAAGAAGACTGGGTAAAAGTAAAATTATTTAACTTAGAGTTAAATCTAAATGATAAGGTTAAAATAGTAAACTAAACTTGTCTAAAATCTATTTGTTGAGATTATTCTGACCCATACCCACCTTATCTTTGAAATAAATCAATTTGGATCTATTAAAAACCGAATATGACTATATAATAAAATAATATTTTATGTTTTTCCTAAGATTCCCCTCTCATCCCCTATGAAAGGGAACCTCCTCCCTCTCCTCCTCACACCATTTTGAGCCTTCAAGATTGGTCAAACCCTGAAAATTTATCTTCTCCACTTCCCTAGAAACATCCTAGAGGTTTGTTTCTTCTTCAAAGACCATTTTTAGTGCCCTAAGAGGAGCTTTCAAAGTGGCGTGTCAAAGAAGAGGTAATATCTGTTACTGATTCTTTCAAATTTATTTCTTCTTCTACTTCCTCTTCTTTAGTTTTTTCATTATGAAGTAATAAAATCAGTATAAATAATATACTGATATGTTATTATAAATATAAAACAACCCAATTTCACCTTCTATCCATCCTATGGAAAATGAAATCACCATGCGTGCGTACGTACGAAATATCGTCTCTACGCCGTGGTGTAATCTATTTTCCACCACCACCTTACTTGGATGGTTATAATGGTGTAAATAAAAACTATATATGATTATTGTAAAGTGATATTTATTTTGAAATATTATACATACACTTCAATACAATTCCACGATCATGGGAACGATATCATCACTCGTGCATATGTACGACCTACCGTCTCCACGATGTGATGTGACTCATTATACATGATCTTCATTGAATAATGATTATATAAATGAATTGAATGAATAAATATGATATATATTAAACTAGTACCATTATTTAAATAAGGTATCTATAACCTAAAAATAGGAATAAGAATTCATTCGACAAGACATGCATAAGAACATAAAGCAATGAACACCCGAATAACAAGTAACAATGAAATATTACTAATAAGAAGATAAGAATATGAGCATATATGATATCATAAAAATGATTATGATTCTGGAATAAGTCAATGACATTATTTAAATCATTATACAGGAGTTTCGGACACGTACAAAGCATATCGGACCTAAGGTAAGGGAAAACCTCACAATCTCAATTTTTATCCGATATTGTTTATACTTCAGAATTTTCTGGGGAATGTGTATCATCCACATCCATGTTTCCAAAATAAGTAATATTATTTATATCTTCCTAAAATTGTTTAAATACAATTTTACCCATTAGTGAGTTTTTAGAAAAATATATGAAAGGAATATTTTGTCATTTTTAGTACGAGGTACGTTTTGACTTTTCCGGAAAAAGTACGAAATGAATGTTTTTTTAACTTATACAACATGAATGGATTTTTATGATTTCATAGAACTTTATTTACATGAAGCTTAATTTAAAAGTTTTTAAGTTTATTTTTAATCAACTTCTTTTATTTTAAAATTGTATGACATTTTATTAAAGGAAAAATGTTTTTGAAGTAGAAAGGATATTTTCCTCAAGAATGGAGTTCAAGCGTTTTATCAAAATTATTTTCTATCTAAGATAATATAGGGTTCTGTTTCTAACCCTATTTTTACATTGATTTGATTATGTTATGATTTAATTATTTTTATTATGTCGTTTTATGGATTATATTATGATGGCATGATGTTTAAGAATCTCATTTTTATTACATGGGTTATGCTATGATGTATGATTTATGATCTTGTGGAACACATAAGAATGGTATCATTATGAGATGGGTGGGACCTATATCTCCCTCCAATTCATTGGGTAAATATTTATATCTCATGAGATAGACATGGCTGGAACGGCAGGTTAATCTGGTTCAGTGATACTGGACTGAAACGAGGAGTGAACTCAGTTCAGAAAAGGACTTTGTCTGCTAAGATATTCTTGGAAATGAGTCTTGAATACTAAGAAATAATTCTCTATGATTATGTGTGTATGCCACAAAGTTTCATGTTTTATGTTATGATTATTGGGATTACATTTCACTACTATAATTTACCCCATGTTATGATATTATGATCTCTTTTGTAGGTTAAGATTTTTGAAATACTATGTTCTTATGAATATGATATTTCATTTGTTTACCCTTACTGAACATTTGAGCTCACCCTTTTGTATGTTTTCTTTCCCTAGGTCAGGAAGAAGGTTGTTAAGTAGGATATTCCAAAAGGTACTCTAGATATGATGAAATAAACGAGAGAAAATGTATATTCTTTATGAACCATTTGTTTATGTTTCCCGATTTCTAAAGACACTATACTTATATGGTCCTACCATGGTTTTGTTATATTTTGTAATAAGTATGATTCAATTCTGAAGTAATAACTATGTATGTAAAGTATGGGTCGTTATATTTGGTACTAGAGGAAAGGTATAGTCAACCTTTGGAAACTAGGATGTGAAATCCTTAGTTAGAACCCTAAGTATATGTCTAAGCATATGACAAAATCTTAGTGTTTTAGAAATGGCCATGAATAACCTATGATAAGACCTAAAGAGTGAAATTTTATTCTTTATTATGTGGTTTTACTATTATGATTAGTGTTTCTCACACTATGATTATTGGTTTTAGTCAATGGCTGGAACCCGAAGGAACCGTGTTAATGCTGAATGCGACGGGAAATGCAATGATTGTCCCCCTGAGCAACCAAACGTTATGGAAGCTGGAATGAAAAATTTTATATCCATGCTCACACAACTTTCTTAAGCTATGAATCATGACTTCCAAAAGAGCAAAGGAAGTAGAAAAATTATGTTGAATCCTTCATGAGGTAGTGTCCACCCTCATTCAGTGGGTCTACAGATCCATTAGTGGATGAACAATGGATCAGTACCACTGAAAAGATATTTTCAGTTCTTCAATGTTCGGAACATGATAAATCCATCTTAGCAGTTTATCATTTGGAAGGTGAAGCTGATCAATGGTGGAATATTATCAAGAATACGAGGTCAAGAGATGAAATTGAGTCCATGGAATGGGATGAGTTCAAGAACATATTTTTTAATAAGTAATTCCCTCGTATTTTTTGAACAAAGATGGAGAAGGAGTTTCTTGAACTAAAGAAAAAGTATGATGAATCTGTTGGTACCTACGAAGAAAATTTTACAAGACTTTCAAGGTACGCTTCTGGGATTATTATCCAACCTTAGAGTAAGATCGATGGATTCTTTAGTGGCTTAAAACCAAGTCTTCAAAGGGAATTATCTATAAGGGACTTCAATAGCTACGAGGAAATCGTTCGATGTGCTCTCAAGGTTGAGATAGAGATTGGAGTAACCCATCAGTCATATGCATTTAATAAGAAGAGGAAAATGGAATTAAAAGGAAAATCTAAAGAGCACACTGAAAAGAATATGATTTTTCCCTTATTATCAAAGTGTGGAAAGAAACATGGAGGGAGTTGTCTTAAAGGGAAAAATAAATGTTTCAAATGTGGAAAAGAAGGTCATCGAGCATTTGAATTCCGCAATGATGGGGAGAATATGTCTAGTGATGTGAACAAAGAAAAGGCTACATAGAGTGCACCTCCTACACTTGAATGTTACAAGTGCAAGGAAATGGGTCATTATTCTAATCAATACCATAATCCAAGGGTTTTTGATGATGATCGATGTCAACAAACTCGTAAGGATAAAGACAAAGGAAAGTCACATGCAATTTCTATTAGCGATGTGGAGTACGATAACGAAGTGGAAAAAGGTACACTTACCATCCACTCTAAAGTATCAAATGATTTATTTGATTCTAGATCCACCCACTCTTTTATTTCTGAATAATTTTCTAAGGGTATCTTCGTATTACCTCAACAATTTGATGTTGAGTTAGCTGTGACAACCCCTAATGGCACAACAGTCGCATCAAAAGTTTATAATTCTTCTCCGATTGAAGTTTGTGGAAAAGTGATTCCTGCAAATCTTAGGATCCTTCCTATAGTGTAACTTGATGATATTCTTGGCATGTATTGGATTTCTTTATATGGATCTCAAATCAATTTCCAAAGAAGAGAAGTCACATTTCATATTCCAGATCAATCTATGATCATCTATCGATGCAAGGATGAACATAACCTTCCAGCGGAAATTTCTTCCATCTTATGGGTCTTGATTCCACTAAATGAAGGTTATTTATCTCAAATGGTTGGTGAGAAACTCACGATTAAGAATATTCCCATTGTACGGTAGTTTGATGATGTCTTTCTGGAGGAATTTCCAGGTCTTCCACCAAATTGTGAAGTTGAGTTTTCAATTGAACTCATACCGGGTGTTATGCCCATTTCAAAGACACCTTATAGAATTGACCCAATTGAGTTGAAAGAATTGAAAAAGAAACTCCAAGAGAATATTTATAAGGGATTCATATGCCCTTGTGCATCCCCTTGGAGAGGACATGTTCTTTTCGTTAATAAGAAGGATGGGTCAATGAGACTATGCATTGATTATTGAGAACTTAACAAGATCACTATCAAGAACAAATGTCCTCTCCCACGCATTGATGACTTATTTGACCAACTACGTGGAGCTCAATACTTTTCCAAGATTGATCTTCATTCAGGGTATCATCAATTAAGGGTCAAAAGAGAGGACGTACCAAAGACGTCTTTCCATACAAGTTATAGACACTATGAATTTATAGTGATGCCATTTGGTCTTACTAATGCCCCTGCTAACTTTATGGATCTGATGAATAGAGTCTTTAGAGACTATATTGACCATTTAGTGATAGTCTTTATAGATGATATTCTTTTCTATTCAAAGAGTAAAGAAGAACATGAAGATCACTTGATAATTGTATTTAAGACCCTAATAAAGGAGAAGCTTTATACCAAATTTACCAAGTGTGAATTTTGGCTTCAAAAAGTCTTATTTTTGGGTCGCATAATCTAAAAAGAGGGGATATCTGTCGATCCAGTAAAAATAGATGTCATCAAAAGATGGTTGAGACGAACAACAGTAACTTAGATCTGAAGTTTTCTTGGTTTGCCTAGATATTACTGACGTTTTGTGAAAGATTTTTCACGATTATCTAATCCACTCACCAGGTTGACTCAAAAAGGAGTTAAGTTCATTTGGACAGAGGAGTGTGAAGATAATATCAAGGAGTTAAAAAGAAGGTTATCCAGTGCACATGTGCTCACACTGCCTTGTAGTGGAGAAAGTTTTGGGATCTATAGTGATGCATCCAAGAAGGGATTGGAGTGTATTCTCATGAAAAATGATATGGTGATAGCTTATGCCTCACGACAGTTGAAAATACATGAGCAACATTACCCAACTCATGATTTGGAGTTAGATGCGGTAATATTTGCATTAAATATTTGGAGGCATTATCTTTATGGTGAAACGTGTGATATTTATACTGATCATAAAAGTTTAAAGTATATTTTCACACAAAAGGAGCTGAATATGCGTCAAAGAAGATGGTTGGAGATAATTAATGATTACGACTGCTCAATTAATTGCCACCCTGGGAAAGAAAACAAGGTGGCAGACGCATTAAGTCGACAAGACCATGCTAGCTTATCCATGATGAGGATCACAAAAGATACAATATTTATGGATTTACAAAGGATGGATCTTGGAATTATTATGGAAGGGGAAAATCTTATCTTTCTCAAATGAATGTTCAACCATCTATACTTGAAAATATTAAAGAGGCATAAAAATAAGATGTAGAGTTACAAAAGAAGGTGAGAAATGTTCTAAATACAACCTTGATTGTGATGGGATAATAAGGTTCAGGAATCGGGTTTGTGTTCCTCCCATCCCAGAATTAAAGAAGAAGCTACTGGATGAGGCTCATAGTTCTTCATTCTCTATTCATCCTGGAAGCACGAAGATGTATAGGGACCTAAAAGAGTACTTCTGGTGGGATGGAATGAAAAGAGATGTTGCTGAATATGTCTCTCGATGCTTGGTTTGTTAGCAAGTAAAAGCTGAGAGACATAAGTCTAAGGGGATGTTACAACCTTTACCCATACCCGAATAGAAATGGGAAAACATCACTATGGACTTTGTCATTGGACTTCCTAAAACATCCAAAGGAAATAATGCTATCTGGGTTATAGTTGATCATCCTATGAAGTCGGCACACTTCATTTCTATTAGAGAAGATTTCTCTCTGGATCAGCTTGCTAGGATATATGTGAATGAAGTGGTAAGATTGAATGGAGTACCACTTTCCATTATATCTGATCGGGATCTGAGGTTTACCTCGAAGTTATGGCGAAGTCTTCGGCATGATTTAGATACAGAGTTGAGTTTCTGCACTGCTTATCATCCTCAGACAGAAGGTTAGTCTAAGAGAAAAATTCAAACTCTAGAATATATGTTAAGAGCTTGCTCTATGGATTTCAAATGTGGCTAGGATCAACACCTACCTTTGGTAGAATTTTCTTATAATAATAGATATCACTCCATTATTCAGATGGATTCTTATGAAGCTCTCTATGTAAAGTAATGTAGGACTCCAACTTTCTAGGATGAAGTTGGGGAAAGAAATCAATTAGGACCTGATCTTGTTGATGATATGGCAGAAAAGGTTAGATCTATTCAACAACACATAAGAGTAGGTCAGAGTCAACAAAAAAGTTATACTGATAACTAAAGAAAAGACCTAGAGTTTGAAGTGAGTTATAAAGTGTTCTTATGAATATCTCCTTGTAAGAGAGTAATGAGATTTGGAAAGAAGGGCATGTTGAGCCCTAGGTATATTAGTCCTTTTGAAATACTGGATCATGTTGGGAAGGTAGCTTACCGATTGGTGCTTCCACTGAATCTCTCTCAAGTTGATGATGTGTTCCATGTATCTCTCCTAAGAAAGTACATACCTGATCCTTCACATTTACTAAGCTCAGAAGTTGTACCGCTGGAGAAAGATCTTTCTTATGAAGAACAATAGATAGAGATTCTGGATCGTAGAGAAAAAGTCCTATGGAACAAGACCACTCGCTTGGTGAAAGATTTATGGAGGAAAAAAATTAGAAGAAGCTACATGGGAACTTAAGGATATGATGAGGGAGAGGTATCCTCATCTATTTGTTTCAAAGTGACAAATTTTGAGGGCGAAATTCATTTTAAGGAGGGTAGAATGTAACACCCTGATATTTTATGAGAAGTATATATTTTTTCTGTCTTATGTTATATGTAACATCAAAGGAATCTTTCATTACACACAACACTATCTTGTCTTGCGTTATACGCAAGATCAAACTTCCTCGATATCATGTGTTGTACACAATATCGAGTTTCACTAAACAATGATATATTATTAAAATATTATATAAACTAGCTGTTATGAATAGTAATACCCAATTTTTGAAATTTTATAAATTTTATAATTCAAAATGGAATTCATTTTTGGATTCAGAATATCGAAATTATCCTAGGGTTAATTTTTTGTATTTTTCTGAAAACTTTCAATTTTTGATGAATAGTGAAAACACTAGGTTAGTATTTAAAAACCGACTTTTTATTTAAATAATTATTTATTTTATTTAAATTTATTTTACGTCAAAATTTATACTTAATACCTCTATAAGTTCAATTTAATTCATTGGAGTCATTTTATAATAATTTTAGATATATAAAAATTTTATTGAACTTTTCACCGTCTTTTACCCACCTCCTAGAAAAATTTGAAAATTTACATAAAAAATAATTTTACCGCTTCTGTGAGTGGAATTTCGAAAATCTGAGAGACACAGTTAATATCAAGGAGTAAAATGTGGTTCAATAAGATAAAAATAATTTTTGGCGAATAGTAACTTTTTACTTTTTTACCACGGTTAAAAGTAAATAGGGTAATTAAGGGTAAAAATGATATTATTATAACCTTAACACATGTCATAATTTTATTGTATAAGTTTAATTCGACCAAAAACAACCTTAGGAATAAAATATGACCATTTAGGTCTACTTGGATTAGATTAAAACATTTATTATTATTTTATTTAAAGAAGAGTTAAAATAGTTAAAATCAAAGTTTAATAACTAAAAAAAAATTAATATAGGGTTATACATAAGATAAATTCGACTATAAATATTCATTAAAAATATAAAACGATTTCTTACATAATGGTATTTTATTTCTAATTTTTATATATTAAATAATTTAATTTATTTATGACACAATGATGATGCAATAATTACCTTATTAATAAAATATTAACATAATTGATATTATAAACACCCAAATAAATGTGATTTGAAACTTTTTATGAATAAAAATAATTTTATAGGTTACTATGACATGTTAGTATTATGCTAATTAAAGTTTTTTGAACTAATCATTCTTTTATGATTTTCAAAAAAATCAATTACAAAATAGTGTCAAAATTGACATAAAATAGTTTTTAAAAAACATATTATATTATTAATTGTTATTTTATTCCTAAAAATATATGGTTTGGTCATATTTCTTATATAAGGTTATATATATTAATAATAAACAACTTGGGGTTCTTTTGGCTTGTTATAGTAAGTTTTTTAACCATATAGTGTAAGAAAACAAGAAGACACGGTAAAAGTTAAATTATTTAACTTAGAGTTAATTCTAAATGATAAGGTTAAAATAGTTACCTAAACAAGTCTAAAATATATTGGTTGATAGGATTGCGACCCATCCACACCTTATATTCTAAATAAATCAATTTGGAGCTATTAAAAATCAAATATGACTGTATAATAAAATAATATTTTACGTTTTTTCCTAAGGTGCCCCTCTCCTCCCTTATAAAGGGGCACCTCCTCCCTCTCCTCCTCACACCATTTTGAGCCTTCAGGATTGTCCAACCCCTTCCAATTTCTCTTCTCCACTTCCCTATAAACATCCTAGAGGTCATGTTATTCTTCAAAGACAATTTTATGTGCCCTAAGTGGAGGTTTCAAAGAGGCGTGTCAAAGAAGAGGTAATATCCGTTACCGATTCTTTCAAATTTATTTCTTCTTATACTTCCTCTTATTTAGTTTTTTTACTATGAATTAATAAAATAAGTATCATTCATATACTGATATGTTATTATAAATATAAAAAAACCCTATTTCACTTTCTATCCATCCTACGGAAAACGAAATCACCGCGCGTGCGTACGTACGGAATACCGTCTCCACGTCGTGGTGTAATCTATTTTCCACCACCACCTTACTTGGATGGTTATAATTGTGTAAATAATAACTATATATGATTATTTTAAAGTGATATGGATTCTAAAATAGTATACATACACTTAAATACAATTCCACGATCATGGGAACGATATCATCGCTTGTGCATACATACGGCCTACCGTCTCCACGATTTGATGTGACTCGTTCTACATGATCTTCATTGAATAATGATTATATAAATGAATTGAATGAATAAATGTGATATATATTACACTAATAAAATTATGTAAATAAGGTATCTATAACCTAAAAGGAGTAATAAGAATTTATTCGACAAGACATGCATAAGAACATAAAGTAATGAACACCCGAATAACAAGTAACAATGAAATATTACTAATAAAAAGATAATAATATGACCATATATGATATCATAACAATGATTATGATTCTGGAATAATTAAATGACATTATTTAAATCATTATACAGGAGTTTCAGACAGGTACAAAGCATATCAGACCTAAGGTAAGGGAAAACCTCGCAATCTCAATTTTTATCCGAGATTGTTTTTACTTCAGAATTTACTGGGGAATATTTATCATCCACATCCATGATTCCTCAATATGTAATATCATTTATATCTTCCTAAAATTTTTAAATCCAATTTTACCCATTGGTGAGTTTTTAATAAAAGATATGAAAGGAATATTTTGTCATTTTTAGTACGAGGTACGTTTTGACTTTTCCGGCCAAAGTATGAGAAGAATGTTTTTTTAACTTATACGGCATAAATGGATTTTTAAGATTTAATAGATCTTTATTTACATGAATCTTACTTTACAAGTTTTCAAGTTTATTTTTAATCATCTTCTTTTAGTATAAAATTGTATGACATTTTAAGAAAGGGAAAATGTTTTTGAAGTATAAAGGATATTTTCCTCAAGAATGGAGTTCAAGCATTTTATCAAAATTATTTTCCATATAAGATAATATAGGGTTATGTTTGTATCCCTATTTTTACATTAATTTGATTATGTTAGGATGTAATTATTTTTATGATGTCCTTTTATGGATTTTGTTTTGATGGCATGATGTTTAAGAATCTCATTTGTATTACATGGGTTATGCAATGATGTATGATTTATGATCTTGTGGCACACATAAGAATGGTATCATTATGAGATGGGCGGGACCTATATCTCCCTCTAATGCATTGGGTAAATATTTATATCTCATGATATAGACATTTCTGGTACGGAAGGTTAATCTGGTTTAGTGATACAGGACTGAAATGAGGAGTGAACTCGGTTCAGAAATAGAATTTGTACGTTAAGATAGTCTTGGCAATGAGTCTTGACTAGTAAGAAATGATTCTCTATGATTATGTGTGTATGCCACAAAGTTTCATGTTTTATGTTATGATTATTGGGATTACATTTAACTACTATGATTTATCCCATGTTATGGTATTATGATCTCTTTTGCAGGTTAAGATTTTCGAAATGCTATGTTCTTATAAATATGATATTTCATTTGTTTACCCTTACTGAGCATTTGAGCTCACCATTTTCTATGTTTCCTTTCCCCAAGTCAGGAAGAAGGTTGTTAAGTAGGATATTCCAAAAGGGACTCTAGATTTGATGAAATAAATGGGAGACAATGTAGATTCTTTATGATCCAGTTGTTTATGTTTCCCAGTTTCTAAAGACACTGTACCTATACGGTCCTACCATGGTTTTGTTATTTGTTGTAATAAGTATGCTTCAATTCTGAAGTAATAACAATGTATGTAAAGTATGGGTCGTTATATGTATATGTATATGTATAGGTATAGGTATATGTATATGTATATGTATATGTATACGTATATGTATATGTATATGTATATGTATATGTATATGTATATGTATATGTATATGTATATGTATATGTATATGTATATGTATATGTATAGGTATATGTATATGTATATGTATATGTATATGTATATGTATATGTATATGTATATGTAGATGTGTATGTATATGTGTATGTATATGTATATGTGTATGTATATGTATATGTATTTGTATATGTCTATGTATATGTCTATGTCTATGTCTATGTCTATGTATATGTATATGTATATGTATATGTATATGTATATGTATATGTATATGTATATGTATATGTATAGGTATATGTATAGGTATATGTATACGTATATTTAGATGTATATGTACATGTATATGTATATGTATATGTATATGTATATGTATATGTATATGTATATGTATATGTATATGTATATGTATATGTATATGTATATGTATATGTATATGTATATGTATAGGTATATGTATATGTATATGTATATGTATATGTATATGTATATGTATATGTATATGTATATGTATATGTATATGTATATGTATATGTATATGTCTATGTCTATGTATATGTATATATATATGTATATGTCTATGTATATGTGTATGTATATGTATCTGTATATGTATATGTATATGTATATGTATGTGTATATATATATATATGTATATGTATATGTATATGTATATGTATATGTCTATGTATATGTATAGGTATATATGTCACGACCCGTCCTCGGGGCCTGTGCCATGACTACCCCAAGCCCGCCTTCCATAGGCCAGGGGCTGGCGACTAGCACCAAGGCGTAAATCCCGGTAAAAAGGGAAGGCATTGCCTTTGTAAAGTAAACAATCACACAGAGTACAAGCGGAAGAAGTAAACACTAAGTAAAAACTGAGTACAACAGTAAGTGCGGAAATTAAAAAAGGGGCCGGAAATAGAAGCCCAACTGTAAAGTACAACTCGAAGGGAAAACAGCAACTGAAAAGTAAAGCTGCTACGCCGAGCTGTCCACTGGAAATCCCACCTGAAGGGTGGGTACAGATAGCTCCTCTGCTCCTCGGGTCCCGCCGTCCGCTCCGAGTATGTCTGCCCAGTGGTCCACCTTCGGGTACCGCCTCGTCGTCACGTCCACCTATGGGTACCGTCTCGTCGTGAGGTCCTCCTCCAGGTACCATCTCGTCGTATAGTCCACCTCCAGGTACCGTCCAGTCCTCGAACACTCGGCCTCTGTCAGCACTTCCCGTCGTCTGCAACCAACACAACGAGGTGCGGTCATAGCCCGTGCAGGGGTGAGTATAACGATACTCAGTAGGGACCCCGAGACCTTCAAGGTCTCACTAAACCAACAAGGATAACCACAAATAAGATCTCAACAGATAACCTCTACTTAGGTATATGCCCATACATATACCTAAGTTATCAAGTAACCCATCTCAATTATGAGGAAACACAAGGATTGTGAAATCAATGGATAACCACTACCCGGGTATATGCCCATACATATACCTAAGTTAGCAAGTGACCCATCTCAATCATGAGGTAAACACAAGGTCAAAAGTCTCAGCTCAACCAGGATTTTCATTATCGAAACCGTAACTGCTGAAGAGCTCCGTCTCTGGAGTGTACAGTGGTCCTGTCACGACTCCGATGTACTGCTCACTAACCTAAGACTGCTGAAGAACTCCACCCATCGAGTACTGAGGGCCAGCTGCTACAACCAAGCGCTCCCATGTGCCGCTACAACCAAGCGCACCTCTGTCGTGGGTCTGTCGCTACAACCAAGCGCTCCCATGTGCCGCTACAACCAAGCGCACCTCTGTCGTGGGTCTGCCGCTACAACCAAGCGCTCTCATGTGCCGCTACAACCAAGCGCACCTCTGTCGTGGGTCTTCCCCTACAACCAAGCGCTCCCATGTGTCGCTACAACCAAGCGCACCTCTGTAACACACCGAGTCGTTCGATCAGCAGTCGTCGGGTCTCAGCCAGCTACACGGTCTCCGTACTCCGCACGCTCGTCACTGGGAGGGTCCGCTCCACGAGCTACAGGTCGATACTCCAAGTATCTCAAAGTCCCACGAAGAAGTATCTCAAAGGACCGCCACGTCATAGGGGTCTCAACGCAACAGACGGTGCGTCAATCGGACGCCCGGTCTGTGAGTTATTAGCCTTTTCGTCCCAGGGGCCCGGTTGGTTTCGTGAGCGAACCAAACCCGGCCGTATCTCAACTGTACCCCGAACTCTCATAGGGTAAACTCATAGGGACCGTTTCTCAACGCGATCACCAACGCCGCTGACGGTTCGTCAAACGGACGTTCTGTCAGAAAGATATCAGCTTTTTCGTTCCAGGGGCCCGGTTGGATTTCGGTGCGATCCAACCCGGCCACTATCCATCTACATCCAAAACTCGGGCGGAGGATGCGAAACGTTCCGTATCGTCAATAGGAATGCAACGAAACAGACGGTACGTCAATCGGACGCCTGGTCTGGAAGTTATTGGGTTTTCCGCCTCACACCCACCCTGGGAAACTTCCCAGGAGGTCACTCATCCTGATCACTACTCTAGGCCAAGCACGCTTAACTATGAAGTTTTAACCACGTAGCCTCCCGAAAAGGAAGATGTACCTTGAGTATAGTATACCGAAACGACCGTCTCGATCCAAGGATCGCGTTGCCGCTGACGGCGAGTCGTTTGGAGGCCCGTAGCCCAAGATACGGACATTTGACCAAAAGTGGTCCGAAACTGGGGGTCTGGGCCCGGGCCGACCCGGCCCGACCCTCCCTGGTCCAACCCGAACCGGGTCGGCCCGAACCGGGTCGCCCCGACCCGGTCCGGCTGGACCCGGCCCGGCCGGCGGCGTGACCCGGCCGGCGGTGCGGCCAGCGCGTCGTTCGGGTGCCGCGCGCGGGGGGCAAAGCCCCCCCCCCTTTGTGAAACCATGGCCCCTTAATTGGGGCCGCTTGAAGACCTGGCCGTGGGAATTAATTCCCCCGGTCTCCACTGCCCGGCCGGCCCGCACTGGCCAGCCGATTTCGCCACCAAGGACCGGCGACGGCCGGTCCTTCCTTCGCCTACACCGGCGGCCCGGTGCCGGCGGCCCGGTTCCGGCGGCCGGTCATCTTGCTCCGCCGCGGCCCGGAACCGGCCGCGGCCTATGCTGTTCGGCGCGATGCGACGACATCGCTTCCCTCCGCCGCGGCCCCGCTCCGGCAGCGGCGCCTTTGACTTTCTTCGACGCGACGCGACGGCATCGCGTTCTTGGATTTCTTTCCATGGCGCGGCGCGACGGCGCCGCGCGTATCTTCCGCAATAAATCTTGTGGTGCGACGGCACCACGTTTTCTCGTATCATTCTCAAGATACCATCACGAAAAACAGAGGAGGGTCGGCCGTGTTTGTGCGGTCCGACTCCCTCGCGTTATTCAATAACAAAAAGGGTTTTAATCCACGATTATCACCAAGTTTGTATTCACGAACAATTAAATAAATAAACCCCTACCTCGATTCAGATACGGTGCACGTCAACAACCCGCGGAAGACGAGCGTCGCGGAGGTCGGGCGTCGCGGGGAAAGAACGTCGACTCTGTTGTCATCGAGGTGTGTTCGAAGGGGAAACGTCGTTGGAAGAAGATGTCGCGTTCTTCGGTGGAGGTGTTCTTCGTTGGAGGTGTTCTTCGCGTTCTTCGTCGATGTTGAAGAAGAAGAAGACTTAGCCTTTTCTCTCCCAAGTCTCCACCACAAGAACAACTAATCCCAAAATAAAGTAATCCTCCCACTTATTTTATTAACCCAATATAGGTTTTGAATTTCAAGAGTTTGAAAATTCAAAACCCATATTTAACTCACTTAAGTTATTAACATAAGATGTTATTAAATTAAGGAGGTGTTATGTTATCAAAACTTAAATGGGGGGGTTTAGAGGGGTTAGGAAAGTTAAGGAATTTGAAGAGGTGGGGAGGGGTTTGTGTGGGCCCCACCCTTTCAAATATCCACACATGGGAAGTTGGATGGATGTGGTCCCACCACCAACTTCCCATGGGAGAAGTTAACAACTTAACATGAAATAAAATTGATTTAACAATTTTATTCACTTTTTTAATAAAACCCCAAAAAATTAACTTCTTCTCCCGCACAAACGCAACTACGGTAAAGGTTCCCTTAAGCGATTACCAGCGTTGCGAGTTCATCGGTGCAATCGGATTTCAATTCCGAGCACCGGTTCAAAAGATAGAAATTCCCGCTCGCTCGTTCACTGAACGTACCCGAGCCAAACTTCGGAAATTAATTCCGGGCACACCGGGCCTCGAAATCAGGCGCCGTCAGAAACTGCGTTCTTGTAAAATTCCAAAGAAAATTAAGAAAAAATTTTCCTCGAAATTTTCGGGTCTTTACATTACTCCCACCTCAGGGCTTTACGTCCCCGTAAAGCTTCAATACAAACTAGGGTCACAAAAGCGGTACAGAGCACGCATCTGAGCCTTCCGCTCCCATGTGCTTACATGGAGGTTCCGTACTGCCAAAGAATGTGCACCCGAGGAATCGATCGTCCTCGTAGGATCTGCTCCTGTCGATCCTCGATCCCCACTGGAACCTCCGTGAAAGACACCCCATCGTCATCGCCCAGCTCCCCATGGTCGATAATATGCGCAGGGTCGAGCACGTATCTCCTCAGTTGAGATACGTGGAAGTCATCGTGCACCTGGTGCAACTGCGGTGAATGGGTCAAGCGGTAAACCACCCCGCCTACCCAGATGGGGACCTAAGAAGGTCCGTTGAACCCTGGAGATAACTTTCCGCCTTGGCCACATCTCCGTAAACCTTGTCGAGGTGAGACCCGTATAAGAACGTGGTCGCCATCCTCAAACTCCAGATGTTTCCAATTCCTATTAGAACTGGAACTCAAACGACTACTGCCACGAGGGTAAGGTTGGCCGATTCAAGAGTGATCGGTCGCACCCTCCCGTGAAAGAGTTTATCCCGTGTTGCCTGGGGTTTCCTTTTCACCGACCAAGGAAAACTCATCCCGACGTTTTCCTAAAACCGTCAATTTGAGTATGAACAGTTATTTCCCATTCCATACTCAAACTAACATCGTAAGGCCTCGATGCTGTCACCAAGAGATTCCAACCGAAACTCTCGCCTCGAGGGTCTGACCACACCGTCGGTGTAAGTGTGATTATCAAGTCTCCTCCCAAGGTATCTCCAGGCGTGAGGGTCAAGTCCACGGCATACCAGAAACTCTAGGTCTGGAACAAGATTTGTGAAAGCCAGAAATGATTCACATCGACGTCCGTTACTACAACATCTAGTAGTGGACACAGACTGTCCCTTGAATCATTTCTAGAGCCATTGGGTCACACTCCTTGACCGCATGCAGGCGCACTATTCCTCCGCCCTCCAGCTCCCTGAGCCTGGCAGGAATAACTAAGGTGGGTGGTTGTACCATGTTAGGATGTACACCACCTCATGCTGCTCTCCTAGCTCTGCCTCCACGTCTACTGCTTCATAGACTTATCTCTCCTTTAAGCTTCCTATTCTTAACACGCCCTAGTCTCTATGACTGGCACCGGTTTCCTGTTTCTTACTGCACTGAGCAGTCTTCATCCTCTCTTGGATGTCCTTGACCTCCTTTAGTCTCACAAGAGCTGCTATGATTTCTTCTTTGCCGATAAGAGAAACCCGGTCTCATCCCCTGGATGAACCACATTCGTTGCCTAATACAGTCAATCCTGACATGAATGATGCATTCATGACATGGATGACGTCGTAAGGCCTCGACGTATCTACTAAGAGATCCAACTGTCACTCTCGCGTCCAAGGGTTGAGTCACACTTTCGGCATCAGTGTGAGGTCACTGGGTCCCCTCCAGTAGAAATCTCGAAAGTGAGGGTCAAGTCAACAGTTTAACCGGGACCACTCAGTATCAACCAAACAAAAGGACAGGAAAGCAACAAAGATAAGTGTCTTTTTATTATTGCAGCTCATAGTACAAAGACACGAATACAAAGCAACATGGAACTAGAAGTACAAAGGACGTATCCACTAGTTCCTATCCTGCCCACCTGCTCTCAGAGCTCTACTGCCTTGTCCACTGCTCGGCTGTTACTCAAGCACTCGCCGCTGCTTCTGTCTCGGTGGATCCTCCAACACCCGCTGATCAATCGTACGAGGAGTTGGACAGTCACGTGCCAGGTGACACTTTCCGCCGCAGGAGTAACATAGTCCGTTTCTGGCACGCCTAGCTCTGACCCCACCTCGGGTTCCCCGCACCACCGGTCCTAAAAACCGAGATCGTCCAACTGCTAGTCCGGTCCTCCTGGACCTCTGCATCATCTGTCTACTGCCCACAGATGACTCAGATACTGATCGAAAAGCACGCGGCAAAGGCAGAATCTCCTGTACACGCTCGGGGTGTAGAGATACTGGCACAAACTCCACCCTGAAGAAGGTCTCGAAGTCTTCCCATGCGAAGTTCATCTCATTGCAAAACTGGAACAAGTGGCTCCACCACCTGCCTGCTGCTGCCTAAAGGAGGCTGGTAGCAAAGATCACCATGAAGTCTGCCGGCGTCCCCATTAGCCTGAAGACTATCACCACAGCCTCCAGCCAAACCTCAGCCGCCTGCGGGTCCGTCTCTCCCCGGAACCTGGGTGGCCTCTGGCACTGGAACTCGTGCAGCGCGCTCAAGCGTCGTGCATCGCCTACTGTTGGGGCTGGTGGCATCGGTGGCCCAACGGGTAGCAGTACCGCTGGTGCCTCAACTGGGATAGGGCCCTGTACTGAGGCCTCGTCGCTCGGTGGGCTGTCAGTACGTACCACTCTCGGGGCTCTAGCTGGTCGTCCGTGAAAAGGCATTCAGAAAGAAACATCGTGACACGGTCAAACGTTTATACCTGGTGAGCTGACCTGGTTTGAGCTGTTTTAAGGGAAAACCTTTGAAAACACACACGCAATTAGTGTTTTCGTGCACAAAGTCAGAAATCAGTTGTCAGGGTCCTGGTGTATGGATACGTCGGCCGCCCGCACCAACACTGGACTCCCTGAACTGAAAACCACACTCAATACTCTCAACACTATTGCTTCACAGAAAGAAACATCAGAGTTATAAGTTCTGCGGTAGAACCGAACTCCTCTGATACCAATTTTTCACGACCCGTCCTCGGGGCCCGTGCCGTGACTACCCCAAGCCCGCCTTCCATAGGCCAGGGGCTGGCGACTAGCACCAAGGCGTAAATCCCGGTAAAAAGGGAAGGCATTGCCTTTGTAAATTAAACAATCACACATAGTACAAGAGGAAGAAGTAAACACTAAGTAAAAACTGAGTACAACAGTAAGTGCGGAAAGTAAAAAAGGGGCGGAAATACAAGCCCAACTGTAAAGTACAACTCAAAGGGAAAACAGCAACTGAAAAGTAAAGCTGCTACGCCGAGCTGTCCACTGGAAATCCCACCTGAAGGGTGGGTACAGATAGCTCCTCTGCTCCTCGGGTCCCGCCGTCCGCTCCGAGTATGTCTGCCCAGTGGTCCACCTTCGGGTACCACCTCGTCGTCACGTCCACCTCTGGGTACCGTCTCGTCGTGAGGTCCTCCTCCAGGTACCATCTCGTCGTATAGTCCACCTCCAGGTATCGTCCAGTCCTCGAACACTCGGCCTCTGTCAGCACTGCCCGTCGTCTGCAACCAACACAACGAGGTGCGGGCATAGCCCGTGCAGGGGTGAGTATAACGATACTCAGTAGGGACCCCGAGACCTTCAAGGTCTCACTAAACCAACAAGGATAACCACAAATAAGATCTCAACAGATAACCTCTACTTAGGTATATGCCCATACATATACCTAAGTTATCAAGTACCCCATCTCAATTATGAGGAAACACAAGGATTGTGAAATCAATGGATAACCACTACCCGGGTATATGCCCATACATATACCTAAGTTAGCAAGTGACCCATCTCAATCATGAGGTAAACACAAGGTCAAAAGTCTCAGCTCAACCAGGATTTTCATTATCGAAACCGTAACTGCTGAAGAGCTCCGTCTCTGGAGTGTACAGTGGTCCTGTCACGACTCCGATGTACTGCTCACTAACCTAAGACTGCTGAAGAACTCCACCCATCGAGTACTGAGGGCCAGCTGCTACAACCAAGCGCTCCCATGTGCCGCTACAACCAAGCGCACCTCTGTCGTGGGTCTGCCGCTACAACCAAGCGCTCCCATGTGCCGCTACAACCAAGCGCACCTCTGTCGTGTGTCTGCCGCTACAACCAAGCGCTCCCATGTGCCGCTACAACCAAGCGCACCTCTGTCGTGGGTCTTCCCCTACAACCAAGCGCTCCCATGTGTCGCTACAACCAAGCGCACCTCTGTAACACACCGAGTCGTTCGATCAGCAGTCGTCGGGTCTCAGCAAGCTACACGGTCTCCGTACTCCGCACGCTCGTCACTGGGAGGGTCCGCTCCACGAGCTACAGGTCGATACTCCAAGTATCTCAAAGTCCCACAAAGAAGTATCTCAAAGGACCGCCACGTCATAGGGGTCTCAACGCAAAAGACGGCGCGTCAATCGGACGCCCGGTCTGTGAGTTATTAGCCTTTTCGTCCCAGGGGCCCGGTTGGTTTCGTGAGCGAACCAAACCCGGCCGTATCTCAACTGTACCCCGAACTCTCATAGGGTTAACTCATAGGGACCGTTTCTCAACGCGATCACCAACGCCGCTGACGGTTCGTCAAACGGACGTTCTGTCAGAAAGATATCAGCTTTTCCGTTCCAGGGGCCCGGTTGGATTTCGGTGCGATCCAACCCGGCCACTATCCATCTGCATCCAAAACTCGGGCGGAGGATGCGAAACGTTCCGTATCGTCAATAGGAATGCAACGCAACAGACGGCGCGTCAATCGGACGCCTGGTCTGGAAGTTATTGGTTTTTCCGTCTCACACCCACCCTGGGAAACTTCCCAGGAGGTCACCCATCCTGATCACTACTCTAGGCCAAGCACGCTTAACTATGAAGTTTTAACCACGTAGCCTCCCGAAAAGGAAGATGTACCTTGAGTATAGTATACCGAAACGACCGTCTCGATCCAAGGATCGCGTTGCCGCTGACGGCGAGTCGTTTGGAGGCCCGTAGCCCAAGATACGGGCATTTGACCAAAAGTGGTCCGAAACTGGGGGTCTGGGCCCGGGCCGACCCGGCCCGACCCTCCCTGGTCCAACCCGAACCGGGTCGGCCCGAACCGGGTCGACCCGACCCGGTCCGGCTGGACCCGGCCCGGCCGGCGGCGTGACCCGGCCGGCGGTGCGGCCAGCGCGTCGTTCGGGTGCCGCGCACGGGGGGCAAAGCCCCCCCCCCCCCTTTGTGAAACCACGGCCCCTTAATTGGGGCCGCTTGAAGACCCGGCCGTGGGAATTAATTCCCCAGGTCTCCACTGCCCGGTCGGCCCGCACTGGCCGGCCGGTTTCGCCACCAAGGACCGGCGACGGCCGGTCCTTCCTTCGCCTACACCGGCGGCCCGGTGCCGGCGGCCGGTCATCTTGCTCCGCCGCGGCCCGGAACCGGCCGCGGCCTATGCTGTTCGGCGCAATGCGACGATATCGCTTCCCTCCGCCGCGGCCCCGCTCCGGCAGCGGCGCCTTTGACTTTCTTCGACGCGACGCGACGGCATCGCGTTCTTGGATTTCTTTCCACGGCGCGGCGCGACGGCGCCGCGCGTATCTTCCGCAATAAATCTTGTGGTGCGACGGCACCACGTTTTCTCGTATCATTCTCAAGATACCATCACGAAAAACAAAGGAGGAGGGTCGGCCGTGTTTGTGCGGTCCGACCCCCTCGCGTTATTCAATAACAAAAAGGGTTTTAATCCACGATTATCACCAAGTTTGTATTCACGAACAATTAAATAAATAAACCCCTACCTCGATTCAGATATGGTGCACGTCAACAACCCGCGGAAGACGAGCGTCGCGGAAGTCGGGCGTCGCGGGGAAAGAACGTCGACTCCGTTGTCATCGAGGTGTGTTCGAAGGGGAAACGTCGTTGGAAGAAGACGTTGCGTTCTTCGGTGGAGATGTTCTTCGTTGGAGGTGTTCTTCGCGTTCTTCGTCGATGTTGAAGAAGAAGAAGACTTAGCCTTTTCTCTCCCAAGTCTCCACCACAAGAACAACTAATCCCAAAATAAAGTAATCCTCCCACTTATTTTATTAACCCAATATAGGTTTTGAATTTCAAGAGTTTGAAAATTCAAAACCCATATTTAACTCACTTAAGTTATTACCATAAGATGTTATTAAATTAAGGAGGTGTTATGTTATCAAAACTTAAATGGGGGGGTTTAGAGGGGTTAGGAAAGTTAAGGAATTTGAAGAGGTGGGGAGGGGTTTGTGTGGGCCCCACCCTTTCAAATATCCACACATGGGAAGTTGGATGGATGTGGTCCCACCACCAACTTCCCATGGGAGAAGTTAACAACTTAACATGAAATAAAATTGATTTAACAATTTTATTCACTTTTTTAATAAAACCCCAAAAAATTAACTTCTTCTCCCGCACAAACGCAACTAAGGTAAAGGTTCCCTTAAGCGATTACCAGCGTTGCGAGTTCATCGGTGCAATCGGATTTCAATTCCGAGCACCGGTTCAAAAGATAGAAATTCCCGCTCGCTCGTTCACTGAACGTACCCGAGCCAAACTTCGGAAATTAATTCCAGGCACACCGGGCCTCGGAATCAGGCGCCGTCAGAAACTGCGTTCTTGTAAAATTCCAAAGAAAATTAAGAAAAAATTTTCCTCAAAATTTCCGGGTCTTTACATTACTCCCACCTCAGGGCTTTACGTCCCCGTAAAGCTTCAATACAAACTAGGGTCACAAAAGCGGTACAGAGCACGCATCTGAGCCTTCCGCTCCCATGTGCTTACGTAGAGGTTCCGTACTGCCAAAGAATGTGCACCCGAGGAATCGATCTTCCTCGTAGGATCTGCTCCTGTCGATCCTCGATCCCCACTGGAACCTCCGTGAAAGACACCCCATCGTCATTGCCCAGCTCCCCATGGTCGATGATATGCGCAGGGTCGAGCACGTATCTCCTCAGTTGAGATACGTGGAAGTCATCGTGCACCTGGTGCAACTGCGGTGAATGGGTCAAGCGGTAAACCACCCCGCCTACCCAGATGGGGACCTAAGAAGGTCCGCTGAACCCTGGAGATAACTTGCCGCCTTGGCCACATCTTTGTAAACCTTGTCGAGGTGAGACCCGTATAAGAACGTGGTCACCATCCTCAAACTCCAGATGTTTCCAATTCCTATTAGAACTGGAACTCAAACGACTGCTGCCACGAGGGTAAGGTTGGCCGATTCAAGAGTGATCGGTCGCACCCTCCCGTGAAAGAGTTTATCCCGTGTTGCCTAGGGTTTCCTTTTCACCGACCAAGGAAAACTCATCCCGACGTTTTCCTAAAACCGTCAATTTGAGTATGAACAGTTATTTCCCATTCCATACTCAAACTAACATCGTAAGGCCTCGATGCTGTCACCAAGAGATTCCAACCGAAACTCTCGCCTCGAGGGTCTGACCACACCGTCGGCGTAAGTGTGATTATCAAGTCTCCTCCCAAGGTATCTCCAGGCGTGAGGGTCAAGTCCACGGCATACCAGAAACTCTAGGTCTGGAACAAGATTTGTGAAAGCCAGAAATGATTCACATCGACGTCCGTTACTACAACATCTAGTAGTGGACACAGACTGTCCCTTGAATCATTTCTAGAGCCATTGGGTCACACTCCTTGACCGCATGCAGGCGCACTCTTCCTCTGCCCTCCAGCTCCCTGAGCCTGGAAGGAATAACTAAGGCGGGTGGTTGTACCATGTTAGGATGTACACCACCTCATGCTGCTCTCCTAGCTCTGCCTCCACGTCTACTGCTTCATAGACTTATCTCTCCTTTAAGCTTCCTATTCTTAACACGCCCTAGTCTCTATGACTGGCACCGGTTTCCTGTTTCTTACTGCACTGAGCAGTCTTCATCCTCTCTTGGATGTCCTGGACCTCCTTTAGTCTCACAAGAGCTGCTATGATTTCTTCTTTGCCGATAAGAGAAACCCGGTCTCATCCCCTGGATGAACCACATTCGTTGCCTAATACAGTCAATCCTGACATGAATGATGCATTCATGACATGGATGACGTCGTAAGGCCTCGACGTATCTACTAAGAGATCCAACTGTCACTCTCGCCTCCAAGGGTTGAGTCACACTTTCGGCATCAGTGTGAGGTCACTGGGTCCTCTCCAGTAGAAATCTCGAAAGTGAGGGTCAAGTCAACAGTTTAACCGGGACCACTCAGTATCAACCAAACAAAAGGACAGGAAAGCAACAAAGATAAGTGTCTTTTTATTATTGCAGCTCATAGTACAAAGACACGAATACAAAGCAACATGGAACTAGAAGTACAAAGGACGTATCCACTAGTTCCTCTCCTGCCCACCTGCTCTCAGAGCTCTACTGCCTTGTCCACTGCTCGGCTGTTACTCAAGTACTTGCCGCTGCTTCTATCTCGGTGGCTCCTCCAACACCCGCTGATCAATCGTACGAGGAGTTGGACAGTCACGTGCCAGGTGACACTTTCCACCGCAGGAGTAACATAGTCCGTTTCTGGCACGCCTAGCTCTGACCCCACCTCGGGTGCCCCGCACCACCGGTCCTAAAACCCGAGATCGTCCAACTGCTAGTCCGGTCCTCCTGGACCTCTGCATCATCTGTCTACTGCCCACAGATGACTCGGATAATGATCGGAAAGCACGCGGCAAAGGCAGAATCTCCTGTACACGCTCGGGGTGTAGAGATACTGGCACAAACTCCACCCTGAAGAAGGTCTCGAAGTCTTCCCATGCAAAGTTCATCTCATTGCAAAATTGGAACAAGTGGCTCCACCACCTGCCTGCTGCTGCCTAAAGGAGGCTGGTAGCAAAGATCACCATGAAGTCTGCCGGCGTCCCTATTAGCCTGAAGACTATCACCACAGCCTCCAGCCAAACATCAGCCGCCTGCGGGTCCGTCTCTCCCCGGAACCTGGGTGGCCTCTGGCACTGGAACTCGTGCAGCGCGCTCAAGCGTCGTGCATCGCCTACTGCAGGGGCTGGTGGCATCGGTGGCCCAACGGGTAGCAGTACCGCTGGTGCCTCAACTGGGATAGGGCCCTGTACTGAGGCCTCGTCGCTCGGTGGGCTGTCAGTACGTACCACTCTCGGGGCTCTAGCTGGTCGTCCGTGAAAAGGAATTCAGAAAGAAACATCGTGACACGGTCAAACGTTTATACCTGGTGAGCTGACCTCGTTTGAGCTGTTTTAAGGGAAAACCTTTGAAAACACACACGCAATTAGTGTTTTCGTGCACAAAGTCAGAAATCAGTTGTCAGGGTCCTGGTGTATGGATACGTCGGCCGCCCGCACGAACACTGGACTCCCTGAACTGAAAACCACACTCGGTACTCTCAACACTATTGCTTCACAGAAAGAAACATCAGAGTTATAAGTTCTGCGGTAGAACCGAACTCCTCTGATACCAATTTTTCACGACCCGTCCTCGGGGCCCGTGCCGTGACTACCCCAAGCCCGCCTTCCATAGGCCAGGGGCTGGCGACTAGAACCAAGGCGTAAATCCCGGTAAAAAGGGAAGGCATTTCCTTTGTAAAGTAAACAATCACACATAGTACAAGAGGAAGAAGTAAACACTAAGTAAAAACTGAGTACAACAGTAAGTGCGGAAAGTAAAAAAGGGGCGGAAATACAAGCCCAACTGTAAAGTACAACTCGAAGGGAAAACAACAACTGAAAAGTAAAGCTGCTACGCCGAGCTGTCCACTGAAAATCCCACCTGAAGGGTGGGTACAGATAGCTCCTCTGCTCCTCGGGTCCCACCGTCCGCTCCGAGTATGTCTGCCCAGTGGTCCACCTTTGGGTACCGCCTCGTCGTCACGTCCACCTCTGGGTACCGTCTCGTCGTGAGGTCCTCCTCCAGGTACCATCTCGTCGTATAGTCCACCTCCAGGTACTGTCCAGTCCTCGAACACTCGGCCTCTGTCAGCACTGCCCATCGTCTGCAACCAACACAACGAGGTGCGGGCATAGCCCGTGCAGGGGTGAGTATAACGATACTCAGTAGGGACCCCGAGACCTTCAAGGTCTCACTAAACCAACAAGGATAACCACAAATAAGATCTCAACAGATAACCTCTACTTAGGTATATGCCCATACATATACCTAAGTTATCAAGTAACACATCTCAATCATGAGGAAACACAAGGATTGTGAAATCAATGGATAACCACTACCCGGGTATATGCCCATACATATACCTAAGTTAGCAAGTGACCCATCTCAATCATGAGGTAAACACAAGGTCAAAAGTCTCAGCTCAACCAGGATTTTCATTATCGAAACCGTAACTGCTGAAGAGCTCCGTCTCTGGAGTGTACAGTGGTCCTGTCACGACTCCGATGTACTGCTCACTAACCTAAGACTGCTGAAGAACTCCACCCATCGAGTACTGAGGGCCAGCTGCTACAACCAAGCGCTCCCATGTTCCGCTACAACCAAGCGCACCTCTGTCGTGGGTCAGCCGCTACAACCAAGCGCTCCCATGTGCCGCTACAACCAAGCGCACCTCTGTCGTGGGTCTGCCGCTACAACCAAGCGCTCTCATGTGCCGCTACAACCAAGCGCACCTCTGTCGTGGGTCTTCCACTACAACCAAGCGCTCCCATGTGTCTCTACAACCAAGCGCACCTCTGTAACACACCGAGTCATTCGATCAGCAGTCGTCGGGTCTCAGCCAGCTACACGGTCTCCGTACTCCGTACGCTCGTCACTGGGAGGGTCCGCTCCCCGAGCTACAGGTCGATACTCAAAGTATCTCAAAGTCCCACGAAGAAGTATCTCAAAGGACCGCCACGTCATAGGGGTCTCAACGCAATAGACGGCGCGTCAATCGGACGCCCGGTCTGTGAGTTATTAGCCTTTTCGTCCCAGGGGCCCGGTTGGTTTCGTAAGCGAACCAAACCCGACCGTATCTCAACTGTACCCCGAACTCTCATAGGGTAAACTCAATGGGACCGTTTCTCAACGCGATCACCAACGCCGCTGACGGTTCGTCAAACGGACGTTCTGTCAGAAAGATATCAGCTTTTCCGTTCCAGGGGCCCAGTTGGATTTCGGTGCGATCCAACCCGGCCACTATCCATCTGCATCCAAAACTCGGGCGGAGGATGCGAAACGTTCCGTATCGTCAATAGGAACGCAACGCAACAGACGGCGCGTCAATCGGACGCCTGGTCTGGAAGTTATTGGTTTTTCCGTCTCACACCCACCCTGGGAAACTTCCCAGGAGGTCACCCATCCGGATCACTACTCTAGGCCAAGCATGCTTAACTATGGAGTTTTAACCACCTCGCCTCCTGAAAAGGAAGATGTACCTTGAGTATAGTATACCGAAACGACCGTCTCGATCCAAGGATCGCGTTGCCGCTGACGGCGAGTCGTTTGGAGGCCCGTAGCCCAAGATACGGGCATTTGACCAAAAGTGGTCCGAAACTGGGGGGTCTGGGCCCGGGCCGGCCCGGCCGGCGGCGCGACCCGGCCGGCGGTGCGGCCAGCGCGTCGTTCGGGTGCCGCGCGCGGGGGGCAAAGCCCCCCCCCCCCCCCCCCCCTTTGTGAAACCACGGCCCCTTAATTGGGGCCGCTTGAAGACCCGGCCGTGGGAATTAATTCCCCCGGTCTCCACTGCCCGGCCGGCCCGCACTGGCCGGCCGGTTTCGCCACCAAGGACCGGCGACGGCCGGTCCTTCCTTCGCCGACACCGGCGGCCCGGTGCCGGCGGCCCGGTGCCGGCGGCCGGTCATCTTGCTCCGCCGCGGCCCGGAACCGGCCGCGGCCTATGCCGTTCGGCGCGATCCGACGACATCGCTTCCCTCCGCCGCGGCCCCGCTCCGGCAGCGGCGCCTTTGACTTTCTTCGACGCGACGCGACGACATCGCGTTCTTGGATTTCTTTCCACGGCGCGGCGCGACGGCGCCGCGCGTATCTTCCGCAATAAATCTTGTGGTGCGACGACACCACGTTTTCTCGTATCATTCTCAAGATACCATCACGAAAAACAAAGGAGGAGGGTCGGTCGTGTTTGTGCGGTCCGACCCCCTCGCGTTATTCAATAACAAAAAGGGTTTTAATCCACGATTATCACCAAGTTTGTATTCACGAACAATTAAATAAATAAACCCCTACCTCGATTCAGATACGGTGCACGTCAACAACCCGCGGAAGACGAGCGTCGCGGAGGTCGGGCGTCGCGGGGAAAGAACGTCGACTCCGTTGTCATCGAGGTGCGTTCGAAGGGGAAACGTCGTTGGAAGAAGGCGTCACGTTCTTCGGTGGAGATGTTCTTCGTTGGAGGTGTTCTTCGCGTTCTTCGTCGATGTTGAAGAAGAAGAAGACTTAGCCTTTTCTCTCCCAAGTCTCCACCACAAGAACAACTAACCCCAAAATAAAGTAATCCTCCCACTTATTTTATTAACCCAATATAGGTTTTGAATTTCAAGAGTTTGAAAATTCAAAACCCATATTTAACTCACTTAAGTTATTAACATAAGATGTTATTAAATTAAGGAGGTGTTATGTTATCAAAACTTAAATGGGGGGTTTAGAGGGGTTAGGAAAGTTAAGGAATTTGAAGAGGTGGGGAGGGGTTTGTGTGGGCCCCACCCTTTCAAATATCCACACATGGGAAGTTGGATGGATGTGGGCCCACCACCAACTTCCCATGGGAGAAGTTAACAACTTAACATGAAATAAAATTGTTTTAACAATTTTATTCACTTTTTTAATAAAACCCCAAAAAAATAACTTCTTCTCCCGCACAAACGCAACTACGGTAAAGGTTCCCTTAAGAGATTACCAGCGTTGCGAGTTCATCGGTGCAATTGGATTTCAATTCCGAGCACCGGTTCAAAAGATAGAAATTTCCGCTCGCTCGTTCACTGAACGTACCCGAGCCAAAATTCGGAAATTAATTCCGGGCACACCGGGCCTCGGAATCAGGCGCCGTCAGAAACTGCGTTCTTGTAAAATTCCAAAGAAAATTAAGAAAAATTTTTCCTCGAAATTTCCGGGTCTTTACAATATATATATGCATATGTATATGTATATGTAGATGTAGATGTATATATATATATATGTATATGTATATGTATATGTATATGTATATGTATATGTATATGTATATGTATATGTATATGTATATGTATATGTATATGTATATGTATATGTATATGTATATGTATATGTATATGTATATGTATATGTATATGTATATGTATATGTATATGTATATGTATATGTATATTACTCACTTTCAATACATAAAAGGGTTAGAAATATCTCGAAGGATATTTTTGGAAAATAAAACCTTCCATTATGACTTTGTGGAAAACCAACTGAAAGGGGAAAATCTATAATATCTAAAGATCATATATATAAAATAACTTTTGAAGATTAATCAATCTCTTGTTATACTTAACCCTGGAAACATATTTTAGAAACACATTTCATTAGAGAAAAACCATAGCCAAAGAATAAAAAAACATGAAAAACAAAAAAGCAGCCATTTTAACTGTCATAATAATTTTCCATAAAATATTTAATTTATTATATAATTATAACACCCAATAAAAAAATAAAGTAATTATCTTTTCCAGTTTAAAGGCTCAAAAATACTATAACATACCTCATACCGAAGAAGAACTCGCTGCCTTTGATGTGAGAGGCCCAATCCCATATCAACTGATTCTAAGGAACCCTATAAAAGGAAAGAAACCCCTAGATATATATAAAACCACAAAAATAATACTATAAAAATAACCCTAGGGTTCATCTGACCACAAATCATAGCGAGGGAAAGGAGCATGATGAAGAATAAGGTAATGAAAGGGATGGAATACCAACCTGATATGACCATACAATAAAACAACTTGGAAATTTTCTAATAAATAGAGGGAAAAGGGAGGAGGTGGAACATAGTTGGGAGCCACATAGGTGTGTCTTCAAAAAAATGGTTTTGGGAATGGAGGCCCTTAGGTATTTTAATTCTTTGTGGTAATAATGTTCATTTTCCAAAACAATTAACCCCTAAACACTATACACAGTTTGGTTGTGTTGTTTTCCAATATAGGAAACAACCATGCACCCTCTGTGGAACTCTAAGTGAACATTTCATGGGTAGGGAACATTGTTATGGAAACTATGAACCAGTTTTGTGGTCATCTCCATAAAATCAATGACTCACCCACATAGTTAATGTATGTTTTCAACTAATAGTGTGCCAACCATGAACCTATGCTAAAATGCCCAAATTTTAAAATTTAAAATAAATTCATCCCATAATTCAAAAATGAGGCTAAATATAGTTATAAAAATTATAAATAATTAATAAATCAAGGTTAGGAAGTGATAAATTTTCCCACCATGACGCTTATCCCTAGAAAATATAAAGAGATCCAATTGATCTAGACTAAAATAAAAGGTAAACTACTAATCAAAACAATACCAAAAAAATAAAATATTGAAGAAAAAAAGCTAAATTACATTTTACAAACCTGAATCTCCAAAATCCAAAACGAGGCTAAGAGATCATCCGCAAAAATTGAAGCAACATCCAATGAAACCACTAGAAAGACCAAAGAACACATCCATAAAACAAGATAATATAAATTTAAGGACTCTTGTATCTCTAATCACCACCTCATAATAATAAACATTGTGACCCCTAACATTGAAATCACTATAGAAAATCATTATGGCCTATTCTGGATCTCTACAAGAATCAATCACATGACTCGTAATTCTAACCAACCAAACCACTATGATTGGGTTCTGGTGGGTAGAGAATAAAGGATTACCCCATTAAGGAATCTTGAATACTAAGTTCACCATGATCGTCTTCCATGGTTGCATACCTACCATATTTGAACTATGGTCAAACATTGATGTCCAAAGTTAAAACAACTAACTAGTCCTAATGAGATCCCAAATATATGAGAAATGATACAAAGAATTATGAACACCACCACTTCACAACAGTAAGATTTATAATTTCCCAAAAATATAATTTTGTTGAAAATAGAATCCAAGAAAGGAATAATAGAAAATGGATTCTACTAGGTCATAAATTGAAGTCACCAAGAGAGTATATTTTGAAAAAGAACTTTAGAAAACATCAAAATATAAATAAAAAACCAACAAATGAATAGAGGGATCCTAGCATAAATTACCAACATCCAACTATCATGAAACCCCATTTCCAAGATTCAAGACAACTCAAAAAAGGCGCCACCAAAAATAATTAAAACTAAGTATAGTTTAGTAAAGTATGATGATAAGATAAGTATGATAATTCCCCCAAAAAACATGAATAATAGGATCATCATGAGTTATAGTCTTAGATCAAGGGAGGAAAATCGGGAACCAACTTTCAGAACACCAACTCTCGATGAACCAAACTAATCCAAAAAATATGTCACCCTTAATAGTCATCCAAACCACTCACCCAAGACATTCCCATTCAATTAATTAAAACCAAAAATGAGGAATGAACCTCATCATAATGTACATTCATTGAAACAATCGGTACTCCATATGAATTTACCAAAGGGGTACATGGGGAGATGTTAATTTCGAATTTCCTTAAGACACTATTCACCTCAAAACTCACCAAACCCAAACCCTAAAACAACAGCCTACACAAATTCCCTAAATTTACATTCACCTTGATATGTAGTAATACATCCTAGAGAATAACCATCCATTCTTTACTAAAAAATTTCTTGGGAATACACAAAGAACATGAAACATTAATCTTTTAATTCATTCTTCATAATCCAAAAAACAATCCCTACATGAATCATAAACTAAATCAAAAAATATAATTCACCAAAATGAAAACATCTTTACTAAACTACCTATTTTCCATCTAAAAATACACAACTACTATTTTGAAAGGTCAAGACTCATTTCTTAAAACACACTGAGAAAACATTTCAACCCCATTTAAAAAATCCAACTAAATTCATTTAAATGAATTTTTCGAAAATTCAATTAAAAAATGATGAATAATTTTAATATTATAAATCCATCTTTCAAAAACACCAATTTAAATAAAATTTTGTAAATTCAGCTTCAAACTACATTCAAAAAAAATAATTTCATCAAAGCACATATCTTGAATCACCCTTTCATTGTTAAATCCATTTTAAAAATTTATGACAACCCCCTATATTTGAGAATTTATTTATAAAATCCCCATTTGAATTTTCAAAACTTGATTCCCATTATATTAAAACAAGTATTTTTATTAAAATACCATAAAAATCATTTTTCATAATTTTTATCCATCACATAAATCCCATATTAAAATTGAAAAGTGATTTTAACCACTTAAAATCATTTCAAAACACACTCTTACATCATTAAAATATAAAAAAATACCTAAAAACCACATTAAAATCCAAAATCTCTTACTAAAATTAGTTAAAACTCAATTGTCCAAAAACACACAGTATAAAACCAACTAAAAAGAGACTAGTGACCATTCATGAATTGAACGCATGAATTGGTGGACCATGTTTCAACCACAAAGCCATCACCAAGAGTATCATATAATAATGTACATGGTATATTCAATAGTTATGAATCATCCTGGTATCATCATGTACCACCAGTTGAACTCCTGTTTCATCCCCAAAATAAATGCACAAATTAAAAATATTGACATACCCTCTGAACTATGGTTTCTTCATGAGCAGTTGAGATTAGGCATCAACCCATAACCTACCTCATAAGCCTTGATGATCCTATCTCTCTATAACAAAGATCCCAAATAACAAAGGCTACTTATGATAGAACCAAGTTTCCTATCGAGAAAAAATCATGAGTAGTATAATACCATTTTTTATGAACCATCTCAATTCATCCCACCATCAAACGCCCAATACAGTCTGGGACAAGTCACAAAGGGTGTTCTTGATCCCCATTGGTAGGAACAAGTGTCTATGCATCAAGGAAGAACCACTTGGGAATTATTTTCTGTATTAACAGTGAATAAATAAAGTGGTTTAAAATAAATAATAGTTGGTCCTGACATATTCGTACATTGGGTTTCCACACCAAATAAAAATAAACAAAACAGAAAACTAAGATCAAAACTAAGAAATTAATAAACATCAAAGAGCACAGAAAACATCACCCGCCCCCGAATATCCCTATTCTAAAATGAAAGTAAACCCCTCCATTGGATTTTCTTCCCCTCTAGTAGCAATTTCATCCCTCCACTAATATAAATAAACATAAACCAAGTAGACAATGTGATAATGGAAAATAAAATAAAACAAAACTACAAAAAATATCTACCTCCTTGCGATAATACAAATCATCACATAACAAATAAGAACTATAAAACCCATCGGTGAGAATAAAATATATATGAAAACCTATAGTTGAAAAATTATAGAGATATAGGTTTGAGAGAGAAATTACCAATGGGGATGCCAAAATAAAAACCACACCCTCTGACTTACCTATATAGATAAAACCATTTCATGATATTTTTAAAATATAAATATATAAACATAGGGTTTTTCATCCATTTTAAAATATGTAACAAGATGATGCATATCAATAACTCTTTTACCTTTTAAATTTCCAAAAAAAATATAAAGTATGATAAACCTTCCAAAAACCCATTTATAAAGAGGAACGTGTGATAAAAGAATATTTTCAATGTGAAATAAAATAGTATGAATCATATCAAAATGTTATTAAAATGGAGGAAATTAAAATAATATTTTTATAATTTTAGTCATGAAAAGATAACTAAGAAAAAGAGTATTTTGTTCTATTACCATAGAAAGAAGAGTAAATGAGAATAAGAACATTGGGTAACTCATAAAAAGATGGGGTAATTGGGATCATAGGATCCTCTAACTTCTGGTGATCTAATCGTATAAATTAATATCCTTTTTAATGAGCTCATATAGAAGACAAATGCAAAGTTCTAGTGGTACCCACTCTATCATCATTTCATTTAGTAATCATTGTAGTGCAAACTGACTAGGGGGACCAACTCAAGGCCTGGCTAGATCACCTAGCATACTATTACTTATTTTACCAACCTAGGTACCCACGATTCCCGGGTTCCATGCCCATAACCAAATTACATATGGTAGGTGTAGTAGAAAAAACATGTTTCAATCACACAATAATAAAATGAAAGCATATAATAACACCTCACATTCCTGGACATCCAATGAAAAGAACCCTTTTATAAAATCATACAGATATGAAAATCATATAAAATTAAAGTTCCACAAACAACATAGATATCTAAGATTTTATTAGAGTTCACTTCATTTTTATAATATCTTTAGAACATACCAGTCAGACCATAGTCTTTTAGAAACAAACATTAAGTATTTGGAAAACCACTTTTTATACCATAGATTTCATGTTTTAATACCATTTTTTACACTTAATCACATATACAACTTGACATACATAAAAATACATATTTTACCAATTTACATATTCCCCACACCATGTGTTAATACATACAAATTGGGAAACAATATAAACAACTATATAGGTATATATATATAATTCACTTTCAATACATCAAAGGGTTAAAAATATCTTTATAGATTTTTAGGAAACTAAAACAATTCATTGGTCATTTTTGGAAAACTAGCTTAAAAGAATAAACAACTTTGATATATCAAGATAATATAAATAAAAACAACTTTTAAAGATAAATCAATATCTTGGTATACATAACACTTCAAAGAATATTTTAGAAACACGTTTCATTATAGAAAACCCATGGAAAAATCATAACAAAACATAGAAAACATGAAAGAGTCCATTTTAACAATCACAATAATTTTCTATAATATATTTAATTTATAAAATAAGTAAAACATATGATAAAAAAACAAGAAATTAAAGTTCCCAAGTTAATGGCTTTGAAATAGGGTAACCTACATCAAACCGAAGAAGACATTTTTTCCTTTAATGTTACAGGCCCAATCATGTCTCAATCGAGTCCATGGAACCCCATAAAATAAAGTAAAACCTTATCCACAAAGAAACCCAAAAAAAATAAATTCATAAGAAAACCCTAAGTTTTGTATAACCTCACACAATAGAGAGGGAAAACATGAATAGGAAGAAAACGGAGATGGAGGAGATGAAATAATAACTTGATATGATTACAAAAAAAGAAATGGTAGATAATTAATCCAATAAATGGTGGGAAAAGATAAGAGGTGGTGTGCAGCTTGAAACCCCTTAGGAATAAAATCGAGCTAAGGATATGGTGTGGGTAATAATGCCCACCTAGTGGTTTTAATTTATTAGGTTCAAAATGGGTATTTTAGAAGAAAACCCTGGACACTATGCATGGTTTGGCCGCATGGTTTTCTAAACCATACACTAACCATACACCCTATACTGGGCTCTTGGAGCACCTTGAATGATAAGTATATAGTTATATTGATGTGGTTAGTTCACACACTTGAGAGGATAACATAGTATACATGATACTGGTTTGGTAGAATAGAAAACACTTATAGGAAGCGTATATAATATAGTAAGGGAGGTATGTACTTGCATTAAAATTTATGATTAAATACCTCATATATCAGTAGGTATTAGGATCTCAGGTCAATCTATAATTCCCAAGTCATGTTATATGGTATTTTTCCCTTAGATCTATATAGAATGTATGGGGCTAGTTACTTTGTATTTTAATTTTGAACCTATTATGTTTTTATATGATCCCAAGTAGAGAAAAAACCCCCAATAGATATTAGATTGCTGAGTATTTTTATCATCGAAATCGATTGTATTCCTGATATGATTATTTTCTTAATTTACACCTAGAAATCATCCATGGGATTATTACCACTAGATTTCCTGAGTGTTTAATTAGGAATTGGACTTTGAGTCTCAATGGATTTTCTATGTTCTTACCTAGTAATTGTCCCATAGGTCTACATGCATTTCCTAGAAACTAAACCGAGATTTGGCCTATATGTATATTTGGATTTCCAAGGAGAATACCTAATAATTGGATTATAGGTCTATATGGATTTATTTGGTGTTTTCCCATGAATTAACCTTTGGGTATACTAGATTACCTTGGTTAATATCCTAGGAATTTGTGCTTACACCTATTACTATATGGCTATTCATCCTGATAATAGTCCCATAAACACTTTAATACGAGATGAAGCTATTATAGTCAATCATAGGTGTCATGTCAGAACCTGGGGATTTAGATGGTTTATCTATATACACTTATATAGTTTACTATTTTATTTATTCATATCCTATCACATGTGCATACAATTTAAATAATGGTTATGTTTGATACCATATTGGTAGTTCCCTACTGAGTTATTCTCAAACTCTGGTCAGAAATCCATAGAACCAAGTTACCCGAGAAGGCTGCACCAATCACATTTTCTAGTTGGGAAGAGGCTCATAGTTTCTTGATTAAATGGGATAGCTCATTATATATTATATGCTATGATTTGGAGGCTTAAGGATGGGGGTGGAGCCTCATTTTTATTTTATCACTTTTATTTATTTTTTATTTGGGATTCAAATAATGATAGATAATTTTTTATATAATGAAATAACCATCAATATGTATGAATATATGTTTTTTTTACAAAAATCATTATAACATTGCTGCATTTTTTTATATTTTGATTATATATATGGATAATTCGGGATATTTCCAATGTTTCTACTCTGAAATGAGGGTATAGTATCCCCATGGTAACACTCTAGACTCTCACTACTAGTAGGAATCCTCTAAAGTATGTAGAGGTACGCCTATGGTTAATAATTGACAACCAGTTCAAAAACTAGTCGAGTAGTTTGAGGTAGTGGATCACCATAGTTTAGGTTAAATCTCACATAGGATTCATAAGATCCAATTTAATATAATGTGGGTTGTAAATCTCGTTTTTATTTCTATTATATCCAATCCTATTCACTTCCTTACATGTATGGATTGAATATTTTGTGAGCTATATTCTACATGACTTAATCTCATGAAAACTATGGGTATATATTGTTTAGATTCTAAATTTCTTGTTTTAATGTCCCAAAACACTAAAACTTGAATTTAATATCTTATAGAATATTTTTACTCCAACTCAGTGCCTATCAAACCCTATATACCACATTTTCACTTATTTAATCAGATGAATCGCCCAAATATATTGTTTAATCATACATATAAAAAATAAATCTAAGTTTAATATGATGCATCAATAGAAAATGGATGTGTAATATTAAATAGATCATGATCTTATATTTTTTACTCAATACTTCTCCAAAAATATATTTACCCACTCTAATTATATATTAAACTAGAATAAATAATTTTTACACCATTAAATCCAAATCAATCCATCATACTTTAAGAAATATCTAATTCTTAAAATCCTCCAAGGCCTATTCCATATCAATTTTCCACATTCCATATATTCTAAAGTTGAGTATCCATCACCACCATGTTTGTTTTCTATGTATTTTCACTATAGAAACCAACATACAATATCTTCTCATAATTACATGACTTAAATAAAATAATTCATTGGAAAATAATTCCATGATCTTTTGGGTTTAGAGTGCTATAAAATTTAGATAAAACATTAACAAATAAAACTCAAGTATTGTTAAACTAATGGAATTTTTTTCCACTATTTAATAAATTTATTAATCCATAATAATTTTTAACCAAATCCATAAATTTCTCTACACAAAATATTTTTCTACACACATCATATGAATTAATTTTCTTTATAACCTGGGGAAATGAAATAAAAAGGAAGGGGTTGCCTCAAATTCCTAGTAAGGGTAAACATAAGTAATAATTTTCAAAGATCATAAGTTATCATAAAATTATCATATGGTTATAATAAGGATACATAATAAAATAATACTCAAAAAATAAAAGATCATAAATTATGTAATAAGGTGTGAAATAACATAAAGGTGTGGAATATATTTGAAAATAGGTATAAATATGGAATTTAAAATATCTAAAAAAGAAAATAAATGAATTGTATAGTAATACAGGACCCCACCCATCATCATCCATACATATGTGTTCCATCTAACACCAATCATAATCATATCATAAAGAGTATATAGAAATAAAATTGATTTCATATCTCATTCAGATGTAATCATATAATGGAATCATTTATAATTATATTAAAAATTATAAAACTACAAAATATAAATGGGTGTGCTACTAAAAAATCTAGTTATATACCATTCATTAAAGTATATATTATTTACACCGTATAAATAAATGGTGTATGTTTTAGTCAAAAATTTTCCAAATCAGTAAAATAATGGAATATTGGTGAACCCCATCAATTAATGGAAGAAAATACAGACTATTTATGGAGTGAATAAATTGGAATAAAAATCATAAACACTTAATTACTAAGAAAAAGAAAGGTAATAATGCATTTCTGTGAGATTAATTCACTAAAATAAGGAAATATAATTTATCGAGTAATTCATGAAAATAAATTTCCAAGGTAGTATTTCATTTTTATATAAAGAGGATAATGAAATCATAAAATAGTTTTTAGAAATATTTTTTAACATTTTTATAATAGAAGAAGTTATGGGGCACATTAAAAATTCATTTTTTTGAAAAAGTTATTTGAAATTTTTCGAAATCATTTAAATATTAAAAAATTCATAAATAATGGATTCATGAAAAAAATATAATGTTTATCCCAAGTAAATTTATAGTGGAAGATAAAATAAATGATCATGGAGGGAAATCCATTTTAATATTTTAATATGCCTTTATTGAAACATGCATTCTAAAATGGATAACAAACATCATTTTGAAAATATGAAAAGGGACATGTAAAGGTAAAATTAGAAAATACATAATTGGGTTTCAACATATAATATAGAACATTATCTTGAAAGGAAAATATTGACAGGGAGAGGAAATAATCATTTAAGATGATGGGATTTATTCTCAAAAATGACATAAATTTTTTATAAAGAATATCATCAAGGTCAGTTACTTGATTAAAAAAATATATTTTTACTATAGAGGAAGATAAAGTACCATTAATTGAATTATTATAATTGAATAATCCAATATAAGAAGAAATAATTTTAATAATAACTTTTTCAACTCAAAAATGGATTAGAGTAAAAGGAACCCTTTAGGAAATGGTAAGGTAAGACGCAAAAGGAAAAAATATTATTTTCATTAAAATATGATGAAATTATACATATCAATTAAATATTAAATTAATAAGGTAGTGAATATATTAAACAGACAGTCAGAGAAGGGGTTCTACAAAGCTACAAATAAACACACAAACACACGCGTGAAATAAGCTGGCGTGACTTGAACCTGAGACCTACTTGACACCTTATATAGCAATTTGACACTAGGATAATCTCTGGGGAATAATATGGTACTTAATATAATATCTAAAAGAAATTATAATGAATAATATCAAATCTGCCTTATGGAGTTGAAAATAGAGTCAAATAACCCTTACTAATTTGGAATCTTATGAATCAAAATACATTTAATGAAAGAAAAATTAATGAAACTTCAAACCACATGAAATAAATGAATATTATAAAATAATTAATTAGAAAATAATCACACTATATTAAATATATCAGGGTGGACAATAAGAATCTTGTCTTAAAATAAAATTTGAGGTAATGAATAACTTTATTTATGTTTTCTCTTAGTCAAATTCTCTCAATCCTCTTGTACAATGACTATAACTATCAGGAATAACTAGTTTTAGATCTTTATTAAAATATATTAACTTTTATATGAGTCATTTATAACTATATATCATAAATAATTTTACTCAATAATATATTATTTTCAACATCAGATGTTAAGAGTTTTTCTATTGTTTGTTTCATACTAGTTTAATGAATATTGGGTCGATTATCACTTATTTGTTAAAAATTAACCATTCCTATATTATTCAAGATATAATAATAATTTCTTTAAAATATTCCTTATATCCAGTTTCACTAGGAGAAATACATTTAAATGGTTCGTTAAAAAGAAAATTGAGATGAACTAGTTTTAGTGTATTTAACGATCAAAAGGAGGTATATTAAAATGTATATAAAAAATAAAAAAAAATTTACATATTCATTAAAAAATATTAAAAATATTATTATTTCATTATATTATAGTTATATAGTATTATTAAACCATTCATGATATAAACATTATAACATCATTCACGAACAATGTAAAACTGACCTAAACGAGAGCATACTATCGAGATTTAAGAGAGAAATGTTTGAATATAATATTAAAATAACATATAAATAATATTACACATGTAATAAATATAATTTAATTTCATTAAATTCATTCATATAACTAATCATCATGGGTGGATATGAAAATTGAAAATCATTGTTCATGGAATCGGTAGTCCCCATGTATATATAATTAACGATTTTATTTCCAAACAAATGAGATGGAATAAAGGTATATGATTAATTTAAATTTAAGAATTGTGATGTTTTAATATTTTACAGATTAATTAGTCAAATACTTCCTTTTTAACAATAATTAATCATTATTAATAAAAATGAACCAAATCACTTTGTGGAGGCTGTAATCCGCACTTATACACGACTGATGTTGTTTTGTTTTTCATAGTCGATGGAAAGGATTGAATAATTGTTTCTTCATTGATATAACAATATTTTAGTATATAATAATACTTATGTATTTATATTGTGGTTACTATAAAAAAAAATAAATAGTAATATTAAGAATAAAATATTATGGAGTAAGAAATAATCATGTTGAGAACATGGGATTTCTCTTGGAAATATCATTGGAAATAGAGGCCTTATACTAACTAATTGAGAATAAGAGATTCTGAAATTGATAAAGTATTATATTAGAATAAAAAAATAAAAAATTTGAATGAAATTTGAATTTATATATATATCATGAAATAGTGGAAGTGATCCCCTTTCATAAGTGAAGAAAGGGGTAATTTTGTAAGTACCCATTGCATTTCAATAAAGGTATGTCTCTATTCAAGGTTAAAATGATCATAAAATTTAAAATAATGGAGGTGAGAAGGTTTTTATAATACACCAACCATTCACATTATTTTAGTAACTTTTTTTAATTGATTTGATATTTTTCACTTAGTAAAACTCTTCTTATCCTTTCTAGTTTTACCACAGTAGCTAAGGTTTTTAACCACGATAATTAATTTTAATGAGCAAAATTAAAATTTGATAAACTAACTAATTTAAAAATTCTAATTTAAAATATTAAAATTATTTTATCAAACAAAATCTATAATTATATAAAATTTAATTTCGTAATCAACTCACATAATGCATAAAAACAATTTTTAGACAAGTGTATTTTTAAGCTTAATTTTTATGTTTAGTATAAATTTATCAATGTTGTCTACATTAATGATATAAATTGGTATATTATAAATAAAATAAAATTTATGTTTCTTAAAACTAAATCCATAACCTTATAATCCCATTAAAATTTGTAATTAAATTGAAAGATAGAAATTGGTTTTTATATTAGAATGAAATCTAACTTATGTTCTAAAATAATGAGCATACATTTTCTAGGATAAACATATAATTTTAAAACAAAATTACTCATTAAATACTTATTTTAACAATTGAAATGTTTTAGAAACCTAAATTCCATACTTTAATAATAATAAAATCATAAAAGTTATAGTTTTGGTCAAAACATCATTTTCACTATTCCCTTAAAAATTAATTATGTTATAAAAGTCCCAAAATCTTATTCTAAGATAATTTTGGAATTATAAATTCAAAATTGAAGTTATTTTTAAAAAATTAAAATTACATAATTTATACATTTAGTTTTAAAAAATAAAATATATAAATAAAAACCACTTTTATTGAAAAATGAATAGTTTAATCTTTAAGTGTTTCTAGACTTATTTTGTATGAATTTATAATTGATTACTATCTTTTTATCTACTATATGTTTTATTATTGTTAAAGTTTTATTATTTAATAATTATAATATTATTATTTTTTCATTGTTTCATGTAAAAAAGATATCAAACATAATATTAATATATATATATATATATATATATATATATTTCTAAATCTTGGGGCCTTATATCCTCCCCAAAAAAATAAATTAAATCCTTATAATTTTAAATATTCCTAGATAACATAAGGTATAAGTGTGTCCATACAATAGGAATGACTCCAAATTTAATTTATAATGATGTTTCATCCTCACTATCCTTTATATAAGTAGTGATGTTATATTTTCCCTCAAAATATAAATATAACTAATGTTGAGTTTTCATTTTACCATTTGTGATAATTACCCAAATTTAATAGGGAAAAAATTCATAGTGATTTTATATTCAAACATGTATAAATATTTGTTCATGTTTTTATTTTTATTTTTATTTTCAATCGTGGAAGATATAATTTTCAAGAGATCCATTCATGCCTAATATCACATCATATTTGACTAAAGGAAATATAATAGTATTTTATAAGAATCATTTTTCTATAAAAATATATCAGAGATGATTTATATACCTGGGATACAATAATACTACCACTATATGTTTTTTTAATAATTCAACATTTAGTCATCACGATGGAGATTTTATGTTTTTGGTAATAATTCTAGGTACAGAGGAGTATGTTGAATAAGATATCAATACAAAACACATAGTTCATGAATGGGTAATTAATGTTCCTCATTCCAAATCATTTTTTGAACCCATTTACAAAGTTTAATATGATTATTATTTCCCTTATCTTGGAAGTTTCTTATACCTATAATCCTTATTAGCCCTTGGATTAGGGAATTGACTAAGATAATGCCCATGTTCATCACAATTAAGACACAAAACTATTAGTTGTGCCTCCAGAAAAACGTTTTTCCTTCTATAGTGTCCACTAAGTTCTTCACCTATCCTTGATAATGACTTTCTATATTCTATCATTTTCTACACATAAAACATATCCCAGTTCTTTTGAGATACTCCACAGGCTATCTCTTCCCAAATTTTTGACATAAAAGTTAAACATTCTTTTCGAAATTATCTTCATCACTTAAAATTCCATAAGAATCCACCCTTATCATATTTGGTTTTTTGGGGAATTTATATATGTTATAGTTTTAATCATGCTTCTTGATATCTAGTTTAGTATAATCACAAGTTTTCCAACTTCTGGTATTATCCCATTAGGTATCTCATTAGGATAATCTCTATATTTTCTATGATTTCCATTTTTAAATTGATTCCTTTGAAATTAAACCATTACTACAACTAAATGGATTTAACATGATTGATTAACTCCATAACAGAATTATTATAATATAATTACATTAAAATTTTAACCACAAATGTTTTACTTATTGAGATTATTAAATTATCTTTTAGTTCAACATAATTCACTCTTCTTTAAATATAGAGTTTTTAATTTTGGGTTCTCTTATATCACTTAACCAAATTTTTTTAACATAATAAATCCTTAATGATGGCTCATAAATAGAATTTGATTGATAAAAACATATCCCCCTATGGTTGGTGGATCTAATCTGTAGCTACATCCACTTTCTAATATCCAGATGGTGATGTAAATGCTATGATAACAACACAATATCAACTTTACCAAAACATAAGGATATTATCTTATACATAAATTACTCCCTTTGAATAATACATTTGGTTTTCACTAAATTTATATAATCCAAATTCCTAAAATATTAAATATTACCTAAACTAAGATAAAGGGTTCTCTATACCATTTAGATTATGATCAACCTTAACTTATCACCCCTTTATGAAATTTACATCCTTAACTGAAAGCATCTTAAAATACATAGTTATATAAACCATACATTAATACCAACTATAAAAGTCAACATATATATCCATATCATAATTAAATTATAGACATAAAATATTTCTTTACAATATATTCTCACAATCCTTTAGGTTCAGTGTTTTAGATAATTAAGTAAACTATTAACTAATAACACTTATTTCTTTTTCAACCATTTGAAATGTTTTCCACTATGAAATCTAATTTTTAATCCATAAAAAGTTTTCAAAATATACCAAAATTTCTTCACATAAGATACAATTCTAGACACAACATTTTTATTACTTTTCTATATGACCTTGGGAAATGGATACATAATAATGGGTTGATCTCAGACATTTAGTAAAGGTAAACATAAGAGATGATAGTCAAATATCATAAGTGATCATAAGATTAAAATATGGGTATAATAGTGGTTCATAATAAATTTATACCCAATAAATCATAGATCATAAATCATGGTATAAGGTGTGAAATAATATAAATGTGAAGAATAACTTATAAAATATGCAATAACATGAATTCAATATATCCTGAAAATAAAATAATCTTCAAATTGAGGCATAAAAATAAGAAAAGAAAACCTTATAATAATACTCATTAATTCCATACCTTTGGGAAAAAACCTATTGTGTCTACACATTAATATGTGATAAAACTAATTATTCCCACCCATTTATAAATAGACACATTATATCTATGCCTTGATATTTTTTTAGATATAAACAATAAAAAATGCATTAGAGGTTGATATAGGACCACAACCATCATCGTCCATACATATGTGTGCCACATAAAATCAATCACCATCATATCATAAATAATCCATGTAAGTAAAATGGGTTCCATATTACTTTCAAATGAAATCATATAATTAATACATTCACATTCCCATTAATAATAATTATAAACCTAGGGAATATAAATGGGTATCCAATGATACTGAATAAATATCAATATAAATATCATTAAAAAATTATTTGGTATTAAAACATTATTGATAAATGGTATATGGTTTAGTAAATAATTTCAATAATTATTAAAATAATGGAATAAGGTTGAACACCATTCAATCAAAGGAAGTTAATCTTGAGTGTTCATAAAGGAAAGGCATTATAAAAAAATTCGCATCCATTTAATGACCAGTAAAGATAAAGGATGTAATGGATTTATATGTCTTTAATACCCTTAAATATTATAATAGAATTTAGAATTTAATTTATGAAAATAAATTTCAGAGGAAGTAAATAATTTTAAGATTAATAGGTCAATAAAATATTAAAATAGCTTTTAGAAGAAAAAATTTAATATTTTCATAAAAGAATAACTTACATGTCACTTTTGAAAGATGTTTTTTGAAAATTTGATTTGAAAATATTTTTTTTAAATAATCATAAATAATTTAGTACTTAAAAATTAAATAAATTTATCATGATGAAATATATTTTAGAAAATATATTAATTAATCATGAAAGGATAACCATTAAAATATTTTAAAATAGCTTTATTGAAACCCACATCATAAAAATAGATAAATAAGATTAATTTGGAAAATAATAAAAGGAAAATATGAAGGGAATATGAGATAATAGATAATTGGGTTTCCACATATAAAGGATAAAATTGGTAAAATTGGAAAATATGGACAAGGAGTGGGGAGCATCATTAAAGATGATGGGATTCATTCTCAACATTGATATTACTTTTTGATAAAGAGGGTTACCATTAAAATATCATGAAATGAAACATATTCATTATAATTTAAGTAAATAGGGTAGTAAATACACCATATAAAATAAAATATGGTGTGGAATATCAAAAAATATCATGGAGTTTAAAATAGACACAAATAACCATTAAAACTTTGGAAACTTTTTAATTGAAATAAATTTAAATAAAGAATAAGATTTTAAACTTAAAACACCATGAATTAAATTAATATGGTTAAAGGGATTAATTAGAAATTAATCATACACTATTAAATATATCATGGTGCACAATATGAATTATATATCAAGAAATCAAATTTTAGAAAAATAACCCTTAACTTGTATTCCCACTTAGTCAAATATGCACAAACCTCATGGACAATAAACATAACTATATTAATTAACAATATTATATAATTTTTAAAATATATTAACATTAATAAACATCATTTACAACCATCTATGAAATTTTTTTTACCATGTTATAATTTATACTTTGTCTCGCACTTAGTTCCCCATAACTAGAAACCTTCTTATAAATATCACACATAATACATATAATCATAACCTGGGGATAAGAAACATAGAAAAGGATGTTATCAGATGATCAGAAAGGGTAAACATGGGAAATACATAAGCATAATGTGAGAATATTGGTGTGGTAAAATGGACATAACATATAAAAACCATACCCCTGCTTATAAAAGATTAAAATATCGAGTCATGGAATAAATACTGACAGTTCATAAGACATGAATTATAAGGAAATCAAAGAACATGATCCATGATAGAATAACATTAGCCTAAGACATAGAATTTAGGCATACACATAAGTATAGAAAATAATTTTCATAATAGTAAAAGTTCATTTTCAAGGTTGTCATAGAGGAATGGGTTCACTTTTTAAAGCATCATAGTAGTCATGGTTCACTCCCAAGAATATTATAGTGGAAAAATCCCATACTAAACTAGGTTTACATCCCATTATGGCCTTGTTTATCTCATGAGATATCAATATTTACCCAATTCATTATAGGGAGATACAGGTCCCACACATCACATAATGATAGTCATACATATGTGTGAACCAAGATCAAAAAACAATCATCATATCAAAAAACATGAAAAGAAGTGGGTTTAGTAAAAACTTTAATCATAAAATAACCCATGGATAATAAAAAGGTTCTATAAAAATTTTATCATCATAAATATAATGCATCCAAATAAATAATAAACATGGTATCATCGGATCTTATCCCCATTAAAGCTTAAGTTATAGAAAAGGATATCATCTTAGATAAAAAATGATTTTAAAACATCACTTCAATTATTTATTTATGAAAATAGACATTCAAATTTGAAAAAAAAACTAAAAAGATAAAACTTTTTAAAAATCATTTTCATTTAAAATATCCTTTGAAACTTACAAAGGAATATTTAAATATCATTTAAGACATTTTTTTAAGAAAATATTCATTCGACTTTGAAAAATATTTTCTTAGGATAGAAAATTTTAAGAAAATAATTTTATTTGAAAATAACATTTAAAACTTATAAAAGAAGGTTAAAAATATTGGGTGGTTATGATGATTGGAAATTCCAGTCCTGACATACATGTTAAAATAAATATTCCTTTCACATTTTAGGTAAAATCCAAATGGACTTAGTTTAGAAAATGAAATGAGGGTTCCTTTTAAAACACATGGAAAAAATTAAACATGGGTAAAATTTTCTTTAATTAACCCTTCAAAGAATATTAAAACATTATTGAAAGGATTTATAAAAACCATGGATATGAAAGAAAAATGGTTTTTAGTTGAAGAGAGAAATAAATATGATTTTTCATTAAAGAAATTGGTATATTTAATTATTTAATAGTGGAAAATGAAATAAAGACAAGTATTATATAAAAATAACCAGAGTATAAGAAAATATATTATTTTATTGAGTGATAGATCCTAATATTTCATTACTGGAATCATAATCATAAACAATCTTGACAAATGATGAGATTGTAACATAAAATACTTTACCACTTTGGTAATGTTGAACTATAATCCACATAAAATATTAACATTAAATAAAAAATAAAAAATAATGATAATAAATTAATTAATTAAATTACATTTCAAAGGTGATATATATACACCTCATAAAATAAGATAGGATCATAACATAATATATTTCCCAATGAAAGAAAAATTGAGACAAAAAACCCTTAACAATTTGGAAACTTTCGAATTGTAATATGCATGAACAAATAAAATTAAATTAAAATTTAAATATCATTAAAATAATTATATTAAGGATATAAAATTTGAAATGGGAAGTAAATACACCACATAAATGAAATGAGTGGTCAATATGACTTATATCTCCCAGAAATAAAATAGAGAATTGAAATCCCTTACTTTAAGTAGGGAATTCATTCATACACAATAAAACATATTATATAATAAATATAGGTTCATTATAAATCAATTAAAAACCATAATTATATATGTTATACAATATATTATATATTTGTGAACTTTTTTTACCCATTTATTAACAATTTCTTATTAAAATAATGTCCTGGGTAATAATTGTTTGTCTATTTCATGTATGTTTTGAGTTGGTATTTTTAATAATTTTAATTTTATCATGGTTCCATTATATATCTAATTTTAACCGTGATATAAATAAAATATATATTTATTTAGTGTAATCTATATAATTTATAGATATAACCTGAAATACACCATTTAGAGAGACGGTAATCCGTACATATGCATGAACGTTGTTTCCATTTTTTAATGAAAGTAAAATTAAAGGTAAATAATAATTCAAATTTATAGAAAAATGATTATTTCATATATATCACATATATTTATTAAATTTATCTTTATTACCTTCCATATAATTTGTTAGTGAAAAATTAATTACATCACTTTGTGTGGCGGTAGTCCACCAACAACACAAGCGACTTTATTGTATACCTAACAGAATGGAAAGTAAAAAGGTATATGTAATATAATAATTAAAGAAATATAATTATGTTAATAATAACATATATTTTCATTCAATATATCCCAATTATCATCCAAGAAAATATAAATGAAAAACACATCACATCGCTTCGTGAGGCGGTTGTCCATCTTAAAGATGAGTACCGTTACTATTTTTCAATGGGTTGTAAGGTAAGAAGTTAGGTGAGATATTATAATTCAATAAGTATAAAAAATTAATAAATATATTATATAAATATTAAATCCATCTTTATATCTAGTTGTGAGAGGTGGTGGTGGAAAATGAATGACATAGATTCGCGAGGTTGTAGTCTGTCGTACACACAATTGAAGGTTTCGTTTCACATTTGAAGGAAGAGGATATAGATATAGTTTATTACATAAAAATAATAACATATAATTAAATGATATATATTATTTTTCTGAAATTATCATATTTGAATACTTTTTTAAGGAGTTAGTGGAAGAAAAAAATGATACCACAATTTTAAGGACTATATCTCTTCTTATGAGAACCTCATCAGGTTTACACCTAAAGAATTATTAAGATGTATTCATAATCAATATAAGTCAAAAAATATGTGGGTTGGTAAGTAATTAAGATATTTTTAAGGTATTTCCTAAACCAAATTGTTTTGGAAATGTGAATAGGAGATGAGAGGTTGGACTTTTATAAGTGGGGGAGATGACACACAAATAGTTTTTTAAAAGAATAAAGTTTAACCACATTTTTTACATTAGAAAGGATATAAAATGGGTTATTATAAAATCATAGAGGTTATAAGGTAAAAATATTTCCCTAAAATAGTTTTTTGAAAAATTTATAGGTCATTTTTTCCCTTATCTTTTTAGATTAACCCCTAGTGAACAAGTTTTAACCGTAATCATGGTATTAATTTTTACTATTCTTACTATTAATTAGGGTCAAAAAATAATTTCAAGTCATTAGATAATATCAAATTGTATAATTAAAAATATGGAATCCATTTTTATAAATTCAATTCATATAAATTGAAATTTTTAATTCAAAATTAACCTCATAGAGGTGAAAAAAAGTGGATTTCAAAAGAGAAAATATTCAAACGTTTAAATTTTGTATATAAACATTCAATATTAAATTCATTACAATGAACTAAATTGGATTAATAAATATATAATTTAAATAATATTTCATTTAAAACCGTATTAAAATAATTTCTATGTTTTTTAATTCTTTAAATGAAAAGACAATTCTTAACCAAAAATAGTATTTTTTTACTATTGAATTACAATTTTATGACTTCAAAAAATTATAAAAAAAGCACTCTAAGATAATTTTTACATATAAATTTTAAAAATGAATTTTATTTTTTAAAATAAATTTACTTAAATTTTATTAAATTTGTTTATTATTTTTTTTAAAAGGAATAAAACATTTTTTGTGAAAATTTTATTTTTGAAACATGTGAAGACTTTTATAAAAATTAAATAAATTTTTATAAATATGTTTTCTTCACAAAAAAATATAATTAATTTTTAGAAAAATATTCATATTTATAACTCCAAGTTTACTGGAAGGTTATAATTGAATTATTTAAAATATAATATTAATAACATATCACGGTTCATTAAAAACTCAGTGTTTCATGTAGCGTAAGCCACCAAAAAATATTTGAAAAAAAATCATAAAATATCGAGTTGTTACATTATAAAACTCATAAAATGAATTTGTCACTTGAAATTATGTAATAATATTATAAATAGCTGAGCATAATTCTACCTTATTGCATCCTCAACTTCCCATATATATTCCTTAAACTACTGGTTTAATTATACAATTTTGACCAGGTGAATGATCTTGTTTCATAGAACATTCTCTATATGATCTAGAATCTCCATCAATTTTTCCTTATAATAAAGATATTGATCCAAAGGATTCACCATTATGTTCAGTATATGTTATGAATTATGTATATACTTCCTCAAGAAAGATACATGGAACACGCCACTTCGTTGGTGGTGCGGTGGTGAAGGAGAGTGGTACATTCACGCTGTTCTTTGGAAGGTTCAGGTTTCAAATCTTGGGAGTCTGCTTTTGAGGCGAGCCTCTCCCTAAGGATCCACCAGCCTTGTTGGGTCACCCGGTCTCTTATGGGTGGGAAAATGAGTCACAGCCCAATCATTAACAGATCGCTTGGTGGACCATCATTGTCGGGTCGTCACCCTCCGGGACGCTCTTCCATCTCGGCTGGCAATAGCTCCTTCCCCGGTTGGGGCGCTGCCTCAGGGGAGTGACCTATTTGTGGGGGAGGGGGATTTCCATGTATGAAGGGTTATAAAAGGACACATAGGGTAATTCCCTTTATAAAAAAAGAAGAGATATGTGGAACACATCAGGAAACTAAGAAAGGTTTAGTGTGGGCCCCAAACTATAAGATACCAACATGAAATGATCAAGAAATTCAAAGAGAAAAATATACCTAGGGATTGGTTTTACCTTATTTATCCTATGTCTTAATTCATAGAAACATCTTATCACCAACTTAGAATTCTATATCATGTCACAAATTATCATCACAACATTTTTATTGACTTTTTTTCACCCTTATATGGAGATGAATTCCTCTAACCTTATTTTAAATTTCTTTAGTTATCTCAAGTCCCAGTTATATTATTTATCTAACTTTATTCCATTATGTTTTATATCTATACTTATTTCCATAGAAGTCTTTATAAGGATCCATTTGAATTATTCAAGTGAGATCTATTGTTATATGAAAACTCAGGTATATGAAAGTGTCGATCCCAAATACCTTTGAAATACATAGAAAAATATCATATAACATCCTAAAGAGTTCTAATTGCTCTCTCAGACTGACCATATTTCTAAGGTTGATATGAAGTGATAAATATTAACTCCTTATCAAGTTTTTTTGGAAGAAATTTCCAAACTTCTTGGTAAACATCAAATCCAGATAAGACATAATAGAATGTGGTACGCCACAAAAACAAACTATTTACTTAATTTATATCATAGAAAGTTGATATATAGAGAAAAAATTTATCATAGAGATTAATTTTTATGACTTTTTAAGGTGGTTGACTACAACCCATATAGAATTATTCCCTTTATAATTTTTTAGGAGTCTAATGAAAAAAATCCATGGTGATATTTTTCCATTTCCATTCTAGTGTGGATAATTATTATAAAAACCCCTTAAACCTTTATCTCTCATCCTTAATTCTTTGACATAACAAACACCGTGACACATAATCATTAATATCTCACTTCATGTTTTCCCATCAGAGGTACTCTTTCATGTAGTCTAGTTGTAGGCATTATTCCCTTGTCATCTTTCAATTGGGGGTTTAAGCCCCACTACCTTGCCTGATGTGATAGGTTGTCTCCAGACATCTGGGTTATCCTTTATCAAAAACAATATTAATATAATTACAAATTCTAAATAACCCATATTTACCTCAACATAAAATATAAGATAAACAGTATAGGTTATTAATACCTTAGTCTTATATTAAAAGTGAAAATGTGTTCTTCCTCAAATAAATGTTTCACTAAAACATATACAAAACTAAAGGTTTAACATACACAAATATCTCCTAAAATATCGGTAATCATGATAAACACTCATCACAAAAAAACCTAAAAAAGGGTGTCTACAACTTTTATATTATGATCTTCTTTAAACGACTAAATCATTGATGTTATTCATAACTCATGTGATAATATTGCATAGAGACATATATGCTTCCAAAATTAACACAATCCTTAGATGTTTCATAATTCTTGTGCCTAAAATACCATTGTGAAAATTCTTCTACATCATAAATATTGAATCCAAATACATAAATACATCAACTAATTATTCCTTAAATAAGATCTTATCTTATACAAATACATTTACATAATAAGCTTGGGTTTATCCTTACATTGATAGAATATAAAATGTTATTTCATTATACTAGAATCCAAGTTTAGAGATATAATCAATGATTGTAATCACATCAAATTTCACTAAAATATGAAAATAAGATTTTCATAGGGATCATTCGTAAAAAAATAAAATATTAAATTACCAACTAGGGATAAGTTTCCCCTAATTATCCTGATTCACTTTATTCGTTTTGATTTTATAATATTTCCATTTTTCTATTGTATTCCTAGATTGATGTTTTAGATCATTGTCATTAACCCTTGGATTGTGGAATTGATTTTCATAATTCACAAACTCCTTTAACTTAAAGCACATGAGTGTTTTTGTTGCATTCTATGGATATTTATCTCTATTTTCACTATTATCTAACTTATTCTCATAAATTTAGAATTTTATTACCTGGTGACCTTCCTTTCATGCTTAAAACATTTACCATACCCCTTAATACAATTTACTTCACGTTGTAACCTCTTTATTTTAATGATCACAAATCAAGATTTTTAATTTTTCTAACATTCTAAAAGTTTTTTCATATTAAATAATTTTATAAGTAACTTTGTGAACAAACATAGTTAAGTGTTGATTAATAATACTAATAGTGTGAAAACATGTAATCATGAAGAATCACTTATATGATGTCTAAATCATGAAAAATTCTTTATAATCTATTGAAACTTAGGCTTAACCTAAGTCATTAGTAGTTATTTTTGAAATCCATAATTTTTTTTATAGATATTTTTTGAATTTTCAAAGTATATCCCATGGGATTGTGAAACTAGGTGAAAAATAAAGCTCATAATTGTGTTCCAGGTAATGCTCAATTCAATCCTAATATATCTTTTTTAGATTTATTATCCCTAGGTAAATATGTTCCAGAACCTTTACCATTGGTAATATCTATAAAGTTTTGTATTACTCAGAAACTAATCACTATATCTTTTACCAATATTCTAATACATTTTCCTATATATAGAATTATCCTTATAATTAGCCTAAGACATATCCCTAGGGATCTCACTAAGATGTTTTCATCCTAGTTTCCAAATGTAAACTAAAACTATAATCTGATACCATCTATAGTGACCCAAGATTTCCATACATAGATATTACATCTTTTTAGATGAATATTCATCGCATTATACAAACACACGCCTAATGATCATAAAGGTATAGTGATTTAGAAACTTTGAATCATAAAAAATTGGTTCAGAAAAGTTTTGCATCATCTCTCACTTAGTTTCACATAACTATCAACCTTAATATATGTACCATAAGTAATACCTATTATTATAACCTAGGTAAAATAAATATAAGAAATGGTGAGCTCATATACTCTATAAGGTTAAATAAGGGAGATATGTAAACATAATATGATGATAACGGCATGACAATATGATTATAACAAAAGAAAACCTTACATGCATATAAAAGATAAAAATATTGGGTAATGGAATAAATATTGGTGGTTCATAATAAATTAATCAGAATTAAATAAAATAATATGAGCCATGATAACATAAAATTGACATAATAAATGGAATTTTGGTATACACATAATCATGGAAAATCATTTTCCTATTAGTCACGTTTCATTTACAAACATATCATAGTGGAATGTTTTCACTTCCCAAACCATCCCAGTAGTTCAAATTCACTACCAAGACTATCATAGTGGAAAAATCCTATTATTTAACTAGGTTTTACCCTATTCCAGTCTTATTTTTCTCATGAGATATCAATATTTAGCTAAGTCATTGTAGAGAGATATAGGTCCCACACATCATATAATGAAAAAAATAAAAATGTGTTCCACATGATCAGAAAATATTCATCACATCAAAACCCATGAAAAGAAACTGCCTTCATAAAACATTTAATCATAGAACAATCCATGGAAAATTAATGAGGTTCATAAAAAATTTCACATCAATAATATAAAACATCCAAATAAAAAAAATATGGTATCATTGGATCGTATCCCTAAAAAATATTAAGTCATAACAAAGGATGTCATTTTATATGGAAAAGGATTTTGAAATATCACTCGAAACATTTCTTGTGGAAATTATCCTTTCAATTTGAAAAATAATTTTTAGAACATAAAAAAAATTGAAAATCAATTTATTTGAAAATAACCTTGGAAACATATAAACTAATCTTTAAATATCACTTATTACATTTCTTGAAGAAAATATAACTTTAACTTGGAAAAAATATAAAATAATTTAAGGATTGTTTTCTTTTTAAATAACCTTTAAAACTTATAAATAATTATTTAAAACATTTTGTGGTAATGATGGGGGGAAATTACATTAATGCCATATATTTTAAAATAAATATTCCACCCATATTTTCATAAAAATTCCAAAGGGACTTGATTGTAAAATGACGTGAATATTTCTTTTAAAACACATTTAAAAAAAGTAAAATATGGGTAATAATGACTTTAATAAATCATTTGGATAATTCAAAATGAATTTTTATAAAGTTTTTAGTAATCATGGATATGAAAGAAAATTGGTTTTTAACCGAAGAGAGAAATAATGATTATTTTTCTTTAAAAAATCTGTTGGTATTTTTAATCCTTAAAGAGATTAAAATCAAAGTAAAACATTTATTCTCAATAAATAACCAAATTATAATAAATTATATAATTTTACTGATTAATATATTAAAATATTTCATCATTTAAAGAATAATCATGTATAATCTTGATAAACGATAAGATTGTAACATAAAACCCTTACCACTTTGGAAACATTGAATCGTAATCCCCATGAGAAAATAACATTAAATTAAACTTATAATATCATGAGAATAAAAAATTTATTTATATTACATGTAAATGGGGTTTTATATATACCTCATAAAATAATATAGGCGCATAACATAACATTTTCCCCAAAGAAGACAAATTGAGACAACAATACCTTACCGGTTTGAAGTCATTCAAATCATAATCTCCATTAAATAATAATAATAATAATTTAATATTTAAATATAATTTAAATAATTATATTCATGATATAACATGTAAAATTGGTAGTATATACACCACATAAAATAAATTAGTGGTGAATATGGCATATGTAACCCCAAAATAAAAGAGAGATAAGAAATACATTACCCTAAGTCTCAACTTCCTATATGCACATTTAAACCTACTATATAATAAATATGGTATTATTATAAATGTATTTTAGAAACATACTTATATATTTCATACCAAATATGATTTAATTATAACCTTTTACTACCAGTTTATCAATAATTCTTTATTAAAAACACATTTTAGGTAATAACAACTTTGTTTTTCATGTGTATTTTGATTTTTGTATTTTTGATCCTTTTAATTTGATCATGGTTCCATAATCTAAATAATTTTAACCATTATATAAATATCATATATATTCATTATATATTTATTTATATTAATCCACAAAATTTATAGATATAAAATGAAATAGACTATTCATAGAGTTGGTAGATAGTATGAATATGTGAATGTTGTTTCCATTTTTTTAACGGATGGAAGAAAATAATTTTAATTAATAATTAAAATTTAAATAATAATTTTTATTTAATATATATCACATTATTTTTTAACTTTATCATTATTAATTTCCATGAAAAGAATAGTGAAAAAATTAACATCGCTTCGCGAGGCAGTAGCATGTCATACACACGAGCAACGTTATCGTATCCCCCACAGAATGTAAAGTAAGAATGAATATTTGATATGGTAATTATAGAAGTATATTTATTTTAAAAATATAATTTATATTAATTTCATATATCCACATTACAATCTATGTAAAATAGAAATAAAAAACAAATAACATCGGTTCTTGAGGTGGCATTTCGTCGTGCACACGAGCGACGGTATAGTTTTCCAATGGGGTTATTAGGTAAGAAGGTAATTATGATATTATAATAAAATAATTATAATAATATCACAAATATATTATATAAAATTTAAATCCATCCATGATAGGTGATATTGGGAAACGAATAACATCGTTTTGGGAGGTAGTAGATCGTCGCACACACGATGGATGGTTTCATTTCCCATTTGATGAAAGAGGATATGGATGTAGGTTATGCAATTAACATAATAAAATTTTGGTATATGGGAGATATTTTTTCATATTATCATAGTTTAATAATATTTTTAGGAGTTAAGGGATGAAATAAAATTAAAACACAACTTTAAGGACTATACCTATTCTTCGAAGAACCATTTTGGGTTTACTCGTATAGCCTTGTTAGAGGGGATTCATAATAAAAATAAGTCCTATAAAATATGTCTATGTAATTAAAGAATATATTTTCATAGGTATTTCTGAACCAAAGGATTTTGGATGTGTGAAGAGGAGTGGATAGGGGCGGTCTTTTATAAGTGGGGGAGATGACACAAATAGAATTCTTTAAAACAATAAAGTGTACTCTTGTTTTTCACATAAAATATGGCCATAAAATTATATTTTTAAAAGTTTATATTTCATTTTACCCCTTATTGTTTTAGTTTAAACACCAGTAAACATGTTTTAACTATAACCACGGTAATTAATTTTTTATTATTCATACTATTGATTATGGTTAAAAATTAATTTGAACTAATTATATAATATTAATTATTATAATTCCAAATATGGAATCTATTTTTGATTTTCCAATAATATAAGTGGAAAAATCTAATTTAAAATTAAATCTGCAGAGGTAACAAAAAAGTAGTTCTCTAAAGAGAAAAGCATCAAAAGATTCAAAAATATTATATTTAAATAATATATTAAATTGATTACAATGACCTAAATTGTATTAATAAAAATATAATTGATCTTTTTTAATTTGAAAGTCATTTTAAAATTTTTTTATGTATTTAAATTCTTTAAACAAAAATAAATTTCTTAATAAAAACTATAATTTTTCATTATTTACTGAAAATTTTATGTTTTTATTCAATTATTAAAAATTCACTATAAGTTAATTTGGTCATGTAGATTTAAAAATTAAATTTCATTTTTTTTAATCAAAAATTGGAAAAAATTAATTTTCTTCTTTGTTTACAAAATTTAACAAGAATATTTTTTTTGAAAAATGTATTTTTGAAACTTATAATGAGTTTTCTAAAAATTAAATCCTTTTTTATCAAAACAATTTCTCTATAAAAACCATTATAATTAATATTTAAAAAACCTTATTCCTAATCAAACTTAAAAGTTAAACAGATATGTTATAATGGTCTTTTTTAGATGATATTATATCATGTTTCGTTAAAGACACGGTGTTTTGTGTAACGCATGCTATTAAAAAAAGTAAAATTTATTCCAAAAAATCATAAAGTCCCTGGGAAAAACAATTAAAGATAAAATAATAATTTATTTATTGATTCCTTATGTCCAATTTCATTAGGTTAATTAATTGGATACAGCATGTGAAAATTGAAATTACGATGAACTAGTTTAGAAGTCTTTCACAATTGAAAAGTGGTAAATTAATAAATATATTAATTATTAATAAAACATTTACAAAATAGTTAAATAATATAAAATAAATTATTATTAATATATTATATTACCATTATATGATATTTTTTAATCATTCATTATATAAACATCATAATATCCTTCATGTAGGTGGTAAAACTGACCCAAACAAAAGCGTCTTATAATGATTGAATTTGTTGGGACATATTTTCATATAATATTAATATAACTTATATATAAGCTTAAAAATTTCCTAAATATAATTTAATTTCATTAAATTAATTACTAGAACCATCAATATAGAGTGTTGATTATATATGGAATTCGCAGTTTGTGGTAGCGATAGTCTGCACATGCGCATGATTAACATTTCTATTTATCAAATAATGGGATTGAATAAAGGTATATCATAAATAATATTCTATGAATTAAAATTATTAAATATTAAATATATTAATTCATCAAATATATCCTTTCTACCAAATTTTAATGGAAATTACTAAAAATTAATTATATCACTTCGTAGAGGTAGTTGTATGTGCGTACGCACGATCGATACTATTTTATTTTTATTAGTGAATGGAAAGGATTTAATTATTATTAATAAAATAATATAATGAAATCTAATTATATTCATATTAATAATTTAATTATATTATGGGGTTTATAAAAAGTTTGTAAGATGGATTTTAAGAATAAATGACTAAGAAGTATGAAATACTCATTTTGGGAACTTCCATTTATCTTGTAAATGTCTTTAGAAATAGTGGTCTTAAGAACAAATTGAGAATAAAGGATTATGAAATTGAGATAGTTTTATAGGAGGATAAATTGTTTATATTTTTATAAATAAATTATTATGAATTGGTGTATCCTAAAGTGGTATAATTGATCCCCCTTCAAAATTTAAGGTAGGGGTAATTATGGAATTACTCATTACATTTCAATAATCGTATGTCACTATTCAAGGGTAAAATGCTCTAAATGATTAAAATAATGTATGGGGGTGTTTGGATGAGAGGCCTCTCATAAACACACTTATATACAAATTATTTAAATATTTTAGGTCATTGAAAGTTAGTAAAAGTATTTTTACCCATTTTACTTTTATCATAATAAGAATTATTTTTAACCATGATAGTTAATTTTAATGACAAAAATTTAAATAGAACTTACTGAATAATTTTAAAATTATGAAGTAGAAAAATAATTTTATAAATTAAAATCTCTAAGTTTTATAAAAATTAATTTCATTATTAAGGCATATCATGTATAAAAACATTTTTTAAACAAAGTGTGTTTTTTTAGCTTAAAATTTCTGTGTAGAATTAATTTTTTATGTCATTAACTTTGATTACATAAATTGGTTTATAATAAAAAAATAAAATTTATGTTTCCTCCAAATAAATAAAAAAATTTATATCACCAATAAAATTTTTAATTTAAATAAATGGCAAAAAATGGATTTTAAATTAGAATTAAATGTTACTTATGTTTTAAAAGTTGAACATTGGTTTTATAGGATTAACATAATATTTTAAATTACATAATTTTACTCTTTAAATAATTATTTTATAAATTAAAATGTTTTATAAACTTTTAGGTCTTACTTATAAAATAATAAACTCATAAAATGTGTAGTTTTGCTAAAAACTATTTTTTCACTATCGATGTAAAAATTAATTATTTAAGAAAAGTCTCAAAAATTAATCCAAAACTATTTTTTGGATTATAAAATAAGAAATGAAGTTCATTTTACAAAATTAAAATTATATAATTTATACGTTTATTTTTTAAGTTAGTATATATATAGAAAACTATTTTATTAAAAAATGAATTGTTTAAGCATTAAGTGTTCTTAACCTTATATTGTATGAAATTATAATTTATTGAAATATTTTTATCTACTATGGGATTTTATATTGATATAATTTTCATATCTATTATGTCACAGATCATTTTAGTTCAGGGTTGTGTTTGAAACAATTAATTAAACATAGTATTAATTTAGAGAAAGAAAATATATTCCAAAATATTATGGTATTATATTCACAACCAGATATATTTTTAATATTTAAGAAACCATAATAATCATCCTATAAGTATCACAATTATCAAAAAAAATATCTTCATGAATCCTCATGTCAGTAAAAAAATTGAACTTCAATTATTATTAAAATATCCAACACACAACCTCTGGGTTAAGACATTATACCTGTTTGGATTTTATTGATAATACTATCATAAATCCATATCCACTGTCAAAGATATTATTCCATGATCTAAGTATATATTTATAATTCATTATACCTTATCCTCTTTTGTTAATAGTTTACGATGTTCATTTTTACTTATCATTTTATTCTCCCCCTTTATTAGTACAACTATTTCATTTGATTTAGAAAGACTAAGATACCCTTTGGCATGAATCTTCCTCAAAACCTCCACCTCTATAAACCACTTTTAAGCTATTTCATCCAATCCTATATTTTACTTTCAATCTCAGCATATATTTCAACAAGAGTTACATTCTTAAATATTTTTAGTGGTATAACTTACCACTTAGTTTGGAGTCATAAAAAATTCTCTAATCCCACTGATTCATAACTCTATGTAGGAAACATTATTTAAATTTAATAACTTCAACACTTTACATTTCACTCACTTACTTTCATGAATAGATGAAAAATGGTAAATTAAATTTATTCGAGAATTTATTTGTGACATTAATTACTCTTAAAAAAAATCTTTAATAAATTAAAATTAATGAAAAAATTATGTTAACCATAAAACTTATTGAAAAAAATTATATATAGGTCATAAAAACAAGAACATTCAATTTTAACTAGTATATTTAAAATCAGTAATTTCATTAAACTCCCCTAAAAATATTCTCTCTAAGAATTCACAAATATATTTTTACGAGCACCCATAAACTAATCATTTCTTCTCTAAAAGAAGTTAATATTATCCTATAAATATAAATGATTTTACATGATAAATAATCATATATAACATGAAAAATGTATCAATGTTATACAAACTCCATGTTCTTGACATTACTATAATTTTACCATTATGAGTTTTCCTCGATCTTTATGGGATGATACCCTTAGTGATATGGAATTATTTCATTTATTGATTGAAAAATTTGTCTCCAAACTACTCCATATTTTAGATAGTACTTTTACATAAACTGAATTCTTAATCCAGATCTAAATCACTGGTACTTCTTCAACTTAGCATACAATTCTATATTTGAATTTTTATATTCATAGTGGTCTCTTAAAATCACTTATTGATTCAAATTATTCCTTTAAAACATTTATTATTTACTAAACACAACTAGTTTAATGTATTTTCTTTTAAAACATACACATCCCTTGTATCATATCTTTCCCTTAATCATCCAAAACTTTATCAATTGTTAGAAACAAAAATGTATATGAGCAGAGGTGTATATCTCAACCATCCTTAAATTTATGTGGTTAATATTTTTCAATCAAAACTTTTCTTCTAATAATTTTTAATAGTCATGCTTACAAAACCACAAATTAAAACTTCACTCAAGATATTAGCATGATACTTTTCCATCATCTTTGTCTTGGGATTCACCTTTATTGTGAGACTAATACCATTTTTTCACAGTTCTTATTTCAATGTTTCATCCTTACATATTTTATCGTGATTATTCTTCAATATTAGGGTTCCTCTACTATTATTCTCATATTTATTTATTTTATAATTTATGATACCATTCAGGCACACATTGGTTCATTCTCCATGATAGTCATTAGAGTGAACTCGTACTTTTTTTCTTAGTTATTCTTTCTTTACATATTTATCCATATTTCTCATAACTAGATTATCTTTATTCTCCTTCCAAAAAAATTTCTTTTATTTTTTCATGAAGGATACTTTGATTATAGATTAATAGGATCTTGGAAAACCCTTTATTTAGATCTATAATTACTTTCATCCAATGTGTTAAATATGTTATCGAGTAAAATAGATTTTCTTTTAGTGAAAACAATATTTATATTTATCATTAAAATATAGTATTACCATATGAAAAATTTAGATCCCATCTATCTATAATTTCTATCCTTATATACATGGTTAGAATAAATAAAACATGTCCTATTTAATTCATAGTGTGTATAATTATTTATTGGTTTAGTAGTTGTTATGGAATATTTTTTCCACCTTTTATCCTTTGGGATTCCATATACACGTTCGCAGTGTCTCCAATTCTTCCACAGTAGTATCCTTCTAATTTTGCCTTCATTCAAACCTAATTTAGAAATAATCTTCTATTTATATAAAAATTATATATTTCTAGTTTTTAATACTCCACTTGTTAATCCATCCATGGGTGAGATCTTATTCTACTCATTATAAATTTTCAACATCTCCTCATGCTCATTTATCCTCTCATCCTTTTCCTTTAATCAAGAAATCATTTCATTAAACCTTGATCTAGGTTATATTTAATATTTTTTCTCCCCTCAATTATTTTTTTGAGAGGTAAAATAATTTCTTTTAATTCCTTCTCAAAGGCCATTTTTTTACACTTCATATGCATATTTATTAAGTATATGAATTTAACCCTTAATTTTTGTAACCAATTTCATAATTACTTCATTTAAGGACACCTACAGTTTCCTTAATATTATACTCATCAATACTAAATTTTCTATGAATTCATAATTCACTCTATACATAATCTTTGGTTGATCTACCTTTTCATTTAAGGATTGAATCTTATCTTGATTTCTACATGAACATGTTATGGATTGATGACTTGTTAAAATAGACACTTTATCCATTGAATCGCTATCCACGTCATTATTCATGGGGGAATCTAGATTCCATTTGTATAAGTATATTCCATGAAAATTTAGGCTTTATAGTTATTGAAAATATTATTAACACATACCTCAGTGTGTGTGTCCTTCTTTATAGGAACATTATTCCTAATACACCTCTTTTTTCCTCTAACATAAGGTACTTGTTATCCACATTTCATGGTAATTCCTCAATATCCTAACCTTTAAATGGTTTTCAATAAATAACTTCCAACATATTCTAAATTAAAAATGTTGTAGAATAGTGTGTTTTGTTCTTGTGTACCTCAATTTACATTGATCTTACCAAGATTTTATCTATCCATACATCACTAATTCTTTAATTGTGCTTTGAAAAATCATCAGTTCATCATATAAAATCCATAATCTCTTTTTCATGCTCATATAGGAAAATAATCATATTTTTCATTCAAATAAGATACTTTATTCACTAAAAAATAAGCGGCTTCATTATTAATTCCATATGTGAAACAAATACAAAATGAGATTTAAAGATTAAATCTCAAATCTAAACCTAAACCTCTGATAGAAATTATTGAGACTAAGTTCAATATATTCACCCTAAGAGAGTGGTTATTCTAGGTTTCATCCATTAAAAACTTTTCACAAGATCACATTCACCCCTTTATATAATCTTTCTATCTCATTTGAAGGAACTCATTCAATCTCTCAATCTCTTAATAGAGTTATTAGTACAGAATTCAATTTATAAGTATAAATTTAAATCATTCACAAGAAATGAGGATTTTAATTGGTACACCATAATGGGATACTTATAAGTTTCACATTCCACTGATATTTTGATGTTAAAAATTAAACTACTAAACTAGTTTCATAGATAAAAATTAAATAATGTGGTCACTCCACACCAAGGAGAACATCCTTTACATGGTTTAGGAAAGATTCATTATTAATCCCAAGGTCACCCCCAATTTTTATCATATAAACACTTCTTTAGGTTAGTATATTTTAGTTTATAGGCATCATGGTATCTTCAATAGTATAATGAACTAATGAGTCGTGCATCTTCATATAAAAATAGATGTTCCATTAATCTTCATTTCACTACACTTCTAATTCTTCAAAGACAACTGATATTAAATAATTTGAAATATTAGGTTCCTTGTATCCCATGAACAATTTAAGTTAAAAGTGTCCTATTATTGTGAGGATAAACTCATTCTCTTCTAAATAATTACATAACTGCCCAACCTCTTTCAAATAAATATTATCCCATAGTGGAATAATCTTGTTGCAATCTATATTCTTATATAATATATAGATGCGACAATGGATCTCTTTTCTTCATACAAGTTCTCTTTCATTCATCTTATCTTTTGGGAAGATATAGAAATTTATTATTCTTATTTTTTAGGTAGATAAAATATAAAATATGAATCCATTTTTAAACTTTTTCAGAACTATTATAATCAAATTTATATTGATTTCAAAACCCTTTTAAATTTGGAATTTTAATTTTAAAAAATAATGTTATGTGTATCACATGATTAAATATGTTTAAAAACCTTTTGAATTAAAATTATAGATCCAAAAATTCAACATATTATCCTCTATTTTAAATAAATACAATATCTTAAAAATATTTTAAAAATAATAGCTTTATAATAATTCTTAAATATTTTCTTTTAAATATCAATTGTATAAACTTGTTCCACAAATCTTCTAAAATGGAAAAAAATACTTACATTTGTATAACCAGATACATCGAGTCTAACTAGACATAAAAAAAGACAATATATTTATATAAATCATGTCAAACCATTTATTCAAGACATTTTATACATAACCAATTCACGGTGTGTACATCTTTATTATAGAATGATGTTTATCAAAACATTACATTAAAACTTCTAAAATAGAAACAAATTGAGTCAAAATCCTATAGATATTCTAATAAGAATGTAACACCCCGAGCTTCCACGATACGCTTCTCATTCAATAATGCAATAGCTTGCATTATACGCAATTTCGAGTTCTAAAACACCGTGACTAATCAAAGTAGCCGTTATGAATAGTAATAACCACCTTTTGAAATTATATATATTTTATATTTCAAAATGGACTTCATTTTTGGATTCGGAATGTCGAAATTAGCCTATGTTGAATTTTTTGTAATTTTCTGAGAACTTTGAAATTTTTATGAATAGTGAAAAATACTTAAAACAACTTTTTTAATCAAAATAATTTATAGTTATAAGTTATACTATTGATTGGTTTTAAAGTATAATTAGAATATATTTTTACCATTTTATCCAATGGTGGTCATTAGAATTAATTTAACATTGAAATTGGACATAAACAATTGCCAATCTTTTGATATAAATTGTTTCTTAAAACCACGCTATTTGTTGTAACAGCGGGAATTAATTATAAAATTAATTAATTCAACTTATATGTTTGTAATTTTTTAAAATAGACATCATTTTTGAATTCGGAATATCAATTATAGCTTAGGGTGAAATTTTGGCATTGTTCTGAAAAACTTCAATTTTTGATGAATAGTGAAACCACTAAGTGGTAGTTAAATAACTGATTTTTCGTTTAAATGAAATATTACCACTTCTGTGATTTGATTTTCAAAAATCTGACATACATGGTTGTCATTAATAAGTAAAATTTGGTTCAATGAGATTAAAATAATTTTTTGGTGAATAGTAACTTTTAAGTTCTTAATCGCGATTAGAGGTAATTAGTGTAGTTTAAGGTAAAAACAATGTTTTAATAATATGATATGAGCTTGACACTTGTCCTACTCCTATTGGATGAGTCATGTCCGACCAAGACAACCCATGGGTCAACTTGGGGACCCCATGGAGCCACTTTGGTTGGAAAATGACATTAATATATATTTATTTAATGTTAAAATTAAATTGACACAAACATGAGTTGTTTTACTAAAAAAGTTTTTAAGTGGGGTTACACAAGTAAAAATTTTGACTATAAATATTAATTAGAAAGATAAAAAGAATTACTACATCATAGTATTTTTTTTATAATTTTTATACATTATATAAATTAAATTATTTATGACATAATTATGATGCAGCGATGACCTCATTATTTAACGATTTAAATAAAATGAGAAGATAATGAAAAATCCAAGGCTTACACTTGTCCAAAGCCTATTGGATGAGGATATTTAGAACCCTTATTACCTTAGACACGAATTATATAAGTTTGGGACCTTTATAATCCGAAAATCATTGTATAATAATGTAACATTTCAATCTTTCCAAAAGAGCCCCTCCTCTCCTCTTATAAAAGGCCCCCACCTCTCCCACCTTATTCACACCTTCAAGCCATTTGGCTCGGCCAAACTCTGCCCAAATACTCTCCCAACTTCCCCCTATTACTCCTAGAAGCCTCACTTTGGTCAGAACTCTTCCCAAGGAAGCCTTTGGCTCAAATCAAAAAGAGTTACCCGATTTTGAGGTAATGTCTTCTCAAATGTTGTTTTGTTTTATTTTTCTTCTCCAACCCCCTAAACTCTTTTTATTCATTTGTTTTGTAACAAAACCAGTATCCTCAATATACTAGTATGTTGTTATAATAAGTATTCGAGCTACACTTACAAACACCTACATCTAATGGTTAAAGAACATACGGTTTCTGTGGATGGTGAATTTCTGCCTCACGAAACGATGATTGTTCAACACTCATATAACACCTTCAAAGGTGGCCATTAAGATGTCACTATATTTATATATGATATAAAATATGTTTATGTTTTACTTATGCTTCTGTATTTCTCATTTATGTCATACTTTATGATTTCCATTATGGGTAAAATGCGATAATTTCATTTTAGGAAGTGCGGACTACCGCCCCCTCAAAGTGATTTGAATCGTTAATACCATATGTGGGATGTATAAAGGATGGATTAAATGGTATTATACACTATATTATACTTTAATTATATTATAAATTTATATCATTATGATTTTATTCCATTAAATACTAAATAGAAATGAAAGTAGCGTTCATGCGTACGTACGGCTTACCGTCTCCATGAACGGTGCATTTCATTTCTTACCTCTAAATGTTACGTGACATTATGAACGAATGTATATACTGTATATATATGATATATATGATATCTACATCATGAATATAATTCTGGATATAATGGATATTTCACCACATGAACAACTTGTAATTATAAGAAGTTTATTTTTGACTCAAGTACCAAAGATCGACAAAACGACCGTTATTAACTTAAATAATTAAATAATGTTCATAACATGGTAATAAGGGATATAAAAGGAATAATGAACATGAAAAAGGTTCTTAATTAAATATAAATTAACTCTAGTTTATTATTCAGGAGGTTAAATAACGGTCGAGTCAGGACAGGATGCAAGGTAAGGGAACTTCTTAACCCAATTTCCATTCTTTGGGTTAATCTCCTACTTTCAAATTATGTCATGATATTATTATGTCCTATCTTTTATTTTTACTTTATTTATGTGTACTTATAGTGAATACAGATAATAGATCTATTTTATTTAAAAAAAATGATCTTTGTAAGGTACTTTGTCTCAATCTCCTTTCATTGAGGCATATTTTGTTTTATACACAACTTTCTTTTATACGGTGTATAAACCCCTTTGACTTTTACGTTTATTCAAAAGGTTTTATTTTATAATTATTTGATTTTTAAATGATTTCAAAAAAGAGATATTTCTCTCAAATATATGAAAATCCAGTGAAAATGTATACATATTTAACGCAAGCTTAAAATTGTTTTCAGAAAACCCGACTCTCAAGTGTGGTAGACAGGAAGGGATTGGGAGTGGACCCATCATGGCCTGTAATTAGTTGAGCAGTCTCAGAATAAGTTATTTTGTTTTCAGAAGCTTGCATAATGTTTTCAGAAAACACTGGAGTACATTTGAGCAATTTTAAACGTAATTATCTTCTAAAAAAATGCATCGGCAGGTCTCATGAGACAAACTAGTGTCTTGGCACGAGGCCTTGACAAAATCTTATTTGTGGTCTTGGCACGAGGCCTTGACTATGTGGTTATGATAGTCTGGCATTATGAATTCCATCATTATGAAAGTGGTTATTGATATTGCATGTGATTATTCGACCAGTAGAATATCCATGTGAAGAAGTAAATGGCATTATTTCATTTTACTTTTGCCATATTATATTGAAGTTCAAGTTTAAAAGTATTTTGTTTTAGTTATACATTGCCTTAAATGTTAATGTTTATTTATGAAAGATTTCGCTATATTGTTAACCTTACTGAGCATCTGAGCTCACCCCTTTCAATGTTTTAATATTTTTCCAGGATGTGAAGAAGTATTTTATGAATGACCTGCAGGGGTAGACTGAAAGGGATGTGATTGTGGACTATGAAGACCATGTTATTGTAGTTTGTTTACTTTTTGATGTAATGAAATACTTATGAATGTATCTAGTGTTTCCAAGGCTACTAAACTAATCGGTCTTTCGAGACTTGATCTTTTGTGATCATGCCAATGTTACGAACTAATGCACCGACTCTGGGGTCGGGGCGTTACAGTTGGTATCAGAGGAAGTTTAGTACAAACCTTGGAAGCTAGATTTAGATAAACTCTGATTAGAGCACGTAGACCTAAGATGAACTTTGAGGATTAGTATAGAAGAACTTCCTAGAATTTTGGTATTGTAGAGATTTTGTGAGTTTTCCGAGCAATACATCCCTCTCTGGATACGTGCAGGTAGAGGCGGCTCTGGCACAGATGTTCCTAGGGGTAAAACCCGAAAACACCGCTTTGAGATAGACTCGAACGGGAACTGGTGCACGATAACGGGCCTTGCTGCACTCTTGGTTACGACACTCCCGGGGGATATGCTTAAGATAACTCTCATTTTCTTTAAAAATCATTATGAAGGGTTTATGAGTATATACTTCCTCAAAGAAAACATTTTTATGATTATGGATTATATCCATAAATAGTTCAATTTATGTTAAGTTTTTTATAAGTATGGTATTATGTATTTTGATTCATAAACTGATCTAGTTTATGCCATTGTTTAGAAATGGCGCCTAGTGGAAGAAATGGAAACTGTATCAATGCACGAACTCCATGTAGGGATTGCCGTCCTGCTCAAGATAATTATTGTGGATCTGGAGATACAACTGGTGCTGATCAACTTAATACCATACTGGGACAACTCACTCAGGTTATGAATAATAACCTTACTCGTATGGAGCACCCTGATCCGCAACGTGGAGGATCAATTTTAGATCGATTCATGAGGCAAAAACCACCAACGTTCAATGGGAGTACAAATCCCTTAGTAGCCGAGCAATGGATAAATTCCCTTGAGAAAATATTTCAGGCTTTGGGGAGCAGTGAAAGGGAAAAAGTTATTATGGCAGTTTATTGCCTCACTGGAGATGCTGATCAATGGTGGTCATTGATTCAAAACATGAAGGAAGATGATGAAGTATCAAATATGGAATGGAGGGAGTTCAAAGATCTGTTTTTAGAAAAATACTTTCCTCGCGACCATCGAGCAGATATGGAAAGGCAATTTCTGAGTCTGAAACAAAAGGAGGATGAGAATGTCGCAAAGTATGAGGCTAACTTTACAAGGTTAGCGAGGCATGCTGCCGATTATATATGTAACCCGAGGAGTAAGATTGATCGTTTCTTTGATGGGTTAAAACCATTTCTCCGTCGAGCATTAGTATCACAATCCTTCTCATCATACGAAGATATTGTCTCGTGTGCTATCAAGACAGAAAAGGAATTCTATAAGTCTTATGACAACAAAGTAAAGCAAGAGAAGAAGAGAACGGGGGAACAAGAGACAGATAAAGGGAAAAAGGGAAAGAAGGATTTTCCATTATGTGATAATTGTGGGAAGAATCACCCTGGTACATGCCTAAAAGGAATGGGAGTTTGTTATAAATGTGGAGAAAAGGGTCACCAGGCACGTGATTGCAAGGGAAAGAAAGAGGCTGTCAAATTTGAATGCTACAATTGTAGGGAAATGGGGCATTATGAAAATGAATGTCCTAAGCGTCAAGGAAACTTACCTCAGAAAAGGCCAAGGGATCAAGGGCAATCTTATGTTGTGACTACAGTTGAAGCGGAATAATTAATGTATTGGTGCTTTTGGACTCAAGGATTATATTCTTGTTATAAGAATAATGTGATATATATAAAGATTGTACTACAGTACTTTTTGATTAAGGTAATATGATTAAGGTAATCATATTTTTAGTATGTGACAATAAGAGAAACTTTTCTTTGTTTGGGGAATCTAATGTTACAATTGATTTTGGAATTTGGAGACCTTTTAGAGAAAGTCTGGATGGAGGTATTTTGGATAACTATTAAGGTTGGAATAGATTAAGTTGAACCATGGATATTATTGTTTAAGGTTAAAGCATTTATGAAGATTATTTTTGGAATATTATGATACTATAGTATTAAGAAAAGGACAACCTGCAGGGTGGGGCATAACCCGTCGAGTCGGAAAAAGCTGTAGGAATCGAACCCACAATCATAGTGCGACAGGCCTTTATTTCCTACCACTAGCCTACAAGAAGTCCCCAGTTATTACAAAATAATTTTACTAATCTAAATGGTATGTGTTAACATTTGGAACCTTATACAATTAGGATAAGTATAATATTTTTGAGTTCTATTATCTTTTTGAGTGAAAGATGAGTTGAAGGTTGAAACTCTAATTGTCAAGCATAAATATATATATACCTATCTCTTATTCAATGAATAAATTAATTCTTAAACTTTAGTAAAGGGATATTAAAACAAAAAATGTGTTATCCTAATACCTTATGTCTTGTTTAACTGATGATATTTTAAATAAACATAGATTGAAGTCTTTGAGGCCCTCAATTTGACAGTTGATTGTGATTGATGACCTCAATCACTCCCTACAAATATTTACGTTTTTCCTCCAATTATATGTCTTTAATTTCCACCAATGTTCTCCTAATCAATATCATAATTGGGTGGTGACTTTTTCACTTCCATTTCCCTCTTATTAAGGCTAAATTTTATTAATCTTTTTTCCGATGTGGGTTTTACACAAAGGTATTTTCTATTTTCAACCTTTATTTTCCAAGAAAAATTTCAAATTGTGAGGACGCAATTTATTGAAGGAGGGGAGAATGTAACACCCCGAGCTTCCACGATACGCTTCTCATTCAATAATTCAATAGCTTTCATTATACGCAATTTCGAGTTCTAAAACACCGCGACTAATCAAAGTAGCCATTATGAATAGTAATAACCACCTTTTGAAATTATATATATTTTATATTTCAAAATGGACTTCATTTTTGGATTCGGAATGTCGAAATTAGCCTATGTTGAATTTTTTGTAATTTTCTGAGAACTTTGAAATTTTTATGAATAGTGAAAAATACTTAAAACAACTTTTTTAATCAAAATAATTTATAGTGATAAGTTATAAAATTGAGTGGTTTTAAATTATAATTAGAATATATTTTTACCATTTTATCCAATGGTGGTCATTAGAATTAATTTAACATTGAAATTGGACATAAACAATTGCCAATCTTTTGATATAAATTATTTCTTAAAAACACGCTATTTGTTGTAACAGTGGGAATTAATTATAAAATTAATTAATGCAACTTATATGTTTGGAATTTTTTAAAATATACATCATTTTTGAATTCGGAATATCAATTATAGCTTAGGGTGAAATTTTGGCATTGTTCTGAAAAACTTCAATTTTTGATGAATAGTGAAACCACTAAGTGGTAGTTAAATAACTGATTTTTCGTTTAAATGAAATATTACCACTTCTGTGATTTGATTTTCAAAAATCCGACATACATGGTTGCCATTAAGAAGTAAAATTTGGTTCAATTAGATTAAAATAATTTTTTGGTGAATAGTAACTTTTAAGTTCTTAATCGCGATTAGAGGTAATTAGTGTAGTTTAAGGTAAAAACAATGTTTTAATAATATGATATGAGCTTGAAACTTGTCCTACTTCTATTGGATGAGTCATGGCCGACCAAGACAACCCATGGGTCAACTTGGGGACCCCATGGAGCCACTTTGGTTGGAAAATGACATTAATATATATTTATTTAATGTTAAAATTAAATTGACACAAACATGAGTTGTTTTACTAAAAAAGTTTTTAAGTGGGGTTACACAAGTCCAACTTTTGACTATAAATATTCATTAGAAAGATAAAGAAAATTCCTACATCATAGTATTTTTTTTATAATTTTTAGACATTATATAAATTAAATTATTTATGACATAATTATGATGCAGCGATGACCTCATTATTTAACAATTTAAATAAAATGAGAAGATAATGAAAACTACAAGGCTTACACTTGTCCAAAGCCTATTGGATGAGGAGATTTAGAACCCTTATCACCTTATCCACGAATTATATAAGTGTGGGACCTTTAGAATCCGAAAAGCATTGTATAATAATGTAACATTTCAATCTTTCCAAAAGAGCCCCTCCTCTCCTCTTATAAAAGGCCCCCACCTCTCCAACCTTATTCACACCTTCAAGCCATTTGGCTCAGCCAAACTCTGCCCAAATACTCTCCCAACTTCCCCCTATTACTCCTAGAAGCCTCACTTTGGGAAGAACTCTTCCCAGGGAAGCCTTTGGCTCAAATCAAAAAGAGTTACCCGATTTTGAGGTAATGTCTTCTCTAATGTTGTTTTGTTTTATTTTTCTTCTCCAACCCCCTAAACTCTTTTTATTCATTTCTTTTGTAACAACACCAGTATCCTCAATATACTAGGATGTTGTTATAATAAGGATTCGAGCTACACTTACACACACCTACATCTAATGGTTAAAGAACATATGGTTTCTATGGATGGCGAATTTCTGTCTCACGAAACGATGATTGTTCAACACTCATATAACACCTTCAAAGGTGGCCATTAAGATGTCACTATATTTATATATGATATAAAATATGTTTATGTTTTACTTATGCTTCTGTATTTCTCATTTATGTCATACTTTATGATTTCCATTATGGGTAAAATGCGATAATTTCATTTTAGGAAGTGCGGACTATCGCCCCCTCAAAGTGATTTGAATCGTTAATGCCATATGTGGGATGTATAAAGGATGGATTAAATAGTATTATACACTATATTATACTGTAATTATATTATAAATTTATATCATTATGATTTCATTCCATTAAATACGAAATAAAAATGAAATTAGTGTTCATGTGTACGTACGGCTTACCGTCTCCATGAACGGTGAATTTCATTTCTTACCTCTAAATGTTACGTGACATTATGAATGAATGTATATACTGTATATATATGATATATATGATATCTACATCATGAATATAATTCTGGATATAATGGATATTTCACCACATGAACAACTTGTAATTATAAGAAGTTTATTTTTGACTCAAGTACCAAAGATCGACAAAACGACCGTTATTAACTTAAATAATTAAATAATGTTCATAACATGGTAATAAGGGATATAAAAGGAATAATGAAAATGAAAAATGTTCTTAAGTAAATATAAATTAACTCTAGTTTATTATTCAGGAGGTTAAAGAACGGTCGAGTCAGTACAGGACGCAAGGTAAGGGAACTTCTTAACCCAATTTCCATTCTTTGGGTTAATCTCCTACTTTCAAATTATGTCATGATATTATTATGTACTATCTTTTATTTTTACTTTATTTATGTGTACTTATAGTGAATACACATAATAGATCTATTTTATTTAAAAAAATGATCTTTGTAAGGTACTTTGTCCCAATCTCCTTTCATTGAGGCATATTTTGTTTTATACACAACTTTCTTTTATACGGTGTATAAACCCCTTTGACTTTTACGTTTATTCAAAAGGTTTTATTTTATAATTATTTTATTTTTAAATTATTTCAAAAAAGAGATATTTCTCTCAAATATATGAAAATCCAGTGAAAATGTATACATATTTAATGCAAGCTTAAAATTGTTTTCAGAAAACCCGACTCTCAAGTGTGGTAGATAGGAAGGGATTGGGAGTGGACCCATCATGGCCTGTAATTAGTTGAGCAGTCTCAGAATTAGTTATTTTGTTTTCAGAAGCTTTCATAATGTTTTCAGAAAACACTGGAGTACATTTGAGCAATTGTAAACGTAATTATCTTCTAAAAAAATTGCATCGGCAGGTCTCATGAGACAAACTAGTGTCTTGGAACGAGGCCTTGACAAAATCTTATTTGTGGTCTTGGCATGAGGCCTTGACTACGTGGTTATGATAGTCTGGCATTATGCATTCCATCATTATGAAAGTGGTTATTGATATTTCATGTGATTATTCGACCAGTAGAATATCCATGTGAAGAAGTAAATGGCATTATCTCATTTTACTTTTGCCATATTATGTTGAAGTTCAAGTTTAAAAGGATTTTGTTTTAGTTATACATTGCCTCAAATGTTAATGTTTATTTATGAAAGCTTTCACTGTATTGTTAACCTTACTGAGCATCTGAGCTCACCCCTTTCAATGTTTTAATATTTTTCCAGGATGTGAAGAAGTATTTTATGGATGACCTGCAGGGGTAGTCAGAAAGGGATGTGATTGTGGACTATGAAGACCATGTTATTGTAGTTTCTTTACATTTTGATGTAATAAAATACTTATGAATGTATCTAGTGTTTCCAAGTCTACTAAACTAATCGGTATTTCGAGACTTGATCTTTTGTGATCATGCCAATGTTACGAACTAATGCACCGACTCTGGGGTCGGGGCGTTACAAAGAATATCTGTTTGATTATCCATTTAATTATTCATGAAAATCAAAGTTCATGTCACCATTGTAATTTTCAATAAAATCATCAAAGGATAACTTTACAAAAAATAATTATTAATGAATTCACTATAATTTATATTTAAAACTTCAAATATTTTTATCTATTTAAATATTCATTTAATTATCCACTTAAAAAATATATAAAAAATTGATTATTAATTTAATTTATCTAAACAAAACTCATTTTATCTAATGAAATTTGTAAAGACCCAGAAATTCTATGTAATTTCATTTAATTATATAAGAATTTTAAGAGTTCATGAAAATTGACGGCACGTGATTCTGAGGCCCGATGTGCCTGGAATAAATCTCTGAACTTTTTTCTAATCATCTTTACTATTGTACCGAAGTTATACCTGGTGTGACATGAGTCTTTACCTTTGTGGTAATCTTATATGTGGATAATATTTTTGGTACTTATCTTCATGGTGATACCATTGTGGTAATCCTCTGTGTGGCGTACCTTTGTGGTACTTACCTTCATGGTGATACCTTTGTGGTATTCTTCAATGTGGTGTTACCTTTGTGGTACTTACCTTTGTGGTGTTACCTTCATGGTATTCCTTCCTTTGTGGAATTGTAGGGCTTTGGGCTTTTGATTTGGACCTTGTTTTTCCTCATGAATGAGATGGGTATACATAATAACTTATGTATATGTCTGGGAATATACCTAAGTAGGGTTTTCAGTTGTTTCCATGCTATGTGGTTTATAATTTGTTGATTTGGTGAGACATTTTAGGGTCTTAGGGTCCCTACTGAGTATCTTTATACTCACCCCTGCACGGGCTATGCCCGCACCTTGTTGTGTTTGGTGTAGACGACAGACAGCGCTGACTGAGGATGAGGGTACCAAGACTGGAGGTAGCTCAGAGGTGGACCTTAGACGAGTCATACCATAGAGATGACCATTCGAGAGTCGTACCTACCCTTTAGGTAGGTTCCTTGGTGGGTGTTCATCGAGGTTGTTTCAGTTTACTTGTACTTTCCAGTTTTCTTGTACATTCCAGTTGGGCTTGTATTCTGGACCCTTTTTACCTACTGTACACACTCTTTTTACTATACAGTTTACTTGTGTTCATCTCTTGTTGTGTGATTGGTTGTGTGTATTATAGGATATATAGGCAATGCCTTCTCAGTTTTAGGGAATACGCCTTTCAGTGCTAGTCGCCAGCCTCTGGCCTATGGAAGGCGAGCTTGGGGTATTCACAGCACGGGCCCAGTGGGACGGGTCATGACAAACTGGTATCAAAGAAGTCAGTTCTACCGGAGAACATTGGACTCTAATATTTTTAATAGCAATAGTTTTAATTGTAGTGAGTGTGGTTATCAGTTTAGGGAATCCAGTGTTGGTGTGGCGGCCGACGTATCCATACACCAGGACCCTGACTTTTGATTTCTGACTCAGTGCACTAAAACACTGATTGCGTTTGTGTTTTGAAAAAATTTTCTTTGTGATCTCTTTGAGTCATCTCACAAGGTATAACTTATTGATCACGGTGCACCTGTTTATTTTCAGGATTCCTCCATGGAGACAGCAAGCTAGGGTTTTGGGTATAATATGTGATGATATCTCACTGAGTGATGAGGCCTTGGTGTAGGGCCCTTTATCGGTAGGGGCACCAGCAGAGGCACCAGTGATACCATTACCCATTGGGCCACCGATGCCACCATGACCAATAGTAGAGAGTGCACGCTGCTTGATCACATTGCATGAGTTCCAGCACTATATTCCACCTAGGTTCAGGTGTGAGACGGACCCACGGGCGGTTGAGGATTGGCTAGAGGCTTCCGACTAGTAGGGACACATACTGATCTCATGGTGATCCCTGCAGCCAGTCTTCTACAGGCATCAGAAGTTAGATGGTGTAGATTGATGCTCAAGGTTCACGATGAGGTGACACTTCTCTGGGCAGACTTTGAGAGCCTATTTTGGGAAGAGTTTGTCCCAGAAACCCTTCGCGCAGTGCGCATATAAGAGCTTCTTCATCTGCAGAAAGGCAGCATGACTGTGGCTCAGTACTTAGAAAGGTTCACCGACATCTCATTCTACTCCACTGATATGGTTCGGGACCAATTATTCAATTACCATTCCATCAAGTAGGTACTCAGGTAGGAGATCAGGGCTTCGATGATTTCTCTCAGCATCCCGACGCAAGTGGGGGTGTTAGAGCGAGCCCTCTTAGTGGAGATTTTTTAATACCGAGCAGACACCAACAGCGAGACCCACCACCGAGCATCAAATATTAGATTCTTCTACAGCTAGCAGCAGATAGATATCACAGAGGTCCAAGAGGACCAGACCTACAAGTGGATGATCGCAGAATTTAGGGTCGGTTGTGCGGGGCACTAGAGACAGAGCCAATCATGCATGGAGCAGGCAGTGTTACACATGCAGGGGGAAGGGTCACATGGCTTGTGACTACCTGACCCGCCGTATGGATGATCAGTATATGGTCGAAGGACTGCCCAAGTAGAGACAGAGGTTTAATCGAGGAGGTCCATAGGGAGCAGGCCGATGTGGTAGAGGATCTGGTCGTACAGCTGGCGGTGGGTGACAATTCGAGGTGTTACCACCACCACCACCTAGTGGTCCACCCCAACCACAGAGAGCAAGTGGACAGGGGAAATATCAGATCTAGGTAGCTAAGTCATATGACCATGGATCTCTGTAGATGATACGATGTACGATTTGTGTCTACTCCACATTAGCTCTAGTGCTTATAGATACAGGTGTCAGTCATTCTTTTATTACCACTGCCCTTATTTGGATCTCAGAGATTCTGATGAAGTCATTGGCTCAATCCTTATAGATACAGACTTCTACAGGAGTGGATTCAATAATTACACACTGGTGTCAGTAGTGTCAGCAGACTCTAGGAGGCCAGAGCTTTAGCTGGGATCTCCAAGTAACGGCGTCGTGGCCTTATGACGTTATCTTGGGTATGGACTGGTTATTTACAATTCATGCTAATATTGACAATATTAGGTAAAAATTATGGTGTGGCTGAACTGATGGGACTATTCTTACCTTCACCAATGAGAATAAAGTCTTTTCAGCATAGGATGGACTTACCCGGAGGAGAGTGTAGCCGATCACTCATCTGTTGGCCAGCTTTACACTCGGAGCGGTTGATGTGAAGAGTCTGAGTTATCCTGTAGTGGTGGACCAATATGCAGATGTCTTTTTTGATAATTTTTTTATTCTACCTACTTGCAGAGAGGTGGAATTTACATTGAATTGTAACCTGGGATGGCATCGATATCTACACCAACGTATCGGAAGGCTCCTGTAGAGCTTTGTGAGATGCGGGTACAGTGGGAGGACTTATAGGGGAAGGGGTTCATCCAACACAATGTTTCTCCTTGGGAAACCCTAATTTTGTTCGACAAGAAGGAATATGGGAGCTTGAGACTCTGTGTTTACCATCGGCGCTTGAACCAGGTGACCACGAAGAACAAGTACCCACTCCCGATTATTGATGACCTCTTTGATCAACTGAAGGGAGAACGGTGGTTCTCGAAGATTGACCCCAGATCAAGCTATCAACAGCTCATAGTACAAGACAAGGATGTGCATAAGATGGATTTCAGATGTTGGTACAACCATTATTAATTTTTAGTCATGTCGTTTGGTGTGACCAATGCTCTAGCAGAGTTCATGGGACTCATGAACTGGATCTTCCAGCCATACCTTGATCTCTTTATAGTAGTCTTCATCAACGACATCCTGATCTACTTAGCTACTGAGGAGGAGCATGATTATCATTTGCAAATAGTTCTATACTCACTCCGAGAGCACCATCTTTATGGTAAGCTCTCAAAGTTCCAGTTATGGATCTGAGAGGTTCACTTTCGGGGACATGTCATCTCGGAGGTTGGAGTTGCAGTGGATCCAGCGAAGATTTAGGTGGTACTTTCTTGGGAGCCACCCAGGAGTGTGACAGAGGTATAGAGTTTCTTGGGTTTCGCCGGATACTACCGGAGGTTTGTACCATATTTCTCCATATTTTCAGCACCTTTATTAGTGTTAACAAAGAAGATACAACCCTTTGTGTGGCCAGAGATATGTTAGTGGATATTTCAAGAGCTGAGGTAGATACTGACAAGTTCCCCCATCTTGAGGCTTCTGGAGGATGGAGTTGGGTACGTAGTCTACTGTGACATATCAGGGACTAGACTCGGATGTGTCCTAATGTAGGAGTGATAAGTTATCGCTTATGGTTCTTGATTGCTGAGACAACATGAGAAGAACTATGCTACCCATGACCTGGAATTAGAAGCAGTGGCCTTCGCCTTGAAGATGTGGTGACATTACATGATGGGAGAACGTTTTATAGTCTACTATGATGACAAGATTCTCAGGTATATATTCTCTTAGAAGGACCTAAACCTGAGATAGCGACATTGGCTTGAGTTCTTCCAGGACGATGACATCGAGATAGTCTATACTCCTGAGAAGGGAAACATTGTAGTAGATACACTCAGTAGGAGATCTCGTATATAGCAGCTAGATGAGGCGATGGAACAGTTGGCCGATTTACAAATATCCTTTGTGGAACAAGATGAATCAGCTTTACTTGAGTCTCTTATTGTCACTCCCTCACTTTTTTAGCAAGTCAGGGAGGTGTGGCGTGGGAACACTGACTGTGAGGCTTGACATGTTTAGATATCAACAAGGCTGGCACCTGATGGATTTTCTGAAGGTGGGGAGCATGTCATCCTCTTCAGAAGATGTTCCATGGTACCATTGTCACTTCGGGAGGAAGTGTTGAGGGAGTTCCACACATCCCATCTAGTGGTACATCCAAAAGTGGTGAAGATGTACCAAGACCTACAACAACAACACTGGTGTCCGGGAATGAAGAAATCATTAGTAGAGTTTGTCTCTCGGTGCCTCACTTGTCAGCAAGTGAAGGTGGTTCATCAAATACTAGTAGGCTTTGTTCAGCCTTTAGAGGTCCCAAAGTGGAAGTGGGATGGAATATCCATGGACTTCATGACAGGACTTCCATGTACATCCAGGGGTTGTGATTATATCTAGGTGATCGTCGATCGACTCACCAAGTCGGCCCACTTCCTACTGATCAGAGAGTAGGGTTCAGTAGAGATCTTGGTATGCCTTTATGTGTATGATATCGTATGGCTACACAGATTACCCTTGAAGATTGTCTCTGACCGTGATGCATGTTTCACTTCTCGGCTATGGAGGGGGTTATTGGAGGCTCTTGGGAAACAACTTCATTTGAATACCTACTTCCATCCTCATATGGATGGCTAGACAGAGAAAACCATTCAGACCCTCGATGACATATTGCATGCTTGAATCCTTGACTTTGGTCACAGATGGGAGTATCACTTGCCCTTGGTGAAGTTTTCTTACCACAACATCTATCACTTCACTATTGAGATGACACCATTCAAGGCTCTGTATGGATGAACTTGCAGATCACCTTTGTGCTGGACTGACCTAGGGGATTCAGCACTCATGGGAACTGAGATGGTAAGGGGTACCATAGAGAAGGTGAAAATCATCCAAGAGCAGATGAAGACTACACAGAGCAGGCAAAAGTCTTATTACGATAGGATAGGGAGACCTATGGAGTTTAAGGATGGTGACCACATCTTCCTACAGGTCTCACCCCAATGAGGTTTACAGAGATTTGGCAGGGGTGGAAAGTTATCTCCGAGTTCCATCGGACCATTTCAGGTCCTCAGTAGAGTTGGCAAGGTGGCTTACCACTTAGAGCTTCTGCATCATTTTCACTAGATGCATGATGTTTTCCATATATCCCAACTAAAGAGATACGTGCACAAACCTTCACACATCAATGACTAGGGTGAGCTGGACATCGATGATGGGGTGACGTTTACGAAGGTTCTAGTGGAGATTGAGGATTGACAGGATAGAGTTCATCATGGGAAAAAAAATATCATTGGTGCGTGTACATTGGCAACACAGGAACCTCCAGGATAGCACATGGGAGCAGGAGGCTCAGATACATGCTTAGTACCCCCACTTGTTCCCTTATTTTGGGTTCTGGCATACGAGGATGCAATGCAATGAGGTGGGGAGAATGTAAATACATGGAAATTACATGTAAATGTTTTTAAATTATATGGGAATTTTATGAGTCTGTGAAAATTGACAGCATGGGATTCCGAGGCCCGGTGTTCCCGGAATGAATTTATGAAATTTTTTCAAAGTACGTTCAGTAAATGTGCGAGCATGTTTTTTTGTAACTTTTGAACTTGTGCTTAGAATTAAAATCTAAGGACACCGTTGAACTCGCAACACCCATATTCGCCTAAGGAGACCTTCACCTCGACCGCATTAGGTCGAGGGTAGAGGATAGTTTTTCTCTTTTTCATAGAAGAAGAAAAATAAAATAATTAACATTTTATTTTTCTTTTAAAACCTCTCTTTTGAAATTATGGAGGTGGGAACCACCTGATTTAGAAAACCCCCAATTTAAATTCTTGGTGGTGGGGACCAATTTAACCCCTCTTAATGGGGGAAAACCTCTCAACTCTCCAGTTAACAAATTGAGCCAACTACAATTAATTAAATGTGTCAACTTTAATTAATTGTCTGACTTATTTTTAATAAGTTGGCTCTTTTTTTCGTTGGGTTGGAGGATTTTGTTGGAAAAGGGGGATAGGGGAGAACTTTGGAGAAACTCATTCTCTCAAATAAAAAAAATTCTCCAATGAAGAACGAGGAACCGACCCCAAGCCAAGATCGGAAGCACCTTGCGGATGCAACTAACACCGAAATTCTTCAATAGCTTCGTCTTCTTCCACTCGACACCTCCAATGAACCACAAGGTAGGGTATGTTGTTTTTAATACCCCCTTACCCATTCTTGATGTTATTCATGATTCGAGAACAAATAAGTCACTTGTTACCGTTCTAATGTGGAGGGTTCGGGCCAAATGAACATGGAATGACCTCTCTCGAACCTTTCTAGATCGTGGTGATTTTAAATCAATGGTGACATCCCGAGGCGAGTGTGGAAGTATAAGGAATAAAGAACGGGCCACCGAGGCACGCCAGGTGACCTGAGGAACGTCGATGGCGACCTGTGACAGCGACCGGCACCGGTGGGACCCGAGTGTAGTGGACAGAACTCTGGTCGACCCCAAAGACAGCAGCGGCCCAACCGCGCCGCAAGAGAAGGGTCATAGCTCGTCGGCCGAGGTAGAGAGAGGGTGGTGGCCGGCGCACGGTCGGTCGTGTGATGGTGATGGTGGTGCACGTCCGCACCACCCGGCGTGCAGCTGCCGCGATGCAAGGCCGTGACGGTGGTGGAGGGGTGGTCGGATCGCTTCCGGTCACCAGTGATGGCGCAGCATGCGACCGCACCGCGCGGAGGGGGGTTGGTCATCCATCCCGCTACGATCCGAACGAACCGCCCAGTGGGTCGCCATCGCGGTCTGCCCATCATGGGCTGCACCGCGGGCTGTGCCAGCGGGCCGGCTCAAACCTAGGGCCAGACTCAGGATGGGCCGAGTCGACCCAAATCAGGTTGGGTCAGCCCAGGCTGGGTCGGGTCGGGTCAGTCTGACTGGGTTGGACTGGAACTGGACCATCTTGGACCCCTTCCGCTCATTCAGCCATATTCTTGATCTTCGGGCATCTGTTTGATGAACCTTCTACGGTACCGAAAACCTTGGATCAAGAAGGTCCTTTTGGTATACTACACTTGAGTTTTGGATAAAGTTGCAGTATGACTGGGTTGAATCGAGAAAGAATCTAACCGGACCCTTGGGACTAAAAGGCCAATAACTTACAGGGCATCCGATTGACGCACTGTCAATTGCATTGAGACCCCTATTACTTTGAGGTCTTTTGGGATACTTATTCGTGGGACTTCGTGGAAGTTGGAGTATCAACCACTGGCTTAAGGAGAAGATTCTCCCGGAATCAAGCGAGCTTTGTGCGAGAACTCTATAGCTGGTTGTAACATGAGAGAGGGGTCCTATGTGGGTCTGTGCTTTTGGATCCAATGTGGGTCTCTACTTTGGGATCCAATGTGGGTCTCTTCTTTGGGATCCTATGTGGGTCTATGTTCGAGAGTCCAACTTAGATCCACTCTTGGAAATCCACGTGGGAGTACTCTAGGATCCTACATGGTTCTGTTGTATTAGGATCCTACGTGGTTTTGATGATTTAGGATCCTACGTGGGTCTTCCTCTTAATAGAGTAATATGATTCAGTAGTTACATTTAATAATCTTTACAACCGTACCTAAGTTATACCTGGTGTGAGCTGAATCTTTACCTTTGTGGTAATCTTCTGTGCGGTGAATCTTTTTGGTACTTATCTTCATGGTGATATCTTTATGGTAATCCTCTGTGTGGCATACCTTTGTGGTACTTACCTTCATGGTGATACATTTTTGATATTATTCTGTGTGGAATTACCTTTGTGGTACTTACCTTTGTGGTGTTACCTTCGTGGTATTCCTTCCCTTGTGGAACAGTTGAGCTTTGGGATTTTGACTTGGACCTTGTGTTTCCTCATGAATGAGATGGGTATACTTGATAACTTAGGTATATGTATTGGCATATACCAAAGTGGGGTTTTTAGTTGTTTCCATGCTTTTTGGTTTATCCTTTGTAGATTTCTTGAGACATTTGAGGGTATCGGGGTCACTACTGAGTATCGTTATACTCACCCCTGCACGGGATATGCCTGCACCTAGTTGTTTTTTGGTGCAGACAAGAGATAGTGCTGACTGAGGAGGAGAGTACCAGGACTAGAGGTAGCTTGGAGGTGGACCTTAGACTAGTTGTACCGCAGAGATGACCATTCAAAGTTGTACCTACCCTTCAGGTAGGGTCCTTGGTGGCTGTTCATAGTGGATGTTTCGTTTTACTTGTACTTTTTAGTTTTCTGGTTCTTTCCAATTGGGCTTGTATTTTGGCCCCTTTTTACTAACTATACACACTCTTTTTACTATACAGTTTACTTGTGTTCGTATCTTGTTGTGTTCTTGGTTGTGTGTGTTACAGGATATAAAGGCAATGCCTTTCGGGTTTTAGGGAATACCCCTTTTGGTGCTAGTCGCCATCCCTTGGCCTATGGAAGGCAGGTTTGGGGTAGTCACAGCACGGGCCTCGGGGGATGGGTTGTGAAAAAATTAGCATGTAATTATTTGAATAATTCCTTAAATTTCTTAAAAAGACATAGATCGTGTGAAATTATATATTTTCAAAATAGAAAAGTTAGTCTCATGTAGAAATATTTATTTTCATTTAGCCTCACCTGATTTTTTAGGAAACCAAATTTCATATCACACTATACTCTATTTTAATTCAACATAGTGCTTTGGTATGTTCAATTTAATATCATGAAACATTTCTAAGATTCATATTAATCTAATATGAATTTGAAATATAACATTTATTCCTATGAAACACAAACCACTTCACAACCCAAATTTCTTAGATCTAATATTGTGTTATATGGCTTCTATATGACTTAATCTCATGCATCCTATGTATACATATTACACAAATTCATAATTTTTGGGTTAATGTCATGAAACCCTTGAAATTATAATTTTATCTCATTAAATGAATTTATATGCCTCTATAATGCTTGTTTCTTCCAACATGACTCCTTTTTATTGATCTAACCTTACATAGATTCTAAAAATCATGTCTAATCATACATATATATAATAAATCCTAATTCAATAGGACTTAGCAATAGACATTGCTTGTCAAAACTTATTAACGTTCAAATTATTCACTCCAAGATTCTCCAAAATTCTTTAAACCTTCTCTAAATCCATGTTAAACTAAAATAAAAAATTCTAACCTCATAATATCTACATAAAAATATCATCCTTCAAGAAATATATAATTATTTAAATCCTCCCAAGGCACTTCGATATTAATTTTCCACATTCAATTTATACCAATGTTAAGTATCATTTTCCAACAAATATAATCTTTATGTATCTTCATCACCAAGTATGATCCCTATGTGTAGAAAATAATAATAAATAGTATCTAAGTACCACAATGAATTCCCAAATCATATATTCATGAATCCTCATGTCAGTAAAAAATCCAACCATATTTGTTTGTCAACAAATCCAATATAAAACCTATTTTTTAAGTGGAGGTGGATTTATGATTGAGATATCAATAAATCCAATACAAAACCTCTTAGTTTCTACACATTACATTACTATCATTATTTACTAATATATCCTAAACTCTTTTAGGTTATTAAGTGGATTTTACATTGAATTAAACTAATATAATCCTTAATTTGTTATATATTTAACCTATCTGATTCCAAATTGAAAGGAACTCGAGGAACCCTGAGAGTGGGTTGAATCAGGTTGTGACCAATATAATTCTTTTATACTCTTTTAAACTGGTTATCTATGTAGATATTGTTCCCATGAAGGTAGGAAATATGTTCAATGGATATATTTTATTTACTTTCACTTTATCTCACCAAAATTTATGTGAATATGAAGGAATGTAATTCATTTAGAAATGCAATGATTTTTTTCATTCTTTACCTGTACTGGTCTAATCTAAGGAGCCTACTACCAGTTACATTTTGATGCACTATAATCCACTAGTCTCAGTTATATTTTGTGGGAAAAAATGGTTGTGGTCACTCCATGTATAGGCTCACTATCTCATAATATATTTTAGGGATAAGTTCACCCCTCTTCCAAATTGAACTTCCCTTCCTCCTCCTTCACACTATTCTTTGGGGAAGGATCACCCACAATTTATATACATTTAGGTCCTTTTATCATTAGTACTTTTATAGTTGAATGAATCCTAAATTAAGGATGGATATATTTTTGAACTCTTATTTTGTTTCTTTATAGGTAGTTTTTGAATGTATCTTCAAACAACACACTTATTTATCATTAAATAAAGATAATTCTGCACAGGTAAAGTCCTATAAATCCCCCTTAAACTGATATTTTCGGTATAAAGTTTCTCATTTCGGGGTTAGTAACTACAATTCTTCCACCTTGGTGTTACACAGCAACTCCCGTTATTCTTCTTCATGTGTGGATGTGGTTCATGACTTATTTTACAACTATAATAGTAGAATTACATTCATCCTTTGATATAAAAAATTTATCAAGGAATGGTAGGGTATAAGTTTCTCTCCCCTTTAATCTGTAGTTAATTCTGTATTTTGTTGATCCTATATTTATCTTCCTTCAATTTACTACTCCTATTATACTTTGATGTTCCTTATCACATGTGATATAGAAATCATTTTAAGTGTCAAAAATGACTCCTAAATTCTCTATGTATCTCAAATTAGTTTTCCTTGATCATATATCATGGGATATTTTCATATTTGAGATTAAGAGCCTACAAAAACATCACTGATTGAGCACCCATTTCAATACACCATAATTATTAGTTTATTTATTTTTCTTATTCTCTCTATAATATGTTTTCATAAGTAAAAATATGAAAATTCAAGAATATAGTTTTGAGAAAATCTTCATTTAAAAGCACCGTGATCTTCATGGTATATCCTATACCATGGAATATAACACTAAAACATTTTCCATTTTATGATCCAAGAATATTAATATTAGATATTCCCCATAAATATGTATGCATGCATCTATGATATTTAAGAATACTCCATAATGGCTCACGCATAAATCTTAGTTAACTAAACAAATCATGTCTGTGTTCTTCAAAATGATCATGAAAGTTATCCAATTTTTCATAGGGATATTATCAATGCACAACAACTAAGCTTATAGTATTTCTATAATTTATTTCCCATTTAAAATGGTCTCTAGTTTTTTGGATGCACAAAATTCCTAGAAAAATATCATTTTTCTTGGCACTATGAAATAGTCGTTCCTCCTGAATCCTTCATCGAATCACTATATGCAAGTCCACTATGGCCGATAAAACACATGTAAAAGGATTTTATTTTTAAATAGGGATTCTAGAAATCCAAAATGCATACCACCATTGTTTGGTACATTCTAGCTGCTTGTTTTGGATTTTTATTTAATGCATAACACTTACCACACCCAATGCCACACCTACATTTCCCCTCACAGTTTCATAAAGGGAATTCTCCAGTATAAAACATTGTGATCTATGGAGTGATCTACAATGCTTGAAACATTTTACAATATATAGTCTTTAAATTCTTCATTAAAATTCATTCGTCTTAGACAATGGTCTCTACAATTCCCTATTTTATACTTATAGGATTATATAGGAAATGTTTATCCTTAACGTGTACTCTTCTTCAGTGTGGTGTACTCATCCACCCCTAATCAATTTAGGGGACTTTTCTTTTACCCATATATATATCAATTATGTAATAATATCACTGATATTCATACATGTCTCAAATAACATTACTTAGACTTAATTCAATACAGTCACTCACCACATCATAATGATAAACCACTTTCCATTTTTCACTCACTATGGTGTGGTCCACCACTTACTTTATCTAAAATTACTCCAACACTTTTTTAATTTTCTCATGACCATATAGTCTTCTTATATAATTTCTTTACACTATCAAAAAATACAAATAAGATAAAAATTTATCTTTATTTATCAAAAATCCATCTAGAATCTCCATTCTCTAAACCTCCACAATTATTGTCAAAAATCCAATACAAATAATTCGAGTGTAACAATCTACCCCATTGGGTATTTTTAAAAATAATACATAAATATATGAAATATATTTGTTCCTTATTTTCAAATAAATACAAAGGGTCTCCTTCATCCAAATTTTGACATAGTTTTTTATCTCTCTCAATGTTTGAGTTCATGGGAAGAAATTACAACTCAAGTCAGGTGTCCACTCCCCTATTGTTTGGAGAATAAGAGAATGACTCCACAATAATATAGAATCCCCCTTTGGGGATAAATTATTTTCTCTCTTATATAGATAAAATTAGAGGGTTTCCTCATGGTATTTTATTCCCCCTTTGAGTATAAGTAAAAACTTCTTCTCTGTACTCCCTCTTTTTTGAAAAAACATTATTTCATGTCTCCGAGTACTTAGTGATTCACTTTTAAGATCTATTGTTTTATTTTTTCTAAGGATTCCAATTTTATTTCTGAATTATAGAAATCCATTTCATCTAATCTCCATGATATGTGCATTAACTCAAAGGAAAAGTGAGGGAGACTACTACTTAGTATAATAGATATCAAAAAAACCTCTAAGCCTATTGAGACTAGTCTAGGTATAAGAAAAAAAAAGTATATTTAAACCTCCATAATGTTTTTCATGTCACTCACTAAAACCGATTAATCCATATTAGCTTTGAACATTCCATTTCTTAATATAATGTGTGATCTCAATCATAGTCTCACACCAAACTATTTGAATAAAGAAATATAACATAAGAGTTTAAGTAATAAAACATGAATAATCAATGGTTACCACTTGTTCCAAATGAATTATTGATACCACATGCACCTCAAAGTATTAAATTCAATATCCATTCATTGTAAGGCTTATCGGTCTTTGAAAAATAATCACAAGATCCCCCTAAATTTTCATCTCTTAAGACCAATAATTGATTTATAATTTTAGAAAATTACTTTTTCAGAATATCATTTCCTGGATAGTAGATTTTAGTATCCTATATTAATAAAAATCTAATGAAAATTTTTAGTACATAAAAAAACAAAACATTTATCCATGTGTCATATTCTACCATAAATCTGTCTCTCTTTTCCAGTGTCCAGATACCATTGAGATAATAGCCTTATATTAATATTTGATTCATATATGCTTGGAAAATAAATTTTTCTTCTGATCTTTAACTTTTATTTTTTATTATACATCATTATATTAATATTTTATATTTATATTCTAAAATAAATATGGTTAAACATCAATTGATACATGAATTTTACTCAAGCATTCAAGTATATCATCTACTCTAAATACATGTTTTTTTTCGAGAATATATACACCATGGATTGTGTCTTAATCTTAATTATAAAACATATCTAATATAGTAAAAAAATTAATTTCATGGGAAGAGGGTTATATTTAAAACCTTTAAGTTGAGGATCGGGTCTAGCCAAGTTGGACTAATCATTTTTTTATAACTTTTATTTTACTATTTTTAGTTATGAAGAAATTAATTTCATTACAACATCATCTTTCTCATCTTATAGATCATCCTTAATGGTGATGTTCTTCAATGTCTTGCAAGAGTATTATCTTCATCTAATAAAACTAACAAATATTTCTTCTAAAATTATTTCATTATATATATCTTCTCTTCAATTTCAATTCTTATTTATTATGAGAAAAACCCCACTTATATATTCTTATTCTTCTGATTCCTTTCTACAACTTCCTTTATAATTGTTTCCCTTCCATCATAGGTCACTTCTACTAGAATTTTTTTCATACCTAATAGTGTATTTTAAGAGACTACTTCAGCATTATTCCTTCTTGATGACTATTAGGACTACTTTAGATTCTTTATTATGTGATGGTTATTCTTTATATTCAACTTTCTCACAGCTAGAGTAGCCTCATTTTTTCCACATTCTTGTTTCATTTGTTTCTAATAGAGTAACTAAAAGTAGTATATTTTTTTATTTCTTGATGTACCCTTTTTTGAGTGTGATAATATTTCTCAAAAATATCAAACATATTTTCTAGTATAACTAGATTCATTATAGGGTAAACTATTAACTTTTATGTCCCCAGAGTGGAGGTTTTTCCTATGTCCTTACTTTCATAATTCCAGTTGTAATGGTTTTCCATATAACCAAGTTAAGAACATATAAAGCATATCTAATAAAAATACACCTCTTTTTAACACCAATATATTTTTATTTTTTTACGGGAGGTTTTCCTACACCATTTGGCCTTTGTGATTCAAAACATGTACTTATATGTTCCCAAATAATCCATAATAGTGTCATTTTATAGATACTTTCTTTATTGGATCATTTAACCTATATTTTTATTAGAACTTATATTGGTTTTTAGATTCCATATTTTATTTATTTTCTATAGTACTTGCTGGTTCTACCCTAGAGGGAACATTTTCTGTTTGTTTTGCCTTTATTTAATTGAGTTATATCTCAAGTTACTCAATCTTCTCATCTTAATTTTTAATTTTTTTTCAAAAATATATATCATACATGATGTAGCATCTAGCCCATATCATCTTCATTACTTAAGTTGTGTTCTAAGTGGAATGATTCTTGCAGTAAATTCCTTATATGTGGAAATATTCTTTATGATCTCCTGGGAAATCACTTAAAGAATATAATATTATTCCTTTGTCTTAGATCCTATTTTCTTCATGTAAAACTTCAAGTCCACCACCTATATCTTTTTCATTTTATTTTCCATTGAAAAATCTTTAACAATTGCATAATATACCTCACAGATAACTCCAAATTTTTCTTACTCCCTTTGAGATGATTAGTTTACTTATTTTTATATGTATAAACAACATCCAAATCTACCACTTATTGATGTTTATATTTATTCACTAGAATCACCACTTATACTAATGTTTGAGGAAACACATGACTTAATAATCTCTTCCATACCAAGGTTAGAGGTAATATATAAATTAATTTAGAGGGTATTACTTTAGTTAGAGATCTCATCCTTAGCAGAGAATTCCACTTGTTCTAATTTTTTTCATTTATACATAAAATAATTTTCATCTAGATTATTTTATTTTACAAATAAATATTCTATATCAATTAAAATATCCTTAGAAAACATGAAATTATAAATATTCTTATAGATATCTTCTCTATGAAAAATATTTAACTCCTTGATAAACATATTAATCTCCGAGTTTCTTTGATCTTTTTTAAATATAACACTGTGTTCACTCAATAAAAAAATTACTTCTTGAATGAATTAATAAGGGACTTCTAAAACATATTTTATGTATTACCTGAGCTTATTTTTCTATCTGTGAAATTTTATATGACATGTTAGATCAATTTTTTACTACCTTTTTCTAATAAATCCAAAAACTATATCTTTGGTTGAACATGTGGTTAGAACTTCAGGCTTTGATACCAATATATTGGACCCCAATAAACCCAAAGAGGGGGTAAATCAGGGTATGACCAATTTAATTCTTTTATACTCTATTAAAATAGTTTATTTTTGTTTATTTTATTCCCACATGGGTAAAAACTATGTTCAAATGTTATTTTTCATTCCATTTCACTCCACCACACAAAAAAGTATATAAATATATAGGAATTTAATTCATGTAGGAATACAATGATTTTTACTTAGTTTAACCACCTTAGAGGTATCCAAATAGAAAATTATCATTGATGTGTTGATGCACCAAAATCTACTAGGATCACTACTTTTTAATTGATAAAAAATGTTTTTTTCACTCCACACCTAGTATCACTACCTCAAAAGATAGTTTAGGGACAATTTCACTCCTCTCCCAAGGTAAACTACCCTTCATCCTCATTTACATAATAATTTTGGGTGGGATCTCCCATACTTTAAATACATGTAGTTAATTTTATCAATATCACTTTTATGGATGAATGCATCTTCAAATATGGATGGATGCGCTATTAAAATATTATTTTGTTCCTTTACAGGTAGTCTATGAATTATTCCTTGGAAAAAATATTATTTATCTTCAAATGAAGATAATTACTCATAAGAAAATTCATAAGACTTCACATTTAACTTAAACTTGTGAAAATAAACATATCCATTCCAATTTGGTTACCATAATTCATTCACCTTTCTATTACACAACAACTACCCTCCTTTTCCTTCGGTTATGTTAGTGGTATGTCATGAACGAAGCTATAATTCCATTTAACCCGACATCTGACCTAGTTCTATATGTATCCCAAAGTCAATTTCTGATCCCCACGGGCTGGAAACTAGTGTCAGGCATCAAAATGATACAAGTGGGAATCACTTATCCCAAAATACCAGGACCAATAAAATAAACTAAAAACACAGATAAAAAAACAACTTATCATTGATTATAACACAAGATTATCCAAATACAAAATATAACTAAAAAACTGAAACTCAAAACATAAGAAACCAAACTGCTACCAACACAATCTCTATGTGACCATAGTGTCACCACTATCCACAAGACCGAATTGCACTAAGAGCTAGATCAAACTGGAAAACCTAAATGAGACACTAAACCTACAAAATAATTCTGGTCTATTGACATCAAATGCTACAAGAAAGGTGTGATCTAAAATAGGTTAGTAGGAAACCGCTACAGAATCCATGAAATTCCTTTCCTAAAAAAATTCCATAAAAACTAGTTTGAAATACATTTATATAAAATAAATATTAATCATTTTGAAAAACAAAATGTCATTTCATTTTTTAAAACATATCATATCGCATTTAAATTTTCAAAAGATGAGTTTACAACTTTAAAACCAAATCCCAAACAAAGGTTTATATGGATATGATGAAAATAAATTAGGAGTTTGAATAAAAAAATAAGTGCAGAAGAATACAAACAAGAAATTATATAAAGTAACCATGAAAGATCCTAAACATCCCTAGAGAGACCCCAGGATGTACTGAGTTCGGAATCACTTGTCATTGTAAATTGAATCTCCGAAGTCTATAACCAATTGGCCTCCCATAATTGACCAATACAATGGAAACTCACACCTGGCCTCTCAACAAATACAGGGGATACTAACCCATTAGTCAATGTTGATCAGCAACCATAACTTGATCCTTTAGAAGACACCTAGGAACCCATGGTAATAAAATAATTTGTAAGTGGGAGTCCCTCGCATGGATGACTCTCCATACCTGTTTTCACAACACTTGCATACCCAAATCACGGACACCACCCATATGATAAATGACAGAGTAAAATTCCTAATAGGTGTTCACATCAAATAATAATCCATTTAAAGTGCCAACCGGGCTGTAAAATCACATAATCTTATAAGAAATTTCTCAAAAACATTCGAAGGAGCCACCAGGCCTTTAAATAAACATAACTAGGCACATTTATAAAAAAATTCAAAATCCACTTTCAAAAAAATGTAAAATATCACTTCCATAAGTAGTATCCAAATGGCCCCTTACATCTTCAAATATAATCACTTTTACAAAAACCCATTACCAACTTTGGGTAAAGCATACAACCTTATAAAACATTCTCAATGGTCATTTATGCCAAACACTCAAACAAAATAAGTCTCAAACTCAAAATATTCATAGAATTGATGATTTAACTTAAAACCACTTTTTGACACTTTACCATTGGGAAAACATGGGGTTATTTTATGGAAAAGGGGGAGGAAGGAAAGATGAGGGACTTTTATGGTAAAAGTGTTTTACTGTTCTGTATTCATTTGAATGCACATCCATGTGTGCACCTTGTTCACCCATAGATGTGACAACATCCAATGGCACCCTCTATATTTCCATGAAAACACCCAAAATCATTTTTAGAAATATCAATTTTCTTTCTCAAACCAAACCCAACCATTTCACATAATTGCAAGAGAATAAATAGCCCTTTAAATAACCATTAAATTACTCCCAAAACATTCCACTACAACCATCGATCCATAAAACTACCAAATCACACACGCAAAGCTAATATCACCATCCAACTATTTATAAGTAAATATTTCTAAGTTCCAAAACCACCCAAATCGCACAATTATTTCTATAAAAACCCAATTTACATTTCCTCAAACACATTTGGTTTGTATACACATTATCATAAACAAAGAATCATTTCAAGATCCATTTATGACAATTTATATCAATAAGTAAATACCATAATAAACTAACTATGTGCATTATTAAGGTGTTAATAAAGATTAAAAATTAATTAAAGAAACCCAAGATCAATGGAATGTATCGGAGAGGGAAAGTATGAAACACCTACCTCGGGTGCCTTGAGAATGAAATGAAACCTTCATAGAAGAGTGATCTAAGTCCCATGGACCCTTTTCACACCCTAGATTTAAGGGAAAGACAACCCACACATAAACCCTATCAATTAGGGTTTGGAAAAGGGAGAAAAAACCAAAGAAAAATCATAGAATGAAGAGGGGAAGAGAGAAGGGAGAGAAAATATGCAATAATCCCTAAGAACTTACATTGGAATCGAAGGAAAGACATAATGGAGGAAGGATATCCAAGGGGGAACCCCTAGTGGGATCCCATCATGCGTCAAAAATGACCAAGGAGGAGGAATCCTGGTTTTGGGATAAAAATAAGGGTGAGAGGAAAGAGTTTTTAAAAATTTCAAGGACCTGGCACGACTATACAGTTTAGCCGCATGATTTACTAAACCGTGAACCAACTATGTGGTAGCCTTTTCCCATGGGAGGACTAACCACGTAACTAGGACGCACGGTTTTTATGACTATGAACAAACTATGTGATAGCTTCTATCCACTTCTTGGACTAGTCACAAGGGTACCTGGGTTGATCTGCACTATTTCCACTAACTGTGTGGTGCCCATGCACATGCTAAAATCAACCCAAACATCTAAAAATTTTCAAAAATTTCAATCGAGAATCAACACGAACCTCAAAAAAAAGATCCATGATCAAGAAAGGAAAAAAAATAAAAGAAGATATGAGGTCTTCGTGTTCCAATTATCCCCACCACAAACACATTCTTCTCCTAGAAATTCACCTAGGTAAATTTTAACGAAGGGTTGAGTCCATGCTTGCATAAAACTGAAATAGACCATAAACCTTGGGGTGACCTTTCCCTCCACAAGTCACACTCATCTGATCAAGATGTAACCACTTACACAAATAAAGGGGAGAACATGGGAGGGTTCTCTCCACCACAAGGACTTAACTAACAAGGATGCTTCAAAAACCAACAACACCACTAAGAATTTAATGAAAAACCTGCTAAGGGTGACCCAAAAAATCAGAACCTCGGAAAACTAACTCAACTTTTCCACACTATACAATATCCTTACTAGAACTAGGAAATAGGTAACTCCTAACCCAAAATCATCCAATTTCTCCACACCATGAATACTTAAAAATAAGGAACACTATTAGGTAACCCGACATACCAGGATTCTAGGATGAGGGAACTCTCTACATGAACCAACAAACCTAACACAATGGAGAATAACAACATCGTTTGAACTAAAACCTTCCCAAACTGATCAAATATTCCCAGCACAATGGGAGAGTAAACCCATGAAAAGAAACGCGAACTAAATAGAAAACAGGAAACATCGTCCATTAACTCTACAAAACACAAGAAATCCCAAATAGTCACCAATAAAATTGATACCAACACCACTAATCCAAGGGTAAAACACCCATTAAGGAAAATAAATGGTTCATAAATTCACATTATGATGAACACAACCATTTAGATCATAAAAGTACAGATTCATCACACTTCTATAGCAAGAGATTAAATTACAATAGCAAGAATAAAAAAAATTATGAAACATTGAATATATCCATCCCAACACAGAAAACAAAACCAATGTTATGTTTTACACATCCCTGGAACCTCTTGACTATGCGCAAGCTTCACTCTGAGACCTGAGGCTAGAGGTATGATGGCTGAAGCATCTTCTTCCTCATAGTCAAGTACTATTATCTCCTGATCAAAACTCCTTCTTCGAGCAATGCTTCCTACAAAACTTTTCTAGGCGACCAAAACGGCCACAACGGTGGCAAGTCTTCGGAGTTATGTGACAAGACGTATTTGAATGCTCGAACTAGACACATTTATGGCACACCAGAGAATATCCTGAATAACTAAAAATCAGTCTCAACGAAGGAGACTCTTTAAAGATAGGTTCCTCCATAAAAAACTCCTTTCTAGATGGAAAACCTTAACAAACAGAAAGAGACATTGGATATCTGACTACCTATACTTCAGAAATCAACTCAACAAAAAACGTTTCATCTACCCGCTTCTCAAAATGAATGTCCTTAGAAGAGAAGACCCACTCCATGATCTATAAATGATAACCCCCAAGGAAAAGGAAAGCCTTCAATAGATCCTGCAATTCCACCTCTAGATAAAAATAAATCAGATCCTTGAAGTGGTTAACATAGGACTTCACCGTCCGCTGGCCTTGTTGAATACACATAATCACTTCCATTTTCTTCATCTCCACCACCTCAGGTATGAACCATCGGGTTATGAAAAATATAAAAAATTCCCACACCATTCTAACTCGCATTGATGGTAGGGTAACAACTCCTATTAATACAAAGCTAAAACTTCAAAAAAAACCAATAACAAGATGATATCTAATGGATTCGGGAGTTCATAAAAACCTGAAGACACGCTCTACATCTTCAAGGAACTCAACTTCCTCTAATGGAACTCGATCTCCATGAGGAATAGGAAACACTCAAAAATAATAAAGAATAGAGAATTCATCACTATAAACGTTAGGGAACTTTTTGGGAGGAATATTTCGAACATCACAGAAATAAAAATCCAAAACCAACATCAAACCAAAACACAATCCATAAAACACCCCAATATAAAACAACAATCTTTAAAATTGAAAACATGCCAATCAAAATAAAAAATTACTACTTATTAAAAATCACATTTCCTTCTCTATTTCCAAAACCCCCTCTTTTCAAATCTACTTTTGAAACACAAAAGCCACTTTTCACAAAAAAATCACTCCTTAAATTAAAACCAATTCCTAAAATCTTTAAATTTCAAAAACTCAACCCTGGAATCTTATGAACCATCGCATGTGTGTCCATCCATTTCCAGAAATGTGTGCCAACACGCACTTTCCATGCATACCCACACACATGAAAACGACTATAAGGAACACCAAGGGTTTCACCCAAGCCATTTTCCTAGAAAATCCAAATATGAACCATATTTTCAAACCACATCGCTTTCAATTTTAAAACCCTCTCTACCAATTTAAAACCATTTTAAATAAAACAATTCTGTTTCAAAACCATTTTCATTTTCAAAACCCCACTCACGCCATCTAGAACCAAAACAGAACTCAACTTATACCAACCAACTGGAAGGAGAAACTATCGTATATGCCTAAAATGGCAACATGGTAGTGGTTCAAGCCCCTAGTAAGGCATAACATTAAGAGAACCTTAAGTCATGTAATTGAACTCTGAATGGGTGACTACTCCATGTGAGGTCACAACATGGAATCGTATCACCTCTATTGTCATCCCTCAATCCAAAACAAATTCAAAAGACTCCGACCCTAGACTACCCCTAGAAACTCGAGGTTCAGAATGAGAAAGGGTTCATGACTCCCTTTCCGCACCTACCTTCTAAGTCCCAACATCCCTAATCTTCATCTACCAAACACCCCAAATAACAAGAAGTATCAATTATACTATTTTTTCATGAACCAACCCTATATTTCATCCAACTCGAATTCTAACACGGCCTGATACATAGCCTTAAGGGGATTGTCGATCCCCACAGGAAGGTAACCAGTTTCGTGCATCAAAATGATACAATTGGGAATGATTTATCCAAAAATACAAGGATCAATAAAATGAAATAAACACATAGATAACCAACAACTGATCATAGATAACTCCAAGAGATGATTCAGATACAAAGTAAAACTAAAAAAAATGTAACTCAAACCAGATGAAATCAATCTTCTACCAACATGATTTCATGTGACCACAGTGCCAGCACCATCCATAGGGCCGTATTGTACCAAGATCTAGCTCCAACCAGAAAACCTAAATAAGATATTGAAACTACAAAATAGTTAGGGTATACCGACACTAAAATTTACAACTAGGGTGTGAGCTAAAATATATCAGTAGGAAACCACCATAGAATCCATACTATTCCTTTCCCAAAATCATTCCATCAACACTATTTTGAAATACATTTATATAAAATAGGTTTTTCTGATTTTGGTAAATAAAATCACCTTTGATTTTTTTTAAACACACACCACGTTTCTATCTTCAAAATATGAGTTTACCATTTTAAAACCAAATCCCAAATAAAGGGTTAAAGGGCTATACTGAAAATAAATTGGCAATGTTAATAGAAAACTGAGTGCAGAAGAATACAGACAAGAACTTATAGAAAGTAACCATGGGTGATCCTAAAAATCCCTATAGAGACCCAGGACCTACTCGATTCAGAACCACCTATGAGCATATGGTGAATCTCTTATGTCTATAACCAAATGGCCACCCTCATCTGAATAATCTAGTGGAAAATCCTACCGGGGCTCTCAACAAATCTAGGGGTACCAACCCATCTAATCAGGGTTGATCATAAACTATCACTCAATGCTTCAAAAGACGCTCAGGAACCCATGGTAATAGTATACTATGTAAGTGGGAGGCCCTCGCACGTGTGATTCCCCTTACCTGCTGCCACTGTACTTGCGTACCCCAAACACAGACACCGCCTATATGATAACCCATATATAGAAATACCCAATAGGTGTTTCCATCAAATAATAAGTCATTTAAAGTATAAATTGGGCTTTCACATCACATAAACTTATAAAACATTTCTCAAAAACATTCAATGAAACCAATCAGGCCTTCAAATTTATATAACCATACATATTTACCAATAACATTTCAAAATCCATTTTCAAAGCAATGTGAAATACCGCCTCGATAAATAGTTTGGAAATAAGCCTTTACATCATCATATCCAATAACTTTTACAAAACCCATTCCCAACTTTGGGTCAAGATCAAAACCTTATAAAACATTCCCAATTGGAATTTATGCTAAACACTCACCCAAAAAAAGTCTCAAACTCTAAACAGACATAGAATTGAGGATTTCACTTAAAAACACTTTTAGAAGTCACAATTTACTATTTGGAAATTATGGGATCATTTTAAGGAAAAAGGGGATGAAAGAAATATGGGGAACTTTTATGGTAAAAGTGTTTTAAATTGTCATATTTATTTAAATACACATCCATGTGTGCACCTTGTGCACCCATGGGTGTGCCATAAACCAATGTAACCCTTTATATTTCCAAGGAAATACGCAAAAAAAATTTAGAACCATCAATTTCCTTTTTAAAATCAATCCCAACCATTTCAAAAAATTGTAAGAGCATAAATAACCTTTTTTAGAAACTATTAAAATACTCCCAAAACATTCCACTACAACCATAAATCCATAAAACAACCAAATCACACACACAATGCCAAACTCGCCATCCAACCATTTATAAATAAATATTTATAAGGTAAAACACCACAAAAATCACCTAATTATTTCTTTAAAATCCCAATTTACATTTTATCAAACACATTTAGTGTGCAGACAAGAAGTCATAAAAAATATCAAGATCTATTTTAAAAAATATATATCAACCAATAAATACCATAATAAACTAAATATGTGAATTATAAAGGTGTGAATAAAGTTTAAAAAGTAATTGAAGAATCCCGAGAATCAATGGAATGCATCAGAGAGGAAAATCATGAATAACCCTACCTTAGTGGCATGCGAAAGCAATGAAACCATTAGAGAGGATAGATCTAAGTCCTATGGTCCCTTTGTACACCCTAGATTGAAGGGAAACACAACACGTAAATAAACACTAGACATTAGGGTTCAACTGAGGGAGAAAACCCCCAAAAAAACCAAATAATAAATAAGGGAAGAGAGAAGGGAGAGAAATGGGAATGAAATCCTAAAAACATACCTCAAAATTAAAGCGGAGACACCATGGAGGAAGGATATCCAAGGGTAAAGACCTAGGGGCTCCCTTCATCTTCCAAAACTAACCAAGGAGGGGGCATCCAAATTTTGGGATAAACATATGGTATAGAGAAAATATTTTTTAATATTTTTATTGACTGGTCACGGATTCACGGTTTGAAAGTATGGTTTACCAAACCATATGCCAATTGTGTGGTAGCCTTTTCCCATGAGAAGAACGACTGCAAGACCAAGAAGTATGGTTTGTGCGACCATGAACAAACCATATAGAATATTATTTCCACTTCCTAGATAGGTTGGATGGTACCTAAGTTGATTCTCATGGTTTTCACTAACTCTGTAGTGCCCGTGAACAGGCTAAAATAAAGCCAAAATTCCAAAAACAAATCATAAATTTCAACTGGGTTTCAACCCGAACTTCAACTAAAAGATCCATGATCAAGAAAAGAACAAAATAAAAGAGTATATGAGGTTGGGGTGTGAAAAGTGAATGTTTATGAGAGTCATTTTACAATGACCTCATAAAAATAATTTATGAACCTATGTTTTTTAAAGTAGTATTGGATATTAGGTTATCTTGGTAAAGGAGTGTGTAATTGGTGCATTATTAATATTGTTTTCTAGGTCTGGTGCATTGAAATAGTGATTAAAATGGGTCATTTTTAAATATAGTTTTGGAAATAGTGATAAAACATTATATATCCCCTTACTTACCCATTAAATCTTTATTCCATTTTTTCTCTCATGTTCTCTCTCTAATGAAGTGAAACCTCACTAATTACCCACTCATAGTTAATTCAACTCAAGCATAAGGAAGCATCCATCACTACACCCACTTCCTTTACCTAGAATAGTGATTAGACATATTCAATCACTCTCATATCATCCTATTATTTACAATTGAAACCAACTTATATAAACTAAGTGGAATATGTGTGATATTCAGTGAATGATGGAAAATAAATTTAAAATTCATAAAATGGAAGAAAATTTCTTATTATGTAAAACATTAAAATAAATCTAGATAAAGGAATTGAATATATTATCTATTAAAATAGTAAATTCATTAACAATTATAAGGGAATATCTTTTTATAATCTAGTAATATCTTTGTGATATATAATTTATAAATTATTGAAAAATAAAAAAGAAAATAAGAAATTGCAGCAGCTCATCTCAATTGAGTAGTTGTGATGTAACCCCATATTCAGTGAATATTTGTTCTTCTTATAGATATACTATGGGTCTCTCTGCATTTTCTTTTCTTTCCACATTAATTTTATGGAATCCTTTTTCCTAGAAAAATTTCCCAAATTTATTTCCAATTTCTTTCTTCTTTTATTTCCTTTATGTGTACAGATCTAGAGTTATGGTTGAGAATTTTAAATCTTTTAGATTCTTTTACATTATCACATGATATTTATTTCCTTATTTATTTTTATATTATCTACATATATCCCTTGAAATATTATTACTAGATTTGTTTGAATAGTAAAAATTGGGTTTTATATTTATTTTAATGCATAGTGTTTTTTAGGAATTTTGGATATTTATCCCCACTATCATAATTTTTTCTAGGTCCTAAATCAAACAAATAAATGAAATTATTGATCAATCATTTTAGATATGTTCCAATGTACTATAATGTTTGTTCATGCATTTGAGTAATCTCTTATGGCAATTGGATCAACTACATAAATAAATGTGACAGCTAATTGTCATGTTCACTTGTGGTTGATCTGAGTTCATTCTTATTGTCACTTTACAGGAACAATCACTTAATATCAATGTATACTATCTTGAACCTACAGTTGATTGTATACATGCCCACATGGTTGATCCATGCATGGGGCTCCAGAATATATTATTATGGTAGATTGAGTGCCACATGGTACATCAGAATGAATGTGTGGTATTTTATCACTTTACTGAATTCTGAGCTCGGTCAGTCAACTCTTCACATGTGGAAAGTAAACCATGTGGTTTCTTTAAAAAATTATAACATTTACACTTTAATTTTATTGATTTACAATGTCCTCTCCAAATTCATATAATTTATCATATTCCATGATAATTTAAAAGGCATGGTTAATTCATTACTCTTCCATTTTTTCAACTTTAACCTATAAATAGTGAGAATATAATAGTCTTCAATAATTAAAATTTTATTAAATAGCCTTTTAAATATAATAATCAATTATCCCAATAAAATTATGGCTTACCCATTAAATATATAAATTGAATATATCATTAAAACCCTTGTTTCAATATATTTAATAATAAAGTATAGATTTCACAAAATTATTAAAAATTAATTATTTACTCGGGTTTTATCTACATTAAGGGGATAATTTACATTGAAACTCAATACACAATTTGGTACAATATTTCTCTCATCGCTCCCCCACACTGAAACTATTGAACTCTAGAGTAATATAATTGATTCCATTTATTCAAAAATATTTTCTTGACTTGGACTCAAGTATTGAAACTACTAAGGAAAAAATCACCAATTCATTCATTGTTTTAGCTATCATACCTACTTTATGAATTAATCTTCATTCGTCACTTAAACTCAAGGAAAATTTTTAAGTCTAAGATTGATACAGATATATTTAAATGGAATTAAATTTTTAAAAAGTTGAAAATCCATATATCAATCTCTCTTAAATTATTTAAAATAGAGTTCCAGTTTCAAATTCCATGGTATAACACAAATAAGTTTTTTATAAGTAAATTTCCTCCTTCATTAGGTTTTAATATTCCTATCACTTGAAATAATTAATTTTTGAAAATTAGGCACCTTATTTAATTTCCATTTATTTTTAAATAACTTATTCGATTTCTAATGAGATTTAATTTACTCAAATACCTAGGGTCTAATTTATCATAGTTTCAATATGGGATCATAGTTTCCTATTTTACTCTAGTTTTAAAGGACTTATATAGATTTATTTTGAGATGTATCCCTAAGGTTTTATTTTTCAAAAAAATTCAACTTACCTCAAATTAAGTTCAAAAATATATTTTCCCATTTTAAAGTTATAATTCCACAAATATAACTTTACTCACACTTATTTTCCTAGTTTTAATGCCAAATATCCATAGAATTAGTAACCAAATTGACTTAGTAATCATTTAATTTCAATAATTTCAATATCTGTGGAATCCATCCAAATTATAATGGTATTTTTTTCTAGGAAAGGAAATATTTTAGGATCAAGTTTAAATTACCTAACAACATTAAAAAAATTAAAAAACAATCATTTATAAATTATGTATTGACTTTGTAAATTGGTTTTTCAAAATCACCCCCTTTTCTCTTTATTTTAATTTAAAAACACATTTAAATAGACCATGTAAAATATTAAATGAATTTAAGTCCTAAATCGCCTATTTCAACACCCACACTTATCTTATAAACAATTCAACTCAATTATAGAATATAATTCTTTATATAAAAAATAGATTTAAAAAATAAACAAGTATCTAGACTAGTCTAAATGAAAGAAAAAACATGGGGTCCCTTATTCAATAGCAGCAGTAAGGATTTTGGAATCCTCCATTATCTCTTTCCCAAATATCTCATGGAATTTTTTCTATCATTATCCATTCACTTTAAAAACTTCTTTAATTAAAATAATTTTATCTCAACTAAACCATATGGAAATGTAGTGGTTACTATGTATGGTCTAGTCCACTTGGAAAAAAGCTTACCATGAACAATATGCATCCTTGAAGATAAAATTAGCACATTTTATATAACTTACATGTCTATATATATATATATATATATATATATATATATATATATTAGTATATCATAGATAGATCTGTATTTTCATTGTTCAATAAGGTCTACTTATATACATCCCTCCTTATCCCCTGAAGTTCCATCATCTACAGCTTTCACTGTTATGTAAATTTTCCAAACTCTAGGTTAACTTTCTTGATGGTATAGTAGGTTCTTCACTATAGTTCAAATGGAAAATGAAAATATTTCCATAAAAAATCTATATAAGGAATACAATTGGGGTTTTTAGGTATTTATGTATTCTCATAATTCTTTCTCATGTTTCTTACTCCAGTACTTCCTAGTATGTTGCATTGATTTTTCTATTATCCACTTGATTTATTTGTTGGAGACCTCAGGCTTTCCATTTATCTATGGGTGGTATGTATATGGGGTCTTGTGGTGAAATTGTTACCTCTTTGTAATTTATTATATATCCTTATTGCATAAGTGTGTTCCTTAGTCACTGATTATATCTTAAGTCACTCTAAACCCACAAAAAATGTTTGACTTCCAAAAATAAATCACATCTTTATAATCATTAGTATTTTTGGATTTGAATCAATTAAAATAGAAACATAATCCACTACTACTTTTATATTAGAAATTATAAATTAGATAAGAAATGGACCCATTAAATCCAATCCTTGTACATAAAATACTTCACAAAAATTTAAGGTTTATTGGGTAATTTTATTTATTTTGTATACTCCGCCATTATGTTGTCAATTTGGAAACTATTTATAGAATTTATGTGAGTCCTTAAAATTGAGGTCAAGAATAAAATATCCTATAACATCATCCTAATAGTTCTTTGAGGTCCAAAATAGCCTCCAAATTCAGTTGTATAATAAAATATTAGCATAAACTTAACCTCTTACTCATGATTCATTACTTATTCAATAGAAATTCCCCAAAAATACAAACACTCCCATACCTAAAATTTGAGTAAAATTTAAATATAAAAGTTTTATTCTTTGTAAATACATAAGGTACCTTTGATGTTACTAGAAAATTGACTAAATTAGTATAACAAGTAACATGGTTGACTCTATATAGCTTCTCACCAAGGAAGGATTTATCTAGGTTTATTTAAATTGTTAGTTTTACCTCGGTAGAGTTGTATAATAAACTTATGTGGTCTAAAAACATAATTTTATATCCCTTCTTGTCATTGATATCCAAGTAAAATTCTTATAGTATCAACATCAACCTCAATAAATTTGATTTTTCTTCATCTTTCTTGATTAGATATCTCAGTGCTTCATGATCAGAAAAAATGTTTATTTTTCTTCCAAATTTATATAGATGAGATTTTTTTAAAGAAACATCAATTGAAAAAAACACTTTTCTATGACTATGTAATTTATTTGGGTTATTTACAACTTCTAGGAAGTGTATAATATCACTTTTGGGTTCCCATAAATATTTTGGGACAGAATTTCCCCTGCATCTTTGTTTGAGGCATCACATGGTATCTCAAAGCATATTATTATTCTTATGGACAGATTATAGGGGTTTCAGTTAAAGTCTATTTTAGGCTATCAAAAATAACTTTCATTAATCATCAAATACAAATTCATTTTCATTTTCTTGAAGTTTGGCTATGGGAAAACAAATTTTTATAAATATATTAATAAATCTTCTATAAAATCTAGTATGTCATAAAAAAATATCAATTGTTCCTTATAGTGGTTGGGTAAGGATTTTTGGAAATAATTTAAACTTTGGCCTTATCACTTAAATACCATATTTATAAATTATAGAGCCTAAAATATATTATCTATCTTCCATGGAATAATATTTTTCAATGTTTGAAAACCAATTTTTTCTCAATGATGTTATTTGAAACATTTTATATACATTATATAAAACAATAAAAATCGATAAATAGTAAAATCAACAAGGGACATACCCAAGAATCTCTAAATAAGATCTAAAAATATAGTTTACATGAAAAATTTAATGTTACCTGTGGAATTATAGAGCCTAAAGGGAATATTTAAGTAAGAATACATACCAAAGGAATAGTTGGATTTGTTCTTAAACTAGACTATGAGAGATATAGGGACCTAAAAATACCCAATAAATCCATCAAGGAAATCTTAGTGGCCCATTTAATACAATATTTATAAAATTTTGTGTACAAATTGAATATATTGGTGGTATTTTGTATCCATATGATTCTATTTTTGATAGATGATATTGACCTTCCAGTTATTATGAAACCTAATGGAATTTAACTTAATATCTTTATTTTGAAAAATAGTGATTCTGATCCTTTTAGAGGCTATCTCAAGGAATATCACCCATTGGGAGTCCAAAATATGATACATATATAATCCAACCTTTTATAATTATTTCATCTTATTTTTTTAACTTCCATGAGTGTTAGTAGATATTTCATTAGAGTTTATCACAGATTTAGATTTTGGTTTCTTGGAGTATCTAGTGAAAAAAATTATTGGAATAATTCTGGGAATATCTTCCAATGAGATTCCAGTTACTCTAGAATTTTTTATAATTTATTTAATTTTATTCTCTTTATTAGGTTTCAATTGGTTTGAGATTTTGATAGGAGTTTTATTATTTTCTTTAGGGAATTCATATTTCATGTTTGAAGGGTGAAATTTTAGTTCAAGGAAATGGGTATTATAATGATGATTTTAGATTACTGTTCTACATGGTTGAAATATAAACATGTTTGGTATAAGTATTAGTGAATTTATTTGAATAAATAATTAAAATATTCCTCAAAAAATTCATCAAACTATTTAGCACACAAAACAAATTTTCGGTTAAGTTCATTTTCAAAAACAAAATCATCAAAGAAATTAAGTGAATCTAAGAAATATTCTAGAAAAATTATTTCATCAAATATTTAAATTTAATACTTATAATAATAATTTAATTCTAAATGTTTCAATGTAAAAATATATTATTCAATATGGGTTATTTCATTGAGTCAATCAAACAAAATTTCAATTTATTTTCTTCAAAATTCATGGAAAGGGTTCCTTAATTAACATTTATTAGTGTTTTGTAAGTCTTAAAAAATTCCCTATATATAATTATAGATTAATGAGGTTTTTCTCTATATTATTATATTTTTATAATATATAATTTATTAGGTAACAATAATCCATTAACCCTTACTAGAATATCATATAGAAGTACAACTGGGTAATAAATGTTTTGATTGGCTGACTGTATAACCACTTGGGTGGGTTTAGGATCTCCTATATGCAGGAAATAATAAACTAAATAAGGAATGGAATTTATTGATACAAATAAATTATGAAATGAATTCAAAAAATTGAGTTATACTATAGTGAAAGGGCTAGTGAAGGTACCTGGATCATAGAATTTCTTATGTAATAATGGGGTAAAAAATATGAAATGTTTCTTCCTAAGCATACCACTTCATTTCCATAAAATTTCATCTTTATTGGGTACAATTCAATAAGAAATATAATATAACTTTGGATCATATGCATGGATTCCATTAAATATATATAGATATTCACTCTTTTGAATATCTATAAGATCACTTTTTACAATTCTTCTTCATCAGTTCTCTTTGGTGGTTTAATTCTTGTAGGGATGGGAGGTTGGGCCTAATGTAGGTATTATACTTTGGAATTTCTCTTTTCTTTCTTCATTAATTTCGTCCCTTTAGGTACTTCCTATTTAGGTTCCTTTTTTAGGACATATTCTATTTGTTCCCTAGAATTTGCACTTCAAGATTTGGCCTCCCTTGTTTATTCTTCACTATTGTTTAGCTCCTTTACTCAACTTAAAGAAATATAAATAACATTTCACTTGGGGTTAGAAATTTATGGAGTAAGGAGTTTACAAAATATTTCATTTAACATAATAATGATGGGAGAGATTATTTTTACAAATTGTCCCTTATTCTATTTTATATCTAAACCATGAGTGATGAGGGTAGATTTTTCAGTGGTGTAAGACTCCATGAGTTGTTTTAGAAAGTTCTTAATAGAGGGTTCTTTATCATTCCCTTATGGGTAACTTATAAAAGTTTGAGATGAAGTAGTCCTTTAAAAGGGTGGTGGAAAGTTGATTTTTGAATATACTAGTTTCCATATACAAAATGAGTGTTGTAATACACTATAAACCCTTGGTTACTTTCCGGTTTTTGTGGGTACTATCTCTAGTACATTGAAACATAGCTTTCTTTCACTCGCGGGCATTCATCGGTGTAGTAATCTAATGAACAAAAAGGTTGACAAACATTAGTGGGTGTAGAATTTTTACTTGAACCTTTTTTAGGGATAATTGTCTCAAAAAATAGGTTAGTTATTTAATTTATTTTCAATTAAGAGTGATTTGGAACTTTTAACTCATGTACTCCCCTTGAGGTTGTTATTTTACTAAATTTATATGAATTTTGGGAGATCCTATCAATAAATTACTTAAATTTGAAAAGGTGTTTTTTGGTAATTTATACTCTAGAGTAATCATCCAGTAGGTTCAATATGTTTTCCATTAACCCTTGATAAAAGAATACTTGGAAATATTTTTCTTTGAAAGGGTGATCTAGGTAGGATATAGTCAACTACTAGTATTTCTCCCAAAATTAATATTTAGTTTCTATAATTTATTATTTGATATTTTAAATATTTATTCTCATAAATGTATAATTTATGTTAGTGAAATTTTATAGAGGAAAATCAATTGAAATTCATCTTAATTGGTGACCACTTTAGGTTGTAGGTTATAGAGCCACTCCATGCCCAATAATTCAAGGGAAAATAGGAATACCTTCAAGCTAATCTGATATTATGAAACTATTTTAGGTTCGAATGTACATCATAAATCAACAAATTATCTTATTTTTAAATTGGGATCATATCCCACTAAGAAATTAAACTTTAGAAAAAGATAGATCATTGCAGTTCCATACTCAAAGTTCTGTGGGTTTTGGGGTCATTGAATCCAATTATTATTATTGAAATTAGGTGAATACAATTCTCTCAAAGTTATTTTCAGTTTAACTAGATTATATTATATATTTTCAATACCTATATTAAATATAGTAGAATATTTATAAGATGATCATTATGATTTCAAGGTAATAGTTACATACTCTATTTCCACTTATTTAGTGATTTTTAAGGTTCTTGGTCTCTCCATCATAGTTTATTCAACCACTAGATCAAAAATAGTGAAATTAGATGAACAAGACAAGTCCGTGTATTAAAAAAATTATTTGAAAAAATAGAAAATTATTTACATAGTCTCCCCTAAAAAATATTCCAAGATCATGAGAGTTCTATCACGGGGCGCTCGACAAACAAATTTATAAACCCATGTGTAACGCCCTGAGATTATAATGTAAGCACATTGTATTCAACAGCATGTATGACACACAACACCAAATGCGTAAAGGAAAATAATATATTGAGACTTTATAATATATTTTGAATTTTAAATAAATTAAATTTCTGATATATCTTTTAATTCATGAAATATTAATTTATCTTTCATTATACACAATAAAGTCTCTCTTCGATAGCTTATGTTACACACAAGATCGAGTTTCACAGAACAATAATGTATTAGTAAACAATATTATTTAATATAATAAGACTTAACATAGCTATTAAATTAGTGGTTATGAATTTTATTAACTAACTTATTAAAATCTATGGTTTAGAAAAATTAATCCATATGTTACAAATTATTTAGAATAAAAATATAAATAAATTGAATATAAATTAAATATTTTCATTTTTATGTTTACAAAAGTGTTTTATCATATTAAATTAAATTAATAATAATTATTGAAATATTTTAATTAAATATATATGGTATATATACAATATAATAATTTTGATATTCATCCTATAGGTTTTATAAGCATAATATAAGAATAAATTTTATCTTATTTTTAAAAATTGTATTTTTCTATAAAGGAATTTTTTTCTTCATTCAATGGAGAGCCTATTTTAAATAAAAAAAGTAGAACTTTGGTAAATTTAATATGTCAAAATAAAATTTATTTTATAAAACTTAACATAAAATTTATCTTAGGGTGAATTTTCAGTATTTTTCTATGATGTTCATTTTTTGATGAATAATATAAAATACTGAATTTTAATTCAAAAATGACTTTTCCTCTAATTTATTTATAGGAATAAATTTTATTTTATATTGGATGTATAGATTAATAAGATAAATTTTACATAAAATAATTAAAGTTAGGTAATTTTAAATAATTTCACATTTATATTTAGTATGAAAACAAAGAAAACTTTTGAAAATTTTACTTTAAAAACCTTCTTTGTCGTCTCATCTATGGGATTAAATTTTAAATAAATTTATGCCATGTCGATGATTGGGATTTGAAAATTTTGACTATATATTTGGAATCAATATAATTTATTATTTCAAATAAGGTCATATTTTATTTTGACTAAAAATATAAGTGAAAAGAATAAAAATAAATTACAATGATTAAGAGGAAAATTAGCTTAACAAGGGACTAAACAATAAACTTAAGGGCCAAAAAGACATATAAACTTTTAAAAATTCTATTTTATTGACATATTTATACTTTATAATACCTTTTATATAATTTTTTATATTATTTTATCAACTTTTATAATAAAAATGAGGGTGTAATTCCCTTTCCAAAAATATTACAAGAGTGTCACTCCTCTTCTACTATAAAAAGGAACTCACCCATCCCACTTCCTTAAACCTATAAATCCACTTTATATTGACCAATATATTCCCAAATAGATGATAAAAATTCATCCCCTCATTTAATAATTCTCACTTTATGTATAAATCCATCCAAGGAGTCCCTATGTTGCAAACTAAAAGAAGTTACATGAAAAAGAGGTAAAATCCATCCACAAGCTCTTTTGTTTTATTTTTCTTCTCCAACCATTAAAAGATTCTTATTAAAGGATAATATAATAACATAATAATACTAAATATATTAATATGTTGTAATTTTATGTGATATAACTACACTTACACAAACTTTCAAATAATGGGTAACAAACATACCATTCATGTGTATGGAAAATTACCGCCTCACGAAATGATGTCATTCGTTTTTCCTTTACCACCTCTAATAGTTGTGAATTATGATATTAACACTATTTATATATGATATATTTGAATCTTATAATGTCTTTATTATTATTTAATAATTTTAAAGCACATAACATTATGCTTTCCAATTTTTGTACATACAATAACATCGTTTGTGGATGTGTGGACTACCACCTCTTGAAAGCAATGTGATACATTCACGCTTTACATGGAATGTATTAAGGATGGTTTAAATAATCCTTTGTGAAAAATATTTTATAATTAATAAACTTTAATTATAGTATAAATATATATATATAATTTACATTTCATTATTTTAAATACAATAAAATAAATGGAAGTAGCGTTCATGCGTACATGCAGCCTACTGTCTCTATGAACGGTGCATTTCATTTATTATCTCAAAATATTATGGATTAATATTAATACATATATACTATTTATATATGATAATTAAATCACTGTTTAAATTCTATAGATTACTAAATCATGATTTATGTAATAAGAACAACAAGTAACAAGTCAAAACATGCATGAAAAACTTGGAAATTAACACCTGAAATAGTAAAAATAATGAAAGATTGTTAAAAAATGGGTAATAATATATTATAAAAAGTGAATATATGATATTACAGACCTAATATTAGTTATTAAAAAAATTTAAACCATTATATATTATTTAAATGGCCACACAACAAAAATAAAGGATAATGTAGAGGATTCATGTCTCACATTTTATTCTGTGAGGCATACAACATTTTCACCACTTACTAATTGTGTGTGGTGTACCGAAAAACTATTTTGATATACCATATAATGAATAATTTTATATTTAAGGTATTTAAATGTTTCATTTGATTATTGTTACTTTTGGGTATTCAAATTCATATGTTACCATAATAGTAAGGGAATTCGCCTCAATTTCCATTCTTTGAGGCATAATTTATTATTATGCATATAATTTCTTATATGGTGTACATACTACCACATTGAAATATAATATCATTATTCTCTAATTATTCTTGATATTTTTAGTTTTAATTTTAATAATTTCATATAATTTTATTTACCCTTGATGTTACCATTTGGTAAATAAATTTCATAACCTGATTACTTTTCATTGGGTTATATTACTTCCTCGTTGTTGTTAATATTATATGATTATGGGTATAATTACTTTGACTGTATATTGATTAATTTCTACTTATTTTTTTTTAAATTTTATACACTTAATTTATTCATTGATTGATTATCACATCAATGTTGTGGCCTTTTTCTAGGTTTTACTTCACAATCCCATTTTATTCAGGATTTTTTACACTTGAATTTCAATTCAATGAAATTAAATTACCATTTTTAAATAAAAAATTTAATTTTATTCTAATTTGGTTATTTTTTACCTTTATCAAGTATTAATACCATTTTCTATTCTTTGGTTTCGAAATTATATAGAAACTTTTCTAAGAAAACCTGACTTCATTTCTCTCTTTGGTCGGAGAACCAGTTTTCTTCTAAAAACAAGTTATCTAAAAAATTAAAAATCAAAATTGACCTTCACAAAATTATTTATTAAAGAAATTTTTACCCTTTTGACTTTTACAAATTTTTTCAAATGAATTTTCTTGTCAATATCTAAACGAGTCACTTTTCTAACCTTTTTACCCAGAGAAAATGATGTTATTTTTAACTTATATGAAATGTATGGATTTACCCTCCATCATTCCATCAAAGATTCCTTTGAATTTTTATAAGGTTATTTTTTAAAACAATTTTTTTAAAATTTATTTAAAATATATATATTTTCATAAAAAAGTATATTTTTCTCAAGAATGATTTGAAAGTTCTTTTATTTTATCATACAATGACCCTTATTCTTACTCTAATAGGTATATGTCATACTTATACCATCCTTATTATTCATTTATAAGTTTATTTATTTATTTAGCCAATGATAGTATTAACATTCAATTATTTTATTCTTTTGTTAGTCCCCTTGAAATATGCAATTACATATGATCATTGAATATTAAATTCCCCAAATATCCATATTATCTATCATAGATATGATTATTTCCTAAACCATATAACATTTTTGAATATGTCATATACTTTGATTATTATATGATTATCTAGATAAATATTGATAAATGTTTATATTTTACGCAATACATCTCTTTGGTAAAGTACATTGTTCATTAATTAAATCAATTATTCAATATATGAGGAATTCTTTGGATAATTATGGCACTAGTGGGGCTAGGTTATAGATAAACCCTTGATGCATCCATAGTCTCATGGGAAGATTCATTTGGCATGTCTTGGATGGGTTTTTACCCAATATGATAAACCGTCTTGTGAAATTTCATAATGATAAAGGTACCATGTACCTAGGAAACATGTCATCCAATAATTAAGAATTTCTCTCATTTATACTAAGTTGTTATTTATAAATTATATTTTTGAATTGACATATCTATAGATGAATTATATTCTCAGTTTATTATTTAAATGGCGTGTGTTTGTAGTTATATATTTTTATATATTATTTACTCACTTACTTCTTAGTTTATTGATTACAAGGAATGTGTGTTTTAATTAGTGTTTTCATTTATAATACAAGACTCATCTATGTGTCTGGTTTACCAAGACTCCTAAACACTTTTGTCATTCTGGGTTAGATTACTTGTAATAATCCCAATGTAATGGTATTAGAGAATGGATCTAGGCTGGTTTAGGTTGGGTTGCTACACCAAGTTTTATGATGTTGTAGTGAGACTCATGTTGTCTTTGGATAGGAGAGAGTCATGGGTGTTTTCTTCTTTTATTTTCTAAGTTTGTTTTGTGGAAAAAATGATTGTATTGGGAAATTTTTAAATCAGTTTTAGAAATAGTAGTCTAAACTTATATATCCTCTCACTTACCAATTGAATCATTATTCAATTATTTTACTCTCCTTCACTCTCTATAATCAAGTAAAACCTCACTAATTTCACTCTATAAGTTTTTTCAACTCAATAAAAAGGAAGAAACAATCATTGAATCCCCTACCTTCATCTAGCACAGTTATTGGAAATCTCCAATCACTCTCAAATGAACCCACTACTCACAATTTTAAGCATCAGGGAGAAGTTATGTGTCATTTTTTGTAAAATACAATGAAGGAGGGATGAAGAATTCAAAATATATAGAATAGAAGTAAATATCCTAAAGCCTAAAATATTCAAATAAATTTAGATACGGACCTAATATAATATCTATTAAAATATTTAATTCATTAAAAGTGTATGGGGAATCCTCTCAACCCATCCACTAATTTCTTAGTATTCCATCACTAGATAATTATAATAAAATATTAAATAAAATAAGAAATAGTAGTATCTTATCTTGATCGAGTATTCACAGTTTAAACCCCTCTTTATCGAACAATTTTTCATGTTATATAGATTCGTAGGGACTTAGTTTTAGTATCTCTTACTTCCACATGATTCACAAAAACTTATTCTTTTTCCCCAATAAATTACTCAAATTCAGTTCCAAATTCATTCTTCCAAGATTTTTTCAATCTGTACAACTTGGGGGTAGTGATTGGGTATCTCAAAAATTCCGAATTATTTGACATTCTCACACGATCTCAATTTACTTTTTTTATTTATATGTAAACCACATGTAAAACTTGAAATATTATTCCGCAATTTTTTGGAACTCTAGGAATTAGTTTTTATATTTATTTTAGGTTCTAATTTGTAGTTTTTAGGAATTATGGATTTTTGTCCTCATTGGAAAATAATTTGGATAAGTCCTTGATCGACCATAATAAGGGAAGCCAGGGTAAAATGGATTTCAAATTTGGTTGATCCATGGGCAAGGTTGAACAATATATTGATGGAACTATTTTGTTAAGTGGATTGATAACATGAAGGAAAGTCATATTCAAATTTCATCCTTACTTTTGGTCGATCTGAGTTCCTTCTAAAGGTCACATAAGAGGCATGGTCAATTAAGTTCAACAAGAGGAATCTTATAACTAAATTCAATTATCAAATTTAATTTATAGTTTCACTAGGCATGGTCAGCCTAAATTTATTATTATGTTATATTGAGAGATTTATGGTAGGTCAGATAGAACATGAAGTCACGTCATCTATTAGTCAATTTTTTCACCCAAACTTTCAATTTTTTACTTTCATTAGGTTCACCTTGTAGTTGATTCAAAACTTTGTGACATTTTCACTTACATTTGGTTGACTGAATGTGTGGTAACCCAAGTCGCTTATTCAATCATCTTCTACTATTAGTTGGGAGGCATGATCAATTCAGACCTTTTCCATTTTTTCATCTTCAAATTAAACATGGAGAGAATACAATTGTCTTCAATGAAGTATTTTTTGACTTATTTCATAAATTTAAATAAATAGTTAAAATTATATTAAATTGACATAGAACAAAAAAATCCAATTCTATCAATCAATATATGGATTTCCCATTAAATCCATAAATTGAATAAATCAATAAAACCCAAGTTTAAATAAATTTCTAAATGAAGTTAATATTTTATAAGATTATTTAAAATTAATGATTTTACTAGGTTCAATATATATTTGGAGGTTAATTTTCCTTGATAAATAGTTCAAAATTATGGAAAGGTTGTCTCTCATCACAAACCTTATTTTACTATTGTAATAGTAATCTTCTCTTTTACCTTTGATAGGTATATTATATCAAGGAATGGCAATGTATATTTTTCTCTCTATTTTCTTATATAAGTAATTTCATAATATTAATATCCAATATCTATCTTCCTTTAATTTTCTTGGCTTCTTATACTTTCATATCCCACATCAACTGTGATATAACTAGAATTTTAAGAGTCAAAAATAACTATTAAATTCTCAATATATCACAAATCGTTTTCCCATGATCACAACTACATGGGATTTTTTAATATTTAAAAATATAAGATCCTGTGAAAACTACATAGACTGAGCCTTTATTTCAAAACCCTGTAATTATCGATCAATTTATTTATAAAATATTTTCGTCATATGTTTTTATTTTTAAAAATACAAAAATATGATAATATAGAGATAATAAAATATCCATTTAAATACACCATTATATTCAAAGTATTTCTACAAACCAAGTCATATAACTCAAAAAAAGTGTCCTTTTTAAGATCTTTGAAAATCAAAGAAATATATTCCCCATATTTATTCATGCATGCAACCATGGTATTTTATAATACTATTAAATAACACATACACAAATCCAATTTTATTTTATAGATTATTTACACTTTGTGAAAAATGATCATGAATAATATCCCTTTTTAATAGGATCTTCTCAATGAACCTCATCCAAATACATGAGGTAATTGTATGTTTCTTATAAAGAACCATCCATAAAGCATTAAATTATCTTTAGTTTTATTTCAATAATTCAATTTATTAAATTATTTAAAACTTTTTTATGTTTATATTTTTAAATAATTAGGTCATAACAATTACAAAATAATACCATACATTTAAAGTTATACACTTCCACTCAGTGTCAATTTTTTCACAATACCATAATTATAAAATTAAGTATTCTTTATTTTTAGGAAAAATATTCATGATTTTTAACTTGAATTGATAATTGTTTCTATTCATCCATAAACCCTATGAAAAACATTCGAAAATATGGGATGATCACAAAAATATCATTAATGGATATACAAAGGAAGAATGAAACTATTTAGTCTATTTCAAAACCATGAGATTATTTAGGAGAGATTTCTTTTAACATAATAAACTTTGATCTCAAATAATCGTTTACTTACACATGAAATTATCTTCCATTCCCAATAATTTTCATAAAACACTTTAAAAGAAATAATAAAAGAAAAAAAATTAATAATTAGGGTTTTTTAGAAAACATGATAACTCGTGAAAAAAAATTTCAAAAAACTTACCTTTTACACTTAAAGGGAAAAATAATTCCTTTCAAAAAAAGATAATTATATTTCTTTATGAAATAAAAATATTTTCATTACATTATAGAAAATATAAAAGTTATATAGGTTCCATGTGTAATAATATTCATTGAACCCCTACAGTAACACATATAAATGGAATGACCACCCCACTTAATTCAAATATAATTCCTCAAAGAATATAATCATTATTCAATGAATTTTATAGCTATATGAGGCTCACCTATCATAATAAATAATTAAAAATTACTATTACATACATAAAACACATATAATCTCCCATTTATATCATAAAATATCATGAAATATTCAACGTAATACAAATGTAAAATCACTTTCGGGCTTCATGTAAAAATAAGGATAAAAATTATTTTTTAAAGAAAAATATTCAAAATAATTTCAAAAATAATGGAAAATGGGATACTATTTCTAAAAACCATTAAAAAACTAATGGTATGATTCATAAAGAATAATGGTAATGATACCAGAAAATTATTTTCATTTCATATACATTGAAAAATTTTACTTTAAAACTTTAGTAAAAATGTAAAAAAATAACAAGTTCAGAAAATGTTTAAAATTATTATTTTAAAACATTAATAAATTAAGTTAAAAATTATTTAAACTAAAATTCATCAAACATTTAAAAATATTGATAACATAATTTAAGAATTTTAAGTAACATGGATATATAATGAAAATATAAATAAATCTTTTAATCTTTAAAAATAAGGTTTTGAAGAAAAATCACTTACAACTTGATAACATTTGAACTAATCGATAATTAAAGGAAAAAATATTAATAGATTTATAAGAATACTAATTTTTATATAATAAATATAAAATACACCCATAATGTATTTTATACACCACAAAAAAGAAATCATGTGGTGAAAATAGTTCGAGTATCTAAGAAAGAGAAGTGAAGATAAAAATCCATTACCTGGAGTCTGACTTATCACATATGCAGTTACCTTATTAATAAAAAAATTATATTAGTTATTTACTTTATTAATAACCACTTTAAACTATATTATTATTTTTATTTCACTTATATCCATGTTATACAAAATTACTTAATCGATTACGTTCACGCCTAATATTTTGGGAACATTCAACTTATAAGTCGAAAATTGATTTGGTAGGTTGACTATGATCAAATGGATCATAATTATATCATTTCCAGAATATTAATAATTTTATAATTATAATTTTTATAAATTAATTATATTTTTATAACCTTTCTTGTAATTTTGTTAAGAAAAATTAATTACAATATTACATCCTGGAGAAAATAGTTTATATGTGTGCTTGAGTAATGTTTCCAATTTTCAAAGAACATGGGGGAAAAAAGGTAAGTATAATTTTATCATTTAAAATTATTATTATATCATAAATATAATATTATTTCTTTATATTCAATTATATATACCATCCATGTGAGTTGATTAAGAAAAACAAAATACATCAGTTCAAGACGTGGTAGTTTGCAAGTACCCTCAAGAGATATTTTTAATTTTCATTGGATGGTAAATAAAATGAAATATGTTTTTATCACTAAAGAAATAATTTTATATCATATATATCATATTATTTCATGTATATCCATCATTATTACTATCCATAAGAGTCATTGATAAAAATTAAATACATCATCTCGTGAGGCGGTTGACTGCATATCTGCCCAAGCGATGTTTTTTTCCACTAGATAGACTAGTATATGAAAAAATAGTTTTAAAAAGAAACATAATAACATTTAATTAAATGAGATATACTGATTTTATTATATGAAAATTTTTAAGATATTTTTCAAATAAGCAAAAGAATAAATAAAATGAAAACACTCAGTTAGGAACTATACCTCTTCTTAGGATAATCTCCTTAGGTTTAAACCTAAAGGCTTACTATAATGGTATTATGATAAAAAAAATACCTCTATGATGTGGGGATATATTATATGATTTATTTTTTTAAATTATTATCTAATATAATGGTATCTTTAATTGTGGATAAGATAGGAAATGGGGTGTCCTTTTAGAAGTGAGGGAGTGCACGCACTTTGAATTTCTTAAATGATTAAAATAAATTAATGTCTTTCTCAAGAAACATGAATAAAAATGAATTTTATGAGAATATTATACAGTATAGGGTCTAAATATAACAATAAAATTGGATTTAGACAAGTTTTTAAGTCATTTTAGCCCATTTCATTCTATCTTTAAACTTTTCAACATGTTTTAACTCTTACCATGTTAACTAGTTTTTTACTTAAGCTACAATTCAAAATGAAAAAATAATTAAATTTATCTCATAATCAAAATTTTAAATTATTATTACCAATATTTTTTCTATTTAATCAAATTCAATTCTTATAATTTGAAGAAATTAGATTAAAAATAAACCTTCAAAACATGACAAAAACTAATTTTCAAATAAAAACAATCTAAGTATAAATTTTTTTATACAAAACTAAAGTGTGATGTTGATCCCAATTAAATTTATTAGATTATAATTAATAAAAATAAATTAAAATTTAAAATTATTCAAAAAATATAATATTACTTTGTAAATACATAAAAATAAAATAATTTTTTCTTAAAAATCGATAATTTCTAAAATTCACCAAACCATTTTCCAAAAAAATATCAATAATTCACTCAAAGATAATTTTGAACTGATGATATAAAAAATTAAAATTATTTTTTAAAATTGAAATTCAAAAATTGATAAATAAAACTTTTAAATAAAATTATATAAAAAATGTAAATGAATTTACAATAAGTAAAACAATTCCATTTTTATTAAATAATTACTTAATATTATTATATTTAATATAGATCAATAAAATATAATTCATGAATATTAATAAGAAATTAAATTGATATATTATAAAAATTACATGGGTTGTTACATTTATTCCCATTTTGAACAATCCCTATATTCCCTAATACAAAACATGCATAAAAATTCTCTCTATCTTGGCACTATAAAAAAATAGGTCTTCTTATGTACTTCATCAACTTGAAATATGAAATTACACAAAATAAAATAAAAACTCCGTATAGGGATTAACATTTCACATAGAGATTATTGAAATCCACCTTGGGAGTCACTATGTTATGGTCCATTCTACCCGATCATTTTGGATTCGTCTTTAATGCACAACACTCACCACATCCAGCACTATGCCTGCATTAGCCCTTATCATTTCACATAAGGAATTATTTATCACAAAATGTCATGAGTTATGTTGTTTCATATATTTGTTATCCATTTTGACCATATCTAGTCTTCTAATTCTTCACCTACATTCCCTCATCCAAGACCACGGTCTCCACATCACCTTCTCTTCTACTACCTATTTTAAAAAATAAATCTTATCGCTCAAAATGATTTATTCTTCAGTGTGTTTTTCTCCTCTACACTTATGAAATTTAATATAATTTTCAATTACCCAAAAATTTATCTATAGGGTTTAAATGTCATTTATATTGGTGAAGTTCTCAAATACCCTTGTATAGGTAATATTGGTACAATAGAGTCACTCACCATGCAATGGTAAAAAACAACATTTATTTTTTCACTCACCACAGTGTGGTCCACCACTAACTTTCTAAAATATTCCTTAAACACTTCTCTATCCTTATAATTAATTTTATAATATCCTTATAAAATTACTTTACATTATCAAAAAAATATAAAAAAATATAAAAAATGAGATTCGTTTTCCAAAAAATTTCTAAGCATCGCCACTCTATAAACACTTCCAATTGTTGTCAAAAAATATAATGCACAATCTTTGGGTGTAACAATCACCTAATTTTTATTTTTTTGAAAATAATACCTTAATCTCTTCAATAATTCACCCCTTATTATCAATGAAATACAAAAGGACTATTCCATCTAAATTCTTACTTCTCCTTTTCTCCCCATAAATTTTTGAGTTTATAGGAAAAATTACAACTCTATCTCAGTACACACTACCCATTTTTCAAGATAATACAATAATGTATTAATATTAATTTAGAGTCCATTTTTATTTATAAGTTACTTCATATCATACATTGATAATATGATAGGTTTTCCTATTAGGATTATATTCACCATTTGAGGATAGATAAGAACTTATTATATACTCATCCTTTAGAAAAAAAATTATTAATGGGATCAAAGAAAATTTTTATTCAATTTTAGACTCTATTGGACATATACTAACACAAAAATATGGTTATATATCCTAATTACATAAATTATTTTAATAAAATATTCATGAATTTTTTATTAACTCAAAGAAAATTTTTGAGTGAGACTCATATTTAGCATTTAGGTTGTCATTAATCATCTAATCCTACTGATCCTAGGCTCAGTGTAGATATATTTGTCTAATTTAACATCAAAACATTTTCCATGTCACTATTTATAACTATTAAATCTATAAAATCTTTGAAATTTTAATTTCTCAATACAATATGTGGTCTTAATCACAGTCTCACACTACAATTTTAGTAATTTTACAATAGAGAATAAGAGTATAAGTCCTAGAACATGAATAATATTTGGTTTCCACTTCTTAAAAATAAAATAGTGATACCAATTGAACATAAAATATTTCATTGGGATCTCCATTCATAGATACGGATTAGTATCCTTTTAAATGTCATCATAAGATCCCCCAAAATATTCAACTCTTGACACTAATAATTACTTCTGAATTAAAGGATACCACTTATTGATAATATAGTTTCTTAGATATAATATTTTAGTATACTATATAAATAAATTATTGATACAAATTTTTAATGCATAAAACAAATAAAAATGAAATTTACTCATGTATTTACTTCCAAAAAAATCATTCCTCCATTGTTTGATATCCTAATACCATTTAGATATTGGCTAGATACTGATAGTTTCTTCAAATATGGATTTAACAACTCTTTTCATATTATATCAAGGTCATTCATTTTCTCAACTTCTTCATTCCAGAAGGAATATTTTAGATTCATCTTTAAAGATTAATATGGATAGAGTAAACCACTTCCTATATAAATTTTCCTTAAACATTCATATCTACCCACTACTAAAAGACATGTCTTTTTCATATACTATATATATTATGGATCATATATCCCCTCTTAATTACTCATTATATTCAAGATGGTTAGAAAAAATTAATTTAATATGGATAGGGTTACCTTAAACCTCATCAAGTAGAGGAGTGGGGTTAGTTAAGTTCGACCAACCCTTTTATTTCTCCATTTACTTTTCCTCCTTTCAGATGTGAGAAAATAAATTTTATTACTACATCAACTTCAACTTCCTCTGGATCATCCTCAATAGTGATCTTCTTTAATGTCTTACAATAAGATCCTTTTAATATGATACCACTAACACATATTTATTCCCAAAGTTTTTCTTTTGGGATCTCTTCTCTTGGATTTATCTTCTTCTCTATTATGAGAAAACTCTAACAAGTAAATTCTTCCCATTTTGATGCCTTTCCACAACTTATTAATTATTATTTTTATTGTATTAGAGGTAAAATCCACCATCCATATTTTAATTACTTATTGTTATTTTTTAGATACCAACTTTGTATGATGCTTCCTTGATGTCCATGAGGTAAACCTTTGATTATTTCTTCCTTGGTGTGTTCTTCTCCACTGAAACCTTTTTAATAGTTGGATAAGCCTCAATATTTTTCCTTAATAATTATATTCTTTATTTTTTAAGTAAATAAAATGTTATTATAATTTTTGTAGACTTTTATACACCCTTTTTTGAGATTTATAGTCTTTCTTAAAAATAGTGATCTTGTTTTCCAACACAACCATATTTTTTCAAGGATAAGTTATTTTATATTATATCATAAGAGTAGATATTTCCCTTAATAACTTAATATATTTATTTTAGATGTAATGAATTTCCAAATGATATAGGTTTAAACATATAAAATATATCTCATAAAAATAATATCACATATGAACACTACTTGGTTTAGATGTTGTTAAATTAGGTTTTCTTACACCATTGGTCATTTGGGATTCAAAAAATATACTCGTAGGGTGACCCAATATTCTATAATAGTATCATTTTATGTATATTTTATACTTAGGATCATTTAATATAGATTTTTCATGGAATTTATGTTTGTTTTTAGATTCCATATTTTATTTTTTTACCATAGTACTTGTTGGGTTTTCCCTAAAAAATATTCCCATTTAGATTTCCCAATAAAAAAGTAAATTCTATCTACTTTTCCCCAGTATTATAATATTTATTTTTATATTTTTCAGTTATCTATCTCATAATTGAAGCATCATTATCCAATATTCTCTTATATCTTCAGGTTTTGTTCTGTGTACTAGAATGATTTCCTTCAATTACTTCTCCATGACCATATTATTTGTAATCCCTTGGGAAACTTTTCAAGTGTATCACTTAATTCCTTTATATCTAATCCCATTTTATTCATGTAAAACATAAAATACACCTCCTATATCTTGTCTTTTTTTTAATTATAATCCTTTAAAAATTTCATTTTATACTCTATTCCTAACTCCCCATTGATAATCCTCCCTTTGAGATGATTTTAGAACCTCAATATGGTCTTAGAGTGAGATTATTCTAAGAGAGTTGGTGAATTAGGGTATGTATAGTACTTAACTAATTAATACATTTTCTATTTTTATGTTTCTATTTTCCTAATGGATCTTGAACTATAAACCTTAAGGATCACTTAATATGATCTTTTAGAAGATATACTTTAGGATGATTGTTATTTTTGGTGTGAATGAATAAATTAAATAGGGGCACAAGAGTTTACTTAGTTCACTATAACTATCTTAGATCCATGGAGCATGCATCCGTAATATTTTATTCACTAAATCACTATGAATATCATTCATTTTAATAGGGTTCACTCCCTCTTGAAATGGGTTCGGGCTAGGTCACTCCTTCCCATGATCACTTCCATATAAATTTTAGGGATATCTCACTACTTCCCAAGGATCACCCCCCAAAATGTTACTTCCAATGCTCACTTCTAGTGGAAAGGTCCTCCTTCACACATTTTATAGAGTTTTTTGCCCCTTATTTAGAATTACAAGTATAGAATGTATCCTTGAATATAGATATATTATATCTGGACGTCCACTTGGGATTATCCTTCATGAAATGTGAACAAATATTAAAAAAAACTTCTTCTTTTATAGAGTGAATCTATAATTCAACTTCCCTTTGTTGTTTTCATAATAATCTCTTCTTCTTATTTGGAAAATTTTTCAAAAGATACCAACTCCTTATTTCCATCCACTTACCTAGAAATTCTATATATTCTCCTCTAAAACTAAAATATGCCTCTATGTTCATTTTTTAACCCTTCTTATAGTCAATCCCCCTTCTTGAAATAGGGATTTCATGTGACCAATCAAGTGGAAGCCTATCAGTATCAGTATGTACTAATAAATTTTTGCATGAATTATCACAATATTCATACAAAAATTTCATAACTATAGGCCACCATAACTACTTGGTGGTAAAAATTATAGTTATTTTCAACATTAATTAAATACCAATTTAATTCACATGTGTATCTTTAAAAATCTTTCCCATCAGGCTGGAATCATGGTCAAAACCAAGTCATGTGATTATGGAAGAATTCAAGAATTTTCCAAGCATCACCATAATTAATTATACTAAAATATGCACGTCACGAATAAACATTAACTTCACCATGGTATGGTGAAAACACTTTGGTAGTTTTTCTAAAAAACACTGATCAATATGTCATGGTCACCAACTTTTGGTATTCTTGGCTTACAGCTCCACCTATCAACCACAACCACCATCAAACACCACCCCTCCCATAATAGGCTTCCCTGTTTTTTATAGAGATACTCATTATCCACCATGAATTTAAATATAGCATGGTGCATCCCATGTCGTCCATTTTAAATTACTGATATTAAATAAAACACTTCACTTTGACTATAACCACCACCATGGTTATTTTTTTCCTTCCCTGTTTTGTATAGGAACTACTCCATTACACCATGATCACCACTATAGTGTGGTGAATGATTTTTGGTTATTTTCACACAACACATCGTGCACTATTTTCATACTATACATGATCATCTTGTATAGGTTTTATAGAGCTCTACCATGGGGACTACTTTAGTATGTCCCTTTCCCATTTTCCCATTTTTGGGAACTTTCTACTCTACATTCCATAGGTTATGTCCATGGACACACCTATAAATATACCTTGAAACCAACACCATGTCCACCTCTATGGCTTGGTATTATTTGTTTGGTCATGTTGCACTCATTTTCAATTCTCTTCAGTTATTCACCTCCAAATTTCCTTTGTACTTTCTTACTTTTTTTTATATGGATGATTTATCCAACATAAAAAAACATCAAGATGCCTTGTCAAAAAATCTGATAAAAAAATCAATTCTAATGTCAAAAATCTTCTAATAATCAACTATTATTTTAAATAATCATATTATAAGTAAACAACACTTCTTACCATCAAATCCAACTAAATCCTTTGGGATTCCTAAAAATATCCCATGTTTTATTTTGTTAAAAATATAAAATACATATCCCCCTTATTAGAAAATAAATAAAAATGGATTCGATGACACCTTCAAATGTGTTGAATTTACTTTTCAGATCATACTCTCCCATTTTCAATGGGTTTTCCACCTTTATTTTTAAAATTTTCTCCCCCATTATTCGTGGGAATAAACTCTAGAAAATATCAAATTCCCCTTAGTTTTAAACTTCTAATAGGGCATCCTCATGGGATTCAACTCCCCCAATGAGGATAGTTTAGGATAATTCATATTATATATTCTCCCCCTATTTCAATATTCCTTCATCTATTAACTCATCCAATTATTAATTATCCAAATACTTTGAAACCAACTGAATAAAATTTTTGGTTAGAATTCCCAACTCCAAAAAACATTCATAATCAAATATCTATTTCATCTGAATTTTCTCTAGATATTCATTGAGTGAATTTACCAACTGGAATTTGAGATTCCAATAAATATTCTAAGACTAATGAGCATGAGATAATTATAGGAAACAATACTTTTAATAGAAAAAAAAGTTAAACTATGTAACTCATGAATACCAATGAAAAACCCATAACAAATTTTTATTTTTCCCTTCTTAACACCATTTGGGTTCTCCATCACTTAGACACCAAATAGTTAGTGGATAAACAATATAGTAATTTTTGTGAGGATAATACCACATAATAAATCAATTGGTACCTCTTGTTAAAAATTTAAAAAAATAATACCCCTTCTCTTCTATAATTTTCAATTATTTATAGCCTTTAAAATATTTTGATCTGTCTTAACAGAATTTAATGTTCATCATAAATCCCCCATAAGTCTTTTTCTCATCACACTAATTATTATATCTCAATATATAGGTACTACTTGTGGGAACAACTCAACTATCTCGTCAATTTGTGGAAATACTAAAAAAACATTTGATGATACTGAACACAAAACCACTTTGTTAGATAAAAAATATGTCATTTTTATTTTTATGGATATTAATATTTCTCATTTTATCTTCATAAAGTAGCCTAAATCCACTAAAATTATTGGATACATTATATTTTATTTTCATCCCAAACACATTTGATTTTATATAATGATCACTTCAAAGATAATATTACTCCCTTAATTTTTTTACCTCTTCAAAAATAGTTAGAAACAATAAAGATTATGGGGATAATTATAAATCAAGTATCCTCAAGTTTATGAATTGAGATATCCATATTAGACTAACCTATCACTTCCATCATTTCTTTTTTCCCTTTTTCAACCTTTGTTAAATGAATGACAATATAATTTCAACTTTATCCTCATAATCTATTTTAGTAGGCCTTATCTACCTCTTACTAAATTATATTCCTCATGTGATACAACTTAAACACTTCTCTCCATGGATTCAGGAATTGTTATACTTACTTTGTTTGGAATTTTTTAAAATTATGGAATTGTTCACACTAGAAAAATAAATTTCTTCATTAGCATCATAAGTGGTTATCACTTTATTAAATATTCATATTTTTCCTTTCAGTGTCTTGTGTAGAACCACTTTATAAAACTTATTCCATTATTTTCAATAGTATCATCTTGGAATTATTGTTCTTAATTTATGAATTCTTCTTTACTTCTACCACTTACATAGATAAAACTACCTCTTGATTTTGTTTCTGGATTTTCTTTTCTTCCAAGATATTTTTTGTGATTATCTATATCTCAGTACTTAATACACCCTTCATTGAGGCTCATATTCATTTTTTGAAACATTGAACCAGTTTTCTATCTTTATAGACCATTTTATTAGATATACCGTTTCTCCATATTTCAAAAGAGTAGAGTCTCACCTTATGTAATATTTACCCATCCATGAATTCCTCCAATTAATATACCTTCCTATATGACTGAGGTTAGAGAAAATGAAACATTTTCCATCAGAATTGTACCTTGTTTGGTCTCTCCTTGAATTATATATAGCAATATTTGGATTTATTATCACATATTTGGGTTTGTTTTATTCAAGACATCTACTCATTATGTTCCCAATTATTTCAAAATAGTATCATGTTCGTGACTATTTTATTTTTGGATTACTAATTTCATAAATAGAATAAAATCTTTCTTTCCTTATAGATTTTATATCTAGATTATCTATTTCTTTTTAGAATGAATTTAGAGGTATTCTAATTTTATAATTTTAGGTATTTATCCTCTCATCAAGTTCGGTAATGTTCTCATATTTCTTCTTCATTATTGCATCCATTTCTTCCAAACTTAGAGAATAATTTATTTTAGTTTTTATTTTTTCTTCAAATTTGGTTTTTAGTGGAATTAAACTTTCCTTTAGTTCCTTATTCATGTAAATTTTCATCAAAATTAGTTGGAAATGATCCTGAATCATACTTATTTTTTCCTTCATCATTGTTCCTTTTTTATTTTTACTAATATTCTGGAAAACTTATTATCTCTTTTTCCTCTGGTTATCCAAGTAAAAATTTTAAATCATTTCATAATAAACTTCATGCATGACTTTCCATTATACTACCTTATCTTATAGATTTGGTGTCTTATATTGATCATTGCATAAACATGTTATTGATTGGAAACAAGATATTGTTTACACTTTTTCATAATATCTTCTTTTCAAATATGAAATCGAGTTTGAAATCACATAAAATTTCCTTATACAAGTGTTAGAATTATATTTGAAATTATATTCAAATCTTGTCACTTTGGTAGAATAATTAATCATTATAGATAACCACCCCTTATTATTTTTCTTCTTATTTCCTATATATATAAATTACTCTTCCTCACCGTTTCAATGGATTTATTCCAATTTCATACTCATATCTTTAGAGAACTTTCCATGTCCAACCTCATAGTATATGTCATCTTAGAGTTCATACTATAACACATTTTTCAATGAGGTGTCAATATTTATATTTCTTTGATTTTTTTCAAATATAACTCTATTTATTCTTATGGGAAAAATTCTATAGTTGAAAACTTCTTGATGTACTTAAAAAGAATCTTTCATAAAGTTAATGAATTTATCTTTAAAATATTTAATATTCCTTTCAAAAAACATAAGTTCTTTCACTAAAGATTACAATTATAATAAAAAACTTTAGATCATTTTAGGCAAAATAAAAACTCCAAGAAAGATAAAATTATTCCATTGATAAAAATATTTTTCCCTCAATATGGTCTTAGAGTGAGATTTCAATGATAGGGAAAAAAAGGGTATGTAGAGTGCTTAACCAATTAAAAAACAAACTTCTTTAATGTCTCTATTGACCTAAAAAAATTCACCTCTCAACCTTGAGGGTAATTTTAATACTTTTTTCCAAGTATACTTTAGGTTTATTTATATGTTTTGGTTTTCATTTATAAAGTAAATAGCGACACAAGAATTTACCTAGTTCAGGATCACTAGGATACATCCAAGGATCATGCATCAATATTGTGTCGTGAATTGAATCAAAATGAATCTCACTTCCCTTCACATGGGTAATTACCCTTATAATTGGTTCAATATAGTTCACTCCTTTAATAGGTTCACTACCTTATAATTTTTAGGGAATTCTCGCTACTTTTAAATGGTCACGACATAGAACATTCCATCAAATGATCATTTTCAGTTGAAAGGATCACCTTCACATAGTTTATGAACTTATCGATCCAACCTTATGCATCAATTTCTTGGTATTTATACTCAAATGTATATAGATTCTCTATTAATATCAACCTGGGTTGTTCCATCATAACATGAGAACAACTCCCAATAGTAAAAATTCTTCTTCTATAGTGAATATATAATTCCTATTCTTTTTATTATTTTAAAAGTTATTTGTTCTTCTTCATTAGAAGAGTCAAATCCTTATTCTCTCTATCCCCTCACTATGAACTCTTATCTCTTATCCTCTAAAATTCATACATAAATCTGTGTAAAATTTATAGTACTAATTCCAGTTGATCTCCCATACAAAAATAGGGAGGCCATACTTCCAATCATTATAACACTTTTCAGAAGAATTATATACTAATTAAACTACCCATAGCTCCTCATGATCATTCTTCTTGAATTCAATAACTAAAGTAAACCATAAGTTCCATATGGTAAACATTTTCTCTATTTTTCTTCATAAATAAAATCTCCATTTAATTCACATATCTAGTGTAATGAACAAGTCCAGGTTAACCTGATACATCACCCGAATAGGTCCTCAACAAGGTAGAGAGAAATATGGAAACTAGAGTAAGTATCATGTATATCTATAATTAGGAAAAACAACAAATTACATATTATAAGAAATATTACACATATATGAGTGTTACAAAGACAATCCCAAAGGTCTAAACCAAAAATAAATATAAGAAAATTCATAAGCTAAAACCCCATGTGACCATTTGTCACCACCAAAACATATCACTAAGAAGGAGATAAAAACCAAGAGAAGACAAAAAACTATATGATGAAATTAACATTAACTAAGTTTTGAAAAACTACATCTACAGTCTCCCAAAGGAAGAAGTAGGGTGTGAGCACATAGCCTTGTATTATTTCACTAAAATATATATATAAATTCTAAAACCATGAATATGTTATCTCTAACTTTATAAAAATATAGTTTATAAAGAAATTATAAAAGGGAATATTTTTATAAAACATCCTTTGGTTTCATAAAATATATTAACATTCAAACAAAATAAGGTAGATGATAAGTGCATGATATAATCCAAGATAGTATAAAAAAACCAACCTTGTATACACTATAAGATAAACAATTGATCTGTCAAACATGAAATATACCATCATGTGTAAAAACAACCATAAATTACAAAGCTCAAGATTGGAATCTATACTATGGGAATACATACTGGGACATATAAAGAAAATAATAAGTCAGTAATCATGTGAATCCAACCAATATCGAGTCATATCATAGTCTGTCATTATCAAAAATCTGTAGTGGTGTTACAAAAAATAAAGTGACATGTCCATTTCCTAATATATCCAAGGTTCCCAATGTGCTATATTTTCTAAAACCAATTTGAAAACCATTATCACAATTTATAAAAAATCATAGTTTTTCATTACCCCTTCCATGATTAAAACCCCATTTTAGAATCAAAATGACCTTTGAGGAATTTCATCGAATCCCTAGTGTGCACAAATATGTTTTTAAATAAAACTCATTTAAAAATATAGATTTCATAAATCAATTTCACCTTGATATCAAATACATAATTTATATAAAATAAACTATTATAATTCATAAATGAATCAAGTATTTCGTGAGTTAGAACCTTTGTATAGAGACGCCAACCTTTATAATAGAAGAAAACTTGTTTCATTTAGAAACGGATATTGGGAACATGTAGATCAAGTACTCATGGGCCCAGATCCATAAGAAACAACATTTAAACTATTTAAAACCCCTTATATATGGCATCCAAAACCTAGTCAGGTTTCAACAAGATAAAAGGACGAGATATTGAGTAATTATTTGAGAAGAAGATAGAAAAGTGGATATAAAATAGAGAATACCTTAAATATATCCATATATAACAAAGTAATTCCATCAATAATCCAAAGGGATAATACTCTATAGCAATAGGGAAGGTTTAGTTTAATCTCAAATACGAATAGGGGTGATTAGACAGAAAAATGATCTAGGAAAAATGATAATTTCAAACTTTTTATAGGATTGTATAGGGGAACATAGTTATGTTACACTGTTAGATAAACCATGTGTTAATCGTTCATGGCCATTATCCCTTGAAAAAAAGGGTTCACATCTTCCTAGAGATGAGCCGCATATTTTGGTAAAACCATGCTCAAGCCATGTACCACCACAATAAAACCCCCCAGACACCTATATGATCTTCTTTATAAGCCACAAAATTTAACTAACCATGCTCAAAAAATGAAAAACTCAATTAGAACCCTGAAAATCCATACTACGTTGTTACTCCATGATTTGTACTAATTTTGCACCCTAATCATGTGTATTTTTTGTTTCCTCCAAAAATAAAATTTTTCAACCTTCAACTGTTGAAAACCTCTAGAACAGTTTCTAGGAAAAAATAAAGATTAAACTAAAGAATTCATGTGAAATAATGAGTGTCACAATTCTCCCCATCATGAAATCTTTCTATCCCCTAAAAGTGATCAAGATTCTAAACTCACAAAAAATTAAATTCCACTATAACATCATCAGGAATTCTCACTCCCATATATCATGGTTATATTATCCACACTACAATAGGACACAAACTGGGTGAATTTTTTTACCATGTATTACCTTATCTTAGCGATATATATTCTAAACTACTTTCCCAACCACAAGGGTGTTGGGATTAAGATCAATGTATTTCCATTCGATAACATGAGAAGGGTCCAATTGATAAATCCTTGGATAAGAAACATGAAAAACATTTCGAATCAGTGTTAATAGTGATGGAAAATTCAATTAATACACCCCCTATACAATTAATTTAGTGATCTCAAAGCGGATATAAAAACCTCATTTTCAACTTACCATTCTTACCAAACTAACAGTGTCCTTAGCAAGGTGAAACTCAAAGAAAGGATTGATCACCAACCTAAAACTCTAGAAGCTGATGATGGTGGTATACATAGGAATAATGATGACTCTGTGTCATGAAAAATATCTTCTTTATCAACTGAACCTTTTCTATTGTCACCATAACAAAGCTCAGTCCAATAATGGAACACTCTCCCAACACTGCCCAGCATAAGGGAGGATCTGCATAGATTCCCATAAAATGATTCAAATGATGACATATTAATCAAATCATAATAAATATTTTTATAGGAAAACTCAATCATATGAATATTTCTTTCCCATGAACCATTAAAATCAAGAACACGTACTTGGATCATATCCTCAAGAATATGGATAACTATCTCTATCTTACCATCCATCTGTGGATGATATTTCGTGTATAATTTCAACCAGAAAACTATCACCTATAGAAAGAAAATCCAAAAAATAGATTTGAACCATGGGTCCCTTTCATAAAAAAACAAAAAGGAAACTCTATGAAGTCTCACAACCTCTCAGAAATATAAGTGACTTAACTACTCAACCTTTATTGTCTCCTTGATAGGAATGAAATGAGATGGTTCAATAAGTTGATCAATGATCACACAAATCAAATCCTTCCCACTAGGATTCTATAGTAAACCAATTATTATGTACATAAAAATAACAACAAACTTACATACCAAAATGGGATAAGGTTTCAATAAATCAGTAGTTCTTTGGTTTTTTCCTTAATCCTTTGACAAGTAAGGCATTATGATGTGAAGTATTTGATTGATCAAATCATCCCCACCCACCAATACTAATGACTCATATTGTGATAAATCTTGGTATTCCCATGGTGTATAAACTAGAATAACCAATGTCCATTTCCCATAAATTTCTTACATAGAGATACAAGAACAACCAAAATACCCCAGAAACACAAATAACTAATGATAGAATAATAACAATCACCACATGTCTCCCCACTATTTTAAATTTCACAAAAACACAGGCAATAAGATTTGGTTACCTGATTATTCTGAATCTAATCATCAAATGACAATTCATTCTTTACTATAGAAAAGACACATTCCTACCAACATCTTCCACTCCCAATCACAAATCATCAAATAATTTTATCATAAATCATTACTATATTTATTCCTTTAAGGGTGTAGATGACAATTTTCATCTCAAACTGTTAGAAACCACATTCCCTTTTCCAAGAGTATAAGAAATATCAAAATAAAATGTCTAGAGATACTCAAATTAATGTCTCTTCCACTTTTTTATATCCATCTGAGTAAAAATATAATTCTGGATATTTTTATCATAATATACTATAAAATATTCACCAAAGAGATAGTGATGACACATTTTGAGTTCATATATAACCTATACCAACTCAATACCATCACTACCACAAAACTGGGTCTCTGCAACACCACCCCTTATCAACACTATTAAAAAAAGTGCTAATAAATCCCCCCTTTAAAAATTCCACTAAAACAAATTTGTTAAAGGGGACCCCTTTATTATCCCTTTTTTAGTAGCACTAACAAAGGGGGAATTATCAGGGATTTTTGTTTTTAGCGCTGATAAAGTGTATATTTCAAAAAAATATATTTCAAAAAAATAATATATTGATATATAAGTATATTTATATTGATATAAATATAATATATATATTTTAAATATTTTTTAGATTGATTTTATATGTGGTAGATTCAAAACGGACACCCGGAGCAGAAGTTATGGCAAAACAGACACCCAGAGTCGAATTTATGGTCGTTGGGAGAAAATATGGGCCTTTTTTGGACTTGAAGAATGTTAGAAGGGGTTATAGTGGTCATGAGAGTGTATATATTTTTTCAATATTCTATTTGATATGTGTTAGAGTGAAAACAAAACTGGAGAAAAATTTATGATTTTTTGAAATCGAGTAACCATCCTAGCGCCTAAAAACCTAAGAAACCCATAACTCACTAAAACAGCCATAACTTCTGATTTGGAAGTCTGTTTGAGCACCACAACAAGTCAAACCGAATATATTGAGATGAGAGAAGACCAAATATAATTAAAACTATTGGAAGATCAAATAAATATAAGATATATCAGTTATACCACTCTAAAAAAACTCCAACTTCAAACGGTCATAACTTTCACCTCGGGTGTCCGTTTGGGATCTACCACATATCAAATCAAAGTCAGTGAAGAGATATTCATAGATGGATGAATAAATAATTTTAAAATAATTTCCATAACCCTAAAATCTCAATAAAACCTCATAAGGCCTCCAAAACCTTGTTTCTATGTCTGGTGCCCTATCATGTTTTTCTTAAAACGGTAATAACTCCCGATCTATGTGTCTGTTTGGCCTCTGCCACCTGTTTTATCATAGTTTATTCCATGAGATTATGTTTGACCAGTTACAGATAAAAAATATACACCTAGAGGATAAGTTATACCTATTTCAGTGAATCTTCAATTTTTTAGGTTTTTCCAACCCCGGTTTCAAGCACTTTTGTCAGGTCTGCTATTTTTTCAAACATATGTAACTTATGATCTGCTTGTCTGTTCAGCCTCCACAAAAAAATCATATCAAAGATCATTTTATGATCTTCAACTTGACTATACATGGAGTTGTAATAGACTATCAGATCAGAAGTTATCATCTTTACCCTGAGTTTAGGGTTTATTTGACTTTCTGATAGTATTTACGGGTTTTGAGGGTTACTCCATTTTCTACCTATTTTTCAGGTTTTCAAGACTTTTTATCATTTTTCATAATGTAATATTATTTATAATCAAATATATAACAATATATACATATTTTTTTTATATTCACACATAGAAATTTAATTTTATAAAGAAATAATTAAACATATTTACATATAAAAAATATTTCTCAATATATAAGCCTTATCTAAATAAAAAACTAATATCCATTTTATTTAAAATAAAAATATATGAATATTTATATACCTATATAATTTATACGTGTATGTTTGTGTGTGTGTGTGTTGATAAACTGATACATATTATCTATATATTCTAAACTTATGTATATACATATTAATATATAGTAATTCTAAGTATATATAAATATGTACAGTTATACTTAAATATACACATATAATATATGTGTGTGTGTGTGTTGTATATATGTATTTATTTATTAATAAACACACACACAAAAACATATTTTATAAATGCATTTAAAACTGATATTATAAATATATATTAATAAACGAATAAATGTATTAATATATAAATATAACTATATATATTAATATGCAGATATATATATATTAATATAACTATATATTTTTTAATATAACTATATATATATTAATATAAATAAATATATGTTAATATAAATATATAATAATATATGAGAAAATATAACTAAATATATATATAAATGAATATATATATTAATAAATGAAGAGAAAAGAAATATGGTGAAGTGGTAAAGGCTTTGGTGCGTAGCCAACAGGTCCCATGTTTGAATACAAGGGAAGTCAGATCATATACGTGGGTGGAATAAGGCCTAACACTGTTAAAGGGTTACGTGGGATCACTGTTAAAGGCTAGGGGGTTCCTAGGGCATGCGGGCTAGGGTGGTGGGTTCAAGTGCTATTTAAGGGGGCTTCAAGCATTGTTAAAGCCCCTCCCTAATTTTCAGATTTATTTTTTAATTTTTTTTAACATTTATCAGTGCTTTTAAAAAAAGTATTGATAAAAGACCATTTATCAGCGCTTTTTTATCACTGATAAAAGACCCCTTTTATCAGTTCTTTTTTTAGCGCTGATAAAAGGGGCCTTTATCAGTGCTTTTCTAAGCGCTAATAAAAGGGAACCCTTTTATCTTTTCTGACATTCACAGTGATTTTTTAGCACTGATAAAGGCCTTTTTTAGCACTAATAAAAACCTATTTTATGGTAGTGCATAGGTAGGGTGGTTATTTTCCTAAGGGAATGGTTGGAGAGATCCATCGGTCCCTATCTACTTCCCCTACATCAAGACACACCCCATATCTATACCGGAAGTATTTTAGAAAACATCATAACAAAAACCCAATTTTATAAGAATCATAACTAGAGAATAATGAAACCATACCTCAAGTTCCTGAAAATATCCCTATAATTTTTTGTCCACTCAAAATTTAAACCCATTGAGGTCAAATCTATCATCAAAGAAGTAACATTGTAAATTTCTTTAATGAACTTCATGTAATAACCAGGAAAACCTAAAATTATCTGAATCTCAAATATATTCTTAGGATTCTCCCATGACATTACCACTTGAATATTTTTAGGATCCACTAATATTCTCCTCTAAGATATAACATGACCCAAAAACATCACTTCTTGGATCCAAAACTCAAACTTGGATGGATGGCCATACAAGAAATGTTCTCTCACATTTCAAAAGATGATATCTAAAAGATCCTAGTGCTCCTCCTCTGACAAATAGTATACCAAAATATCATCCAAAAATATGAATATGAAAGAGTCTAAGGATCGTTGAAATATTAGATTCATCAATTCCATAAGTATCATAAGATAGTAAGTGAGGCTGAATACCATAACCAAAAATTCAAAAATGAATTTACCATCTCCTAAACATTGTGTTAAGTATATCCTATTCTCATAATCTCAAATCATGGTTCCCCAACCATAGGTAAATATTTCAAAAACAAATGGGTCCCTCTATGTTGATCATAGATATAATCAATTTTGGGTAAGATATACTTGTTATAAAATGTCACTTGATTTAGTTTTTTGTAATAAATACAATGTTTTAGGATTTCATCTACCTTCTTAGCAAAGAGGACCAGTAAATCCCAATTTGATACTCTTAGAGGAATTAATACCTTAGTCTCAAGGTTTACAAGCAATATTTTAAGTTCTATTAACTTAATAGGTTCTATGAAATAATATTCAATATAAATTTCTATCATACTAGGGTGTAGGTAAATGGTAAACTCGACATCTCTCTATGGCAATAACCCGAAAAAAATCATTATGAAAGACATAAGGGTACTAACTCACCACTATAAGAAGTAAACTATTCAAGAGATAATCAATGAAATCAAGGAACATCACTAGTAACTGGAATTATAACACTTTGGAATATGGAAAAACATGCCCCACCCTCCAAGATTTAGAATCCCACTCGCCCTGAAATACATGAGTGACTCCAAAAGGAGTTAAAAACTGAACTCAATGATGATAAATATTGATATAAAACTTAAAACTAATCATCTAATCCATTCTGATACTCAATAAAAAGATATCAATGGTGAGGGCTAAGTAATCTCACACCATCTTAAATTCAGCCATCATCACCCAACATGTGGTACATTTGAAACCTTTTTCAGACCTCTTTCCCAAAGTCATCGAAAGATCCAACAAGAACACAATAAGTTATAAATGAAATCCTAATGCATCAAATAACTTTTTAAATATAAAATAATTTATAGAACCCATATCAAATAAATATATATCCATAGAGGATGAAATAAATAGTGTACCTCTAATAGTATCTAGCCTCGCCTTAAATTCCTATAGAGCATACTTTGTTGTCTAAATATGTTTGGTCTTAACACCTCTATGGGCCCTCTTCACCACTTGAACATCCCCCTTAGCGTAAGGATAAGACCCACCACCCTTGGAAGCATTATAATGAACATGATAACCCTTGGTGAGAGTGGATATGTCCTTACTTCCTTGGGATGTCCTTAAACAAAAAATACCTGAGGTGACCAAATTTCTCACAAGGATGATAAGTGACTGGTGATTCCATACAATTAGTTTTAGTATAACTAGGCCTTACACACTAGTAGAAAAAACCTAATTCTATACTATTAAATCCATCTAAACTTATCCCAATGAAAATTGAGAACCCTTAAGTTTTATTTTCTAGAAAAAAAACACACCCTATCTAATAACTTTAGCAACTGAATCTCCACCTAAAATCGTCTTCACATTTATTCAAGCCTCATCCATATAATCTTTTTCCATCACATAAAAAATATAAGCATGAATAATATGATCGTTATAAACCAAATATCATCACTCAAATCCATCTAAATCCTATGGGCTTAAAGATACTCATTAGAAGTAATCTCAGGAGTTAGGTGCACCAACTCAACGAAATGGGTGGAATAATTCAGAAATAAACTCCACTTTCTATAAGGTTAGAATGTCTTAGGTATTTTAAACTCATAGAATTTTAGGATAAAACTACTGGATTAATATTTTCTTCAAATATTTCCAGGTAAGATTCTCATGCAATTTATCTGTCACTATAGAGTCCCACCATCTTCTTCTCAGTCACTAAAGAATACAAGTAGAAAAACCCACCTTAGATTTCTCAAGATTTTTTTAAAAATTGAAGATACTATCAATCCTATAAATTTATTCCTTGGATTCCTAGGTTCCTTTTTCACCATGAAATATGGGTGTATTTTACTTAGTGAATTCTGATTCAAGATCAATTATTCATCTCTGGATTTTAATACTCACCTTCCCTAGAGTCTAAATATTTCATATTACAACATCAACTAAAGAAGTGTCAATTAGAGGATTAACCTATGGAACATGTCTAATAGCTTCCTCACTTGGATTCTGAAGATCTATTCTATGAGTAATTTTCTAATAAACATGGGTTAAAATCAAATCTATTTATGAGATAATTCCCATACAAAAAGACTAAATTCCATAATTAAGGACTAGATTTAAGTATCCATGTCAATATCATTAAAAAATAATAATTTAAAGAAATTATGGATCCTATGAATGAAAGAAAAAACTTTAAGAAATGATAGGTTCATTTAAATAATCTCTAAATCCATATCATTTAAACAACCTCAAACATGAAGTCTCAAACCTAGAAAAAAAACATTTACCACCCATGGTAACTCATGTTTAGACATGAAAGTGAGCAAGATAACTATACTCTCACACTTATACCCAAATTCCAATGGTCCAAACTTTTTTCTACCAAATATCCTAAACCAAACCCTAGTAGTATCAAAATGCTTCAAGCTGGGTAGTCCCTATGATAAAATGTTGTAATGAACCAGCCACTGTCAACATGGAAGGTCACCCGGGTAGGTCCTCTAAGGCAAGATAAGATGATCCATAAGTTGAAACTCCATGTGACCATCCACCAGCATCAAACCATACCACTAAGAAGGCAGTGAAAACAAAGAGAATATGGAGAAATACATGATGCATTTTCCTTTACCTAAGTCCTAAAAAACAAATCTAAAAATTCCCAAAGGAAAAAGTAGGGTGTGTGCTCTTATCCCTATAGGATTTCATTAAAGAAACTATATAAAGTCTAATACTATGAAAACTATAGTTCTTTATTTAAAACAAATATAGTTTAAAAAATATGTTTCATAAGAAAATCATTTTCTAAAACATCCATTGGTTTTATAAAATCCTTTCATATTCAAAAAAACAAGGAATATGAAAATTACATGAAAAAATTAATGGTAGTATAAAAAACAACCATAGGTTCACTATAAGATAAACAAGTGAGAAATTGAACATAAAATATACCATCATGAGTAAACCCAAACATAAATAACAAATAAAAATACTATAATCTAGCCCATGGGAATATGTAATCATACATATAAAGAAAACACTAATTTATTCATCACAAGAGGTCAACTGATATCGAGTCATATCATATTTTTTCAATGTCATTACCTCTAGTAGTGTTACACATATTAAAGTGACAAGTCCATTTCCCAGTGCACCCAAGGTCCCCAATGTTCTATATTATTCAAAAACAATTTAAAACCCATGATCCCAATTTATCAGACATTTTCATAGTGATTCATTTCTACTTATATGCATGAAAACCCATTTTAGAATCATAACCACCTTGAAGGAATTTCATCAAACATTAAGTGTTCACAAATATATATTAAAATAAAGCACATATAAAAACATAGATTTAATTAATTAATTCCACCATGATATTGAATCCATAATATTTATTAAAAAATATAATTAATTTACAAGATCATGAATTAATTAATGAGTTAGAAAAATTATATAGAGACACCTACGTCAATAATAGATGAAAACTAGTCACCTTCAAAAAAATAGATTTGGAATGATTATATTGGGTACTCATGAACCTAGATCCATATGAAAAAACATAAAACCATTATTAAACAACTTATTTTTGTAATCCACACAATATTCAAGATTAAAAAAGACAATAGGAGAATATATCTCGCAATTATCCAAGAATAAGAGAGAAAGCCCGATCAAAACCAAACACACCATGAAGAGATCTTCCCAAAACCAAAGAATTATTTCAATAATCCAAAGAGAGAAGCCTATAAAATTATAGTAAGGTTTACTTTGATCCTAAATAATATTAGTTTGTTATTAGATATAAAACAATCAAGGTAAAATTGGTTATCATTATAATTTTAGAGGTTTATATTAGGGTACACAATTTGGGTGCACAGTTATACAAAAAGTGAACCAACTATGGGTGGCCACTATCCCAAGAAAAATAAGGTTAATCTATTACTTGAGATAATCCAAAAAGTTTAGTAATATTGTGTTGAAACCATTTTACACACTTGTACAACATCCCAATCACCCAAATGGTCTCCTTACAGAGCCATGTGGTTTGAAAAATCCTGCTCAAACCACGAAAATTTTCACTCAAAATTAACTAATCCATACTACGCGATTAGTACTAACTATTCTCCTTAATAGTGAACCTATTCAGTTTCCTATAAAAACCAAATTTTTAATATATTAATTTATAAAACCTATATAATGACCCCCAGGAAAAACCAAACTCAAACAAAAGCATACTTATGACCCCAAGGGTGTCACATGTAGCATTGAAAACTCCTTCACGTCATCATGGAACCGTTGTGTAAAACTAAAACGCGTTATTATAGAATTATTCATGAACTAAAAAATAATATCCATAATGAATTACCCCAAAATATATATATCACCCATCAACACTCTATTCACCATAGTGTGGTGAGAAACCTTTGGTAGATTCATCCTCAAAACACTAAGCATTATAGCGTGGCCACTTGTTGTTTGTTGATTTATCTGACAGCTACACATGTCTACCACAGACACTATCAAATAGCAATACACTTATAATGGGATTACTTGTATTTAATAAAGATCATATTGGTCCACCAAACCTTTCTATACAGCACGGTCTATCTCATGTTGACCATTTTGAACTGTAGATCTTCAATGCCTTGCTTCACTTTGATACGACCAGCACCAGGGTTGTTTTTTGCATTCCTTATTTTGTTCAGGCACTCCTTCATTTCACCATGATAATAATTGTATCCAGATATAAGATATATGGTTATTTATTATTGAATACACCTACATTTTGGACATACTATCCTTTACCATTTTGTACAGGTTCTCTAGAAGTCCATCGTGGGGACCACTATGGCATGGTCATTTCCTAGTTTTCAATTTTAGACACATTCAACTCAAAAATACATATTCTAGGGTAATGGAAACACATATTAATATCCTTATCAGCCTGAAACAGAACCACCACTACAACATAGTATTATTTGGTTAGTCATGTTTCAGTCTTGTGCAATTCTATTTCATTATTCACCTTAAGATTTCCATCATACATCCTTCATTCCTTTATGTGGATAATGTATCTAACACAATAACCTTCTAGATGCCTTTTAAATAATCCAAATAAACAATTAAACAATTTCATTGTCAACAATACTCTGAGAATCTAATCTTCTTATCAATAATCCTCTTGTCAAAAAATCCAACACTTCTTGTCACAAAAACCAACTCAATTATTTGGGATTACTAAAAGATGAGTTTTTACTCCATTGTAGTTGTATGAAAAATATATGGGTCTAACACTTCTTGATTTTTTTATTTATTCATTATAATCACCACATATATACATTATTTAGGAGAAATTTGACTTTAATATATCTTACATACTAGTTTTTGAATCATATATTATAATAGATTAAAAGTTTATTACCTTTGTTAGAGAGATCACCCTCTAGGGAGACTTCTAATGTTTCTTTTTAACCTTTAGATATCAAAAAATTTTCATTTGTCTTATATTATTTTCTAAATGAATCTTTTATAGTTGTCCATGTATATTTAGATAACTTTCAATGATAAATATTCTTATCAGGATATTCTCTATGGGAAATATATAATGCATTATTGATAAAGGAATCAATCTCCAAGTTTCTTCGATCTATTTTAAACAAAAAACCATATTTAATCAATAGAAAAATTATTTGTTGTACAAATTCTAAAGGGACTTCCAAAACTTATTTAATGTATTCCATAAACTTGTTTTTCCATCATTGAAATTTTATACCATTGTAAAATACTAGCTCTATTGTTTCGTTAATATGTAAAAGAACTCCAAAAACTACTTATTAAGTTGAACACACTATCAAAACGTTAATTTTTATACCAATTTATAAGAGCGTAGGTAACCTTATGAGGATATGTTAAATTAGTGTGTAAACAATTCAATTATCTTATTCTCACTTAAACTAGTTTATATTAGTTTATATTATTACCAAAGGTATTAGAACTATGTTTAACTTATCTATGGCCTTCATTTTCACTCCAGCAAACCAAACTATATGTGAATATATAGAAATATAAATCATTTATAAATATAATGATTTTTACTTAGTTTATTTGCACTTGTATAATCCATAAAACATGATTTCAACAATTTTTTGATGCACCAAAATCTACTAGTAACACATCTATTCCATGGATATGAAATTTTATATTCTCTCTAAGCCTATGATCACTACCTTAAAATAGTATATGGGGAGTCTCACTCAACTCCTAAGGTGGAACTTCCCTTTACCCTTCTCCATTCACTGTTAGGGGGTACAATCACCCAATGATTTAAAGATACTTAGGTCCCTTTATAATTATCACTTATATGGCTGAATGAATCCTTTAATCTTGAAGAATTCGTTTTTGAACTCTTATATTGTTTTATTAAAGGTTGTGTGTGAACACCTCCTTGAATAGTGATATTATTTATCTTCAAATGATGATAATTCCAGGCATTGAAATTCTTAGGACTTCTTTAAATTCCATTCATGATAGTGAACTTCTCATTTCTATTTTTAGTAACTAGAATTCCTTCACCTTTCTGATACATAGAAACTTTTCTTCTTCTACTTTTGGAGTGTAAATGGTGCATGCATTATTTTATTATTATATAAGTAAACATACCTTTTATTATTGATATAAATATTATGTTAAGGAATGGAAAGGTATATATTTTTATATGTTTTCTTCTATGTGTATTTTCATATGATGTAGATCCCTTATTTGTCTTACTTCAATTTCTTGGTCTTATTATACTCTCATTTTCCTCATCACATGCGATATTGCAGTAATTTTGAGTGTCAAAAGTAACACATAAATTATCTATATATCTCGAATCAGTTTTCTCGGTCATAACATCCTGGTTTGTTTTAATATTTTTGGATATAATATCTTATGAAAACTAAACATATTGAGCCACCATTTTCATTCCCTATATTTATCAACCCATTTATTTTGGTATTCTCTACATCATATCTTATCATATTTAAAAATAGTAAAACCAGATAATATAGTTCTAAGAAAATATCCATTTTAATGAACCATGATCTTTATGGTATTTCCATAATCCATTTCTGGTAACTCCAAAATAGTTTCCATTTTAAGCTCAATGAAAATCATGGATAGATATTTACTATAATATTCATGAATACATCTATGATATTTCAAAATAATCATAAATGATTCACACATAACTCTAAGTTAATTGAATATATCATGTCCACACCCTTTAAAATTCCTATAGAGGATATCTTATTTTTTTAAGGATACTCTAAATACACCATGCCAAACTCCACGATGTGCATATATTTTTCTACCCATTTTGCACAATATCTATATTTCCTAATGTAAAACATACCCAACAAATATTCATCTACCTCATTTTTATGGGGTAGCAGGTCTTCTTATATCCTTTACCAACTAACCATATGTGAGTCCACTATGTCCACTAAAATATCCATATAGTTATTCTTATTTTAGATAGGTATTATAGTAATCCACCATTGGGACCACCAAAGTGTGGTCTATTCCATATATACATTTTTGGCTTCAACTTCCCTGCTTAACAATCACCATTCCCATGCCTACGCCCATATTTTCTTTCATTTTTTTGAATAAGCAATTCTTGAAAACAAAATGTCATTATCTATGTAATTTATTACACTATTTGGACATTTTTACCTTTTATGGTCTTACAATGATTCACTAAAATGCCTCATCTTGGACCACAGTCTCTAAAATTATTGGTCTACTACTTCCCATTATAAAAAGTAAATATTATATCTAAAAACACCATTTTTTCGGTGTGGTCTACTCCTATACCCCTATTAAAGTGAAGGGAATGTTTTATTACCCTTGAGTTGATCCATTAAGGTTTAATCAAACTTATCTTTGTAAATGACTCAAGGAACCTTATATAGGGAGTTTGGATGCAACATGGTCAATCATCATGGTGTTGTGAAAATCTACTAGTCATTTTTCACTCATTATGGTGTGGTCTTCAAACACCTTTCTCTAATATAACTCCAAAACCTATTTTAACTTCTCATGAAATCATAAAATCCTTATATAATTCTTTTTCATTGTTAAAAAAATAAAAAATATTGAAAATAATCTTTATTTTCAACAATCCTATAAGAATAACCATTCTATAAACTTCACCAATTATTTACAAAAAACCAAATACACACCCATTCGGAGTAACACAAACATAATCCCACTAGTTACATAAAAACCATATTTTCTCTAAAATATATTTATATGACAAAAAAACCATTATTTAATTAAATAGTAAGTATTTATTTCATTTGGAATACTTAAAAAATAAATTATTAAATACAATATAAAATATTTAGAGAAATATTCAAAAATAAATTTTTTATTATTTAAAATATTCCACAAAATATGTGTGATCATATCACTCATGTTTTAAAAAATAATTTGAATAAAACGGTTTTATCATAAAAAATATTATTATATTTTTTTAAACATGTTATATAATATAATGAATCATAAAATATGTGTATTAAAGATATAATATCATTTTATTTATATAAAAAAATTATAAAAAACTTCAATTATCATATATAAGAAATAAGATGAAAATACATATCTCTTATTTAGGATACATATAAATATTGAAGTAATCTTTTATATATAATTCCTTGACACAACAAACTTTTACTTTATTACTTAGATGAAAACTATAAGTTTCACCAATCCTTACCTTGATTTGTAACACCTTTATATTTATAAAAATATAAATTTATAAATTTAATATCTTATACCCTTCAAAATATAACAATTTATTTCTATAAAAAAATAACTAATGTTGACTCTCGGTAGAGTTTCTCAAACCCCATAAAAGGTTTTGTGAAACATTTTCCATTATTTTCAACACCTCCTTTAGTTTTAATTGACCAATACTGATTTTTGATCCCTTCAATATTCTTTTTTCATATTAAACCTTTATCCTTTTGTACTGTAAAAAATTTACTAAATCTTAGACCTAACATATATTTATCAAATATCTTCAGCACCTTGAAGAGATATGGTAAAACTTTTTAAAAAATCATTCAAATTTTCAAACCTTTTCTAACAATGATTATAGAATCAATTATTTATCTAGATCTAGCCCTAATGGAGACCCTAGCCTCTCCAAGTCATTAAAATACTCAATGATATTGAGTACATGAGTTGATAAATAATTTAACTTATTAATTTTTTATTAAAATAAATCCTTGATAACCATTAAGTTGATCTTTATGATGCTTCTCATAAGCATCTAGATCCCCTTTTGAACAACTTCAGTAACTGAAACTTATAAATAGATCTCTCTAACATATAAACTTTTCCTTCTTATTTAAGACTTTTTCATGAATTTATATAACAATTAAAGAATATTCATCTAGTATGATTTTATTTCTATATAATCATACTCAAAACCAATTTATATGTTGGTGATGTTTTTTTCTTATAATAATTTCTTATTCTATAAGCATTTTATTATGAAATTTATTAAATTTTACCCCACTAAAATGATGAACCCTTTAAATTAAACCATATTCATTATTATTCCAAGATCTAAATTTCATCATAACTTATCCCAACAAATCTTAAAACATAATCTATGGAAAAATATTGTAGAATATAATTTCAATCATATCACATGTGACTCTTGGATAATTAAGTGTAAAAGTATTTAATTAATCCGTCATATTCATTTATCTTAAATTTGTTCCTATATTAACCTAAGCATTAGGGTTTCATAGATAAATATAATAGAAACTCATGTTAGGGAAAGAAACCTAACTATTAGGGTCACTTATATCTTTATTTCTTTATAGAGGATATTCTATGGGAACCCTGCTTTGGAGAAACATATCAAGTTGTATTATTATTTTCATGGCATAATTTTTATTTCAAAGAAATATAATATTTACTATTTTAGGTGATTTTAAAATATCATTATCTTATATCTTGTATTCACTTTATAATTGTTTTCTTATAATGATTTAGCTTTAGTATCTTATGTTATATTCAAATTAATATGTTTAAAAAATATTAATAAATAACTCTTTATACAACTCATAATTTTTTTACCTAAAAATTAAATGCAATTATATCACCTAATATTCAAATGTATCTTATGAAAATGGTTTATGAAACTATTAATGATGTATTTATGACCCAAAAATGTTGTGTGTCAATCATGTACCTTCTTTCTATAGGTAGGAAAGCACTGGTAAATATCAGAAACACAATAGAATGTGTGTTGGTTGAGAGTATGGGAGGTTGGTCTCATGTCACCCTTTTTGGGGGAATTATTTCTTAATATAAGAATATATTATTGAATTAATATATTTTCATTAATCTTTCACAAAACCTAGTTCATAAATAATAACCATAGTGTAACATATTGATCAAAACCATGTGCTGATATAAACTTCTCTATATATAATAGGTTCTCTAAATTTCTCTTATTGGTAGGTTATGTTATGGATTAAAGATAAAAAATGGGGCACTTTGGATTTTATCTCCATCTAGAGAGGTGGTAGGTGTTGATGATTTGTTATTGAGACCATGATAGGGGGTTCCTATTGTTATATTGTAGTCTCACTTTACACCCTAATAGGGGGTGAATGAGGGTGGGTAAATTTATTCTTCTCTTTAGATCATATTGGATCTTGTCTTCACACTTACAAAGAGAACTTGAATTTTATTTTACTAACAACAAAATGAAAAAAAAATATTAAGAGAATTGACACAATAATTTTGATTGGTTTACCTATAAAAGGTTACTTTAAGAACAATATATCAATGGTGTGGTGATATATCAAATAACTTCTACCTGACTAATATGTGATTACAACTTTAGGAAGAGTTCACTACTCCCCCAAGGTTAATGGCCTCTTCCTATCTTCCACTCACTTATTTTAAGAGGGATACAATAATGAAATCAACACACACACCTATCTTAAAAGATTTATATCAATAAAAAATAACACCAAACAACCATATTTTTCTTCATGATGTTCCAATTAATAAATTCCATGTCAACAATTATATGGTAATCAAATTTTTCTTCCAAGAATGATCTTCAAAGAAATTCAGTCTAAAGCACTTCTACTATCCAATCCAAATATTCAATGATGGTCATATATCTCTAATAATTAATATTATCCAATTTTATTATCTATTTTGTGAGTGATACCTTAATTATAAACTATAACATTCTTGATATCCATAGAATATTTGAATTTAAAATTTGAAATTCAAACTTTAATTAACTTCCTCATCTATTCGATTTCATACCCTTCACTAAAATAATATCCCATAAAACTTCAATCATTAAATTTTAATTTTATTATTTAATATTTTCAGTTAAATTCCAATCCTTTAAGATATATCCACATCAACAATCATGTTTAAATTCTTTAAAAGAAATATATCATAGTGCAACACTCTTCTCTACGGAGTGATGAATATTTTTTTGATTAATTTATTTTCAACTACAATTAAGGATGCATAGTAGAGAAAATGTTCTTGTTGGATCAATATGTATACTTGATAAAGACCCTAATTGTTTTACTTTACAAAATAAACCCACCCTGACTCAATCTCTTTCTATAGTGAGGAAAACATTTCATCTTTAAACTAGTTGTTGTATAGCATACTCTCTATGGCATGGGTATCCTAAAAATCCAAGTTACATTAAAATTTGGTTTGAACACCTCTATAATGTGTCCACCAGTCTTCTGGAGTATACTAATTTGGATGAATCCATATTGGAAATGGATTTGGGATGAGTCTACTTCATTAACTCAAATATGAAATCCGTTCACCATAAAAATCACTTATGAAATACCCTATATTGTAGGTCACCATGTCACCATACATTGTTATTTTATATATATTTATATGATTTGTTCATAATTACCACCTATTTATAACTGATTATGAACTGTCTAATCCTTCACTACCATACTTGGAGCTACGATTGAGCTTAGTGCTTCCTCAAAGTGGTTCCTTTATACTATAGTGCCATAAGGGTTGGCCTTATTTTTTCAAACTTTAAACACCATTATGGTGTAAAATTTCTTATGAAATATAGATCCTATAAAATAATGTTACAGATAATTGATTCAACCTTATTAAATTATAAATACATTAACAGTTTTTATACTTTAACTTTGGTTATGACGGAGTTCACTCAATTTCATCAGGATTTTTCCTACCTCATCCATAACTCTAGATTATTCAAAATTCCTTTAATTACATTCATAATAAATACAAAAAAAATACTAAATAGAAAAAAAACGATCATAAAATATATACCTTGGGTTTTTATATTCTCCCACTTTGTATTTTGTTAGAAACTCTCATTAATTCCATTTGTTCTTAATTTAAGAAGCCTTTGTTACTCACCCACCTTTAAAATAAAATTAAAAGGATTTTTCAACCTCTTAGTACTTTATAAACCAATTAAAGATCCTTTAATATTTTCTATAAGCTTATTTGAGACAAAAATGGTGTAGGAAACAATATGAAGTATTAATTTCCACAATACGGATTAGGATTATCATATGAGGAACTTTCTCTACTTATTCTTCTTAGATAGTATCTATCATTATCTTTTACACCATGTAAAATATATAATCAAATAAGAACAGAAAAATTACAGATGTAACATTAGATAAAGTGGGGAGAGGTTAAATTTGAACCTCCTTAGGTTGAGAAAATTGGTTGAAGTAAAAGGTACATCCTAATCATTTTGAATATATATAATTTTACAATAGATTTTTGAAAATATTAACGACTTGATATTGAGTTCAAACGAATTCTAGACTCGCTATATTGTTATTCAATTTATTATTTATAAAATGTAACTAGATATTGACATACTTTATGTGAGAGGATTTTTAGACAACTCAATTGAACTTTTTTTATCAAATTGAATCATTATTGGTTGTTACACAACTTCATCAATGTCTTCCAACTATTATTTCATCTAGATAATATATTTATAAGATTTGGTGATAAAAAAAATATTATAACTTCATTGTACTTAAACAAGCATAATCCATTTTCTTTCTTTTCTATTCACTATGGTTGTACAATGTTTTATTTTGTGTGTAAACTACCACTTAAAAAGCTTCATTCAAAAAATAATGTGAGATTACACTTTATATCAACATTTTCCTTTCCATGTTATTTTCCATATGGTTCCCCTTTTCTAGAACACTATTCTGGTGTGGTTTTCTCATGGATGAGACTTCATTATCAATCTCATACTTTTTGAGTAATTATCTACCACATAGTATGTGTATTTCATATTGTTATCATATGTAAGAACCTTAATTGTTCTCTAAGTTTTAATATATTATCTTATATAAAATCTATTAATACACTTAATTACTTTAGTTTCTCCCTAAAAAACATAATCAAACTCATTCTACTATAATCATCAATAAAAAATGTAATAATTCCCATCATATATTCCAATAACTTTCATAGGTCTACACAAATCTTTATAAATAAAATCAAATAGATTTGTTTCTCTATTATTCTTTGGATGATATGAATTTTTCAAAAGTTTACTTTGAAAAAACTGTCACATGCATTATATAAATATCATCTAATATTGGGAATATCATCTATATATTTTCTATTATAAATGTTTTCTATTCCTTACAGATTAATATGCCTGAGAATAAAATTCTAATGACTTCTTTTCTACTTTCATGAAAATAATATAATTTATTTTCTTACTATTAACCTAATATATTTTTACATTTATTCTTAAGACAATACTAAGATAATTTCTAGATATTATTTTGATTTTTCATCCCTTATGAATGAATGTAAAAACTATAAATGAGTCAAAAAGTTGACTAGTCATCAAAAATTTATAATGAAGTATATAAACATAAAAAACTTTGGTATTATTCCATTCATCACCATTGAGTTGAGTCTTTCTACTTACTTTAATATGCAATGCTTCATAATTTCAAAAGATAATAGTTCTATCAACTCTACCTTTAACATTATTCAAAATTTTCACATTTATTTTCATATGTTACAAACACCAACTGTCCAATATTCTAGTGATTCTTTTATTTGTATATTTTAAGTAAATTTCTTCCAAATTCACCTATTAAATCTTTCTTCTTTACTTCTAATAAATTACCAAATTATTTGAGGCTATTTTTTTCTCTTATCATCATTTTAAGAAATATCCTTTTGTTGAATTCTTAAAATTTAGAAAAATAAAATCATTTCTTCAAGGGAACTGAATTTTACTATCTTGTATCCACTTTATTTTCACTCACACAAAAATACCCTACTCCTCTCTATATAAAATCAACTTATTTTAGTCCAAAGCATGAAAAACTAAAAAAATAACCATAGAAATAATTTTATCCTTGGTATGAAGAGTATATTCTAACTCTACTTTTCTAAATTCCTATAGCTTCTCTTCAGAAATATCTTTTAGCTTCAGAGAAATAAGACATGTTACGGCTAGGAAAATCCCAAAATTATCATTTCACTAAGGAAATAACATTAATTATCATCAATGCACATATCTTCAACTTTTAAATAATAACTAGATTATTGATAAGTTCTTATTGGTTGGAAAAATTTCCATTCAACTACTTTCCTATGATCTTCATGCTTATAATATTTTTATTTGATGTTTCAATATAAATGAAAATACCAATTTTACCCAAACCATTTCCTCCTTGAGCACTCAAAATTTTTTATTACCCCTTCAACCCTTTCATCCAACACTTCATCTAAAAATTTCCCAAACTGAATACTCTTCTTTGAACCATCTATTTTAAATTATGGTTCAATATTCTTTTATAAAGAAAAAACATCTTATTTAAGATTCTCAAACATCTTGAATTTTTACATGACATATAAATTAAGATCATTGATAGTCTTAAATTATTCCTCAATCTTTAATAAAAAATTAAAAGCATCATGAAATTTTAAGAATAATTATTCATATTATTTATCTACTTTCTTGATATGATCAGCATTATATTCAAGTTTATATACATATCATGAATAAACCGTCAATAAGCCTCTAATTTTCATGTTATTATTTATTTATAAATAAATATCTTTAAGAGATCCATCTAACTCCACTTAAAGATTTGTAACTCCCTCTAATAAATCATTATCATCTTTTTCAGTTTTATAAATCTTTATTTAAACCATCATTTCATCTTACATGTCTATGATAAACTTAGTTTCAATACCCTATAGTAGATCTTCCTCAACAACATCTTCTCCTTTAATAATAGGTAAATTCCTCTCAAACATATTACCACTAGATATTTAATAATTAAAATTTATTATAGGAGTAAATTGATTCTATTTTGGTGATAATTCAACCACAACATATCCATAATCAAACCTCTTTGTAAAAATATCAAAAATGTGTCTAAGATTAACACAATAAAAAATATAATGGTAGACTTATCTAAAATAATTCTCTTCCTATTTGAATATTCTATTCAATAATTGATAAGAAATAATCACTTACATCATCATTATTTTAAAATTCTTTAGATTCATACTTCCCAATATCTTTTAATGAAATCTCTTTAAAAGAATATTTTAAAGAATTGTCGAGTTTCACCCATATTTCATAATCAACATGTTTTTTGTGTAAGTCTTCAAGAGAAAACTCACAAAGATTCTTCTCATCTAGCAATAATACTTTTGGATAATACATAGTTGGTAATATTTTAATGATATTATTTACAATATTTGAATCATTTATACCTTAACCAATTCCATGAATTTAACTAAAAATCATGCTATGATAATTAAAGAAACCCTCATTATTTTTATTTTAATTCATCCTAATGTGGTGAAATTTTTTCTGTAAACTTGAAACTTTGCCTCCTTCAATTTGGTGTAACCTTAAAAGATATTTGAAATTTTATACCAAATACCATTAGTTGTTGAGTATTCTATCACAATTATATATATCTAACTAGAAATTTCTCTTGATAAGGTATGATGATCATTAGCATCATCAGTCGGTAACCTTTTGTCTTCTTCCATCATTGACCTTACTGTCGTATCACTTACTTATATCACATGTACTTTTATAGAATATACATAAATCATAATAGATTGTATATGATACCTCCTTCTATCCACCGTACAAGGTAACTCTCTTTATATTACTAATTTTTTCAATAATAGTTACATATTTTCAAAAAAATTCAAGTGAAAACCAATGGTTTTGATACTACTTGTTTTACCATAGTCCCACTTTACACCCCAAGAGGGGGTGTGATTTAGGGTGATGAAAGTTTTTATTTTATTTATATCAAATTTGATCCATTCTTTGTGTTGGAAAAGAAAACTTGAATATTCATTTAATAAAAACTGAATGTATAAATGTAAAGATAATTGACTCATTTATTGTACTTGGATAACCTATAAAACTATACTCTATGGATAATATATCAATAATATATTGATATACCATTTAACTATTACTTTACTATTATGTGATTACAAATTTATGAAGAGATCACAGCTCTACTAAGGTTAACAGCCTCTGCCTCTCTTCACCCCACTTCTTTCCAGAGGGATAAAATGATGAAACTAAATTATATGTAAATATTAAAATATTACTATTAAATATAAATAATATCAAATGGAAAGTTTTTACTTCATGATGCTCTAATTATTCAATTCCATATATTGAATGATATGTATATAGAAACACTCTTACATTCATGAAATTCAATGAAATTCATTCTCACACACTTCTCTTCTCTAATATAGATATTCAATAATAAAAATATCTATCCAATATTCACTTTTATCCTATTTATTATCATTTATATTTGTGATACCTTAATTTTTTATAGAAACATTCTATATATATAGAGAATATTTGAATTTAAAATATAAAATTAAGACATCAATTAACTTCCATATTTATTTTACTTCAAATCCATCCCTTAAATAATCTTCCATCAAATCTCATCATTTAATTAAATTTTTTTATTTTAAGATGTTTAACTAAACATAAAGCCTTTAATTAATAGTTTCATATACAATCCTATTCTAACTATATAGAATCCGTATATCATAGTGAAACACTTCTCCCTATGATAAGATGAGTCAATTTTGTATTAACTAATTATCAAATACAAAGAATATTGAGGAATGGAGAATATATTCATGGTTAAACCTTTTATAATTTTGATAAATACTTTAACTATCCCACTGACTAAAACAAACCCTTCATAGTTAAATATTTTTCTATGGTGTGGAATATTTTTTCTATGTAAATTGATTGTGGCATATTATATTATCTACAATGTGGGTATCGTCAAAGAACCAATGACACTGGAAGCTTTTTTAAACACCTATATGGTGTGGCCACTATTATTTTGTTACATCCTACTTTGGTTTATACCACATTAGAAATGGATTTGGGATAGGTGTTCTTCATTACCCTAGTTATGTCATCCATTCACTAAAAAATATTTTAGACCCTACCTAGGATAATGGGTTACTGTGATTCACCTACCTACTTGGTGCAACGGTTGATCTTCGTATTAGCTCATGAAAGTGCATTTCTCCTATAGTGTTCTAAGGGCTAGAGATATTTTTTTACACTCCAAAAACCACTAAAACATGGTTACTATCTTAAGATATGTATATGGTCCAAAATAAACTTATTTATAACAAATAAACCATACAAACTTCAAAATAATTTTCCATTATTTCAAACTTCAACTCTAGTCATGTTATAGTGTACTACTTCACATCGTGGTTTTTTCCTCCCTCTTCTAGAACTCTATATTCTCCATTATTCCTAAAAATAAATTCATAATACATTGAAAAAAATATTAATTTAAAACAAATACAACCATTAAATACATAAATTGGGTTCTAACACCTGTATATCCTCATAAAGGTAATTAGAACTTGAGTATTTTGGTTCCACTTAATGAGACACATCGCACCATTTATGGTTCTGTGATAATGACCTTGGTGGTGAATTTTAAGGTCATTCATCCATAACATATGGAGGAGTTAAAATTTAGCCTCGGTGATGAACCTTACATATCCTCATTGACATGAATAAAATCTCAAGTAATTCAGGTTGTACAGTATAAGGTCGTGTGACAAAATTGGTTAATGTAGTTTAATGTTATGCTATAAGGACTACTGGGTGAAGGGTTCCCAGTGATTGTTGGTGTGGGACTTACACATGATAATACATAGCATGCTTAACCTATTTTTTGGTAACTAAATAGAAGAAGGCGTGATTTTTGAAAAGAAATATGGACTATTGGGTAAGAATGACTCATATGGAATATATCCTATTTAGTATGGTTTACATGGGATATTTCCCTATGAAGATGAGTTGGGGATTATAAATGGGCTCCCCATATATGTATTGATCCCTAGAGTATCTTACAGATGATATCATTAAAGGGGGGATGATTGGGGATTATACTTGGGAGGAGGCCCTTCTATATGTCTACTTCCCACTGATTTATGGTTAGATAAGGAAGGAAAACTGGATACATGGGGGATAAGGTCTCATGAAATGGAGGTTTGAAATTTTTCATGGGTTCTATCACATGTAATTTATAGAAATAGGCATGGATTCTACCTGTAGATTCCTAACCTGATATGTGATTTAGGTAAAGGCAGACTCTCTAGGATTGCAACAAGTAGGAGGCCATTTCTCTCTCCCAAACTCATTGAGTGGAAAAAGTGACCACTAGCCACTTGGATAGATTGAATACTATATATGGGTTAGACTATTTTGATATCATGAGTCAAAATTGTATTTACTGATATATTTGTGATATGAACCCACATTATCAAGGGAATACAGAATCTCATTTTCCATAAGGGTCCCATATTTCTAGGAGGAAAACCTTGAGTATATCTTTTATTAAGGTAATGCAAAATTAATGGGGTTTATAATGATGTTTATGGCCTAACCATGTATTTCAGAAGGTTGTAGAGGAGGTTTCGGTAGGTAGTCACATCTGTGAGAGACCCAATCAAATGTGGTGCCTAGGTAAGATAATTGGGTGAGGGAATATTCAACCATAGGTTAAGGGTGTGTTCTTCAAACTAGTATAAGGACCACTATTATGGTGAACGCTAGTTAAGGGTATGGATGAAGGTATGCTCTAATTGAGGTTCAAGTCTAAGGTTCTCCTAAGTTTAAGGTAGGGTGAGGGTTTTCCCAAGTATAAGGTAGGGTGAATATCATACCATAGTCATAGAGTAGGGAGAAGTGTCACCCTAGCTAGATGGGTCTTATAAAGTGTGCTCCTGGTATGAAGAGAAGGTTGAAGTTTTTCCCTAGACATGGGGTTAATGGAAATAATGCATCTTAATGGTAGGCCTCTGTAATGGTTCACCTATTTATAGATCCATGTGAATAATTTCACCTAAGTATAGATTATAAAGAAATGGCCACCCAAATATGGGATAGGGAGAACTTTTATCCTTAATGAGGAGGCCCGAGTGAGGTTTCACCCCAATATAAAGGTATCCAGTTATGACTTGGGTATATATGACCCTAGTGTGTCATCCAGTATAGAGTCATTTTCCCTAGTCTTGGAGACATAGGTAAGAAATAGTCTCTATGAAGTTTTTATTGTTTTAATACTTTAGGTAACACAATTACCATCAATTTCATGTTAATTATCCTTGTTTATAACTTAATTAATCTACTTCAAGGTGTTATAGACTTTTTCATGCACAATTAATATCTCTTAGGTTGTTCCTTCATTTTCCTCTATATTTTTATTATTATCTATGTGGGAACTCCTTAGGTTTATCTATAAGAAAATATGAGGGTTGTAGTTCATGATGATAGGATTCTTAAGGAGGTTCACATAAGTATTGGGGTGAAGAGGTTGGCCATGCAATTGTGCTCATGTAATCATGTTTCATGAAGGAGATAATTGAATTGGTTTATTCACATAAGTAGATTTGGGTTCATCAGGAGACCTAATAGAATTGACCTAAGTTCACAACTGAGGACCAGATAAAAGTCACCTAGGAGTGTGCCCGGGGTCCAGGTTAAAGTGATAGATCTCCCCCCAATAATTTTTCCTTTTATATATCAAGGTTTCCACCCTTTTATAAAAAAAATCACAAATGACCCCCCCCCCCCCACCCCACCCCCTAGAATTGGATGTGATTGGAATAGGTGGATCTAATTTTGATATAAATATAACTTTTGTATGAAATTTGCTATAAAGAGGGACTATTTTCACTCAGGTTAGATTAAATCATGTTATTAATGTTTTAATCCTTATTTCATATTCCAAATATTAGTAGATGGGTGACACGCACAAATCATTAATGCTATAAAAAAAAAGAAAAATGATGTTCTCTGAGGCCTAGGTATATGATGCATCTTCTCTATAAATATTTCCCCTTCACTTCCAAGCACTCACATGACCTGAGATAACTCTAAATGTTCAAACTCACTATTAAATAAATTATTTTACACTACCCAAATTAATCAACCTGAGTTTCTTATAAGAATAAAATTATATTTTCTAGAACAAAGGATACACAACACCAAGCTTCAACGACCCATGATATATATAACCATTATAAAACGGCCATTAAATTGGCAGGTATTAATATTACTCACTATATTATGAAAATTATATATTTTAAAACTAAATAAAATAAAAATATATTTATTATAAATCAAATAAGGATAATTTAAAAGAAATAGAAATTTTTTCTGAAAGATAATATTTTTCTGAAAAAAGTTTTAATCGCGCTTTGTACACATAATTTAAAATTAACTTTTACCAATTTTAAAAAAAATTCCTGAAAAAATAAAATTAGTTTTTTAAATAGTATTGCCAAAATTATCTTAGGGTGTGTTTTAGTTTTTTTTGAATATTTTTAGTTTTTGATGAATAGTAAAAAATACTGAATTTTAAATAAAACATGCCTTTTGTTTAAATAATTAATAATGTTAAATTATATTTTTAATTTGTTATAATTTAATATTATATATATTTTATATAAATTAATTCAATCTATGTCACTGGAATCATTCGCAATTTTAATTTTGATATAAAAACACTATAAACTATTGAACATTTTCGAATTAAAAAACTCATTTTCTTGTCGCATTTGTCGGATTAATTTTAAATTAATTTTTTACACATAAGTGAAATAAATTTTAAAAAAAATATTAAAATTTGTTAATAAAATTAATTTATTATTTATAATGAGTTCAACTTAAATTTTTAACAAAATAGATAGTGAAAATAGTAAAAATAAGTATTTAATGTGGTTAAGGTAAAAATGGATTTACTGGAGGTTAACAAAAAATGTAAGAGTGAAAATGACCAAAAATATTATATTAAGTAGTCTTTTTGAGTAAATTTTGACCTTAGAAATTATATTATCTAAAATATGTAAATTTATTGCTACTTTACTTTGAATATTACCCATATAATAAATTAAGTAAAGAAAAAGACAGAAAATGAACCTTCCTTGATTTTAATATCTATAGAGATTTGGAAGGGGAAAACATATTTTAGGTTATGGATGCTATTTTTAAATATAAATGAGTCTCTCTTATCAAAATAATTTATCTTAAATTTTAAGATATAAAATAATTACATAAAATGATTAAGAAATTCCACATTAGTAAATATTTAGTTAATAATTAAATAAAATAAATGAAAATAAAAATATTTAAATTGATGTAAATTTAATGAATTATATTGTTCCATTAATTTTATAGATGAATATATCATGTTAAATAGTTTTAAACATAATACATTCGAATTCCATCAATGTATTGATATTTTTAAATTCAAATTAAATTAATAATTTCAACATTGGCATCAATGTCATTTATAATGAATGATAGTTTATTAAATGATTTCAAATTACTAAAAATACCATATTAAAAAAAATTATATGTTTAACAATATCAAATATGGTCCATTAATATACCAATTTATCTTTTATAGAGATTATTTTGACCCCTAAATAGTAGAAATACTCAGTTAGCATGGTAAAGGTTAAAATTTTGTTTTTAAACGTAAATGTACTTTGTTAAAATAAATTTTAAAAAAATGTGCTTTTTATTTGATAAATTAGATTTAACATTTATAATAATTGGTTCCAAATTATCTAATAAATATCATTTTATTTTAGTCTTAAAAGATAAATTACCTTGGTTAGAAAACTGGTTACGGTGGTGAAAATCCAAAATGGTAAAAATAGGAAAACATGGAAGTTAAGGAATAAAATGTTTAAAACTTGTTTTTTATTGGGTTTTGAAGGTTTTTTTACATAATATATTCCTTCCACCCCTTTAATTTTCAATATTTATCAAATTTATATAATATTATTCTCTCAATAGGGAAACATTTTGGGTATTTATAAAAATGCTACTCCTCCTCAACTATAAAAGTGAACTCACAACCCTCACATATTCACACCTCTAAAGCCATTTCGATCAAAAAATATCAACAAAAATCACTACCTAAATTCCCTCCCCTCATCTTGTAATCATTCTCTGTTCATCAATCCAGCCTATGAGATATTTAGTAAAAACCTAAGGAGGATACCTGAAGAAGAGCAAATGTTCTTCAACGAGAGTCTTTATTTTATTTCTTTCTAAACCTCATTCAATTTTTATTAAACCATGATTATATAATAAATTAAGTATATTATATATAATAGTATGTTATTTTAACAATTTATATACCTAAAACCAACTCCACTTCTATAAAATGGGTTACGAAGTCATCGTTTTTGTGTACAGTGAACTACCACCTCATGAACTGATGTCATTCATCCTTTCATTACCAACTTTCATGGTTGGGTATGATGATGGATATAAAGTATATATGTAATATTTATAAAATAATTATACCTATTTTTTAATTATATCACATATACCTTTTCACTTTCTACTTCTTATGGTATATGATAATATCACATGTGTTTATGATAGACTACTGCCTCGCGATGCGATGTGATTCGTTTTTCACTAATGTGTTACATGAAAAGTAACAAGGATAAATATAGTAAAAATATTTGACATAAATGAGATAATTATGATATTAATGAAATATTTATAATTATTTAAATATAATATTTTTTTCTCTTGCCTTTTCACTCACTGAAAAAATGATAACGTCATTCGTGTACGAGTTGACTACCACCTTCTTGTGGCGATGTGACCCTATTTTCATCACCACACCACAAGAATGATATATATATATATATATATATAAGTATATATAATTAAATAATATATTATTTATGATATAATTATAATTCAATAAATATAAAATATTACTTACCTTATTTACATAATGATCATTTAAAAATTGAAATGTTACTCAAGCATACGTACAACCTACCGTCTTCATGATCATAAAGTTAGTTAAATTTTCATAACTATATTTCATGATTGGTTTTAAAGATAAAATTTATGTATAAATATTATAATTATTTCATTATTATTATTTTTTAAATGATATAAATATATAATATACAAAATAACCAAAACTTTCATAACAAAGCATGAATGAGAAAACAAGCCAGTTAAGACCTGAAACAATAAAAATAATAAAATATTATTAATTAATAGGTGATAAGATGTTATAAAATGATAATATATGATATTATTAATATTAATATGATTCTTTAATAAGTTAATAACACATTTAATCCAACTATAAAAAAGTATAAATTGTGTTTAACCAAAATAAAGTGTGCGGTAAGGGTTTCCTCGACTCCCTTTTATTTTTGTGAGATATATTCCATATTCACCTATAATTTTTTTATCTAGTGTATATAATAACTATGAATTTATTTTATAACTCATATCCTTAAATTTATGTGGATTAAAATGCCCATTTTAGTATCTCTCTTTCTTTGGGTTTGCAGTTTTAAAGTTACCAAATTGGTAAGATATTTTTGTCTCAATTTACCTTCTTTCAAATGTATGTTATATTATACACCTATCTTTTTTTATGAGGGGTATATACTACCCCTTTGACATATTATATCATGAATATTATTGTTTTTTTTATATTATAATTTTCATTTAATGATATTATTTATGGGAATTATGATTCAAAGTTACCAAAGTTGTAAGAGTCTTATGTTACAATCTCGTCATTTCTCAAGATTATTTATAATTATGCTTCCAATGATTATATATTATAATTTATATCTCAATAAACTCATTAATGTTTTCTAATATGTTTATTAATTATGTTTAAAATTAATAGTCCTATTTTTTCACCATTGGATACTTAAAATTATTAAGAATGTGTTTTAAGGAAATCAAACTTTATTTTTCTCTTTGGTTAGAAATTTGTTTTATTTCCCAAAAAATGTTTTCTAAAAAGGTTTTCTAAAATGTTTTATTACTCTCATATGAATTATAAAAAGGAATTTTTAACCATTTTTTCCTTTTTATAAAAAAAATTAAAAGGAATATTCATGTCATTTTTCTAACAATTCCCATTTGGATTTTACCAAAAATGTGAAAAGAATTTTCTTGTCATTTTCTAAAAAATACACTTTTCTAAACTTTTTATAATTCCAAATGAATGTTATTTTTAACTAGTATAGTATGTATGTAATTACCTTTCATCATGAAGTGGATTTCTTTGATGTTTCTTTTTAAATTTTACTAGGATATTTTTAAGGAAATTTTTTTTCCAAATATTATAGAAATTATTAATTTTTAAAAGTGGTTTTCAAATAAAATAATTTTCAAACCTTTTTTACTTTTAAAAAAGTGTTTTTTAAGAATATATTTTCTTTAAGAAATTTTTTAAATTATTTTTAAATATTCCTGTATATGTTTCCTAGTATTTTTTAAAGATAAGTATTTTTATAATATTTTATGAATTTTTATTTTTGTAAATGTGATTTCAAAATAAAAAAATTATTTTCATCAAAAACATTTTTAATGATATTTTAATGGTATTTTCATTAATAAAAATCAAAAACCCTTATTTTTATTTATACTCCATTGGGGAAATTTTATAATGATACTAATCTCATTATTTTTCTAGATGTACTATAATTATTTTAAATATATTTTTATAAAACTTGTTTCCTTTCAACTGGTCAATCATGTTTCAAATTGATTGACATGAATTAAATTTATTTTCAATAGGTTAATCAGGTTAGAGAATAATAATGATTGTTTATATGGTTTTTTGGATGAAATATATATATAATTTATTCATGTTATGGTTCTTGGGTATTATATATGATGTGTGCCCCCAGATAGCATCAAGTGAGCCTATTATGGATTATACAATGGGTGTACCTAGATAGCACTCTAATGAATTGGGTAATGATTAAGTTACTCAAATAATGATTTTGAAAGTTGGGTATATGGTTCTTCTATTTTTAAGGGTTATGTAAATTTTTTTAAGTGTTCTATAAAGATGATGTCCCAATATACCAACATATTTTATCTATCCTCCTTATGGGTTTATAATGTTTCCTTTGATCAAGATTGATATCGCATGACTCATGAGTGTTGATTCCTATGACTCTATAATTATTTAAATCCTTATGAAATGTTTCATGATTGATGATTTAGGAATTTATGGGTATAATTTCTTTTATAATTTGATCATCTAATCTGATTATGTCATCACACCATTATTTTCTCCTTATGTGGATTGATGACTTTCCATTGATAATGACTATTTTTACCCTTACTAAGCATTTTAGGTCACCCTTCTTATATTTCCTCTTCTATAGGTTATAAATAATGAGTTTTAATGATTTATTTTCAAGAATTTATTTCATATATATGATGATGATGACTTAATGTGAAATAAGAAAATCTAGGTTAAGTGGGATAAATGCTCATTTGATAACAAGGGTGTTATTTATATAGGTGTTTTTCTTTATTCTAAAAAATTCTAAACCTAAAAGTTCCTAGATAATATATGTGATACAATTTTTCCATTTGATATTTTAAGGTTTTTATGGATTAAAATTAGGTCAAAAGTATGGGCATCAACTTTAGAAATGTAAAGTTTAAAATATCGGCACTAGGTTTGGGATTGAGGGTTTTGGGGTCTAATAGTTTGTATCAAAGGGAAGGTTTATGTACCTTTTGATATTAGGATGTTTTTATGTGAAGTTATCTTAAGATTTATGGGCACCATTATATGTCTACATGATTAACTTTAATCATAAGTTTAATGTCTTAGACACCCCATTAGAGGTTTTTAAGTTAAAAAATTTTTGAAGATATTAATGAAATATTCAGAGATGTTTTATTGGGATGGGGTATTTGTAACCCCTAGTATAAACATAAAGTTTTATTTTGGGAGGAATTATTTTTTTTATGTTTAAAGGAAAAAATTTACAACTTGAATTTTGGGTGATAACCCATCATATCTTGCAAGGTCATAGGGCTTGAACCCATAACTGAAAGGAAAAACGGTATAGCACCAACCACTGGCCTACATGATTTCCCAGTTAGTATGAAACTACAAATAAAAAAATACTCCTAACATATAGGTTTAAAACTTATTCAGGAATAATTTGAATAATTTTAAGGATATTTATTTATGGGATGATTTTATTTGAACTTGTGGTATTACTGTTAATATTTGGAGATTAACGTTTAAAGGTTTTTTTTTTGAAATTATCTTAATATGTGATAATATTTTTTGTTTTTGTTAATTTATAATGATAGGATGAATACCTTTTTTGGATTTTTGAGATTATGTGTCCCTTTAAAATTTTATTTTTGTCCTTCGGGCATTAAAAGTTCATCTGATTACTCATCGTTTGAAGAAAAAGAATATATTGTGGTGAAAATTTAAAAAAGGGGAATGTTAAACTCATAAAGTAGGTATATATCCTTATTATCTTAGTATAGATATAAAATAACTCCTTAACTCTTGTAAAATACCCTTGAAAGAAAAAAAAACATTTCTTATTACATTCTTATCCGATGAATCGGACTGTCTTTTAGATCATCACATATTTATGGTTTTGGGGACCTTAACTTTCCACTAATCACTCACATTATTATTATCAATGACCACTATAAATATATATAATTATATATTATTTTACACTATATTCTTATATTCAATTTTTACCTATGTTATCCTACTTGGAAACCGAGTTACATGATATTCAAGATGACCTTCATACATTCTTTTATCTCTTATTAAGAGAATGTTTTGTTAACCATTTTATGATGTGGGTTTCCAAAAAAAGTATTATAAAATATATAAACATTGATTAGAAATATTATATTTAAATTGAAAGTATGAACTTTATTAAAAGGTGAATATAACAACATTAGTTTTTTTAAATAAGAAAATTATATTTGATTGTGTAAAGGACACACAACACTAAGCTTAAACGACCCACAATAAATATAATAATTATAACCAAGTTGTTAAATTAGAAAGTATGAATAGAGATAAATAAATTATGAAAATTATATGGTTTACAGATAAATAAAATTGATATCACTTGAATATAAATAAAATAAGAATCTTTTAAATTTATAGAAATTTTTATTTTTTGATGAATAGTAAAAATTACTGAATTTTAATAGGGAACCACCTTTTTTGTTTAAATAATTTATAAAGTTAAATTTTATTTTGAATTCTTTTTAATGTAATATTAGATCAATTTTATATCAATTAATCCAATTTATGTCATTTTAATCATTCTAATTTTGAATTTTGATATAAAAACACTATAAACTTTTAAATATTTTCACTTTAAAAAGCATCTTTCTCGCAGCATCTACAAGATTTATTTTAAACTCAAATTTTCCACTTATGTGACTTTAATTTGGCAAAATTGATTACATATTTTGAATCATAATAATTTATAATTTATAATAATTTCAAATTAATTTTTTACCAAAATGAATCATAAAAATAGTAAAAATAATAATTTATCACAGTTAAGGTAAAAATGGATTTACCAGGGGTTAAACTAAAAAGAAAATCGTGTAAAATACATAAAATATTATCATAATTTATTTTTATGAGTCTCTTTAGACCTTTTACAAAAAATTATCCAAAATATGTAAATTTATTTCCACTTTCCTTTGAATATGACCCATATAATATGTTAAGTAAAGAAAAGAACAAAAAAGTAATCTTCACTGATTTTAATATCTATAAAGATTTTGGATGGGGGAAAACTTAGGTTCATTAATTGATGTTTTTTTGAAATATAAATGATTATTTTTTTATTATAATAATTTGTCTTTATGTTTTATATATGATATAATCACTTAAATTGCTTAATAAATTCCAATACAGTAATTATTTAGTTAATAATTAAGTAAAATAAATGATACTAAAAGTTTTAAAATTAATAATTGAATGAATTATTGTGTACCATTAATTTTTCAGATGAAATTATCATTTTACACTGTTTTTAACATAATATATTATAATTCCAACATTTTCTTGATATTTTTAAATTCAAATTAAATAAATAATTTCAAAATTGAAATTAATGTTATTTTATACTAAATTATATTTTATTAAATGATGTAAAATTCCTAAAAATAAAATATAACACCATGTGATTTTTAAATGATTAAAAATACCATCTATGGTCCATTAATATATAAATTATTCTTTTATAGTGTTTATATTGACCCCTAAATAGAAAAAAAACTTTTTAAGCTCGGTTTAAGTCAAAACAGTTTTTTTCACGTATATGTGCTTGTGTTAAAATAAATTTTCAAAACACATGGTATTTATTATAAGATAACATGTTGGTCCATATTATCTAATAAGGATCATTTTATTTTATTTTTAGAAGATAAATTGCATAGGTTATAAAACTAGCTACCTTAGTAAAAACCCAAAATAGTGAAAATAAGGAAACTAATAAGTTAAGGAACAAGATGTTTAAAACATGTATTTTATTATGTTTGGGAGGTTTCATCGATCACATAATCCCATAACAGCATTAATTATCAATTTTTGATCCACTTGGGGTAATATCGACCTCTCAATAGTGAATACTTTTGGGCATTACAAAAATGACACTCCTCAACTATAAAAGCGAACCCACTCCCCTCACTTATCTACACCTCAAATGCCATTTTACTTGGAAATAACATGAAAAATTCACTTATAAAGATCCATATACTCATCTTATAGTAATTATTTTTTAAATAAATCAATCCTAGTAAGGATTTAGTGCAAACCTAAGAAGGATACCCAAGGAATAAGTAATGTTCTTCAACGAGCATATTTATTTTATTTCTTTATAAAACTCTATATATAATTATTAAACCATTATGATATAATAATATCAGTATATTAAATATAATATTATTTTTTATATTATCTTCATTACAAAAACCATTAACAATTTCATTAAATGGGTTAGGAAATCATCATTCGTGTATATGGCAGACTACCGCGTTGTGAACTGATATGATTTGTTCTTCCATTACCACCATTCATGATTGGTAATGATGATAGTTATAAACTATATATATTATATTTATAACATAATTATACCTATGGAGTAATTATATCATATATACCTTAATAATTTCATTATGTAGGGGATATGATAATGTTGTTCGTGTGTACGGAGGACTACCGCCTCGCGAAGCGATGTGGTTCGCTTTTCAATAATGTGTCACATGGAAAGTAACAAGGGTAAATATAATGAAATTATGTGATATAAATGAAATTATTATCATATTAATGAAATATTTATCATCCTTTACATATAATATATCATTTTTTCTCCTACATTTCCACTCACTAAAAAATTGATATTGTTGTTTGTGTATGTGTGGGTTATCGCCTTCATGAACCGATGTGACTCTCTCTATTTTTACCACAACACAACAATGATATATATAAGTATATATAATTAAATAATATTTTATTTATGATATAATTATCATTATTTAGAGATAAAATATTACTTATCTTTTTTTCATAATGATCGTTGAAAAAAGGAAGTGTTACTCATGTGTATATACGACCTATCGTCTACATGATCGTAACCTAAGTTCGTTTTTAATAACAATAATTCATGATTGGTTTTGTATATATAATTAATTTATAAATATAATAATTATATAATTGATATTATTATTGATATAACTATATTATGTACATAATAATGGTAACATTTATAATAAATCACGAATGAGAAACAAGGCAATTAACACCCAAAACAACGAAAATAATAAAATATTATTAACAAATAGGTGATAAGATATTATAAAAAAATCACATATGTTATGATTAAAATTAATAGGGTTATCTAATAATTTAATAACATGCTTAAAACCACTATATATGTGGATAAATAATGTTCAACCAAAAGTAAATGTGAGGTAAGGGTTTTCTTGTCTTGCTTTTATTTTTTGTGAGATATATGTCATATTAAACAAATATTTTGTTATTTTGTGTATATAATTCCAATGAATATATTTTTTTATTATTATACTTAAATTTATTAGGATTTATAGGTCTATTTTAGGAACTCTCTTTTGTAGGGTTTTCAGTTTCAAAGTTATGAATGTTGTAAGTGGTTTTTGTCTCAATTTTCTTTCTTTGAGACATATGTTATGTTATACACATGTCTTCTTTTATGAGGTGTATATACTTCCCCTTTGAAATTTTATATCATGAATATCCTTATGTTCAGGATATTATAATTTCCATTTAATTATATTTTTTCATGGTAATCATGATTCAAATGTACATAATTGGTAAGAGTCTTATGTTATAATATCATCATTTATCAGGATTATCTATAATTATGCTTCCAAAGATGAAATATTATTATCCACATATCAATAATATTATGAATTTTATTCTACTGTGGTTATTCATATTATTTACAATTAATAGTACCATTTCTTCATTCTTGGGTGCTTAAAATAATTAATAAAATGTTTTTAAGAAAAAATGACTTCATTTCTCTCTTTGTCCAGGAATACGTTTTATTTTAAAAATAATGTTTTATAAAAAAAATAAATCCCATTTTCCTAATTCTGAAAATGTGAAATTAATCTTCTTATCATTTTCTGAACAATGCCCCTTTCTTACCATTTAATATTGAAAAAGGAATGTTATTTTTAACTTGTACGGAATTTAAAAAATTACTCTCTATCATGACCTAAATTTCTTTGATACTTAATTTTTAATTTTACAAGTATATTTTTAAAGAAACTTGTTTCCCTACTATTCTGTAAATTCTTAGTTTTTAAAAGTGGCTTTCAAAGAAAAATATTTTCAAGAAGTTTTATGTTGTAAAAAGTTGTTTTTACAAAGAATATTTTTCTCAATAAATATTTTAAATGAATTTTAAAACTTCCATTATATATTTCCAATTTTTTTCAAATAAAATTATTTTCATAATATTTTATGAATTTTCAGGTTTCTAAAAGTCATTTAAAAATGAAAATTTTATTTTCATCATGAAAAATTAATGGTATTTTAATGTTATTTCCATTCATAAACATCAACAAACCTTGTTGTCACTTATGGTAAATTGGGGACATTTTTTAATTATACCATCCTCATTCTTAATCATGATTTATTAAGATTGTCTCAAAGAGATTATTATGGAACCCATTTTCCTTCCATGAGTTAATCATCCTTCAAAGAGATTTCCATGAAACGCATTTCTTCTCCATGGTTTAATTATGTTATATAATAATAATGATTATTTCTATGAGTTTAATAATGAAATATCTGTTTACTTTATTCATATTTTGGTTCTTGGACATTATATATAATGGGTGCACCCAGATAGCGTCGGCTGAGTGTGTTATAGATTATATGATGGGTGCTTCTAAATAGTGCTTTAATGAATTGGGTAATGGTTTTGTTCCTTGGATAATTATATTGGAAGTTTCATGTTTGTTTATTCTAATTTTAATACATATTTAAGGGTTCATAAGTTTTATATGAAGACAATGTCTCAAGATACCAATACATTTTATTTGTTCTTGTCATGGGTTTATAATATTTCCTTTAATCAAGATTGATATCACATGAATCATCAGTATTTTTTCCTATGACTCTTTCCTTTTTTAATGAATTACTCCATGTTTCATGATTAATGATTTAATATTTGATGGGTATGAGTTATTTTATGATTCTCTCATGCACTCAGATAATTTCATCACACCCTTATGCACTTCTTATGCTCATTGATGACATTTAATTGTTAATACTTATGGTTACCCTAACTAAGAATTTAATCACACCCTTATTGTTTTTCCTCTTCCCTATGTTTGAAAGAATGAGTTTGAAAAAGTTATTTTCTAGAAAGGATTTTATATAGATGAGGATGATGAATTAATGTGAAATAAGAAAAGTTGGGTTGAATATAAGAAATTATCATTTGAAAACATGGGTATTGTTTATATAGTGGTTTTTCCAAATTATCTAAAAATATATACCTAAAATGTCAAATATAAATTAAGTTATCTAATTTTTCCTTTTGACGTTGTAAGGTTTGGGTGGAAAAAATTGGGTCCCAATTATTGGAATCAAATATGGAAATATAAAGTTAATTATTTCAGCACCAGATTTAAGAGTATGGGTCTTAGGCTGTTTTAATCTTGATATCATTACTCTTAACTTTGGACTTAGTGAATTAAGATGGTAACATACAGGATTAGTGTGCACCTTTACCTAGGAAAACCAACATGGGTGAGGGAGGTTGAGAAAAGTGACTTGGATGAATGTGGAAAAGTAAAGCCACTAGAGTGAAATTCCATATTTTTTGAATTTATAATTTTTGGCCCTTGAAATTGGATCATATGTTTCCTTAGTATTCTCATTTATATTTTCTATTAAATTTATTCTTGTTGAATTTTATCTTATATGAAAATTTATAACACTTCGAACAAAAGTCCCAAATGTTGAATTTGTTGCTCATCTTGACAACATGGTTAAAAATGTTAGAAAATGTTACTATCAACAATGTAAGGCATACCTATTATCCCTCATAGTAATTATATGGAAAAACCATCAATGATATATTTCATCTGATATCCTTTCATTATATGGTAATAGACTCCTGATATATATTGATATATCATTTCTAGATGGAAATCATCCCAAAATCCTCGTTCTTGAAATACATGAACCAAAGCAAGGCAAACATCTCTTCAAATATTACTTTTAAAATTTGACACTAAAGACTAAGTTTATTCATGTAAAGGGACTAAATTACATAGACAATAAAGAAACACACAATGCAGAGAAGTACTCGGTGATACTCAAACTCGAGACCTCACCGAGACCCCATAGGAGCTACTACCAACTAAACTACACCCCGGGGGATTCAAAGAGTACTTTTATCTATGAAGGAGAATTTATATAGTAATACTTGTTTCATCACTCCAAATCTACCTCATATAATTTCCCTAAAGGTTACATCAATCCTTAATGGATGTGGGCATACTAGTTCTACTAAACATGCATTAAGTTTGGAATAAGATGAGGGTGATTGAAATCTACAAGTCCATCTAGATTTTTCAAAATAATTTCTATAATAATATTATCCTAAACCAAGAATTATTGATCCCATAAATCCCACAAATAATAACATTATATTTAGCGCATGATTAAGTAGGAATTAGTTTTTTTATTTGTATAAGGTCTCTAGGGAACCCATCCTTAGAACCATGAATGATGATTTTATCCCCATAGAGACCACCCAAGGAGATCTTAGAAAAATTACCTCATTAAATCAGACACTGTTGAAAACTTCTCCACTACCATGGGAAAATATCCACACCCTCGGATAAAAATTAATTTTGAGACATAGATGAAAGTATTCATGGTGCCTCATAGGAATGGGAACACCTTTAAAATCTTGATCGGATGTCCCTGAATAAATAAATGGTAGTATCTAAGAATGTAATGTACTATTTAAGGAAAGTTATATATGAAGAATAGGGTCACTATTTTAGCACTAACATCCCAACCCAAACTTGAATGGCTTGATTTCTGGAAATGTGGTTGATTTGGTATCTACTTACAATCCATGATTCCCAAAATTATATTCTATCCATGTACATTTTTAATGATAAAAAATTCAGTGGTGCGGATCTCATAGGTCTATTTTTTTGTTTTAGATAGGATCCATCCATTCTTTATATACCTTTATAAAGGGAAGTCCTCATTAATCATTTAGGGTCTATTCCAAGTATTGTGATTTGGATGGTGGTTCACTTAAACGTGTATACAATCCATGGTATGGTTCATATCCTATTGTGTAGATTCTCATCATTTATACAAGTTGTTTTTGGCATCAATCCATTATCATCGGATAATTTTATGCCTCAAATATTCTAATTCCACACTCAAAGTTAAAATTCTTCTCATATGATGCACATGTAGCTGGGATAGTCATCAATGACGGTCATGAAGAGTATGAAGTGTGTTCATACATGATGGTTATGAGGTATTATTTCCTAGTTCCTAGGTTGATTATGATATCATCTAAGAGGCTTGTTTTATTTATTTATTGTCGCGTTAATTATGGTGGCTATAACAACCAATGGTGTCACCACTAATGAATATAAAAGAAGAGCAGTATCATATGGTGGTGTGATAGACCATGGTGATGATGGACCAGGAAACCACCCAAGTTTTAATAGATATTCCTACCTTAAGAAACATTTTCAATATAAAAACCATATATTCCCACTCCTATATGTATTCATACCCTAGGGTTAATAGTATCAGTTAGCATTCTTATGGTCACAATTTATTATCCCTAGATAGTAGGAACATGCTGCCAGAAAGTCCAAAAAAATATATGAGACAGACAAGGTACATGAATCATCAAATCATCCCCATCCAAAAGATACTCTAAAACTCTAAATATAATATTCAATTCATCATAAATATGGGTCAAGATAGTCTAGATTTTGATATTGGGGCAAGACCCATTTTGAGGATGAGAGGACCAAGAAACAACAAAAATTTCAAGAGTATGATTCATTGTCAACACCTAAACTAGGGTTAGATAATACCTATTTAGAATACTAGTTTCTATATTCTATTTGATTTTATTAAGACTAGACTTTGGTTATTGACCTTAAGAGATTATTCATTTTCCTTAAAGGTGGCATCTATCTCCCTCAACTTATAAATGTGATGGTGCATCAAGACTCTAACCACAATAACAACCCTATTGAGGATGGAAAATGCATCAAAGAGAAAGAGATAATAATGATAATTTCTAATGATGGGTTCCTGATCAAAAAGTAAAAAAAATATGGAAAATTAGGTTAATTCCAATGGTTTCATCAACATATCCATTATTGATGAATGGGATGACATTTTCAATCCATAAGATGCATGGAAAAGGTTTTCCTATAAGAATATTATCATATATTATAAATACAATCTTAAAAAAATCTAATTATTCTCTATTGTAGAGAATAGGGATGGAATATGTACCCATGGAATCTCTAGAGTATATCATGGGTGGAACCCCAGTGGTTTTTGAAAAATCAAACACCCTAGGGGAAGAGGACATATCAACTAGAGAAAAGGTCAATGTGGGAATTAGAGGGACTAAATCTACTTTCCCTCTTCCCATATTTTGGACATTGTCCCCTATAGTTGAGTCCAAATATCATATTCATGTCTTTATTTTCAGGAATTTTCCCTTTTATCTTTGGTTTATTATTTTTCACTAGGGTTTTATTGAGGTTTTTGGAGAAAAATAGAGATTTTGGGTGAGTAGACCCACGCACATGGTTATTCTAAATCGTGCACCTAGATCAAGTAATCGTGTGGTAGGAGTAGAACCCACTGCACATCCACTGCATAGTTATGAACCTCATACCAAGTAATTGTACAGTCTAGACAGGGTTTGATCAAGATCGTTGCATTTTTTATTAAACTATGCACCCTATCCAGATCATTAAAAATGGATTTTTACTATTTTACCTTTTTCATATTTAACCCCATTTCTACCCCTATTCTTCCCCACTTAGTGTTTTCATCCATAATAGCCTCCTTTAATCCCTCTTTCTCCGCTAGACACCCATTTTTTAGGTGGATTTAGTGGAATAACTTCAATATTCTTCAAGTAATTGAGTTTCTCAATTGTTTTATTCCTCTATTTTAGGGGTTCTTTCCTTTTTTCTTCGGGTTCTATTTCTCCAGTATCTAGGGTTTTGTTTTTAGGGTTCGATCTTCAGTTTTTGGGTTCGGTATTCATGATTGGGATTTGTTTTTTATTGTATGTGGTGTAGTTGAGGTGTGGTTGGAGATTCGCACCAGTTTTTTGGGATTTATACACTAAAGTTAGGTGATTTTGTGCCAAATCATTATTTAGATAATTTATTTTTCTTTCTTGAGTAATTTAGCATGTTCTATGGTTATTATGTGTGGTTTGAAAGTAATTTTTTGTTTGGGTTCAATATGCATTTGTTTTTAAAGTTCCATTTCTATATGTAATAGGGTGTGTGTTTTTTGTAAACCCTTGTTGTTACATTTGAAAATGTTTTACAAATTTTTTAAATGATTTATTAAATTATGCATGTGATGAAAATAATTATATGGAATGTTTTTTGTGTTCTTTACATTTTAAAAGAGGATTTTTGGTGTGTTTTTTGTGTAAAGCCTTGTGTTACTTCTTTGAATTATTTTATAAATTGTTTAGTTAATTTATTAAATTATATTAGATGTGTTACTCATGTTTGGGAAAAAATTTAGTGTTCATATGTTTTTAAAATGTAATGTTGGTGTGCAAGGGGTACCACACTATATGTGTCTAGTTTCGATTTAATTATATGTGTGAATGTGGAGTGTTATGTGGCATATGAAACTTTTCTGAGCACCAAGGGAAACCTATGTAACAAGGTGGGCAGACTAGAACTAGTATTCTAGTGGTAAGGAAGTTTCTAAGGGTAGGTTTTACTTAGCGGGATCGATGATGACAACACTAAATAAATTTGGATGATGATTGGAGACCATTAAAATTATGGATGTTACTCTTCTCTAGTGGCCCATGCACAAGAACATTATTGATCATAGAATATGCCACATTTAATTGAGATACAAGGTACGAGGTATCCCATTGTTATCTAGCTACTAGGGGGTCTTCCCATGACTAGTTCTCTATAGATATATCACACTTACCATTGGCATATGGTATGACTTCTTGGTTATTTAAAAAGCAAGCATGTTTTCTTTTAAATTTTTTCTTTCAAAGTTATTTTTAATAAAAGGTTTCTAGTTTCCTTTTTATAAATCATTTAATTTATTTATATTATAATGTTTATATCATGGAATCTGGTATTTGGTGGCATCCTTCCGAGCATAGAATCACAACCTACTTACACATTTGGGTGTAAGTAGACTTGGTAATGGTTGATGGAGGTAAGGTCAAGGATCTTGGAGATAGTTGTTCCTATTTCAAGTGGTTCTTCTTGGTTCATTGTTTTGGAGATGTATTTATAAAAATTTCCCCCTTTCCATGTGGTGTTATTTTGAGATAGTCTTGTTGTTCCTTTTGTTGTAGCCTTTTTGGGTTTTGGTTTAATATTTGTAACTCAAATCTAAAATTTTTTTAAGGCTTGTTTGGTTTGGATTTTCATATTCGGTTTATTAATTTTTATTTGTTGTTTTATTTTTATAAATTTGGGTAAATTGTTCCCACTCTTTATTTATGATACATGGAAACTTATGTCATCCCATGGGTATAGGGAACACACTTTGGGCCTTGCCACAGACCGGGTCAGGTGCTGGTTTGGATGAAGAACCAGCTTGGTTTGTGAAAAAACGGTATCATAGGAGGTTGATCTTTAGGTCATATTATTTTGGATGAGTCTTGATAGATTAGATCTATGATTTTTGGGACTCAGAGTTATAGTTGTGAGTAGGGTGCCTGACCAGCACACCTCGTGATAGACCTTGAGTTGCCAGGGGGTTTTGGGATTTTTTTTTGACTTCCCTTCTAGGTGGGATAGGTAGGTTGAAGAATATATGTGTAAAATGGGTGGAGGTGAAGTATTTTTTCCATTTCTTTGTCGTAAATAGTTTAAATTTTTTATACTTTTTGCACTAATGATTTTTTTTCTTGTGACTATTTATTTTTGTAGCGATATGTCTCCACGGAGAGCTCCTTTGTAACCAAGAAAAAAAGATGAAGAGATTTCTCCCATACCGCATGATTAGAGGTTGATAGAAGTTGTGGTACATGATATTTAGGCTCTGGGATAGGGGTCCAAGAAAGGAAAATTCCCAAAAGTTTCTCAAGAACAAATCGTCTTCTTTCTAAGGTGGCTTGAAACTTCAGGAAGCGGAGGAGTGGCTTGCAAAGATAGAGAACATGTTCTAATTTCTTGATAATAATATGGAATTTGGGGTAAAATGTGCCTCATTATTTCTAGAGGGTCCCAGTCAAAGGTGGTGAGACTAAGTACTTCAAGATGGTAAGCACGAGAAGATGAGTTAGAAATAATTCAAGGTTGTATTCAACGACCAATGTTGTCCTTAGGTCTTGGATTATTCTATATCCTGAGAGTTTATGGATATCATTCAGAGGGACCAGTTAGTTATGGAGTATGCTAACCATTTTTTGGAGCTGGTCCTATATGTACCTGACATAGTCACCAATGAGCAGATGAAGGATCAGAGGTTCAAAAGGGGTTTGCAGTAAGAGATATATTTGTACGTATTAATGTTCAAGATAAAGACCTATACTGAAGTAGTTAATTGAGATTGTATAGTGGAGATAGACTGAAAGGGTAGGTCAAGTTCCTCTAGAGTGATTTTAGTGTTGGGAAGTGATGGTTCATTTGAGAATAAGAGGAAGCGGGATGATCAGGGGAAGAATGGAGGTGGTAGTTTAGTCCATCCTTCCCAGCAGTCTTCTTCTACGACTTCTGATGAAAGTTTTGTTGTGTTCCATTGGTGAGGGAATGTGGGGCACATCTGACCTGTATACTTATCCCCACCTAGGGAATGACATTGGTGTGGAGCTATGGGACACCTACAACATTTTGCAGGAAAATGTTCCCATACTAGAGTGGAGCAGGATATGTGGCTTCTAGGGGAGTGTCAGTTAAGTCAGATCCATTTAGCATGGTTGGATCTCGGTTTGGTGGTTGTGGTGATAGGACCGGATCATCTTCATGGAAGATCTAGTTTAGGGTAGAGTTGTAGAAAAGCAGTCATTCTCAGGCAGAGACTAGGAATCTTCATGCTATGGATTAGGCACCAACAGAACCAAATGTAGGGCCCCCAACAGTTAGAGGTACCATCCTAATTACATCTTCTATAGTGGCTATTTTATTAGATACTAGTGATTATTTTTCTTTAATCTCTACCCTCCTTGTGAATATTTTGAACTTACCAATCGATATAATGTATTTTACAATGGATTTGGTAATGCCATTGGGTAAGAAGAACGAGTTGGGTATGAGGTGCCAGTATTGTGCCCTCTCCGTGTTAGGGGTTGAGATAGAATGGGATGTTTTGGTCTTATATATAGACCTTTTCAACGTAATACTCAGTATGGATTGGCCAGTTTTCTTCTAAGAACATATGTATTGTTATAGGTGATAGGTGAGTTATAGGGAACCTGATGGGAGTCCTTAGGTTTTTATTGGGGAATAGGATCCTCAGTCAGGTCATGTTGGACATCCACTCTGGGGGTTGTGGAATCTTGTTTTTTAGTTATCATCGTTCATGATGGGGGAAGACGGTGGTCCTCTTAAGGGTGGATTTCCTCTTATAGTGGATGAGTTCCTAGTGGTACTTCTAGATGATTTTTTAGCTTTACCCCAATAGTGGGATGTGGAGTTCTCAATTGATTTGGCATCAAGAATACAACCAATATCTATTCCCTCATATTTCATGGCCCCCACTAAGATGGGGGAATTTAAGATACAATTGGATGATTTGGAATACAAATGGTTCATTCACCCGAGCTTCTCTCCTTGGGCCACCTCAGTATTTATCACAAAGAAGGATGGTGGATCTCCCTAGTTGTGCATTGATTATAGGAATCTGAATAAGGTAATCATTAAGAACAAGTAACCCTTTCCCCAAATTGGTGACTTATTTGATCATTTGAAGGGGGAAAAGTGGTTTTCCATGACATAATTGTGTTCGGGCTACAACCAAGTTAGGGTGAGAGTGGTGGATATCCCAAAAATGTATTTCCAAAGTAGGTATGGCCACTTTGAGTATTTGTACAAGCCTTTTGGATTGATAAATTCTCCAGAAATTTTTATGGCACTCATGAATAGGTTGTTCCACCAGTATATTAACTCATTCATTGTCGTATTCATGGGAGACATCCTAGTTTATTCTAGATTCGATAAATAGCATGAGCATCACTTGTGAATCATAATTGGCACCATGCAAGATCATTGTCTATATGAAATGTTTTCAAAGTTCACCTTCTGGATCAGGGATGTGAAGTTTCTAGTCCATGTGGTTTTGAAGCAAGGGGTTTTGGTGCACATTTGTATGATAAGTGTAGTTATGTCATGGGAGTAGCCAAAGAATGTGTTCAAGATTAGTATTTTTATTATCCATGTAGGTTATTAGAGGCATTTTGTTCGGTATTTCGCTCAGCTTTCTTTTTCCATGACCGCACACACCCAAAAGGAGGTGAAGTTTTAATGGATCACAGAATATTAGGCATCCTTTGAGGAGCTGAAGTTGTGGTTGACTACTGCACATGTGTTGATATTTCCAAAATTTATAAAGGGGTATGTGGTTTATTTTAATGCTTCAGGTATGGGCCTTGGGTGTATACTCTTGCAAGATGATCATGTAGTAGCATATGGTTCTCACTAACTTCAACTACATGAAAATAATTACCTGACCCATGACTTGGAATTAGAAGTGGTGATGCATTCCCTAAAGACCTGATTCTATTATATTTTGGAGGAGAAATTTTTGTTCTATTCATATCATAAAATCTTATCATATTTCTTCTCCCAAAAATATTTGAACTTAATGAAGTCTCATTGGATCGAGTATTTGTAAGGGTTCGACTTTGATATCATATATACCACAGGAAAGGGTAATTTGGTGGAAATCTCATTGAGAAACAAAGTGCCAGTGTAGGCTTTAAGTAAGTCTAGTGATTAGTGGACCTTGATGGGGCTCTTTTCCCAGATGCACTTAGATATCAAGGAGCATAATGGAGGTGCGTTCTTGGTGAACGTTCAGTTGGATCCTTCTCTTCTATAGTTTATACTGTGGGAGTATCCTATTTATGAGTTTTTTCAGTAGTCTTCACAGATCCTTCATGGTGGGGAGACATCTTGCGATTGGTCTTTGTCTCCCGAGGGAATCTTGTGCTTTAAGGTATATTTCATGGTGTTGTTGTATTTGAGGAATGTAGGGATTAATTATAGTCACCAATATCATTAGTTTTTTCATCTTGGAGCTACCAAAAAGTATTATGATTTTTGTCAACAATTTTTGTGTCCAATCATGAGGCAGGACATATATTATTTCATATCAAGATTCTATATATGTCAGTAGGTAAAGGTAGAGCATCAAAGACCCTATGTTTTTCTTTATACATTACCCATTAATACCTATAAGTGGGATGATATTTCCATGCATTTCATTATTGTATTTCTTCATACACCTTGGGTAAAAAATTCCATTTGGGTGGTAATTGACCATTTGAATAACTCAGCTCATTTCTTTCTGATTAGAGATTAAGCTAAAGTGGAGGAGTTGGGCTGATTGTATGTTTAGAAGGTGTTAGGGCTCCTTGGTATGCCGCCAGAAATTATTTTAGATAGAGACCAAAATTTTACCTCTAGGTTCTATAAGGGTCTTAAAAAGGCATTGGGGTCAAAGAGTAAGATGATTACAGTATACCATCCTCAAATGGATGGTCAGACTGAGCGGGAAAATCGAATTCTGGAGGACATACTTCATGCATGTGTTTTAGATTATGGAGGATCATGGGATATCCATTTTGGATTGGTTTAATTCACTTATAATAATAGTTAACAATATTTAATTCCAATGGATAATTTTGAGGCACTTTATAGTTGTCCATTTTGGTCTCCTTTATGTTTGGATGAGGTAAGAGAGACCTCACATTGGGGATCGAGCCTTGTGTAAGAGACGTCTAAGAAAATCTAGTTGATCAGGAAGTGGTTATGAAAATCTCAGAGTCACCACAAATATTATGTCGATCAGAGGCATCGAGATCTTGATTTTTACATGGGTGATCGGGTGTTCTTGAAAGTGTCCCTTCTCTTGGGTAATCATCGTTTGGGAAAACAGGGAAATATAACTCCGAGGTATATAAGACCTTTTAAAATCACTGAGTGGATTGGAAAGGTGGCATACATATTATCTTTTCCTTCTTAGTTGACATCAATTAACAACTTATTTCATATCTCCCAATTAAAGAAGTACAATTTAGATCTTTCCCATTTGTTGAATTGGGATGAGTTGGAGATAAATCCTGATTTATCAGTGTTTTAATAGTCGATGAAGATAGTAGATTCCCAAGAGAAAGTGATTCATGGGAAGTCAATTATGTTGGTTTGTGTCCTTTGGAAGCATGGGAATGATGTTCATGAGACTTGGGAGTGGAATTTGTGGTTTTAGTAAGAGTATCCATTATTATTTTTCGATCAAGCCTCGAGTCGACTTTCCGGGGGCGTAAAGTTTTTATGGTGGGGAGAATTATCACATCTATGCCTTTCTTTTTAGGTATTTTTTCTTTTATTTTTTATTTTATTCTTTTTCTCTTTGGTTTCCTTGAGGTTTTGGGAGAAAAATATATATTTTTAGGTGGGAAGACCCCAGCACATGGTTGGCGCACAGTTAGTGGGAACCATGCACCCATCTCAAGTAACCATGCTATAGAAGTAGAACCTACCACACGGCTGTTTCATGGTCGTGCACCTCTTCCTAGGTAACCATGTGGTATGGACAGGTCATGCACATGGTTGTCGTACAGTTTATTAAACTGTTCAGACTAACTGTCTGCCCAATACTTCTCATTAAAAAATGGGTTTTTACCATTTTTCCCTTTTCAGATTTAACCCCATTCTCACCCATCTTATTTCCCACTTGGGATTTTAATCCATAGGACGCTCCTTTTATCCCTCATCCTCCCTTGGATACCCATTTTTCAAGTGTATTTAGTGGCATAACTTCAAGATTCTTCAATTAAGTGAGCTTCTCTCTTGTTTTCTTCCTCCATTTTAGGGTTTCTTTCATCTTTTCTTGGGGTTATATTTCTCCAGCATCTAGGGTATCATTATTAGGTTTTTATCTTGAGTTTTTTAGTTCGATATTCATGATTAGGGTTTTTTTTATTTTGGTGCGGTTGAGGTGTGGCTGTAGATTAGCATTGATTTTTAGGGATTTATAAACCAATGGTAGGTGATTTTATGCCTAAAAATTATTTGGTGAATTTATTTTTCTTTCTTGAGTAATTTAGCTTGTTCTGTGATTATTATGGGTGGTGAAAAAGTATTTTTTGATAGGGTTCAATATGTGTTTGGTCTTAAAGTGGAATTTCTATATAGAATTAGGTGTGTTTTTTGGTGTAAACTCTTATTATTCCATTTAGAAATGTTTTATAAATTGTTTAAATGATTAATTAAATTATGCATGTGATGTGAAGCATGATATGGAATGGTTTTGGTGTGTGTTTTATTTTAAAAGAGGATTTTGGGTTTATTTTTAGTTTAAAGACTTTTGGTGCTTCTTAGAATTGTTTAATAATTTGTTTAAATGGTTTATTAAATTATGTAAGATGTGTAAATAATGTTTGGGAAAGGTTTTGGTTTGTGTATGTTTTTAAAATGGAATTTGGGTGTAAAAGTGGTGGAACACTATGTGTGTCTTGTATGGATTGACTTGTGTGTGTGAATGTGGAGTGTTATGTGGCATATGAAACTTTTTTGAGCACAAAGGGAAGTCTGGGTAACTAGGTGGGAAGACTAGGACTAGTATGTTAGTGATATAGAAGTCACTACAGCCTGGTTTTACTTAGAGATATTGATGATGACAACAATAACTAAATATGGATGATGATTGAAGACCACAAGAATTTTGGATGTTTCTTATCTCTAATGGCTCATGAATGAGAATTTTGTTGATCATGGCCTATGTCACATTTCACAGAGATATGATATACCAAGTGTCCCATTGTCAGCTAGTGCCTAGGGGGTATTCTTGTGACTAGTGCACTATGGATATATCACACTTTTCATCGTAATATGGTATGACTTATTAGTTTTTTCAAAATAAAGCATGTTTTCTTTTTAAGTCATTTCCTTTAAAAGTTATTTTTCATAAAAGTTTTCTAGTTTCTTTTTTATAAATCTTGAAATTTATTTAACTTATAATGTTTATATCATGTAATCTTATATAGGGTGGTATCCTGATAGGCTTAGTTTCACACCCTACTTACACCTTTGGGTGTAATTAGACTTCGTAATGTTTGGTGTGGGTAAGGGAAAGGCTCTTGGAGATGGTGGTTTGGGTTTCTAGAGTTTCTTCTTAGTGTATTATTGTGGATATGGCTTGTGGGTGATTCCCCCTTTCTATGTGGTGGTTTTCTTGATATATTCTTATTTTTCTTTTTTTTTTGTACCCTTTTTGGGTTTTGGTTTAAAATTTGTAACTCAAATATGAAAATTGTTTAATGCTTGTTTGTTTTGGATTGAAATATTCAGTTTATTAATTTTTTTTTTGGTTTTATTATATTTATTAATTCAGGTAAATCATTCCCAATATTTATTTATGATACTCAAGCACTTGTTCCCACCCTTGGGGATAGGGAACACCCTTCGGTCCTTTCCACAAACTAGTTTAGGTACCAGTTTGGATTACGACCCATCTTGGTTTATGACCCCAAATATCCCTCTACATGAGTCAGAATTATAAAAGAATTACAATATACTATTGAAACAAATTTGGAGTGAAAATTGGTTCATTTGAGTACATCCTATCTTTCCACATTGTATATAAATATATATATATGAGTACTGACATCATGGAAACTTGATCAAAACTTATCATATTTAATAGTTATACCATCAAGTGAAACCAAAAGGATAACAAAGGGGATTGTCATGATGAATCCTCACATATTTCTATAAAAGAGTTTGCACCTATTGTATAGGTAAAATCGACAGTGCCTTCTCTGAATATTCCTATTAATAGAGGGTTGAATGGATCAGCTTGATTTATCAGTGCAAGATCCAAGTGTTGTGTCACCTTAATGGATTTATATTCCCTGATATAGTTGATTTCTCTCACTGAAGTAATGAACAAAATGGAATATATCATTTTAGTGAGAGATTCCCACTCATCCCTAGTTGATCTGAGAGACTTTAACAAATATCTTTATGGGTGTGATTCCTACCTAATTATTTGACTACTTCCTCATATGATATGTTGATCTAAACATCTAACTTATATATATATTTCTATAGAAAATCTAGCTTGATTGATCCATTAGTGAGAGATTATTATTACCTCACCTATTTACAAAGAAAAATTGATAGCTCAAGAACTTTTGAGGGTTAATCTATAGGAGTCTTTATACTCCAATTCATTACAATTAATTTTGTATAGAAGGATATATGAAATATGATTTACAAGACCCCCATGGAGGATATAAATAGTAATTTTTATTAGATTCTCCCATTTTCATGTTCTTGGGATATAGGGTATTTTATTATTGAGTTATCCACACTTCCATAAAATAGATACTTCATATGTTGTAGTAGGATAGAATATACCAAGTATCTCTCTCTAGGGAGAATAAAAAGCATGTTCTATTAATCATTGGGATAAAAAACATTAAGAAATCCAACAATATGTGGATAATGTGTTAGATCAATAGTATTAATCTGATGAAAAAGAAACTTTAGTGGATTACCTTTACTAGGAACTAAATGTAGCTAAAAGATATTAGTATAACACTATAGGTTTATTGTTGATGATAATACTGGAGAGGTAGATTCTAATATAAGTGTGAAATATTTATACCTGGATAAGGAAGTTATGGGTGCAGAGCTAGCTAAATTTCAATGCCACATTGATGAGTCAAAGTGATCAACTGGTGAAATCTATGTGTAACACCCCAAGCTTCCACGGTACATTTCCCTTCGAATAATGCAATGGCGTGCATTGTACGCAACTTCGAGATTCTAACACACCACAACCAATCAAACTAGCCGTTATGAATAGTAATACCTACTTTTTAAAATTTTATAAATTCTATCTCTCAAAATGGACTTCATTTTTGTATTCGGAATATCGAATTTATCCTAGGGTGAAATTTTGGAACTTTTCGGATAACTCTTATATTTTGATGAATAGTAAAAATTACTAAATTTTAATTAAAAACAACTTTTTAAATCAAAATAATTTATAGTGATAAATTATATTATTGAGTGGTTTTAAATTATAATTAGAATATATTTTTACCATTTTATCCAATGGTGTTCATTAGAATTAATTTCACTTTGAAATTGCACCTAAACAACTGTCAATCTTTTGATATATATTGTTTCTTAAAAACACACTATTTATTGTGACAGCTGGAATTAATTATACAATTAATTAATGCAACTTATATGTTTAGAATTTTTTAAAATAAACATCATTTTTGAATTCAGAATATCAATTATAGATTTGGGTGAAATTTTGGCATTGTTCTGAAAAACTTCAATTTTTTATAAATAGTGAAACTACTAAGTGGTAGTTAAAAAAACTGAATTTTTCATAAAACTTAATTTTACCGCTTCTATGAATGGAATTTAGAAAACCCGAGAGACACGGTTAATATCAAGAAGTAAAATGTGGTTCAATGAGATGAAAATAATTTTTGGTGAATAGTAACTTTTTACTTTTATTTTCCACGGTTAAAAGTAAATAGGGTAATTAAGGGTAAAAATGATATTAATATTACCCTAACACATGTCCTAATTCTATTGGACAAGTGTATCTTGACCAAAAACAACCTTAGGAATAAAATATTATCATTTAGGTCCACTTGGATTAGATTAGGACATTTATTATTATTTAATTAAAAGAAGAGTTAAAAGAGTTAAAATCAAAGTTTATTTACTAAAACATTTTTAATATAGGGTAATACATAAGATAAATTCGATTGTAAATATTCATTAGAAATATAATAAGATTTCATACATAATGATATTTTATTTATAATTTTTAAACATTAAATAAGTTAATATATTTATGACACAATGATGATGCAGTAATTAACATAATAGTGAAAAATTAAAATAATTGATATTATAAATACCCAAATAATTATAATTTAAGACTTTTAATGAATTAAACTAATTTTATAGGATAATATGACATATTAGGATTGATTTAATTTACTTTGTTTGAAGTAATCATTCTGTTATGAGTTTCACAAAAATCAACTATTCAATAGTGTCAGAATTGACATAAAAGAGTTTTTAAAACAAATATTATATTATTAATTGATATTAAATTCCTAAAAAACTAAGGTTCTGAAAAAAGACTTATATCATGATATATCTATAATTAATGGACCACTTGGGGGTCTTTTTGATGTATATAGTAAGTTTATTAACTATATAATATAAAATACAAAGTGACATGGTAAATGTCAAACTAATTAACTAAGAGTTATAACTAAAAGATAAGGTTAATATAGTAACCCAAACCTGTCTAAATTCTATTGGTTGAATGGTTTTAGACCTATCCCCACCTTAACCTTTTAATAATAAACTTTGGAGACATTAGAAATCGAATATAAATTTATTATAAATTAATATTTCTATCTTTTCCAAAGGTGCCCCTCACCCCTCTTATAAAAGGGCACTCCTCCTTCTCATTTCTTAACACCTTCAAAACCTTTTGGTTCGGCCAACCCCTTCCCAAATACTCTCTCAACTTCCATTAGTACAACCTATAGGCCTTATATGGATCCGAAATCCAACCTAAGGAGCCCTTTTGATCAAATCAAAAGGAAGAACCCGAAGAAGAGGTAATGTTTTCACCACCCCTTTTCAAGTTCCTTTCTTATTCCACTTCTTCTTTCTTTGTTATTACCATTCTAAAATAATAACTCCAGTATATTATATATAATTTTATGTTATTATAAATATGGTACAACCATATTCAGTATTCTATCCACCCTTTGAATAACATGTCACCATATGTGCGTACGTACGGCTTACCGTCTCCATGTCCTGGTGTAATTGTTATTCAATATATTATTATTTTGGTGGGTATAATAATGATGTGTAACTCATTTAAATAATAAATATAACATTATAATGATTATTTATATATGATATAACATCCAATTATATATTATTTTAATATCAAAAGAATGATATTGTCGCTCGTGCGTACGTACGGACTACCGTCTCCACGAACGCGATGAGATTCATTCTCCATCATATCCATTCAAGTATAATTATCATTTGATGATTTAAAAATAATGTTTAAGAACTTTATATCATTCTGGATATGAGTAATATACAACCTATCCATGACAAACATGGCTTATGTAACAAAACATATAAAATAAAATGAGTAAGTTAACACCCGAAACGACGATAATTCTAAGATATTATTAACAAAGCAACATTAAAAGATAATATATGATATCATATTAATGTATATTATTCATGAATAATTTAATAACAATTATTTCCACATTATACATGAGGTTAACCTACCCCCAACCAAGGAAAAGTACAAGGTAAGGGGTTTCTTATCTCACTTTTAATTCTGTGAGAATTCCATTGTTCACCACTTATTTATTACATGTGGTGTGTGTACTGCCCATGTTTGTATTAATTTTGTAATATACTTTAATTCATGTATATTTACATCATAATTGTATGATCCTTCTTTCATGGGTGTATTTTTTGTATGTTACCAAATAAATAAGGGAATTTGAAATTTCAATTTCCATTTATTCGGCTTTACGCAAACTTCATTGATTATTTTACTCTGAGATTATGTGTGGAATAACTATTCATTTTCTTATGTCATAATTTCCACTCCCCTTTTATGTGGATATACTTTTTATACACATAATCACTCAATTGATAATTTCTCAAGTCATCAATATGAATTTGATAAGAGTAATTTTAACTCACTCTCCATTTGTTGAGTTAAACATCCAATTCATTGGTGCTGTTTTTATAAGATTATGTGTGAATATCCTTTGATTGATTTACACTGAATATCCAATCATATTTAGTTTATTTATATTTTTCACACATAACTTTGTCGTTGATTTATCCTTAACATAAGGATATGGCATTTATGAGAGATTTCATCTCAATTTACATTCCATTGAGACTTATTTGTTGATATACACCAAATCACTTTTATGTAGTGTATATAATGTACTTTGACATAGTATATCATGAATCCCTTTATTCTCATGATATTACAAAGTTTTGATTACCTCAATTATTTGTATTAAAGTTTCTCTCTTTTTTTTAGAATCTCTAACTAAAATACCATTTTTAAATGTTTTAAAGACTTATTCATCTAAATCTTGCTCATTAATGTCCATGTTTTAAAAATGGTTTTAAGGATTTATTTATATGGACATTAAAGTTTTAAAATTAAAACTCCTTTTAAAAAGTTTCAAAGTGGTATGGGACACTTTGATTTAAAAATCTATTTTTAAATGGCTTCTTGACAAATAGTGTGACTTTTAAATGATTTCAAGAAAAAGGGGGATATTTCTCTCAAATAGTTTTGATGATTATTTTCATCTATGTCAACATCCTTCATTATTCTTGATTGAGGTTAATGTGATACAATACAATCTTCCATATTGTATCAAATGAGTTATGTTTGACTGTGGATGTGCTATTTTTATACCATTAATGGTTTGTAGTTAAAGTATTGACATTTCGTATGCTAGTTTTAATACGAATGTTTATGTTATGTTTAAACCTGTTCATATGAGGAATGAATTGGACTTAATAAGTGACGGATGGAGCCCTCTATAGCTCCTCGATGCATCGTTAGGTATCATGAGACAAACTAGTGTCTTGGCACAAGGCCTTGGCAAAATCTTATTTGTAGTCTTGGCACGAGGCCTTGGCTATGTGGTTATGATAGTCTGGCATTATGAATTCCATCATTATGAAAGTGGTTATTGATATTACATTGATCATTCGACTAGTATAATATCCATGTGAGTAAGTAAATGGCATTAATTTATTTTATCTATTCAATTTTATGCTAAAGTTCAAGTTTAAAAGGCTTTCGTTTTAGTTATAAACTGCCTTAAGTGTTTATGCTTATCTATGAAAGCTTTTGCTATAATGTTATCCTTAATGAGCATCTGAGCTCACCCCTTTCAATGTTTTATTTTTCCCAGGATTATGAAGAAGTAATTTATTAATGACCTGTAGGGATAGTATGAGGGGATATGAAGACAAGATGTTGTTGTAGTTTTTTTACCTTATGATGTAATGTAAGACTTATGAATATATCTAGTGTTTCCAAGACTACTAAACTAATCGGTCTTTTGAGACTTGATCCTTTGTGATCATGCCAATTTTATGTAATAATGCACCGACTCTGGGTATCTAGGGTCGGGGCGTTACAGTTGGTATCAGAAGAAGTTTAGTACAAACTGTGGAAGCTAGATTTAGATAAACTCTGATTAGAGCACGTAGACCTAAGATGAACTTTGAGAATTATTATAGAATAACTTCCTAGAATTTTGGTATTGTAGAGATTTTGTGAGTTTTCCGAGCAATACATCCCTGTCTGGATACGTGCAGGTAGAGGCGGATCTGGAACAGATGTACCTACGGGTAAAATCCGAAAACACCGCTTTGAGCTAGACTCGAACGGGAACTGGTGCACGACAACAGGCCTTGCTGCACTCTTGGTTACAACACTCCCGGGGGATATGCTTAAGATAATTTACATTTTCTTTACAAACCAATTTAAAGTATTATATATATAAGATGGGAGTAAATGACCTTGGTTAATACTAATGTGTTTCAAATTGAGAATATTGTGACATGTTAATCTCTAAATGATTGTATGATTACTATTACTCACACAATGCTTTCTCGTTTTAGTCAATGGCTGGATTCCAAGAAAGTCATAATGACTTTGAGAATGATGTACAAGGTGGGAACGGTGGTGGAAATGAGAAAAAAAATAGAATGTTGATAGGCGTAAAAGATATCGTCTTTATGCCAAATCAATTTTCCAAAAATATGATCAACAATATATATATATATACCAATTAACGGACTCAACAAAGAAGATAAAGGTGATGAATGATAAGAGCTCCAGTAGTGGAGACCATGGAGAAAGAAATCCTCAATTTCCATCATGCAGGAAATGTGGAAGGAGACACCCAGGAAAGTCTCTCAATGGGACAACGAAATGCTTTACGTGCGGGAAGGAAGGACATAAAGTGAAGAATTGCAGAAGAAAAATGAAGAGTACTATGGAAGAAGATAAAAATGGTCCCAAGAATCCATTTACAGTCATTTTCCGTAAATGTAGGGGACCTATCCATTACTCGAGTGAATGTCATATTATTTAGGATATTTTCTTGGTCAAAGAAGAAGCTATGTGGAAATAAATGGTTGGAGAAATGTTTAAAAATTATTATCACTCCCTGTTGATGGGTTTACTTTGGAATAATTTTCTCTTGTATTTGTAACCCTAATGTTTGCCATGTGAGAATGATATTTATGGAAGAATTATCTTTTCCCTTGTGGATATAGTTATAAATAACCATTTGGTTTTATGTAATCATTGGGTTTGAGGAAATTACAAATTTTTATAATTTGGGATGAAAATTCAAGGTATGAGATAACATTTGTGGTTAAATTATGTTATGGTTATTTTGAGGAATTTATCTCATTTTGGTAATGTTATAAAATATAGTTTTTGAAAAAGGACAACACGTAGACCGTGTGACAACCCGTCGCGTCGGAAAAAGCTGTGGGAATCGAACCCACAACCAAAATGCGATTGGGATTTATCATCTGCCACTGGACTACGTGAAGTCCCTGGTTATTGTGACTATTATTTTAGTTAAATGATTTTATTGATCAATAATAATTTGATTTGGGATCTTATGTCATATCAAATGAATACCCTTAGTATAGGAAAATTATTTGGTGATTAAGTGATAGATGTTATTTTTGGAATTTGTTCTCTTTGTTGAGAACACTATATGCCAAAGGAAAATAGAGTAGTATGAGATTTCATTTGAGGAGTAATGGTGGATTTTTATCTATGTTTTTATTGTGGATTTATAATGATTTGGGTTATTTATGGAAATTATTAGGTTAATTACTTTTAAGTATGTGACTTTAAGAAGTAATTAATGTCATTTGGAGATACAATTTAACGTGGAAGACTACATTCTTAATAAGTTTTGGTTTTCAATATTAGTTTTGATTATAGGATTTTAAGGACAATTGATTATTGAATGGTATTTATTTAACTTTGGGGTATTGTTGGTTTAATTTTGGAAATTAAGATTAGTGTTTATTTCTCTCAAGGAATATCCTTTTGGGGATTATTAGATCTTGTACTAACCATTTTGGTTTTGATTAATCTCTAAAGACAAGTTAAACATATATTTTATCCTACGTGGATCATGTATTTCCATAGAAGTTTATTATAGCTCTTCCATTGTGACCAAGTCTTCTTGAATACTCATTGTTCAAAAAAATGAGTTAGTGGTAAAAAGTTATTAAAGAATGAAACTCTACTTAAAAAGTAAGTATATCTCTTTATGTTCTTAGTCAATATCATAAATGAATTCCTCATCCTTATGTAATGTAACTTAAAACAAAAAAAATGTTGTCCATTTACTTCCCTACTAGGAGACTAATGGTCGTTTGTCCAAACACAAGTTTGTGGTTTTCTTATTGTTAACTTTCTCCTGATCATGATTTCCATCCCTCTCCATCAGAACTTGACACTTAGTTTATCGTCCATATCCATGTTTTCCTACATGGAATCCGAGTATGGGTTATCTTGGTTGACCTTTATACCTCTCTTTCTTTCTTTTAAAGTGATAGTATTATTGACTCTTTTTCCGATGTGGGACTTTCCATTATATTCCCAAGCAAAATTTTAAAAATTGTGAGGATGCAATTTATTGAAGGAGGGGAGAATCTAACACCCCAATCTTCCACGGTACGTTTCCCTTCGAATAATGCAATGGCGTGCATTGTACGCAACTTCAAGATTCTAACACACCACAACCAATCAAACTAGCCGTTATGAATAGTAATACCTACTTTTTGAAATTTTATAAATTCTATCTCTCAAAATGGACTTCATTTTTGGATTCGTAATATCGAATTTATCCTAGGGTGAAATTTTGGAACTTTTCGGATAACACTTATATTTTGATGAATAGTGAAAATTGCTAAATTTTAATTAAAAACAACTTTTTAAATAAAAATAATTTATAGTGATAAATTATATTATTGAGTGGTTTTAAAGTATAATTAGAATATATTTTTATGATTTTATCCAATGGTGTTCATTAGAATTAATTTCACTTTGAAATTGCACCTAAACAATTGTCAATCTTTTGATATATATTGTTTCTTAAAAACACGCTATTTGTTGTGACAGTGGGAATTAATTATAAAATTAATTAATGAAACTTATATGTTTAGAATTTTGTAAAATAGACATCATTTTTGAATTCATAATATCAATTATAGCTTAGGGTGAAATTTTGGCATTGTTCTGAAAAACTTCAATTTTTTATGAATAGTGAAACTACTAAGTGGTAGTTAAAAAAACTAAATTTTTCATAAAACATAATTTTACCACTTTTGTGAATGGAATTTTAAAAATCCAAGAGACACGGTTAATATCAAGAAGTAAAATGTGGTTCAATGAGATGAAAATAATTTTTGGTGAATAGTAACTTTTTACTTTTATTTACCACAGTTAAAAGTAAATAGGGTAATTAAGGGTAAAAATGATATTAATATTACCCTAACACATGTCCTAATTCTATTGGACAAGTTTGTCTCAACCAAAAAAAACCTTAGGAATAAAATATTATCATTTAGGTCCACTTGGATTAGATTAGGACATTTATTTTTATTTAATTCAAAGAAGAGTTAAAAGAGTTAAAATCAAAGTTTATTTACTAAAACATTTTTAATATAGGGTTATACATAAGATAAATTCAATTGTAAATATTCATTAGAAAGATAATAGGATTTAATACATAATTATATTTTATTTATAATTTTTAAACATTAAATAATATAATATATTTATGACACAATGATGATGCAGTAATTAACATAATAGTGAAAAATTAAAATAATTGATATTATAAATACCCAAATAATTATAATTTAAGGCTTTTAATGAATTAAACTAATTTTATAGGATAATATGACATATTAGGATTGATTTAGTTGACTCTTTTCTAAGTAATCATTCTGTTATGAGTTTCACAAAAATCAACTATTGAATAGTGTCAAAATTGACATAAAAGAGTTTTTAAAACAAATATTATATTATTAATTGATATTAAATTCCTAAAAATATAAGGTTCGGCTAAGAGACTTATATCATGATAGGTATATCATTAATGGACCACTTGGGGGTCGTTTGGATGTATATAGTAAGTTTATTCACTATATAATATAGAATACAAAGTGACATGGTAAATGTCAAACTAATTAACTAAGAGTGAAAACTAAAAGATAAGGTTAAAATAGTAACCCAAACCTGTCTAAATTCTATTGGTTTAATGGTTTTCTACCTATACCCACCTTAACCTTTTAATAATAAACTTTTGAGCCATTAGAAACCGAATATGAATTTATTATAAATTAATATTTCTAGCTTTTCCAAAGGTGCCCCTCACCCCTCTTATAAAAGGGCACTCCTTCTTCTCATTTCTTCACACCTTAAAAGCCTTTTGGTTTGGCCAACACCTGCCCAAATACTCTCTAAACTTACCTCACTGAAACCTAGAGGCCTTATATTTATCAGAAATCCAACCTAAGGAGCCCTTTTGATCAAATCAAAAGGAAGAACCCGAAGAAGAGGTAATGTTTTCACCACCCCTTTTCAAGTTCCTTTCTTCTTCCACTTCTTCTTTCTTTGTTATTACCATTCTAAAATAATAAATCCAGTATCTTATATATATTGTGATGTTATTATAAATATGGTACAACCATATTCAGTATTCTATCCACCCTTTCAATAACATGTCACCATACGTGCGTACGTACGGCTTACCGTCTCCACGTCGTGGTGTAATTGTTATTCAATATATTATTATTTGGGTGGGTTTAATAATGGTGTGTAACTCATTTAAATAATAAATATAACATGATAATGATTCTTTATATATTATATACTATCCAATTATATATTATTTTAATATCAAAAGAATGATATTGTCGTTCGTGCGTACGTACGGACTACCGTCTCCACGAACACGATGAGATTCATTTCCATCATATCCATTCAAGTATAATTATCATTTTATGATTTAAAAATAATGTTTAAGAATTTTATCTCATTCTGGATATGAATAAGATACAACCTATCCATGAAAAACATGTCTTATGTAACAAAACATATAAAAGAAAACGAGTAAGTTAACACCCAAAACGATGATAATTCTAAGATATTATTAACAAAGCAATGTTAAAAGATCATATATGATATCATATTAATGTATATGATTCATGAATAATTTAATAACAATTATTTCAAAATTATACAGGAGTTTTACCTACCCCCAACCAAGGAAAAGTACAAGGTAAGGGGTTTCTTATCTCACTTTTAATTCCGTGAGAATTCCATTGTTCACCACCTATTTATTACATGTGGTGTGTGTACTGCCCATGTTTGTATTCATTGTGTAATATACTTTAATTCATGTATATTTACATCATCATTTTATGATCCTTCTTTCATGGGTGTATGTTTTTTATTTTACCAAATCAATAAGGGAATTTGAAATTTCAATTTCCATTTATTCGGATTTACGCAAACTTCATTGATTATTTTACTCCGAGATTATGTGTGGAATAACTATTCATTTGCTTATGACATAATTTCCACTCCCATTTTCTGTGGATATACTTTTGATACACATAATCACTCAATTGATAATTTCTCAAGTCATCTATATGAATTTGATAAGATTAATTTTAACTCACTCTCCATTTGTTGAGTTAAACATCCAATTCATTGGTGTTGTTTTTATAAGATTATGTTTGAATATCCTTTGATTTATTTACACTAAATATCCAATCATATTTAGTGTATTTATATCTGTCACACATAACTATGTCGTTGATTTATCCTTAACCTAAGGATACGGCCTTTATGAGAGATTTCATCTCAATTTACATTCCATTGAGACTTCTTTGTTGATATACACCAAATCACTTTTATGTAGTGTATATAATGTACTTTCACATAGTATATCATGACTCCCTTTATTATCATGATATTACAAAGTTTTTATTACCTCAATTATTTGTATTCAAGTTTCTCTCTTTTGGTTAGAATCTCTAACTAAAATACCATTTTTAAATGTTTTAAAGACTTATTCATCTAAATCTTGCTCATTAATGTCCATGTTTTAAAAATGGTTTTAAGGATTTATTTATATGGACATTAAAGTTTTAAAATTAAAACTCCTTTTAAAAAGTTTCAAAGTGGTATGGGACACTTTGATTTAAAAATCTATTTTTAAATGGCTTCTTGACAAATAGTGTAACTTTTAAATTATTTCAAGAAAAAGGGGGATATTTATCTCAAATAGTTTTGATGATTATTTTCATCTATGTCAACATCCTTCATTATTCTTGATTCAGGTTAATGTGATACAATACAATCTTCCATATTGTATCGAATGAGTTATATTTGACTGTGGATGTGCTATTTTTATACCATTCATGGTTTGTAGTTAAAGTATTGGCATTTCGTATGCTAGTTTTAATATGAATGTTTATGTTATGTTTAAACCTGTTCATATGAGGAATGAATTGGACTTAATAAGTGACGAGTGGAGCCCGTTATAGCTCCTCGATGCATCGGTAGGTCTCATGAGACAAACTAGTGTCTTGGCACAAGGCCTTGGCAAAATCTTATTTGTAGTCTTGGCACGAGGCCTTGGCTATGTGGTTATGATAGTCTAGCATTATGCATTCCATCATTATGAAAGTGGTTATTGATATTGCAGGTGATCATTCGACTAGTAGAATATCCATGTGAGTAAGTAAATAGAATTAATTTATTTTATCTATTCCATTTTATGCTGAAGTTCAAGTTTAAAAGGCTTTCGTTTTAGTTATAAACTTCCTTAAGTGTTTATGCTTATCTATGAAAGATTCTGCTATAATGTTATCCTTACTGAGCATCTGAGCTCACCCCTTTCAATGTTTTATTTTTCCCAGGATTATGAAGAAATAATTTATGAATGACCTGCAGGGATAGTATGAGAGGATATGAAGACAAGATGTTGTTGTAGTTTTTTTACCTTATGATGTAATGTATGACTTATGAATATATCTAGTGTTTCCAAGACTACTAAACTAATCGGTCTTTCGAGACTTGATCCTTTGTGATCATGCCAATGTTATGTAATAATGCACCGACTCTGGGTATCTAGGGTCGGGGCGTTACACTATGTCTTAGTAGATCATAGTCGATAACACATATCCATTTGTATACTAGTTCTATTTGAGCTTTGATAATTTAATGGAGACTCTATTTTGTGAATATTACCAATTCTTTTTAATGAATAGCAATAATTATTTTTTCCCAAACTATTTTCAAACTTCTATTCCATCTCAATCATTGATCAAGAATAAATGAATCTATCTGAACATTTCATGGTAATGGATTATGTAAATTATAATTTGTAGTTTCTTTATTCAATAATTAAATATACATCAGTCTATTATCTCTTAAATTTCTTCCCTTAGATGTATATAGGTAGGATTCATATAGTGATGTATATACCATACCTTTAATTATAGGTAAACTTTTAAGATAAAGGGCTATGGGATTCAGTCTTATTTTGAGAATGTGAACTTATATAGATATAGGTGATATGAACATAATTATATATATTCTTTAAACATAATTCAATTTTATCTTAATTAGATAGGAATCATGGTTTCCTCTAGGACATGTGCTCTCATAGGGGTTTAGGCAGGACAGATATGGTGGTGTATGTACCATCACTATACACAAGAATTAGACCATTTAGATATAGGATATGATTGAATAAACATAATAAAAATCATGAATGAGGGATTTATAATGATGTTTATGATGTGTAATAGTGATATATCCCTCGAGACTACATGTGATATGATACAATATATTAGAGGGACAAAAGTGTGATCTATTTTTACCCTAGGTTAAGAGACCTAGCCTGCATAGTTTTAATTTTATCGGGGACATATGGCGGACCACAAAATATTTTAGTCTTTTTTTATCCCTAAACTTTTCCTAATAATATGATGGGGTCCTAGTGGGAAGGAACTCTACTTTTTTTAGGCCAACATTTATGGTTTTTCAACCAAAATAATTTTGTGCCTTTTTGTTTCAAATGCTCAGTTCTACAAAGGTCATGAAAAGTTAATGTAGAACAATAGATGACTAGAATTTTTATCTGGGATAACCTTTGTGGGTTTTCAATATAGAGAACATTATGTCTCTTCTCTTAAGAAATTTAAGGTCATGTAAGTTATACCATTGTTTTATGGGGACTTAGATCATACAGCTTTAACAAAACGGTGAGGTGGACTTTCCAGTATAAAGGGTGAGTCAAAACTTGACATGAATAAGGAAACAAATTGAAATAACATAGATATCATCATGAGTATGTGCATGTAGTTTAGGGTTATAATTCTTAGACCATAATTTTTAGAGTTTTAATTTCAAATCACATTGGATAAATGATAAAGGGTGGGGTTGTTAATCTGATATGAAGAAAAGTTTAACCGAGTGTGAATGAGTGAGGTCCTCTATGGGAATAAAAAACCTTTAGAAAGTTGAAATTATTTTAAGTTAATATTACCTGAACCATTGTTTCAAAATTTTATTGTCATGGGTGGACACAAGGTTATTGAATAATAGAGTGTCGTATTCTTTCCTTAAAAATCAGTACGATGTATGAATGTGTAATATTGAGGGTATCTGAATACACTAGAATATCTAGGTTATGGGATGTGTAAATCATAACTCAAAATATTTGAATCAAGAAATTATAGAATGAAATTGTTATTTTGGGGATGATCATTGATCAAAATCAAATTATGTGTTTTAGTATGATGTTATTAGGATTGTGTGGGGATTATAAGATCATCCCCTAAGGATGAAATATAAATCTGATTAGTAGTTCCAAAAAGGTGTCCCTTAAAGTTGGATATGATCATTATTGATATCTAATAAATGATTCATGAATATTAAAACACTTAATTAATGAAATAGGATAATAGGTAAAAGGATATCTAATAAGGGTTTTATCACCTTAAAGGTTATGTTATTTTTTACTAAACAGATTCTTGATATTAAAGGGAATGATAAGAAATCTCTTGAACAAACATATATGAGAGAAGGTAGAATATATTACCAACTATTTCCTAAATTATTGGGTCTATTTATCATTGATTATCATTGTATATGGTCATATGGTGGACCCTAAAATCTTTGTGTCTTCTTCCGTTTGTATTCTAGAATTTTACTAATTCATTAAAATGGAGTGACATAGTGGATGGATAATTTAATTTTTATCAGGCATCCTTTACATTTTTTTAACATATAAATTTTTTTTGAAATTTTCTTTCAATTATTATGGGTATAATGATATGAACCATTGAGAGATGAATTTTAAGATAATCTATCTTTCAAAAAAATTTGTTGAGGTTTAAGGTGATTATATGGTGAGATAATATGTATATAAAGGGTGATATAAAATCAGTGTGATTGAGCATGTAACACAGATTATTTCAGGTATTTTACCTTTTCATGGATTGTTTTAAGTTAGGGAAAATTCAATATAAGACTCAAAATATTTAAGGAATGTTTTAGAAGGCTTTAGAAGCATTTTTAAAGCTGAATAGTTTGGTAATGGTTGAGAAAAATTGTTCTAAAGTCTCCAAGAAACTCTGCAACGTGTTTTGGGGTTAATGGGAAAGTACACAATTTAGAAAAATAGTGTAGTTGACCATGAAACTTATATCATTTCAGAACAGTGCGTATTTTCATGGTTAGCACAAAATTTGTCAAAATATGTGGCCAAACTATGTGATAGTAATTTAATTATATGTAAATTTTCTTTTAAATCTAAAACTTTCCCAAAAATCATCATTCTTACTTGGTTGGACTATTCCTTCAATATCCAGGGTTCCCCTTGGTAAATATTGATTATATTTAATTTTTTGACTCTAACTATGATAGTTCTATTGAGTGTTTATCATGGAAATCAAAGGTTATGACTTCATTTTTACTTTTTATCTTGAATATTGTTGTTTATTATTGAATGAACCTTATATTAGAGATGTTATACCTAGATCTATGAGATCATATGAGTACTCATCGATTTTTCTAAGGATTTTATAGAGAAATGGAAGATAGGGGTCTGATCTATAAGAATGTCTAAGAATTGTTACACCAACAAATATTAGGTAGATAGTTTTTTCCTATGTGACTTTTCTTATAATGTGAAATCTCTTATTCATTTGATTTATTCTTTTCTATTTGAATAAAAATTTAACTTCCAAAACTCGACTAAACATCATAATAATCTCCTATAGTTGTTCTAATTCTTGGTTTTAGGGATATTGGTAACACAACATGGGATTTTAAAATGATGTTTTTTGAAAAATAAAACTTTTAGTAATTGAAATTTTCTTTTATGGGTGTTCTTGACATTGATTAGGTTGTGTGTGTTATTGTGAATTAGTAAAATCGATTATGTATGGAAGTTACCAGGATCAAAGACCATTTTGGAGGTCTAGGTTATGCATAGGTGTTTATGGGGGGTATGTAGAATTGATATGCTAAGATGTTTTAAATAAATTATTAGTGAATGGATCATCAACAGAATACACCAAGACCATAGGTCCATTTTGGGAGATTTGGGTTTTCATAGGTGTGAGAGTGGAATCATATAATTTATGTTTTGATAAAATATTTCTACTTATTTTAAAATAAAATCCTATTTTGGGAAAAACTATATTGATCACTGTATTTTTAGTTTAGAACTATTTTGGTAAGATTTTATTATTTGTTTTTATTTATATAAACTAATTTAAACTTTTTTTGGTATACCTACTAATATTTTTTAAAATTGTGATCTTTCATGATTATAGTCTTAGTGTCTTGTAAGAAATTTCTATTAGGGTTTCCTACTAGGTTGATATACTCACCCCTATATACACCACAAAGTATTTGTATAAATTTTCTTTCAGGATACAAGAAGGATACAATAATCATAATTTACTATTGGAGCACTATGATAGTGGTTTTCAAGGATGTTTATATATAGATCTTGAATACATGGTTTTGTATTGGAGTTTTTAAGGGTTCCACCTTGGTGCCCGATTCTATCACTGATTTTGAGACTTATATATTTTATTCCTTTGTTTCCACTTTCACTCTGATATTATCTTTTCAATTATTTTTATTTGTTATATATTATCTCATACATCATTATATATTGGTCTCTTTTATTTTTTTTATGTTAATAATATTATTTTTTCACGTATGGATGTGGGAACGTTTTTAAGGTTAAAACATTATACACTTTTGATCTTGTGTTAAACTCTCTTTATTTACTGCTAACCTTTAGAGTCTAAGGAAAGTCACCTATTCTCAATAGAACTATAGACCTAACCCAATCTAATGGGTTATGTGGGGTGTTATAAATGGTATCAGTTTGGTCAATCCTTGATTCGGGGTGGTAGTAAGGAGATAGGATGTGTTAGGATGTGAAATTTATAACATAAAAATAAATATCTAACCATTTTATAAGTAACTGTAAGTCACCAAGGTAGTATATATTTAAAATATGTTCTAAAAAACTTTTAGGAATGTTTTAAATGCATTTTTTTGGGTTTATCCAATGAGTTTTAAGTATCCTTCATTAGGTAAGAGACTTCCCCCTAAGAATGAACTGTCACATGGTTATTTTATTTTGATATTGTGACATTGTTAGTGGTTTAACTTGATATATATGATTAAACATGGGATTAAATGGATTTAAAAAGAAATTTATTGGAAATAATTGATGTGGTTTTATAAGAAATATTGCAACTAGTAAGGATAATGGGAAACCAGATAGAGAGTTCCGCAGAGAATGTGGTCCACCCAAACCATAGGTGAGCCAAACGTTGGTTCAAAGTATTGTTCAAGAATTCCATGATATTGAAAATGGAACTTGGGAAGAGGAACCTCCTCATGTTAATTACTCATTGGTGTTCCTTAAGTGGAATACACTAACATTTCAAGCTGATTCAGGGCCTAAACAAGAATAAGTTTGGATGGATAGGATTGACATAATTTTTTACTTCCCCAGAACCCTATATATGATCAAAGTCAAGATCGAAATTTCAATGATATAATACTTGGAACTAAAGTGGTGTGGTATTAATTTAGGAAGATAAGTAACTCTAGTAATAATGGATAAAACCATCTTTGGCCAATTAATAGCACTGGATTTGGGTTTTTTAAATGAAACTAATTATAAGACTCTTTCTATCATAGTTTACTAATATTTAGGTCTTTTAGAATGATTTCTCAGAGATACCACTAATGAAGCCTATTTTTCATGTATTTTTTTGCATCATTTCCATTATTTTTTCTATATTTTAAATTCTTAAATTAGTATTTATATGTTTAATTATAGTTTTTGTTTAATTTATAGAAAGTTTGTAAATTAATGTAAATTATAATATTTATGTTTGTTTTCTATAGATAATTTGAGTTTGTATTTTATTATATTTGAGTCCCATGAATTATATATTTTATTCCTTTTTTAATTTTTATAAATTTATTAACTTTTTTTTAAATAGTTAATGTATTTAATTTGTGATTTTCTCCATGCTTGGTCGATCTATGTGTAGTACTTCTAAAAGAGGCACATTTAGAAATTTATTGATTGAAATCTGAAAAAAGGGACAAGTAAGAATTAAAAGTGGGAATTTTTAATGAAATATGATCCCCACATTTAAGTGGCACATTAGGTTCTAAAACCTAATTTTTTCAAGATGAACCCCACATTGGTATCCCCCACATAAGGTTTGGGAACCTAACAATCACTAATGAACTCTGTATTAATATCCCCCATTTTAGGATATGAAACCTATTGTTTAAAAGATGAACCCCACATTGATGAACCCTACATTGGAATATAAACCCCACATTGGTGAATTTGATAACCACATTTAAATGATTAACCCCATAAGGTATAAATCTTGACATTGTTGTTGCATGTTCTCAACCCCATATGAGCGGTGAACAGTGGCTCACACATAAGTGATTTCCACCATTTGTTCCCACAAAATTTCTTTTGGAACTTTAAAGGAGATCAAAGATGATCAAATATTGGGATCATAACCCTTCTAACATAGATACTAGTGGTGAACTGAGATATTTTTTGGGTTAGGATTGATGGACTAAAAGACATGTGTATGGGAATGGAGATGTTGAGCTTTAGGTTTCCTAGAAAAACTTTTATGATTCATTATAGTTTCTGAAGAATATACAATCAAGTTGGTATTATTATTTGATTAATATTATGTTTGACTAAAACAATTTCACATGCATCTATTGTGTAAGTTTAAAGTGGAAAATTTTCATCAAATGGCCATGATAGAAACAGAGTTGAAGGACGAAACAGATAATGTGTTCTGGGAAATCTGTTTGGGAGTAGGTGATTGTTGGATACTTTTATTCTCAAAGGTTATTCTTTGATAAAAATTTGGATCGATTAAACAAACATGAGGAGAAGTATATTATATTTGAGAAAACATCCACACATATCAGGATAGGTGGTGGGAACAAATCATGGAGAGAGAAACCAGAATATCTTCTGGATGGATTGAAGAGGATATATTCCCAATTATTATGATTAAGATGAAGATTTAATTTTACTCTTGTACTTTTATTATGTTTTACTATCTTTTTAGAGTTCATCACAAGTGTATTTTCATGGTGATTCCTTTATGAGTTTTCAAATCTTTCATTTTTTAATTTCAATTATCTATGGATAATTGAACATTGAAATGTGATCATTGATTTATATTTTATTTTTCAATTACTTTGTTAATATTTATATTTTATTCTTTGAATAGTAGATTTTTTATTAGAGTGTGTCGATATCCAAATCTGGATCTTATGTTCAAACCGATTATGATTTTTAATCTATCCATGTTTGTTTAAATTTTTCAATCCTCAATTAAATGTTATGAGTATAGAGGGAGTTGACCATATTATTGTACATAATAATTACTGATTGTATTGATTGACTCTTACTTAAAGGAGATCGATAACTAAGATATTATTTTTTGACCTTAACTTGATAAACTGCATGAAATTCATTATTTGATATTTTAAAAAAATGCATAATGAGAGTTATAATTGTGAAGTTCTTTTAAAATAATGAAGAGATATTGATCCATGATAATTACTAATTCCGGCCACTGATTTTCTATTCTGTTAAATTCACTACTACTTGTTTACTCTTATTTTTTTATTTAATAGTTTAAGAAATATTTTTTAAATTAATTTATCAACAGAAATATAAAATGAAAAAATATAAAATAATTACAGTAAGAGACTTCTAAAGGGAATCATTATAGGAGATAACCTTGGGTACTGTTATAATTCAGTATGTAGTTGAAAACATGAAGATGGTTTTATAATGACTATCAAAACCATTATCTCTTTAATTAATTCTATTTCCTAGGAGGATTCCAATGAGTTTTGAAAATTCTAAAAAATCAGAATATGATTTCTTAAAAAATTAAAATTGTGCTTTTATGTTAGATAAAAACCTTAAAAAACAATAAGTTGAAAACTCTTCCAATATTAGATCTGTAATAGTTTAAAATCATAAAAATAATAATGATATTTAATTTTAACATCTATAAAAAAATTGAAACATCAACAAAATAATAACTAAAATAAAATTTCATTAAAACATAACACATTACAACCATAGAAAAAATGTATGAGAAAAGAACTATAAAAAATACTTTTACTCCTAAGTATGAAAATTGAAAAAAAAAATTAACTAGGATATCCTAAGATAGCCCCTAGATTTGAACTTAAATTAGTAAGGATTCACCACTTTCCTAAATTCCATGGGATGTAGGGAGATGATCCCCAAAATCATTTACAAGAGTTTTACATGGTTTGAAACACCATAAAACCTCAAGAAGTTAGTGATGGAAAAAAAATATGAGAAACTTCCCCTTTTCTCTTTATGGGGTAGCTAAGGAGTGGTTTTACTAATTTTAGACCACTTCTATAAGGAGTTGGCAATAGATTAATAATATCAACCTTAAGAAATTTTTTCCAACCTCTTGGACTAACTCACTTAGAAAAGATTCACATGGTATTAAGAAGTTTCAAGGGGAGACTATGCATGAATATTTGGATAGGTTTAAGAAGTTATGTTCTAGATACACCCACCACTATATTTCTTATCAACTCTTAATATAATATTTTTATGAAGGTTTATTCTTAGTGGATAGAAGCATGATAAATGACGTTGTTAGAGGAGTGTTAGTGGAAAATACTCTCATTGATACCAGAAATAACATTTCAAATATGGACCAAATAGGTGATTAATTCATTTCAAACCTTCCATGGAATTGTTTACATACAATTAAAAATGATTTCAAATTGAATTTAGTTAAGTGATCTCACCAACATAATGAGACATATGTATCCAACTTCATCCCTTTACAAACTCAACCTGATCCAACATTTCCATCCAGATTTACCATGAAATTTACTCAGATTATGACCATTTCAACGATCAATTTTCTTAATTTCAAGAAGAACATAAATCCTGTAATGGGATATTCACTATAAATCCTTTCCAAAAGAACCCAAAATATCAATTTCCCAGCATGAATATTCAATATATGCCTTTTCAATCTGAATAGAATTTAAAACAAGGATGTAATAACAAAAAGAACAATATGCTTAAGCAACCTAAACAAAACAATAGGTATTTACAATCCCAAAACTCAAATAAATAACCAATTTATGATCAATATCAATTTGATAACCATGCCAATAGTAATTTCACAACTTTTTAGAATCAAGATAACCAAATATAGAAAAATAATCAATGAAATTATTCACACTATGAGGATATAGTTAAGAATAAACAATATATTTATCAAAAAAATGATGTTATAGAACGTGGTAACATAGATAGGTCAAATGAAAATATAAATTATTAGTCTGGGAAATCAAATAAATAGAAGTTTTTACATCAAAATTTTCTTTAAACCTAATATTAAGAGAGAATTCTAGTTCCATAAATATAATAATTAGAACCGAAATTAAAAATATACATAATTAAATCAATAAAAAATTACCTAAAAATGATATTAAAACTTTTTAAATAAATAGAAACCATATAAAGAAGTCATAAAACCCCCCAATTTAACCTATTTTAGAAACAGTTAAATATATTATTAAACCTGCTATCCAAAAACTAGTATAATAATCAATACAAAATAAAAAATAAATAAATCAAGATTAAAATAATTTATAGGGATTTAAGAAATTTTATGGGATATTAAAAAGGTAATAAAAATGTTGAAAATGACATGAAAATTATCAAAGATCCAATTCCTTACCCTATGGGAAGTCCTCCTATCAAGAATAATTTTTATAGTAAAATAGAAAAATAATTTCTTGAAACATTTAGGAAAGTCTAGGTTAGTATTCTCTTGTTAGATGTTCTGAAGTAGATCCCCTATATATACTAAATCTCTTAAGATATTTTTCACTTAAAAAAGGAAGATCCAGGGAGGTGAGAAAGTAAATTTGGGGAGGATTATTTTCTCCATGATTCTAAACTCTCTATCTATTAAAATCAACGTTATAGAGATTTTTTCTATTTATTGAGTTATTAGAAATCATAAATTTGATGAAGAAATGTTATATTTAAGAACCTCCATAAATTTTATTCCTTATTTTATATTTTCATAAATTTATGTTGGAGAGATCAATAATTCTAGAATAGTAATCTAGAAAGCTAATAGACTTTTATCTATTCCATATTGAGTCATTGAAGATGTTTTGGTAAGGGTAAAATATTTAGTTTTACTTGCTGATTTTTATATTTTAGAGATAGATTATAGAAGTTTTAGTACACATGAACCTTTGATATTAGGTATAATATTTTTGAAAATAGATAAAGTGATAATAAATGTTCAAAAATATACCTTTTCTTTATATTTTAGAGTTCAAATGGATAATTTTTTCATCTTTGAATCAATGAAACTCCCTCTGGAAGATCATTAAGAAAAATAAGTTAACATGATTGATTGGTTTTATAAAGAGTTATTTCCTAATTTTAATCACGATAATAAATCTATAGATTCTTTGAGAAATGAATTTTTTCCTAATAATGAAGATAACAGAGCCATAAATATTGATATTCTTAAAAACATTAATGATTTAGACAATAAATCTTTTTTAGGAAACTTTTTTCTATTTTAATTTTTTTAAACATGAAAATAATGGAACTTATAATATTTCTACTGAAAATGATATTGATATGGATGAGGATTTTTTTAATATTTTTGAAACTTCTAATACCAATAGAAATTGTAAATTACTATTTGAAATTGAAACAAGAATAGATGAAACTAATTGAAATTTTACTCAAAGTGAAAAAAAAAGTGGAAAACCATTATTTATCTAAGAATATTTCTTGTGATTTTTCTTTTTTGAACATTAAAGCTGCTTAAAATTTTATTGAAGATTCACCTCATGTTTTTCAATTAACATTGAAATTTATTTTCAGGTTTATATGTATACATTTTCAGAGAATAATTCTAATACTGCTTTAGAATTTATTTAACCTACTATGATAGAGAAACATTTAGAGGATGAAAAATAAGTCAAAGTACCCATATAACATATTTTTACTAAATTAGGATACCCAACCACACTTGAAATTAATACTTTACCTAAAAATTTAAAGTATTCATACTTGGGAGATGAACAAAAAATTATTTTCATAATTGTGAGTGGATGGTCTAGTAAATAAGAGAACCAACTTTTAGAGGTCCTCATGGAGGATAGGGATGCCATGGTATGGTCTTTAGATTACTTTTTAAGATTTAGTCGATCGATGTGTATGTACAAAATACTTTTAGATTATAATTCCAAACCGGTTAGGTAATTTTAGAGTAGATTAAATCCTACCATTCTTTAGGTTGTTAAAAATGTGGTGACTACCTTATTGGTTGATGGAATAATTTACCCCATTTCCAATGGTCAATGGGTGATCCTAGTTGATATTGTTATAAAAAAGGTAGGGTTTATGATTTTCAGTAATGAATTTTAGGAATTGGTTTCAGACATCTTTCCAAATAAGTAGACGGTATGCATTGATTACAAGAGGATGAAGTTAGCGACTAGGAAGGACCACCTTTACTTATCTTTTCTTGATCAAATCCTTAAAAGGTAACTTGTTCAATCCCATTATTTTTTCCTATAAGGTTTTTCAAGATACTTTCAAATACAAATTTCCCTATAGTACCAGGGTTTAAAAACTTTTATATGCCCCTTTGGTACCTTTTTTATAGGATAATTATATTTGGACTATATAATACTCATTCCACCATCCAAAGATGCATGCTTATAATTTTTTATGAAAATATCCCTGTTTTTAAGTATGGGAAATGCCATTTTATGGTTGAGAGTGGAATTATTTTTTGACATGAAGTGTCTATAAATGAAATTTTGTGTGGATGATTCCAAGGTTAACATTATCTCTTAACTGCATTTTCCTAATACTGTGAGGGATTTTATATCTTTTCCTGAACATAATGGATTCTATATTAGGTTCATAAAATAATTTAGATGGATTTATTTTACTTTGAAAAGACTTTTATATAAACATATTCCTTTTTTATTTTATGGGAAGCGTTGGGAATCCTTTAATGAAATTAAACAAAATCTAATTTCCCCACTAAGAGTCGAGCTGACTAATTAGGTCCTTACTTTTGAATTGATGATTTATGCTTCAAAATTTTATTTAGGGGTTATTATTGGGTAGATATTATAAAGTAAATCACATATAATTGCTTATGATTATATAACTCTACATACTTCCCAATCAAACTATACCACAACAGAGAAGTAATTTGTGGCCATTTTTTTCCTTGGAAAGTTTAGATGTTATATGTTGGGATCAAAATTTGTAGTTGTCACTAAATATTATCTATTGGATATATCATTAATAAAATAGATTCAAAACAAATTATAGTTATATAGATCTTATTGCTTCAATAATTTAACATAAATATCCATGATAGGATAGGAATTGAGAAAACCCGGTTGATCAATTGAGTAAGATACCTGCTAAGTGCTAATATAATAGATCATATTTTCAACCCATTAGATTGTTTTACCCTAGGGATATATTATATTTTACTACTGAAGATTAACGATCATGGTATTCAGAAATTGTTAATCACTTAGCTACTAATGTTACTCATCACTGGTTTTCCATGATTTCTATTTATAAATTGATTAGTGATATAAATAAATACGTCTTGGACAATACTTATTTATGGAATATGGGAAGTGATCATATCATTAGGAGATATATCTCAAATTATGAAATTTATTTACTGTTAAAATTCTTTATAGTTTTGAGTTGTGGAATTCACTTTAGTCAGAAAAGAACAATTAGAAAGGTGTTAGATTTAGGATTTTTGGCATACTATATTTAAAGATTTTCATGAGTTATATAGTACCTATAAATATTTTAAATTACAAGGAATAATTTCTCAAATACATGAGATTACACAACAATCTCTATTATTTTTTGATACCTTTTATGTGTGGGGAATAGATTTTATGGGCCCTTTTAATTTATTTGGATATTTATAAATCCAACTTACAAAAGGATATGTGTCTAATTAGATTGAATCTATTCCAACCATAAGTAATGATGCTATAGTGGTGTCTTGGTTCATCAAGAGAAATATTTTTGTAGATTTATTATTCTCGGGTTCATTCTAATGGACCAGGTAATACATTTTTGTAATAATACATTGTAATATTTATTGAAAAGATATGGGTTATTAAAATGGTTTTTACACTATAATCATCAAACAAATGGCATGGATGAAGTTTCAAATTGAAATATCAAACATATTCTTGAGAAAATTGTTAACCCAAATAAGAAGTATTGGAGATTAAGGATTGAGGATGCTTTTAGGGTTTCTAGGATAGCATGTAAGACTCTAATATGGATGTCAACCTACAAGATGGTTTTTGAAGATCCTTTTAATTTTTTGTGTAGTTAGATAATAGAGCTTTTGGGGATATAAAATCCTAAAAATTGAATCTATTTGAAGCTATAAGAGAAATTGAGTTATGTTTGTACGAGTTAGAACAAATTGGGAATAATGCCTATAAAAATGCAAGTATTTTTAAAGAGAGGACTTAGGTTTTTCAATAAAAAATAAATTTGAACAAATAATTTCAGATTGGAGATAAATTTTTGTTTATATCTTAAGGATTAAGCACTTCCCGGGTAAATTTCATTCCAAATGGAATATTCCTTTCATTGTGACTCGTGTTTTACCTTTTGGGGCTTTATAAATTAGAGATCCTCATAAGTATATTTCATTAAATCTAAATATACAAAGTCTTAATCTATTTCTAGAATATATTAAGGAACCTATTAGAGAGGGGAATATTTATTTAGAAGTTTATTACCATATAATCACCCAGTTCATATCTTCCCTTACTGTTTTTTTAGAATAAGTGTGGGGGAGGAAATAAAATTTTGTTTTTTAGGTTTTTTTATTGTTTCTTTGTTTTTCTCAATGAAATTTTTTTTATAATTTTGAGGAAACTTTTTTTATTTTTTTCACCATAAAGAATCCAAAAATGAATGATTATAGTGTTATAAACTGAGTAGACTAGAACCATTTCAATCTGAGAGGATCATAAGATGTTAAATTGTAAATACACTTGGCTCAAACCCCTTAATTTTTAAAATATAGTTATATTTTCCTTGAAATTATATTTCTAAAATTTAATGTAAGTTTTTTTCTTTGGTAACTTGAAGATAACTAGCCAAACATACTTATTCCAAGATAATAAGGGGTTTATTTGATTATATGTAAATGAAAATAAAAATTTATATCAAGGGAGTTATTGGTTATGATTCTTCTTCTTTAAATTTTTTTTAATAAAATCTATTTTCTTATGTTAACTCTCTATAATTCTATTAGATTTAAACTTCTATTTTCATTGAACTCACTACAAATCATACTAACTAACTTTAATTTATTTTCAAATTTTTTTGAATGTCAATTGAGAAAAATCATATACCTTTAAGAAGTTTTTTTAGAATCTCTATTTTTTGGAAAATGGATGTTTAATTTCTTATAACACTCTAGAATGATTTTGAACTTTTGAATTCAAATTTTGAATGAAAAAAGTGCTTTTAATGTTTCTTCCAACTTTAATTAAAAATTGAGGACAATATTGAGCTTTTATTTATGGGGGTTCTTTATCATGCTTAACTGTGCTGTAATTTTAACTCATCAAAACACCATTAAATTAAAAAAATTAAAAAATGTGAGTTTTTAAGTATCACTTATGAATTTTCCATGGGTGAAATTTTTTCTTTAGAATTAAAATTTGTAATTCCACTATGAGAAGATTAATCTTTATTACCTTAGGGATATAATTGGGCAAGTCATTTTTCTTACACGTTTGAAAAAATATATATTCTGAAAAATTATTGGAAAATTTTATACATTATTTATTACCATTTAACATTTTAATTTAGATTTAACACCTAATATATACATCTATATAGATTATAAAATTAAAATCATAATCTAGTTTTACCTTTTTTTATTTATATATTAATTATTTATTCTTCATATATTGGAAGGATTAATTATTTCATAAATAAATTATCACCTCACCTCATCCAGTAGTGTTTATATTTATTATAAATTCTTAAATTATATAAGTATGTTTTCATGGGGGTAAAGATAATTTTTTACTTCCAATTGAATGAAAATTGATGATTCTCAAATTCATTTTAAAATTTTCAATTTCTACTATTTTTTGTTAAACAGTAACCAATTTCTCACTAAGTGAATTAATTTTTAAAGGGAATTCAAATTTTTTTATTAAGATAATACATGAGCGAAAATACTTATAAAAATAAATTCTTAGTTACATTTTTATTTTTCTGTCTTAAGATTCAATTTCTTATACTGAATTTTATAGATTTTTATCTTGAGGATGAGAAAAATCTTAGTGTTGTGGATTTGATGTGGCCTATTTTTTAAGTATTTTTTCCAAATTATTTTCATTGTATTTTCCTTGTTTAAAATTATTAAATTATTATTTAAACTGTAAGTTATAGTTTTTTCTTACATTATTAAAATTTTATAAATTAATATAAATTATAATATTTATGTTTGTTTTTTGTATATAATTTGATTTTTTATTTGATTATATTTTAGTTAAATGAATTATATTTTTAATTAATTTTTTATTTTAATTTATTTATTAGATTTTTATTGAATATTTAATGTATTTAAGTAGTTATTTTCTCCATACATGGTTGATTTATGCACAGTCCTTCGAACAGAGGCATGTGCATGTAGTGATTGAAGTAAATCTGATAAAGGGGACGACAAGTAACAATTCCCAGTGTGAATTTTTAAGGAAATGTGATCCCCAAATTTTTGTGTAATTATATTTTCAACAAATTAACATTTAGAAGATAGAATCCACTTTGGTATCCCCCAATTTAGGTTCAAGAACCTAACATTCATTGATATACCCCACATTGAAACCCTTTTTTTAAGTTTGGTAGCCTAGCATTTATAAGATTAACCCCATATTGGTGAACCCCATGTTGGTGAAATTGATCTTAAGGTTTAGATGATTAACCCCATGATATATAAAGTTTGACATTGTTGTTTATGTGTTCTTGACTCCACATTAGCAGTGAATAGGGGCTCCAGTAGGAGAGCTTTCCACTTGTGTTTTCCCTCAAACTCAAAATGGGAACTTTATAAGAGATCAAAACCAATGAAATATTGGGATTAGAAACACTCTAAATTGGAAATTGATGATACATTGAGATATGGTCAAGGTTGGTATCAATTAACCATAAGTCAAATGTATGATAATGGAGATGGGGATATTTAGGTTTCCTAGTGAAGCTTCAAAAATTCATTACAATTGCAGAAAAAGATAGAATTAATTTGGTATTACAATAAGATTCATCTTATACTTGACTAAATTAGTTTCACATGCATCTACTATGTTAGTATGAAGGGGAAATTATATTTACATAACTATAATAAAAACATATCTGAAGGACCAAGTAGATAATTCCACCTGTGAAATCAGTCAATGAGTAGGTGACTGTTGAATACTTTAATTCTATAATGTATATTTTTTATAAAAGTGTCATTGGTGAGATAGATATGTAGAGAATGAGATATAAGTCAAGACAAAAGATATGCGTGTTATGAGAGGCGGTGGTAATATGGCATAGAGAGTAGAACTAAAAGATCTTCTGGAGTGATTTAACAAGATCTATTTCTGATCATTTCGATGAAGATGAATATTATAGTTCTCTCCTACAATTTGATCGTGTCTAGCTAGATTTTTAGTGGTTGTAACCAGTATATTAGAATGGTGAAATATTTTTGATTCATTGTCTCTTTTATTTGAAAATTGTAATTCTCTCTATATTATTGAACATTGTAATTGGATCTTTTATTGATGTCTAGTTCTTATGTCACTTTATTAATCATTATCTTCCATTATAATAATGTAACATTACTAATTTTAGTGTTTCAATCTCTTAATGTGTCTTGTAAGTTTAATATGGGTATGAGTGTGAATCCAATCCTCTTTGTTTAAATTTATCGATCCTTGATTTATGATTTTGAGTACATAGGGATTTGGTTATGCCATTATACTCAGAGATAATAGAGTTAATTGATCAAATATTACTAAAATGAGATCGATAGATGAGATCTTGGTTATTGATGTCCATTTAATTAACTGAATGAAATGCATGATTTGATATTTAAATTAATTAATATAGAGAGTTAAAATTGTGAAGTTCTTTTAAAATAATAAATAGATATTAATTAATGAGAATTTCTAGTTCTGGACACTACTTTTCCACTCTATTGAATTTATTATTTCTTATTTACTACAATTTTCATCTTCAATAGTTTATAAAATTTGATTAAAAATATCACAAAACATGACATTAAGAAACTCCTAAAAGGTATACTCATAGGAAAAAACCTTGAGCACTACTATATTACATTTTTTAGGTGAAAACTTGATGAATTTTTTATAACAACTATAAAAAATATTATCTCTTTAACCACCTTAGTGGGATATCAAATTTACTATCATTTTACTCCCAATAATTAGTCATATTTCTCTTCTGTCATAAAAATTTCTCCAATGGAACTGCAATATTTAAGGGTCCATGTCAAATAATTAAAAAACAAGGGATTCATTAGACCTGATACATCTCCTTGGGATTCTGTAGTTCTATTCATAATTAAGACAGACGAATCACTCTGATTATTTGTTGATTATCACAGTACGAACCAAGTTACAATCAAGAATAGATATTATCTTCCTTGAATTTATGATATTTTTTATCAATTAAAGGGAACCATCTGGTTCTCAAAGATTGATCTATGATCAATATACCATCAATTTAAACCTAGGAAAGTGAATATTCCACATATATCTTTAAGATTCAAAGTTTTTTGGGATTGATAGGCAATTAATGTTGCTTAATTCAGCATTTTTCAAGGCTTTCTTCTCTGATTACTATGTTGAAAAGGAAGGGAATTCCCTTCAAATAGGATGATAACTATCATAAATACTTCCAAGATTTAATTATCTGTTAACTTTAACACCCATCCTCACCTTACCAAAATTAGGTCTTGTGATGTTTTTATTATGATGCATCACAATTTTTGGAGTTGGTGACCTATAACTAACTTCTATGTACTTTAAAATTAATTATATTTTTTTAATATTAATAAACTGCTTATCACATCATTATTATTCTTATATATAATATAATATATAATAATTTCATAAGATTAGCTATCACACTGATGGGTGATAGTAGTTTCTCGCAATGATGAGAACACGAAAGTTTCAAAATATTATTATTAAATATATATATGTGTGTGTGTTTGTGTGTTATATAGATGGATTAAATCATTTGAGGGACACAAATAATATATTATATTAGGAGTGGAGACTCATGGGACATTGAAGCAAATTTTCATGGTGTACGCCCTTAGTAATTTCCAGTATGTGAAATTATGATAACCAGACCTTCCAGTAGGAAATCCACGTTTATATGTGTCATTATATATTACTATATGTGTACAGTTGTACTAGTCCTTATAATTTAAGATTATTATTAATGGATGTTATGAGTCACATACTTTGATTTATTAATGAAAACTATAAAAACATGTGTTCGTGGTGAAGTAGGATATGTTGAGTGTGTCACGAGTAATATTTCATTAAATAATAATGAAAGAATTTGTTTTTCCCTTATTTAATATAAATTGATATCTTATACCCTTTTATGAAAATGATATATCCTAAACATATCTATGTCCATTGTGTTCTTTAGGAAAGTTCAATTTATATAAAGTCAAATAATTAGATATCAAGCATATAAGTTGATAGCACCAGCATCAAACCTACTTTATTAGAGATATTTTTATAAAGGTATTATATTACATAGGTATTATTCATCTGTGGTTTTATTTCATTGAGACATTATATTCTTTCAATATGCGTGTCTTGGCGTGTTTCTAGATGCTAACCTTGGACTTTGGGCCCTTTTACCTAATTCCACTAATAAAGAGGCCTAGAGAGTCACATACTAAGTGTATCCAGAAACTCAATTAAATAATATTATTATTTATTATTTAATAAGTATAATAAATATTATTCCCACATGTGGTTTCATAATTATTCATTTTTTCATGATTTCATATATTCCATTACGAGTTATTTGAGAGAATATTTTGTGAGTATAATATTTAATAAATCATTAATTACTATTTAGTTAATATAATATTTATTTATTTATTATTAAATAATATGATGATACTTATTTATTAAATAAATAGTCATTATTCAAGGTCTGATAAATATTTTGGAGGAATGGTGGACCGAGATTAATGTTCCAGTGAGAAATAATATATATTAAATATTATTTTAATAAATAATATTTAATTTAATTCTTCAGTTTAGCATATATTAAGAAATGATATTATTGTTATTATTATTATAGATATGGGATTCCATGGGATTAATAAAAATAAAAATTTCATGGGTGAAATTATTATTTTCTAACCCTAGAAATAAATAAACCCAATAATATTATTTTTTAAGGGTTGTCGCTTAATTTTTTGTGCACAATGATATCTAGAGAGAATCATCTCAAAGCCCTAGAGATCTACCTCACCAAGAACCCTCTCAAGAATAGAGATCTATTATCCTCCACCACCATTCTCAAGTCTGAAGATATTTAAGAGAACCCTTCCTTGAAGATATTATAGGTATGGTCAAAGGCGAGTGATGCAAGAATTATGATCTATCGTGCTAGCACTTTTAGATTCCTTTGGAAACATTTGAAGGTTCATGGAACACGTGTGGATCACTATTTTAGGGAATATACTCTTGATTACTATAACATAATAATAGTATGACGTAGAGAGTTTTCCAAATCCATTAATGAAGAAATAATTCATCATAAGGTATTTCTTTAATTATTTAAATTAATTATAAAAAATATGAGATGATATTATGTCTTGGTTCTAATGTTCAATCATCAATTGTTCTTTGATTCAATTATGATGATCAAAAAAATTATCTTCAAATAAATATCGGATTAATCATTGATTATGAAAAAAATATATGTTGGGAATCCCCTGTCTGGAATTTATGTTGTGCTCAAAACCTTTAAGTGATCTCAAAGCAGTTGCATAATTATTTATAATTATTTAAATACCATTAGTTGATTTTTACATTTCTAATTATTTTTCAATTCTAGTTTAATTATTGTCTAATCTAAATCATGATATCTACTCTTCTTCCTCTTTATTCTCACAAATATAATCCAATCAATTAATTTTATAAATGAAATACATTTTGAGAACTCCTTTGTAGGTGTAAATCATTATATTCATTTAGAACAAAAGTACACACCATGTATCCCATTGGTACATTTTGTGTACTCGTGTTCAATGCTCCATGAATTAATTTTGAATTAATTCAAACCATGTTCATTTATCACATGTAGTTTACATTTAAATACACCATATTTCAATCAGGCAAGGATGGAACATGGTTAGTCAGACTACACAATGTGTAACATCTATACACGACATGTAGTCCATTAGAAAAAAGATGGGCTATGTATTCACTTACACAACCTACATGATTGGTGAACATGTAACTTGGAACCACATGTTTTTTGACCCATACACACATCGTGTACTCCATTATTTTCTATGTAATGATTACACACTGAGTCCCTAGGTGTGTGTCATGGATAGATGATGAGAAATATATACACCATGTAGGTGGATAGTATATGTTGTGTATATTACCAAATTACACATAATTAAAAATTAATTTATTATACTACTTCAACCTTATTAACATGTGTTTTGTGTGGTAAATATGTTGATATTACATGCTATGTAGTAGGGTTTCTATATATATTAAATTTCTAATTAATTTCTGAGTAATATTAGAAACCTCATATTGTGTATAATTCCAAATACAGTCATTACACTACATTCATTAAAACATAACACACAATGTAAATTCAATGTGTTTTTGTGGTCATTATGTTGATAGTATACACCATGAAATTACATGTTAATACATGCATGCCACATGTCACAAGAGTAAATAGTATATGAATACAATACACATTTTTTAGTTTGTATAGATAATCATTGTGTTACCTCCAAGGTAAATTTTTGTACAGAGTTAATTTTAAATAAATTTATTTAATTTTTTAAGAATTATGATGGATAAGAATCTCAAGAAAAATTGGTTGAGAATTAATATAAAATAATTGACTTATTATTGAAGATAAATAATTTATTCAAGAATGATTTATATTAAACAATAATGATTATAATTTAATGTTATTTTATTAAATGTGTAATTCATTGATTGTATATGGATGATCATGAGCATAGAAAATAACTTTCTGTGTGATTGGTTTCTTTTTAATTTGTTATCAAATTAAAATGTTATCCCAAGAATCCACCATTATCACATTATGTAAGGGTCTGAGAGACCAAGGTTTATTTAATGTACCCCTTAAATAATCCTTTGGTTCCTCTCACATGTGTGTCAGTAAAAGAATATGTAATGGATGGAGTACCCAAGATAGAAGAGGTGGTTCATGTTTAGAGTCAAGGTGAAACCAATCCAATAGAGATACATAGTTGGATAGGTGGGAAGATGAAACACAAATAATTTCATGGTTTAGGGTATTTTTCCCCTGGTTCAAGGTTTAGTTTACCATCCTATAGATAAACTAACCATTAGTAATATATCATTATCTTACCACTTTATTATTTTATTTCTTTCAAGTTTCATGGTTATTTTATTATAAATGTTTTGTCATGATCACATGAATTAATGAATTATCAAGCATGAAATAATGTTCAAAGAAGCACTTGGTGTAACTAAGAGAAAAATTTCAAGGAAATACAATTTAATTATTTCATAACAGTGGATTCCAATCAATTGATCAAGAAATTGTGAGTTAATGAAATTCTCATTTTGAATACCTACCTAAAACCCTTAAATTTCTTGGCTAGCCAAAATCGGGGTGATGAGAATGGGAATATGAATCCATTCCGCTAGAATGACTATGAAATTGGTTATTTTTAATCCAATGGAAAGGGTTATTGGTTTTTTATAAAATAATGGGAGATTAATAAATATAATATAATATTTATTTATTGACCTTTTATCAAATAATGTACTACAATTCTACTCATCATATTTTTAGAAACGGTAATAACCATTACTTCAAACATATCACTATGATCCATACACAAGAAGGATAACCTTCTCACTACCACAAATTTACAAGTGTGGAAAAGGTGCTTACACATTATCATACACCATAAAAGAAAATTGTTTCTTCTGGAAGAACACATTCCTAAAGCACCTAGAAAAAAGTCTTGTAAGTAAGAGTTGTCTCTCTATAAATAATATTTGAATGATAACATAGGTGTTCATTATTTCATTCTATCATTCATGACCAATAAACTTTTAATGAAATATGGGAAGATGGATGTGTACAACATGATTTATCACCTTCAGGATCTCTATCAAGAGAAGGTGAAGCAATATATATATGAGATATCTAATTCTCTATTTATAAATAAGATTAGAGAGTTGGTTCTAGTTGGTCCTCATATAGTCATGTTAATTGGTTACACTGAACGCTTATACATCTTAGGGATTAAATTTCCAGATGATTTATGTGTTGAATTTGGTTCCCAGGAACTAACTTATTCCACTTTATGATAACTTGTTTTGATAGTTTTTAATATTAACAAACTTATTATCACATTATTATTGTTTTCTACATAACATAGTATGTGATAATTTTCTAGGAGTATTTGTTTCACTAAAAGGTCATAGAAGTTCCCCATTATGATAAGAACACAGAAGTGCCACAACATTATTCTTAAAAATATGTTCTATAGAAGAATGCTTTTATTTTAGGAACATAAATGATATAGGATATCAGGGGTGGAGACTTATAATAATTTGAGGTTCATTCTCATAGTGTCTGACCTTGGTAATATCTAGTGTATGATATTATGAGAATGATACTTGCTAGTAGGAAATCCATATTCATATATTTCATTACATGTTTCTATCTATGGACATGTTTATTCATCCCTAGACTTTAAGATTATTATTAATGAGTATTATACATCACATACTTGGAGTTATTGACAAAAATTGTGACAAAATATATTCATCATCATGGTGACATAATTATTTGAATATTACTTTTCAAGTTTACATGGTTATTTTCAATTAAATTTTTTCCCTTTTTAAGTGAAAATCTTTTTTGAAAATATGTGATTTGAAAATAAAAGGTTTATCTTCTATAATAATATTTTTATAATGAAATAGTTCATGTTTTATGATTATGTTATAGTTCTTGTAAATTGTTTATAATAATGGGTGGTTACATGATAAACTAACGACAGGTGGTTTTGTGATAAACCAAGGATGAGTGGTTATGTAATAAAATCCAATGCATTGGGTACTCCAGAGTTGGAAGTTGGCCAATATTAGTTACTCCATTTATAAGAGTGAGATGTAAAATGAGGTCCTAAATTACCTACTTATATTTTTTATATGACTTATAATTATTTTTCATTAAAATTGATTTATTTTAAAATGGTTAAGATATTAATCTTTTTGAAAATATGATTAATTTAACCGAATAAAAAATTATGTTTTTATGAAAAAAAATTGTGGATTTTCATTGGAGTAACATTTTCACTTCTTTTATGTACCTTACTGGGCTTTTTTTCTCATACCATGTTTTAAAATGTCTTTTATGAGATTTAAAGAGGACTAGAGACTAAAATGATATCAATGGAAAAATTGTGAATATTCTTTATGAAGATAAAATATGTTTTATTTTAAATAATTTTCTTATGAAAAAAATGTATACTGGTTATAAGTTTCCACTTTTAATGTAAGGGTTTACTATGTAAGAGTTAGTCCTAAATCTATAAATCTATAAATCGAAAATATTCTTGGGAATGTAATGATGTGAAATCTAGTTTAAAATAACTTGAACATGTAATGTTTGAGGTGGAGTCCTTACAATTTTTTTAATAAATAAATAGACATTATTCAATTACTAATAAATATTGTGGATGAATGGTGGACCGAGCTTAATACTCTGGTGAGAAATAATATATATTAAATATTATTTGAATAAATAATATTTAATTTTTATTCACAAGTAAAGAACATGTTGATAAATAAAAATATTATTATTATTATTATAGACATGGGATTCTATAGGGATTAAATAAATATTAAATGTAAATTTTGAAAATATTTATTTGTAAACCCTAGCCGTATATAGTCCCAATTAAGAGAGATCAATATTCCTCCACCACCTACTCTCAATTTAAGAGAGATCAAAGATAATCCTTTGGAAATGATTCTCAAGGCGATCCAAGGAAAACAACACAAGTGATAAGATCTATCATACTTGCACCTGGAGATTCCTATGGAAATGTTTGGTGATTTTTGGAAACCGTGTGTATCACCTCTAAAGATATTCTAATCTTGATTTCTAAAAATAAATGATGGTATAAAATAGATCTTCTTCCAGATCCATCGATAAAGAAATAATTCTCACAAGGTAATTCTTTAATTTACTAAATTATTTGTAAATAAAATGTGATTATCCTATACTCTGGTTATAGTGTTTTATCTATTGTCTATTTTATTTGATTCAATTCCATTCATCACAAAGTTTATTATCATGTAAATCTAATATTGATCATAGGTCATGAAAAAAAAGTTCGGAAATACCCATCACATACTCCCATTATACCTATAACCTACAAGTGGTATTAGAGTAGTCACATAATTATTTATAATTATTTGAAGATTATTAATTGATTGATGCATTTTTTATTTAGTTTTCAATTCCAGTTTAACCATTATTTAATTTTAATTGTGATATATTATTATTATATATTCATTTCTCATAAATATAATCAAAACGATTAATTTTATGAATGAAATAAAATCAAAGATCTCATCTATAGTTACTAAGAAATCTAGATGGATAACACAAGAGGTACACATCATGTACAAGTATTCAATGCACCTATAGTTAGTTCAGAATTAATTCAAGGTTTATATATTTATTACACATGGTGAATTTAATTATACACTGGGAGTTAACCGATCCATCCTAGAACATGGCAGTTGGAGTACATTTTGTGTAACTTCTGTACTTGATGTGTAGTCCTTAGTCACAGACAATCCATGTATCTTCTTACACAACCAACTTGACTGGTGACAGTGTAACTCAGAGACCACATGTCATGTAGCCAATATAAATGTCGTGTACTCCAAAAAACATTATGGAATGGTTTACATACTGAGTACCTAGGCATATTCCTCAGATAGACGGTTAGAAAATTCCACATCGTGTAGGTGTTTTGTATGCCTCGTGTGCGTATACCAGGTTTCACAAAATTAAAATTAATTTATTATACTTTTTAAACCTTATAAATATGTGCTTTTGTGTGGTCGTTAAGTTAATAGGACACACCTTTTGATAAGTTTTTAATTTATATATATATATATATATCTGTGTGTGTGTGTGTTTAATTAATTTTTATGTAATGTTTAGATCTGCATATCTAGTGTGAGTCGTATTAAAGTTATTACTCTATATAAGCATAACACATGAAGAAAAATCATGTAATCCATATAATCATTAATTTTTAGTACACGTCATGAATGAATGTGATAAGTCATGTAATCTATATATCACAAGAGTAAACAGTATATGATTATAATACATGTTGGTTAGATTCGTGAAGGTAATCTCTATGTTGCATCCAAGGTACATTTATTTACACAATTAATTTAAAATAAATTTATTTAATTTTTTAAAAAATTATTACAGATGATAATATCAAGAAAATTCATATGAGAATTATGATAAAGAAATTGATTAGTTAAAGAAGATAATTAATTGATTCGAGCATGATTTATCTTAAACAAGAATAATTTGAATAGAATGCTAATTTTATTAAATGTGTAATTCGTTGCATAATAATGTATAATAATGAGCTAAGACATAGACCTTTATATGTGATTGGTTTCATTTACTTTATTATTAAATAAAATTATTATCATGTGTGTTATATCTCGTATCATTATGTAAGGGCCTACGTACCCATGGTCTCTTTTATGTAAAACCCTTCCTCTCACATACGTGTGAGTAAAATCATACGTAATAAATAAATATCCTAATTTAGTGGAGGCGATTCAGGTTTAGAGCTAAGGAGAAACCAATCCATGAGAGAGAGATATGTGGACATGTGGAAAGATGAAACATAAACCTTAATTAGTTCAAGGTGTTTTTTCCTCTAGGTGTACAGTTAGTATATCATCTGCTAGATAAACTAACCATCAGTAAAAGATCAGTATCATACCACTTTATTATTTTATTTCTTTCAAGTTGAATGTTTATTTCATTATAGATGCTTTGTTGTGATCACATGAATTATTGAATTAATAATCATACAAGATAGAAAGAAAAAAAAATGGATTAGGCATAAATATTATCTAAGACATGGTTAATCACTTAAGTAAACCCACTTAATATTAACAAGCATGTGATAAATATAATAATTATAAATTTATACAAAGGATAAAATCCATCAATAACATATATTAAGTCAATATATCATTCCATTACTTCAGTTAAAATTGAACCATAGTTCAAAGTGTTTTACTAAACAAGTTGGGGATCTTTAAATTATCATTGAATTATAACATGAAGTTTTGGGTTTACTTAACTTAGTTCACATCAATGGTTGACTACCAAAGTAGGACTTGGTGTTACTGATAGGTAGGGGTTGAGGAAATCTAATTTAAGGATTTCATTATTGGGGAGTCCACTCAATAAATGAAGGAACTATGATTTAAGGTAGTTGTCATTTGGAATTACTACCTAAAACCATTAAAGTTTCTTGACCAACCAATGTTGGGGTAATAAGAAGGGGAATATGGATCTTTTCCATCATAATGTCCAAGAAACGTGATATTCTAAATCCAATGATGAGGGATATTGGGTTCCAATAAAATTCTGGGAGATTAATAAATATAATATTTATTTATTTCTATAAATTTTATTAAATGATGTACTAAAATTTTGCTCATATTTTTTGTAGAAATAGAAATAAACTGACTTCAAACATATCATTGTGATCCATATTTCATAAGTATAACCATCTTACCGGTACCAATTTTCACGAGTGGAAAATGTACTTATGTGTTATCATTTTCCATTAAGGGAAATTGTATGTGTTGGAAGAACTTATTCCTGATGCACCTAGTAATTAGGATAATGATGAAGAGTTAACTCTATATGAGAAACATTTTAAAGATTCTATATATTTTCAGTGTTTTATGTTATCATCCATGACCAATGATATTTTGAAGCAACATGAGGACATGGATGTGGATAGAATAATGTATCACCTTTGGTGTCTCAATCAAGAGAAGCTGAGATAAGGGAGATATGAGATCTCCAATGATTTTTTTACAACTAATCTTGGAGATTTGGTGTCATCTGGGCCTCATGTAGTCAATATTATTGGATATATTGATTGATTAGATATCTTAGGGATCAAATTCTCATATTATTTGTGCACATATATCGTACTTTAATCACTACCCAAGACTTCTATAATTATATTTTTTATTATAATATGATAAATAATGAGAATATTTCTTTATAACTTCTTACTTTGATTCTCTAAGTAGGTAAGGACATGGGGCGTTAAAAATCTATTGTCTTTATGGTGAATAAGAAAAGGAATAACAAGGGGAATGGTCCCAAGACTCATAACTAGTCTAGAGATCTTAATAACCATCCTTCCAAGAAGAGTACGATCTAGTGGAAGGTAAAATAAAAGGAGGCAGTATGTTTTTCATGTGGAAAGCAAGGCCAATGGAAGTGTAACTACACCCATAATCAACAGGAACAGAAATATCCATTTGTTATCAATTATAATATTTCAATATCTACACATTGGGTATTATATATATATTATGGTTCTCAAATATGTATCTAAATACAGGAACCAAGTATATTTTGAAAGATTACTAAAGGATATGTGGATCTGTGAGCTTCCAGTGGTGTGAGGCTGGCTGATCTATCCATTAGTTAAAACCACCTTCCATTTACAACAAGAATGGTATTGGTTTTAATTGAATTTTATTATGTACCTATTATTACCAATAACATTATTTATATATCAATCTTAGATGCTTATGTTTTTATTTTTATGTTTTCAAATAAAATTTGTTTCTTTTATAAAGATAACATATGTTATGGTATGGTGAATTTAAATAATGGTATGTATGTATTAAATTGTGAAAAAAAAGTATTGAAAATAGATAATGAATCATATCCACATGACTCATATAACACCTAGTTATGGAATCACCATCTTGGTGATGTAAACAAGGAGAATTTGATAGAGCTCTATCAAGATGCTTATTTAGACTCTTATAAGATAAACCCACTTGAAATATTTCATGCTTATTTACAATAAAATGACCAAACCTCAATTTGGTGGACAGGTTGAAAGGGACACAAAGATTTTAGGATTAGTACACACTAATGTGTTTAGACAATTTCTAGTAGAAGCTATAGGTGGGAATTATTACATCATATCTTATACAGATGACTTTAGTGGATATGTTTATGTCTACTTGATGGGGTATAAGTTTGTGTCCTTTGAAAAATTAAAATAATTCAAGAATGAAGTAGAGAATATACTTTTAAAAAATATAAAGAAACTTTGATTAGATCAAGGTGGTGAATGTATTAACCAAGAGTTTATTGACTTTTTATGGGATTTTGGGATTCTATCTCAACTCACTCTACCTAACACACCATAGTATAATGTTGTTAGTGAAAGGAGTAACCATACCTTGTTATACATGATAAGTTCTATGATGAGTCATACATATCTTCCATTATCCTTTTGGGGATATGCATTACAAATTGTAGCATATATATTAAATCGAGTACCAAATAAAGAAGAAAATGGAATTCCCTTTGAGTTATGGAGTAGAAACAAACCTTTTTTTGTCACATACGCATGTATTGGGTTTTGAGGTGTTTGTTAAGGTCTTATTAGGAAAAAATCTAGCACCCTAGGGAAAAAAGTGTATATTTATATAGTATCCCAAATAAATAAAGGGATACTACCTATATAAACCATTAGATAAAAAATTAATTTTCTCTAGAAAATACTTCTTTCTTGAGAGGGAGAACATCCTCAAAAAGGATATTAGGAAAAAATTGAAGTTAATGCTCAAGATATATAAAAGTTGGTACAATAAAAAATTCCAAAGGTCTCCATGGAAGAATTAGTTCTCTAAACACAAGTACTGCATAAGAGAAAAATAGAGGTAAGAGAACCAGAGAGATATGGTTTTATAGTCACTAAATATGATGACTCATTATTGGTTGAAAATGATGAGCCTCTATCCTACAAAGATAAAGTAGAGCATTCATAAGTTACAATATGGAAATAATCCATGAATTTTGAAATGGATTCCATGTATCAAGTTTAGGTCCTGGTCAATGGGCTAGTTGATGTAAATATCATAGAGTAAAAATGGGTATTCAAGAGAAAACTGGACATGGAAATTAAATTAAATACCTATAAATAAAGGATATTGGATAAAGGGTTTAAACAGCGTCAAGGAATTTACTACAATGAAACATTTTCACCAGTTTCCATGTCTAAATCCATCATAATTCTACTTAATATAACATCTTAATATGACTATGAAATTTTTTAGATGGATGTCAAAACTAATTTTCTTATTGGGAACCTTCAAGAAAATGTTTATATGAATAACTAGAAGGTTTTGTGACTCCAATTGATGCCAAAAATATTTTTTAAGATATTGAGATCCATTTATATATTTAAGAAAGCATCTAGGTCATGGAATATTCAATTCAATGAAGCTATAAAATAACTTGGTTTCATTAAGAATGAATGTGTGTTGTGTGTTTACATGAGGTTTAGTGAGAATTTAGTTGTCATTATATTAGTATATGTTGATGATATATTACTTATTAGAAACAACTTACCAATCTTGTAGTCTTTTAATAACTGGTTGAAAAAGTTTTTCTCCATGAAGGACTTAGGTAAAGTAGCCTATATTCTAGGGATCCAGATCATTCATGATAAATCCAAAAGGATTATTGGACTAAATCAAAGTACATACATTGATCAAATACTAAATAGATTTAGTATAGAATAATCTAATAGGGGACTAGTTCCAGTGTCACATGGTATACATATTTATTATAAAATTTGTCTACAGACGTAATAGGAGAAAGAGAGAATGATTAAAATCCCATATGATTCAGTGATAGGATCAATCATGTATTCTATGTTATGTATTAGACTTGAAACTACTATGCATCGAGCATAGTTAGAAGAGATAAAGTAGGTCCAAAAGAATAGAATTGTTCTGTTTTTAATTTTATCCTCAAGTATCTAAGAAGAACTAACGATATGTTCTAGGTGTATGTAGAAGATTAGGATCTGGTCATTAGGGGCTATACTGATGCTAGTTTTTAAATAGATTTGAATGATCTGAATTCATATTAAGGATGTGTTTTTTGTCTTAATGGAGGATCTATGAGCTGTAAGAGTTCAAAGGAGTCATTTTTTGCTAATTCTAGAGTGGATTACAAGTATATAGTGGTTTCTAATGAATCCAAGGAATCTTTTTGTATATGAAACATTTTCCATGATCTTTATGTGGTACCTAGTAGTAAATACCCTATCATATTGTATCATTATAATACTATAGTGGTGGTTCTTACAAGAGCCAAGGTCACACCAATGGAAAAAGTACATACTCTAGAAGTATCACCTCTTGAGGGATTTTTATCATATGGGTGAAGTTGTAGTAATTAGAGTTCCCATGGAAGAAAACTTGGTGGACCCCATTACTAAATGCTTATCTAATTAGAAGAGTGATTATCATGTGAGAGCAAGGAGACTGGAGGTTGTTAGCAGTTGGATCTAGTGAATGTGGGAGTCTATTGGAGTTGGTTACCTAGAACCAACTTTTATATACTTTATGATAACCTATATTCATATTTATTTATATTAAAAAAATTGTTATCACATCATGATTATTCTTCTATATAACATAGTATGTGATAATGTACTAAGAGTAGTTGTCACAGTAAAAGGTCTTAGTAGTTCACTGTTATGATGAGAACCCATAATTTCCACGAAAGTAGTATTAAAAATATGTCATATAGATAGATAATATCATTGGATGGACACAAATGATTTAGTATATTAGGGTTGGATACTCATAAGACTTTGAGGCACCTTATCATGGTTTACACCCTTAGAAATATCTAGTGTAGGATATTATAAGAACGAGATCCACCGATAGGAAATCCACATTTATATATTTCACTAAATGTTCTTATCTATGGATGTGTGTATTGATACTTATAATTTAATAATATTATTAGTGAGTATTATAAGTCATTTACATTTATGTATTGATGAAAACCATGATGACATATATTCACAGTGAGGTAGGATATGTTGGATATGTCCCGAGTAATATTACATTAATGAATAATGCAAGAAAGGATTTGTACATTTTGTTCTTTAAAGGAAGTTGATAACTCAAGACCATTGGTGTAAATTATATAGCCTAAATAAATCCATGGCCATATATTTCTATAGGAAAGTATGATTTCCAAAAATTCAAAAAAAAATAGACATCAAGAACATAGGTTGATGGCACTAGCATGCAACCTGATTGATTAGATATATCATGATAAAGGAATTATATTAAACAGTAAGTGTTTGTATGAGTTATTATTCCATTTTAGCATAAACTTCTTTCTCTATAAGGGCCTTGGAATATTTCTATATTCTAGCCTTTTACTTTAGACTGCTTCTCCTAATGTCACTGAGAAAGAGGTTTAGAGGATCACATAATAAGTTTATCCAGAATATTAGTTAAATAATATATTATTGTTTATTATTTAAAAAATTTAATAAATATTATTACCACACGTGGTTTAATAATTATTCATTTTTTATTCATCGCATATATTTCATCACCAATTATTTGAGAGAATATTATTTCAGCAGAATATTTGATAAATATTTATTTTTTATTTAGTGAATATAGTATTTATTTATTTATTGGAGAATAATATATATACTTTATTTAATAAATAAATATACATTATTAAATTCCTAATAAATATTTTTGAGAAATAGAAGACCAATTTTAATGGTCTAATGATAAATAATATATATTTAATATTAATTGAATAAATAATATTTAATTTTAATTTGAAATTTAAGAGCATGTAGAGAAATAATATTATTATTATTTTTATTATAGGTATGGGGTTCTACGGGAATTAAATAAATTTGAAATAGAACTTATGAAAATATTTATTTCTAAACCCTAGTCATATATAAACCCAATTATATTATTTTTTAGGAGAGCCAATTCATTTGATTGGTTGTGCACAATGAATTTGGAGAATCCTTTCAAAGCCCTAGAGAGACCCTTCTCAAAGAATGATCCCAAGAACTTAGAGTGATATTCCTCCACCTCTTGATCTCAAGTCAAGAGAGATTAAAGATAATCATTTGAAATTGATTCTTGAGGCAATCAAAGGTGAACAGTGCAAGGGATAGGATCTGTAGTGCTAGCACCCAAATATTCATACAGTGATGTTTAGAGATTTGTGGAACATATGTGGATCGCCACAAGAGGAAATTTTCTCTTGATTCCTACAACATGATGATGGTACAACATAGATCTATTATCAAATCCATCAATGAATAATTAATTCCCACAAGGTAATTTTTTAATTGATTAAATTAATTATAAATAATATGTGATGATCATATGCTCTGGTTTCAATATTTTATCCATTTTTTGTTTTCTTTGATTTAATTCTATTGATCACGGAATTTTTCATCATTTAAATCTAATATTGATCATCGATCATGAAAAAAAGGTTGGTAATAAACTATTTCATGCTTCTACTACACATGGAACCTACATTGTGTATCAATCTCATACTTTCCTAACTACCCAAGTCCTTCTATAGATTTATAATTATTTATAACCTGATTATTAATGGGAAGATTCTTTAAAAACTTCTTAGTTTGATTCTCCAAGTGGAAAAGGACATGGTTCATGAAAAACCTATATTCCATATAGTGAATAAGAAAATGAAGGACTATGAAAAGGAGACCAAGACTCATAAAAAGTATAATTATCCTAGGGATAGTCCTTCTAAGAAGAGGAAGATACAAAGGTATGTAAAGGAAAATAAAGTAGTATTTTTTCATGTGGAGAGCAAGGCCACTGGAATATGAACTACACCCAAGAGCAATGGGAAGCTAAACGTGTAATCGCTATCAAGTGTAATCTTTTAATATCTACACATTTGGTATTAGATACATATTTTTGTGTTCACATCTGTATATTAATGTAGGAACTTAGTAAATTCAAAAATATTTCTAAAGGAGATGTGTATTTTTGGGAAACCAAAGGGTGTAAGGTGAGCCACTCTAGCCATTAGAGACTACCACCTTTCATTTCCAACTGGAATGATATCAGTTTTAAGAGATTTTTATTAGGTACTAATTGTTACAAAGAACATAATTTCTATATCCTACCTAGACACAGGTGGTTTTATTTTCAAATTTGGAAATAAAAAATGTTTATTTTATAAAGACAACATTTTTTATGGTATGGAACATTTAAATAATGACCTTTATGTATTCAATTATAAAAATAAATTATTAGTAGTTGATAAAGAGTCATTTTCACACTAATCAAATAAAAATTTTCTATAGAATCATTGTATTGGTCATATAAATGATAGGCGTTTGAAAATTTTTAATCAACATGGTTATTTAGACTCTTTTGAGATAAAACCACTTGAAATATGGCATGCTTGTTTACAAGGAAAAATAACCAAACCACTATTTGGTGGCAGGGTCAAAGGGTCATATAGCTTCAATGATTGGTACACATTGATGTGTGTGGACCATTTCCAGTAAAATCTCAAGGTGGGTATTCTTACTACATAACTTTTATTGACGAATTTATTAGATATTTCAATCTCTAAATGATGAGGTATAAGTCTGATTCCTTTGAGAAATTCAAATAATTTCAATCAACCTGGAAAGAAGATAAAAATATATGATCAGATCAAGGTAGTTAATATCATAACCAAGAGTTTATCAAATTTTTATGATAGTTTGGGATTATTTCTCAACTCTATTCACCTTACACACCATAGTGGAATGGTTTTAGTGAAAGGGGTAACCATACCTTGATAGACATGGAAATTTAAATGATGGGTCAAGTAGATCTTCCATTATCCTTTTGGGGATGTTCATTATAAACTACAGCATACAAACTAAACTGAGTACCAAATATAGTGGTAAAAAATTCCCTTCAAGTTATAGGGTGAAAATAAACCCATTTTTTCACAAACATGTGTATGGGTTTGTGAGGGATTTTTTAATAAATTCTTAGGAAACAAACTAGGACCCAAAGTAAGAAATTGTATCTTTACTGGGTATCCTAAGGAAACAAATGGATAATACCTATAAAACCCCTCAAACAAGAAACTAAATGTCACTAGACAAGCCAAATTTCTCGAGAGGGAGCACATCCTCAAGAAGGATAGCGGGATAAAGATTGAATTTAATGAAGTTAATTATCAAGAAAAACAAGAGTTGGTATAAGAACATATACCACGGGTCCCCATGGAAGAAGTCATTTCTGAAACAAAAGTACTATGAAGGAGCACCAGAGATGTAAGATAACTATAGAGATATGTTTTTGCAGTCACTGAAGATGGTAACTCATTATTGGTTGACCATAATGAACCTCCCTCTTATAAAGAGTTAGTAGAGAGATTAAAATATTTAATATGAAAATATAACATAAATTATAAGTTGTATTCCATGTATCATAACCAAGTTTGGTTTATGTTTTATGTTCTAGTTGACACAAAGCCTATTGGGTAAAAATGGGTATTCAATAGAAAACTGATGAAACTATAAAATATTTTGGTTTCATTAAGAATGAATGTGAAACATGTTTTTAAAAGTGTTTTTGTGAGAATGAATTCATTATCCTAGTAGTATACATTAATGACATATTACTTATTATAAATGACATAGCAATATTACATTTTATTAAGGACTTGTTAAATAAGTGTTTCTCTATAAAGGACTTAGGTGAAGTATCCTACATTCTAAGGATCAAGATCATTCGTGATAGATCTAAGAGGTTTCTTTCATAATGTCAAGGTACATAAATTGACCAAATACTAAATAAATTTAGTATAGAACAATCCAAGAGTGGATTGGTTCAAATGTAATATGGTATAAATATTTCTAAGAAAATGTGTCCATAAACACAACAGGATAAATAGATAACGAATTATATCCCATAATATTCAAGGATATTATTAATCACGTATGTCATGTTATGTACTAGACTTGATTTTTTCTATGAGTTGATCAGGGTAGGGACATATCAAGATAATCCAGGTGGAGAAAAACAATCTATTGTTAAGTATATCCTTAAGTATCTAAGAATAACTAAGGATATGTTCATGGTGTATAGAAGAGATGTGGATCTAGTCATCAGGGGTTATACTAATACTATATTTCAAATAGATCTGAATTCATAGTTAGGATATTTTTTCAATCCCAATGGAGGATATGTGATCTAGAAGAGTTCAAATAATCTATTTGTCACTAATTTTATAGTTGATTCTGAGTATATAGTGTCTTATGATGCAGCTAAAAAACTCAATTTTGAATCAAATTTTTTTCTATGATCTAGATGTGGTACCCAGTATTAAAGACCCTATCACATTTTATTATGGTAATACTATAGTGGTGGATATTTCAAAATATCTAAGGTCACACCAATGAAAAAAAGAACATACTTTTGAATTATCATATCTTGAGGGAATTTTCTAAAAGAGGTGAAGTTTTAGTAAGAAGAGTTTCCAAAAAAGAAAAAATGGTAGACCCCATGAGTAAAGAATTGTCTTATTATAAGTATGAGTATCATGTCAGATCTAGAAGACTAGAGTTTATTAGGTGTTTTCTATAGTGAAAGTGGGAGACTTTTGGAGTTGGTTCCCTAGAAATAACTTATTTTTACTTTATTATAACTTGTATTCATTGTTTTGAATATTAATAAACTACTTATCACATCATAATTGATCTCATACATAACATAGTATGTGATAATGTCCTAATAGTAGTTGGTATGCTAAAAGGTCATAGAAGTTCCTCATTATTATGAAAACCCATAAGTGAAATAATAGTATTCTTAAATATATATATGTGTGTGTGTGTGTGTTCTATAGTCATGTGAAATTATTTGAGGGACACAAAAGGATTGGTTATAGGTGGGCTTCTCATGAAGGGAAATCATGTGATGTATTATGGCTCAAAAAATTTGATAACACAAGAAAATAATTGTCTATTACATGACCTAGAATTAGTAATAGTGGTTTGTTCCTTGAAAAAATGGTTCTACAATCACTTCGTGGAAAAGTTCATACTCTTAACTAATTATAAGATATTGAATCCTATATTTTCTCAGTGAGACTTAAACCTGAGGAAACAAAGATATATACAGTACCTCCAAATGTTTGACATTGAATTGATATATACAACCAAGAAAAGGAATTATTTTGAAGATTGTCTTAGTAGGAAATATTAAAGGGAATTAGTCTAGAGGCTTGTAAACAATGGTAGTTAATGATTGTTATTGCTAATATGCATCTACACTATATTTAATAGAATGAGAATTTAGTTTTCTTTTTTATCACTCTTGTTACTAAATTAATTAATTTGGTCAAAGATGATTAGTAGTAAGATCCTGATTCCATCACAAGTAGGTCAAGCCTAAATGTGGGGAGACCATGGATAGTTTGAAAAAGTATCCAAAATTTATTTTTCATTTTTGAAACCGGATCATGGTGCCTCAATCTTTCTAGGGACAAATTCCTTAGCCATGTCACCATTGAAAATGGGTCATTCCCTAGTGTATTCATAAGATGTAAAAATTTATGAAATATCATTTTGGTGGTCATGTATGAAAAAAATAAGAATATTTCATATTATGTAAGGAAATGGTTAAATTTTAAGTAGGTCGAGGATGAGCATCAATGAGCCACTGGTATGCTATAATCTATGCCTATACCTATTTAAAAATGGGAGTATATTGTCATGGAATTTTTTACTGGTCTACCATTGATGCTTTAGAAACATGATAATATTTGGGTTATTATGGAATGACTTTCTAATATGGAACACTTTCTCTCAATCTATGAGTCTTATATAGTAGAATATAAAAAAAATATTCAAGAAGTGGTCAAGTGATATGGAGTACCAATTTCAATATTCTCTGATATATATCCTTAATTCAATTCTCATATTTTTCAATCTTCGCAACATGCTCTTGGAGCTCAATTAATCATGATCACAATATATCATCATCAGAAAATTAGGAAATTAGAATGCATAATTTAAATGTTGGAAGATATGATCTAATAATGTGTCATGGACTTCATTGAGTATTTTGAATATTATCTCTCATTAGTGGATTTCTCATATAATAAAATTTATCAGGCCATGATATATATAGCTCTGTTTGAGGCATTGTACGGTCATTCATATTGTTGTCAACTTTTTTGGGTGGAAATAGGAGTGACCTAAAAAATTGGATCTATCCTTGTCCATGAGACAACAGATTAGATACAAATGATTAGGAAGTGGGTGTTTATGGCTCTGAGCTAGTAGAAATCATATTTAGATAACCATCATATACCTCAATCTTTTAATGTGATTGATTGTGTAATTTTGAATGTTCCACTGATACTTGGTCATAATCTCTTGGGAAATCAATGGATTTTGGATCCACAATATGTTAGACCATTTGAGATTATATAACGGATTAGAAATGTTGCATACATTTTATCCTTACCATCGAGATTTAGTGTTTTCCATAATGTGTTTTGAATCTCTCTACTAAATAAGTATCAGCAAGATTTTATCCATGTGATCAGTTGGGATCATGTTATGATTGATATTTATGCAATTTTTATCCATTAATTGGACCAAATTTTCTATATAAAGGATAATACTTTGTGATGGAGATATATTACTTTGGTAAGAGTATTATGGAAGCATAAAAAAATCAAGAAGAGACTTATAAATGAGAGAATTTAATATAATAACAATAGTTAACTGTATTCCATCTTTCCAAGGATAAAAATACCAATGGTGGGTAGAATGTAACACCCTTAGTTTGAGTTATTTACCCTTTTATGTTTTAATTAAAGTTATGAAATCTTTAGGCTAAGACTCGTGAGGTTTCTAGAAGGTTTTTTAAGAAGTTTTATGGGTGTGATGTTTGAGAAGAGTTAGTAGAAACCAAAATCAAGACTCCAAGAAACCATGCAAGATTTTTAGGGGTTAATGGGCAGGTATACAATCAGTACACAATTTGTACAAACCATACAGCTAACCATGCAACTTAGATTCTTTTAGGATAGATTCGAATCACATAGTTAGATAATAATTTTTCAAACTACATATCCTAACTAGGTGATGGGAATTTAATTGTATGGAAGTTCAATTTTAAACTCGAAACTTTCTCAAAAATACTCATTCATCATCCGCTAACTAAGGTTCTTGATTTATAGGGCTCCCCTATGTGACTTTTGATGATTGATGTATCTATTTTGTATGAATATTTTGATGGGTTTCTATATATAAATTCATTGAATATTAATTGATTTAATATAATATATATGCATGATATTAATGTTTTGAAAATTCTTATGAAGGATTGACATTTGGATCGATGTGGATGATAACATGGAAATTTAGGAATGGAACAACACTTCATGCTGCTTCGCTTCACTGGCGACACAACACTAGATTTTAAGAATGATCATAAATAACTTCCAAGGCACAAAACTGAAGAAGTAGGACAAAACAGAGATTTTGGTGCTCAAAACCCATTACACATCATTTAATACCATTACATAACATAAAACATCCTTACACAACGTGAATCACAAATATACAACCTTTCAAAATGATATATCTAAAGCAATCTTCACGAAGTGACATTAGGTTACTTGTCGTGAAAGTAGTCAAAATTAAAAAACTCATACGGGATTCACGTGAGATATGCAGAGATTAAAATTTCATGGAGAAAATCATGGATTATAATTATGTGATGTGACATAAAGTAACAAAGTAAAATTAGAAATTCATATTAACTCAAACAATACTAGCTATAATGGTGTAGCGTAGCGGAAGTATGGGGTCGAACCCATAGAGAGTGGGGAACACAGTGACGAAAACTCTTAACTAAAGGTTAATTCATTCAATTTCAGTTTTATTTAATTAAACTAATGATGCAATTTAAAATTAATGAATTCAAATAGAGAAACATAAGAGAGTGGAATTAGTTTCCATGGGCAGTTTTCCTAAAGATAAATCATGACTGCAATTGTAAATCAATAATACTCAATAGATGTGCAACTAAGCAATTTCATCGATAGAAGAAATGTTAATTCCATATAAAACTAACCTAGAATCACAATTCATCCTGGTTAGATGAATCAAAATATCTAAATTACATTTAGTTCATATTGAAATTGTAGAATAATAATCACATTCATTTTTCATGAACTAATTATCTTAATCATATTGTTTTTCCTCCACTATTAAACACACTTAGTCCGTGATTAAATAAAATATAGGATAATATTGAGTCTTAAAACAATATAAATTTAATAGAATTATTGTGTAAGATAAGAATGAAATAAAACACATTAATACACACTCATTTTGGTTGATTCCTCTCTCCCCTACAGATTTAGCCAATCATTGTTGGGTGATCTCTAATAATGAATAAACTGTATTCCATAGGGAAAAAAATATATGACGGAGATGATAAGAAGAATGAATGAAAAGATATATTGAAATTTAAATAGAAATAATTCAATAATTACATCAAATAAAGAAAAATAAAACAGAAACAAAACCTATCTACAGTGAAATCGAACCCTATGGAGGCCTCCTAAGGGTCACGCCTGAAAATTAGAATGGAATAAAATGACTTTATATTATATGGAATATCTATTTTATAATCATAATGGTTTCCTATAGGGATCACTCCCATAAAATATTTAATTTACTGGCTATTTTAAGTGGTCAAAATGGAGAAAATCTTGTTGGAGGATGCGCTATAAAATCATTATTTTTTATTGTATCGAAAGCATACACGACATGTAATGGGAATACACGTCATGCAATATTGATCCATGATTTTATCTATGAAATTTTAATCATTGTGTATCTTATGAAAACCCCATCTAAGATTTGGAAATTTTACTCCTTTTATGATGTGTAACTTGATGTCACATCGTGAAACTTCCTTTGGTTAGATCATTTTGAATGGTCATGGACTGGTGATTTGCATCGTGTAAGGATGGTTTATGTTTTGTAATGGTGTTACATGATGTTTAATGGGATTTAAACACTTGAATATCTATTTCATCATAATTATTTAGTTTTGTGCCATGTAAATTCTTCACGATCATTATTAAAATCCGACATCGCACCACGAACGAAGTGAAGCAGTGTGAAGTGTCGTTTTGTTCCTAAATTTACATGTTTTCATCCATATTGCTCCAAATGTAAATCCTTCATAAAAATTTTCAAAATATTAATATCATACATATATATTATATTAAATAAATTCATATTCAATTAATTTATATTTGAACTCCATAAAAATATTTATACAAAATAGATATATCAATGATCTTTGATATTCAGAAACTGATTCTGAATATTATTTGAGTTTTTGATCTTGTAAATCAAAGGTTATGACTCTTTTCTCCTGCCCCATATTGGATATTTTCATTTCTTATTGATCAAAACCATAGATCAGATTGTTTATACCTGTATTTATGGGATTGGGAAAGTTTTGATCAATTTTTCTTGGAATTTGATAAAGATATGAAAAGAAGGTTCATATTTTTGAGGTCATCAAAGAATATTTGTGTCGAATGGATCCATGGTTGGTGGTTTTTTCCGCCTTAAACTTTTCTTAGAATGTGAAAGATCTCATGCCTTTAATTTATTCCTCTCTACTTGAATAAAAATTCTATTTCTAGAACTCTATTAATCTCTATTGTAATTTCCTTTGGTTTTCTCATTCCTGGTTTTGGGGATGTGGGTGAAACCACATGGGATTTTTAAATTATGATTTTTGAAAAGAAAAATTTTGGTAAATAAAAGATATTTTTATGGGTTTTCTTGAAATGGATTGGGTTTTTTAGGTTCTTATACAATAGAAAAATTGATGATGAACATAAGTTACCATGATCACAAAACCATTTTGGGAGGTCCAAGTTATGCACATGTTTGTGTGAATGGATAAGTTGAATTGACATAAAAAAATGTTTTAAATGAACTATTAATGAATATATCATGGATGGATGTCACCATGATAACAATATATATTGGGAGGTATGAGTTTTCATGGATGTGTGAGTGGAATCATGGAATTTATGTTTGGATAAATTGTTTCTACATATTTTAAAAGAAATGTTTATTTTTGGGAAAAAATATTTTGATCGCAAAATTTATAGTTTAGAGCTATTTTTGTATAATATTTTGATTTATTTATATTTGAATATAATAATTTTTATACTCCTCATATTTTATAAACTTGTGAGATAATATGATTCTGGTCATAGAGACATGTGGGAGAAGTATCTTAGGGTTTTCTAATGGGTTGTTATACTCACCCCAACATATGTATTTCAGTGTATTTGTAGATGTTATCTTATATAATATGAGAAAGGGATAGCTTTCATAATTTACTATTGGATAACCTTGATAGTGGTTGTCATGGATTTTTTGAGATAGATCTTGGATATATGGTAATGTCTTAGAGTTTGTATCGGTACTAGCTTGGTGCCTGAGTCTTCCATTGCTTTGGAGTCTTAGCTACTTTGTTACTTTTTTGACACTGTTAATATAATATTGAGTTTTTTATTCTTTTTATTTATTGGATATTATCTCTTGAATCAATATATAATTATCTATTTCTCGGTTTATATGTTTGTTTTCATTTTGGTTTTCATATATGGTAGTGAGCATGTGTTTGGAGGTAAAATATTTCCCTTTCTATTCTTGTGTTAAACCATAAAAATTTATTTTCAACCTTTGAAGTCTGAATAATGTCACCTATGGTAAGTAAACCCAATGGCCTAGAACAAGATAATGGGTTAGGTAAGGATTTTACAGAGGGGCCTCATGATATTATGGACCATATTAGGAGGGAATACAGATGGTTTAAAGATATAGTTTATAGAATATAAATGTGAGATAGCCTTTTAGAAAGGGAAAGGAAAAAATATGTAACACCCAAACAATTTAGAATATATTAATCTTTAAATAAATTCATTCTCTTTGGTAGTTTTAAATTCACACAACACTAGGTTTAAAAAAAACTTGATACTCAATTAAAATATTACTATTTAAACATGACCATTATAACCTGGTCATTAAGATAGAAGGTATGAATAGAAATAAAGAAATTATAAAAATTATATGGTTTTTATATGTATAAAATAAATTTAATGGTTATATATTTATTAGAAATTAAATAATAACTATTTTAAATAAAAATAAATGTTTTCTAAAAAGTGTATTTTTCTAAAAGGCAGTTTAGTCTCACTTTGTGCACAAAATTTAAAATTAATATATACAAATTTTAAAAAAAATTATTTAAATATAATAATAATTTTTTAAATATAAATTTCAAAATTATCTTTGGTTTAATTTTTGAGATTTTTCTAAAAATATTAATTTTTTGATGAATAGTAAAAAATACTGGTTTTTATTGAAAACTGCATTTTCATTTAAATTATTTAAAAAATTAAACTATATTTTAAATTTTTTTAAAGTAAAATTATTTTAATTAGATTAAAATTTAACTAATTTAGTTCATTTTAATAAATCTTATATTTAATTATGATATAAAAACTTTTTAAATTTTTGAAATGTTTTCTTTAGAAAACCCATTTTTTTTATGGACTTTAGTGTTAATTTTAAATTGAATTCATCAACTTTTGTGTATTTAATTTAGTAAAATGAATTATACATTTTTAATAATAAAAATTTATATAATCTAATAAGTTAAAATTAATTTTTTACCATAATGAATAGTAAAATAGTAAAAATTAATAATTGTGGTTGAGGTAAAAAAGGGTTTACTAAGGGTTAAATAAAAAATATAAGGATTAAAAATAAAACAAAACTTTTCTAATTACTATATTTTGGTCATATTTAAATATTTTATATTCTATTGTTCTAAAAAATTTCATTTTGGATCCTTTTTTAATGATAAAAACATGATTTTAATTCTTTATTTTCAAAAATTCCAAATGTATCCTCTCCCCCGCTTATAAAATTTCACACCCTCTCCTATCATTTACAGACTTCCAAAACCCATTATTTCAGAAAATAACAACCCAAATAACATCATTTATTTCCTCTACTCATCCTATAATCCTTGGTTTTTTTATAAATCCAACATAGAAATTCTTTTTGTAAAACCTTAAATAAGTTTTCTGGAGAAGAGGAAACATCCTTAACCGATCATTTTATTTTATTTCATATTATACCTCTTGATAATATTATTAAACATTGATGGTATAATAAAATAAATTAATTTAATATACTTATATGTTTTTATGATAATTTCTTGAAATTCAACCATATCCTCCTCCCTCAAATGAAAAATAAACCATTGATCATGTGTACGGTAGACTACCTCCTCACAAACTGACGTAATTAATTTTTCATCAAAACATCTAAAATTAGTATGTAATAAGGTATATGATGTTTATATATGATATTTATGTTATAATTATACTTTTTTAATTATAATATCATAAATTACTTATTACTTTCCACTCCTTAGATAATATGATAACATCGCTTGTGTATATGGTGGACTAATGCCTTACGAAGCCATGTGATTCATTTTTCACTTATAATTTATATGGAAGGTGATAAGGATTAATTTAATGTTTATATATGATAAAAATTACATATAAAACATTCTTAAAAATTAATATATCATATATTTCATTATCATACCATCTATTGAATAAATGATAACATCGTTCCTGTGTATAGTGGACAACCGCCTTGCGAAGTGATGTCATTTGTTTTTATTACCACATTACATTGATAATATGTGTAAGGGTATTTAAAGAATTAATTATATATTAATTATATAATTATCATCTTTAAAATATAAAATAATACTTAACTTCTTTTCATTATGATCTTTGAAAAATTTAAATGTTACACATGAGTACATACGGCCTACCATCTCTATGATTATAACGTAGTTCATTTTTCATAAATATGTTTCATGGTAAGTTTTAAAAGTATAATTTATTTATAAAAAATTATATTATTTAATTATTTAAATTATTAAAGTAATTAAATAATAATATCATTGACCTTATTCAACTTTCCAAATAGATTTTGGACATTTGAGTCGTTTATCATTAAAATGTACGATGTGAAATTAATTTGTTAAGTAATTGAATATAATATTGTAATAAATAAAATAAATGGAATAATAAGAATTAAAATTTTTATTAATAAATTAATTAACTAACATATTTTTAGTATTCATAAAGATAAGGAATGCACGTGATGATTTGGGCTCGAGGTAAGGGTTTCGTCTCAAGACATTCTTCTTTGAATCGCATTTTCTTTTATGCACCTCATTTATTTTAAATGGTGTATATATTTCCCCATTAAATATTATGTCATTAATTATTAATAATTCATGATATTTTAAGTTACTAATAATTTACTTCATTCATGGTAGTTATGATTCAAATGTAACTAAAGCGATAATTGTTTATGTTTCAATCTCATTTTAATCAAGATCATTTATGCTTAAATTTAAATTAAAGAAAATTATTTTATAATTGCAAAATAAAAACCTTTAATTTTGTTATCCTCTATCTATTCATGAATTTTTCAAGTAATAATACAATTTTATTCTATTTGGTACTTAAAAATATTGAGAAATTGTTTTTAAGGAAAATTATATTTATTTCTCTCTTCAGTCAAAACCCCTTTCTCTTCCATATCCATGCATTCTTTCAAATGTTTTTAAAAATGTTAAATATTATTCTATGATTTTTTAAATTAATTTTTTTCCTTTTTAAATTTTTAACAAATTTTTTAAAAATTATATTCTTTTTGTTTTCTAAATGAGGTACTTTTTGAATTTTTACTAAAAATGTGAAAGGAATCTTTATTTTAACATGCATGGAATGAACAGTATTTTATGTCATGATAAAAATTGTTTTCCTTAAAGATTTCTTTATAAGTTTCCAAGTTTATTTTTAAATAAAATTATTTCCACAATATTTTGTGAATTTTATATTTATAAAGTTGTTTTTAAAGCGGAAAGTTTATTTTCCTTAAAAAAATTAATCTTTTTAGAAGTGCTTTTATTCATAAATATCAAAAACATTTAATGTTATAAAATGCTTATAAATTTTGGATATATATCTATTACATATATAACTAGCCTAATATCACTTACTTTAACATGGTAATATATACCTTATTACAATTTCTCAAATTCCTTCTATACAAAATATTTTTTGATTATGTTATTATACAAGATTATGCAACCCATATCTCTCCATTCAAAATTCTTATGTTTATGACTTATGATTGATTTAATTATATAGAACACATATAAATATACATGAAATTAATATTATGGGTTGGATTGTAATTATATAGCACTATAATTAATTTGGTAATTTTTTATTCTCATGAGACGTCATTTATGGGATTAGGGAGTGAACCTAACCAATTATGGGAGTTTTTCCACCATGTGATATTGTCTTGGAAGTTAGCCTTGACTTATGTTTATGTTATGTTTTGTGCTACTATAGCATTTCCTATGATACCATGATCTTTATTTTATACTCTCGTGTGATTAATCATGTTCCTTTTATTTTATATTGTCATGTTATATATTTGAATCACATGTCATGATTCCCTGTCATGTTTATTCCCTTACTGTGATTTTTAGATCATCCTTTTTTTTATGTATTCCTTGGGTTATCCCATACATTTTAGAAGATATAAAGGATCTTGAATCTATTTATGGTGAATAAAATAAATAAGTTTTATTTTGAGCCTCACTATGATGTATTTTTAACCTAGTATTCCAAATACCCTAGTCCTATATGATCCTTGTGTTGTATTAATGGATATTTATGTTTAAAATCATGTAATAATCTATGTAAAAGGATTGGGTGACTATAATTGGTATCAGAGGAAAGGTTTAGTTAAAATTTTATAAAGTAAGTTAATAAAACCATAGTAATAACCGTAGGGATAATTCTAAGGATGTATTTAAGATTAATCCTAAGAATAGAAAAATATCTTGGAATTTTAATGAAGTTTAGAGAAAGTGGTTTCCAAGAAATTAAATCCTTTTATGGATACTAAATGTTTACATAGTTCTAGAACATATGTATCTAGGATTAATAACTCTTAAAAATGCATCGATATTTACTCGAGAATTACCAAGTACACTACAATGGGCCTTACTACGCACCCCATTCGACACTCTCAGGGGATATGCTTTGGAAGTTATCAAACTCTTTACAAACCATTATGAAGGAATTGAATGAATTATTAGGCTAGAAAACCAAATATGAATAATTACCATGGATAATGTAGATTTAAACCTATAGCAACATAAGTTAGGACATACTTATCATTTATAATTTATTCCATCTATTTTTATAAGTTTACCTTTGGTATGTTAATGCATTCTCATATTGTTTATTTTAATCCTTTTAGTTAATGCCAGAAAGTAGAATAAAGAATTTTGACTAACAATGTGATGGAAAATGTAATAATCCCCTAATGAGATGTATAACCTAATGGGAATGGCAGTTAGACATCGTGTGATCATACAAAATGAGCATCTCAAGTTATGATCAATAACTATAACACAATTGAATTTCAAACACATAAAATAAGGGAAATATAGTGTCCCATGGAAGTTCAATTATTAAATATGAAAAAACAAAATAAGATTTAGCCTCCTAAATGTCAAGAATGTGGGAAGAATTGCCTAGAATAATATCTCAAATGGAGGGTCAGATGTTTTCTATATGGGAATAAAGGTAATATATCAATGAATTTCAAAGGAATTCAATATATTATTTATGGGGAACTTGGTAAATATCTTATTCAATTCCCTAAACTAAGGGTTATCCCCTATAAAAAAGAAGAAACTATAATATACTAATCATTGAGGTGAATTATTTATATATAGAGATCCTAGAATTATTATTTACAAGTGTATTTATCAGTGGTATTTTCATTATAAGAATCATGAAATTTATAAGGATAATTTTAGTAGTGGTTTTTCTTTAATAATTTATAAAAATATGTTGAATGTTAATAATGACCTAGAAAGGTGAGTTATTGGTGAGGAGATATTTTATAGAAAAGAATAAGTTGTATAAAAACCCTCAAGTAATTAAAAAGTTATTTTATAATTAATTTTATTTCAAGGATGTTCATTATATTTTTGGGAATATTAAAGTAATTATATAAAAATAGTTTTATAAAAATGAAAAATTGCAAGCTGGGTGACAACCCATCGCATTAAGAAAAGTCATAGGGCTTAAACCCAAAACTGAAGGTTGATATGGATGCATCGCCTATCACTATCCTCTATAATGTACTGTTTAGTATAAAAAAATTTAATTAAACCAGTTTTTTGATAAATATTTAGCTAAATTTTGGAAATATATTAGAGGTTCAAATATTTTTTAATTATTAAGAATTTTAGGTGATTAATGATATTTTGGGAAATTTTTTATTGGGTTAATATATATATATATATATACATATCCTTTAGTTTTGACGTAATGGATTATTTTGGATGAATGGTATTATGTTTTTAGGGATGTAACTGAAGGGTTTTGAGGATATACACTTATAGAATCGACTAAGTTGAACTTTGGGAGTTATTATTGAGGAATTAGAGATTAAGGTATTATATTTGAAAACTTGTGCTAACTATTTTGGTTTTAGTAAATATTGGAGGAATGGGATGTTATTATTTTATTGAATATGCAATCTATTGGGAGTTTATTTTACTGATTCGGGCCTGAAAATCATATTTAATACCCATCGTTTGGATAAAATGATGAGATTGTGATGGAAATTGGTTAAAGGATGAAATTATAATTATAAAGTATCCTAGATATTAAATGAATCTATCAAATCCATGAAAATGATATTGGAAAAAAAATGTATCATATTACCTTCATATCCAATGAATCAATTGCATTTTATCTCATCACGAATTTAGGGTTTTTAGGTCCTTAACTTTATATTGATCATTCACTATCTTGATATCAATGATCTCTCTCACCCTCCATAATTATTTATCCTTTTTATTGATGTCCGTGTTTTCACTTCCCACTAATGTTCTCTTCCATGGAACCTCGTATGTGTGTTATTATAGATGACCTTCAAATTTTTCTTTCACCCTTTTAAGTGGAAGTATTATTAACCATATTTACAATGTGGGTTTTCCATAAAGGAGTTTTTGAATGTCAAACCCTTGACTACTTAGTACAAGTTCAAATTAAAGGGATTGGATTTATTTAAGGTGGTAGAATGTAAAAGCCATATAATTTAGAGTATATTTATCCTTAAATAAATTCAATATCTTTAATAGCTTGTGATGTATGAAACACCAAATTTGAATGAAACGCGATACTATATTAAAATATTATTATTTAAACATGACCATTATAACTTAGTTGTTAAGTTTGAGTGTATTAATCGTACTAAAAATTTATAAAAATTATATGTTTTAAAATTTTATAAAATAAATTAAATGGTAATCTGTTAATTATAAATAAAATAAGAACTATTTTAAAGAAAGAATGTTTTTTGAAAAAAAACTGTATTTTTTTAAAAGGCGGTTAAGTCGTGCATTATGAACATAATTTAAAATTATTTTTTAAAAATTTTAGAAATTTTTTTTGAAAAAATAAAATTCAATTTTTAAATATACAAGTCAAAATTATCTTTGGGTGAATTTTTTAGAATTTTTATAAAATATTAATTTTTTGTTGAATAGTGAAAAATACTGTTTTTTATTAAAATCTGTCTTTTCGTTTAAATTATTTAAAAAATTAGATTATATTTTAAATTTATGTTAAAGTAAAATTATTTAAATTATATTAAAATTTAAAAAAATAGGTTATTTGAATCAATTTCATATTTAATTATGATATAAGAAGCTTTTCAACTTTAGAATAAAATCTTGGAAAAATATTTTTTTCGATGCAACTGTAGGTTTATTTTTAAATTGAATTATTACACTTATTTGAATTTCATTAATAAAAATTGATTGTATATTTTTAACAATAATAATTTATATTATTTAATAAGTTAAAATTAATTTTTTACCACAATTAATAGTAAAAATATAAACATTAATTATCGTAGTTAAGGTACAAATGGGTTTATCAGGGGGGGTTAAACAAAAAATTTAAGTGTTAAAAATGATCCAAAACATGTCTAATTACTATTTTATGGTCAAATTTAGACTTTATATCTTATAATATTCTAAAATTTTCCATTTTTGATCCTTTTATAATGATAAAAACATGGGTTTAATTCTTTATTTTCAAAAATTCTAAATGTGTCTTCTCCCCCACTTATAAAAGGTCATCCCATATCCTATCATTTTCACACTTCAAAAACCCATTGGTTCATCCAATAACTACTCAAATAACTTTATTACTTATATAACCTCATTCTAGAATCCGTTTTTATGATAAATCTAACCAAAAAAGTTTTGGTGCAAACCTAAAGAAGCTTTCTAAAGAAGAGGAAACATCCTTAACCAAACATTTTATTTTATTTCTTATTCTACATTATAATAGTATTATTAAACCATGATGATATAATAATAATAGTATCTTCTATATACTGATATGTTTTTATGATAATTTCATAACCTACAACCATCTTCTCATCCCTGAAATGGGAAATGAAAATGGTGACAGTGGGTCTCGACATAATTCATTTTCCATAACAGCTTCTCATGGATGGATATAATGATGTATATAATGTTTTTATATTGTATTTATGATATAATTATATTTTCTTTAATTATAATATCATATATTTATTCTTACTTACCATTCCATATAAAATGTGATAATGATTCTCATGTGTGCGGTGGACTACTGCCTTCCAAAGTGATGTGATTCATTTTGAACTTAAATTTTAAATGAAAGGTAATAAAGATTATTTTAATTTTTATATAATAAAACATGAAACATAAAATATTACTAAAAACTAATATATCATATACTTTCTTTACCTTACCATCCTTTGAATAAATGAAAACACCATTCATGTGTATAGCAGACTACCACCTCACAAAGCGATGTCATTCGTTTCTAATATCACATCACATGGTTGGTATTAGTAAACATATTTAAATAAATCATATGATATTTATGATATAATTATAATCCTGAAAATATAAAATTACACTTACCTTATTTTGTAACATTCTGTTATCAATCTAACAGGTATGTCTTTAACCTTGTTGTATGGTTTTTCCTTTTCCTTGACTAGGTAGGGTTGAGAATGAATTATAAGGATACCTATAATTATTAAGTAACAGATTTTTTGGACTCTCAACTTTAGTCATCCATTTCTATAGGATTCGGTAGGGTTATACACCAAGTAACATAGTTACATGCCATGTAATGTTTTCTAGGTGAATACCATGAGAAGGGTTCATGCCATGAAAGATTGCATGATGTAACAAGTATTTAAACTTCATGAGTTAATTAAAGGTCAAAATTTAATTCAAGGTGATGCATTATTTTGTGGCTATGGATTTTAACTATTTCACAAGGTGTAATGGGATTAAACATCATGTAATACACCACGGGTCGGCTATAAATAGGCAGCCCAACCAAAATTCTCACTTTCCCTCCTCTCCAGTTTCTTTTCTCTTGACTAAGGCCACCCCAGGCCATTTTGTAGTCCTCCAACCCTTTCGGATCCTTTTCTGTGGTGAACAATTATCATTGTGTTGGTGGTGTGAATTCTTAGGAAATCATTCTCACTTTTCCCTCATCTCTTTCTCTTTAACCTCCTTAGTTTTTAATGAATCTTATTGAAATTGATGTATCTATACTCCGTATTGTTGGATCTCATTTCTAGGTTGATTTTTGAGGTCTTTTGTGCCTTCGTTCTCATTGGAAGGTTTTGTTGTGGGCGTTGATATTTGGGAAAATTTTAGGTGATTCTGTCTCATTTGGCCAAATTTATTAACCTTAAATTTTTTGATTTATTTTAGTTTTTGGTTTAAATTCAATTATTTTAAATTACTTTCAATTAGTTTTGATAAAAACCCTAATCCAGTGAATTAGGAGGTTTGAAATAGTTTTGGAAAGAAATTGGGAAAAAACCCAATTACATTGAATTGGGGTGTGTTTTCAAATGAATAGAAATGGTTTCAATTGAATTTTTGAATATAATTTTTGAAATATAATTGATGGAATTTGTTAAATTTTGAAAATAGATTAAAAAGTTTCAATATAAACCTAGTGGTTTTATATTATTAAAAAGGAATGTTTTTTATTAAAACTAGTTTTGGTTTTGAAAAAAAATTGGTATTTGAAATGGGGGAATGGAATTTAATTGTATTTTAAGTAGTCTTAAGATAAATTTCCCATCATTGATTTTGTAAGATAACATGAAATTATTAGGTATACTGTGAGTTATTTAGACACCCTCTATGATTATACAATGTTTTAAAACACAAATACAGTAGGTCATATCCCTGATGGGATGGTGATGAGTCCTCTATGACCAGTTTCTAAAGGATGTGTGTATAAATATGTTTTCCTGATTACTTAGAGAGTGCATAGTCCTATATCTTGGAACTTTTTTACCTATTTGGCAGATGACCATGTTTCTCGCTTGTTTATATTTGAGATATAAATGTACGCTAATATTATTAAACTTCATTACTTTCCTTATGAATTTATATAAACTATTTTATATAAAAAAATTATTTAAGCTGTTATTTTAGAAATTTTACATCACTTATAAAGCCTTTACTTTAAGTATGTTCCATCATTGGAACTGTATATCATGATTTGTTTAAATATAATTTGAATGCAAAACCTATTTATTTCTTTTATAAATTTAAATCATTCCTTTGGTCAATATATTATTTTCATCTATTATGGAATCCTTGGTGAGACCCTACTGGTATTTTTAGCTCACACCCTACTTGTGACTTCAGGTGTTTGTATATTATCACCTTCTAAGTTTGAGCAAGGGGAAAGGATCTCTTAGAGGTGGATCTAGTTTTTGATCCTTGGACTTGGTGAGTTTTGTCCTTAGGGACTTGGTGTAAAGACCCAGAAATTTCAAGGATTTTTTTTCTTAATTTCTTTGGAATTTTACGAGTGCGCAGTTTCAGACGGCACCTGATTCTGAGGCCCGGTGTGCCCGGAATATTTTCCTGAAGTTTAGCTCGGGTACGTTCAGTGAACGAACGCGCGTGTTTTTCTATCTTTTTAACCGGAACTCGGAATTGAAATCTGAGGGCACCGATGAACTCGCAGCACCGGTATTCACTTAAAAAGACCTTCACCACAATTGTGTTTGGTCGAGATCAGAAATTAACTTTTGGGTTTTCTTTTATAAATTAAATAAAATAGTGTGTGACATTATTTTATTTACTTGGTGGTTTATATCTCCAAAGGGAGGATAATGTTTGAGGGGCCCACACGAACACTACCCATTTTAAACTCCCCTGAAACCCCCTTGAACTCTTGGAATTCCATGTTTTAATATGTTTGCCAACACTCCACCATCAATGAAGTGAACTAATTCATTCTTTTAATTAAAATATTTTTGAATTCATCTCTCCACATTTAATCCATGTGTTGTCACTTTTATGAGGGATGACTCTTGGGTTTTGTGCCAAAAAAATAATAGAGAGAAAACTCTATTATTTTTGGGGGGCTTAATTTCTTGGTGGAGAGCTAAGGAGGAGAAGGAAGGGAGGGAGAGTTTTCCTCCAACGAAGAAGAATATTCTCTCTCGATGAAGAACGACCAACTACTCTTCTCTCCCTCTGCGTTAAAGTAGAAGACACCGACCGTCGAGACCGACACCAACGACAATGTTCTTCTTCCTCTGACATCGACGGAATTGATACCATTTTTCCGCGACGTCGTTCTATCGCGACGCCCGACGTGCGACGTCAATTTCAAGGTAGGGGGTTTTCGTTTATAGTGTTTATGTTAATTATACCCTCGTGCGTGGGTATTTAATTACAGGGTGTTTGTATAATTTATTTAAATAAATTATACCCTAGTCTTTGACGTATTATGGATTGAGGTAGGGAAATTTTTGTTTAATTTCCCTTTGAGTGGTTTTATCTCAAGAGCATGAGCTTTTAATAATATGATGTTAGTACAATTTTTACATGAATAAATTGTGCCCTCGCCAATGATTAAAAGAATGTGTTTAAATGATTTCCAATTGATAACATCTAATGCGGAGGGCGTGGGCTGAACAAACATGGCCCGACAACCCTCCGCAGCTTGTTTATTGATGTGCGGATTGACGGGCGATGAAGAAACGGGCCGCAATGGTGATTTGAAGTCTCTGTAGTAAAATACAAGTCCTGTAGTGACCGTAGGCCCAGATGGCAGGAGGAACGGACCACCGGTGCGCGTCCGAAGGTTCGCAACAAGCGGCGGCGGCGCACCACTCCGGCACGGCGGCGCCGGCGACCGGCGGAACAGAACTGTCGCGGCTGATCCACGGCGGTGGACCAAACCGGAACGGCTTAGCCGTTCCGGAAGATGAGGGGTACGACTTAAGTGCCATGCCAACTGGCTTCCAACGCCCTCCCCTGGCCGGACGGGGGCGGGCCGAGCGGACCGGACAGCCAGCGCCGGCCGGGCCGGGTCGCGCCGGCTGGGCCGGGCCGCGCCGGCTGGGACGGGCCGCACCGGCTGGATCGGGCCGAGTTCTATCGGGACGGACCCGGACCCGATTTGGGTCGACCCGGTTCGGGCTGACCCAGGGGGTATCGGGTCGGGTCAGACCGGGCCCGAACCCCCTATTCTCGGGCAGTTTTTTTCAAATGCTCATAACCTGGGCTACGGACCTCCGATTGACGCACCGTTAGTTGAGATGCGATCCTTGGATCGAGACGGTCGTTTCGGTATATTACACTCAAGGTTTTGGAGAACTTTGGGTATAGCCGGGTTGGTTCGAACCTGAAACCAACCGGGCCCTCGGAGCGGAAACGCTTATAACTTGAGCTCCGGACGTCCGATTGATGTGTCGTCAACTTTGTTGGATTACTCTTAGTGAGACGGACCTTTTGGCTTACTCCGCTCGAGGTTTGTACACAGTTGGAGTATGCTCGGGTTGGTTTTGACTTAAAAACCAACCGGGCCCCTGGAACGAAAAAGCCAATAACTCTTAGATCGGGCGTCCGATTGACGCATCGTCTGTTGCGTTGAGTTCCTAATGAAGAGAAGGAACTTTGGGATACATAAACTCCGGACTACGTGTCTGTTGATGTATTGACCCCCTTGGATCGTGCAGCAGACCCTCCCGGAAATGAGCATGTTGTGTGCGGGAACCCTAGAACTGGCTGCGACTGTGACGACGATGACGACTGCACTGAAATCCTCCGTGGGTTCGGCAATGATAACGACTGCACTGAAATCCTCTGTGCGTTCGGAAGCAATGACAACCATACTGAAATCCTATGTGGGTTCAACGGTGAAGACTTTCGTACTGGAATCCTCTGTGGGTTCGACGACGATGACAACCGTACTAGAATCCTCCGTGGGTTCGACGGTGAAGACTTTCGTACTGGAATCCTCCGTGGGTTCGACGACGATGACAACTGTACTGGAATCCTCAGTGGGTTCGATGGTGAAGACTTTCGTACTGGAATCCTCCGTGGGTTCGGTGGTGACGACTACCGTACTTGTATCCTACGTGGGTCTGACAGTATTGACCTCTGTTGTAGTATCCTACATGGGTCCGATAGAGTAGCTGGACTAGTATCCCACGTGGGTCTGACATAGTAGCTGGACTAGTATCCTACGTGATTCCAATAGCTTAGCTATTCTAGTATCCTACGTGGGTCCCAACTAGATGAATCAGTAACTACATCTGATCATCTCCTTTTGTTTTACAAATGATGTATACATGTGTGAGCTGAGTCTTGACTTTAAATCGTTATCTTCGATGTGATTGACTTACTTCCTATGTGGATTGAGTTGTGATTTCCTGTGTGGATTGGATTATGCTTTCCTGTTTGGATTATGTTTTACCTTCTTGAGTGGACTGGATTGTACTTGAGCTCGTGAGTTGGAGCTGAACTGGATTGATGACTTAGGTATATGTATGGGCATATACCTAATTAGTGTTTGATGATACTTCGTGATTGTATCTTTTCTTTGTGGTTTATCCTTTGTGGATTCAGAGAGACCTTTGAGGGTCTCGAGGTCCCTACTGAGTATCGTATACTCACCCCTGCATGGGCTTCGCCCGTACTACGTTGTGTTAGTTGCAGACGACGGACATCACTGATCGAGGTTGAAGCTTGTAGAGCTGGACGGTTCCTGGAGGAGGAACTCATGACGAGTCGGTTCCTGGAGGTGGATATCACATCGAGTCGGTTCCCGGTGGTGGATTGTACGATGAGTCGGTACCTAGAGGTGGACCACTGGGCGGGACGTACACAGGGTGGACGACAGGACCCAAGGAGCTGAGGAGGCTATATGTACCCACCCTTCAGGTGGTATTTCCAATGGACGGCTCAGCGTTGTTGCTTTACTTTTCAGTTGTTGTACTTCCTTTCCAGTTGTACTTTACTTTCAGTTTGGGTTTGTATTCTGTCCCAATTACTTTTCCGCACTTATTATTGTACTCAGTTTACTTAGTGTTTACTTATGCTGGCTTACTCTGTGGTGTTTGTTTACTTTATAAAGGCATTTCCTTCCCCTTTTTGTCAGGATTTACGCCTTTGGTGCTAGTCACCATCCCCTGGCCTATGGAAGGCCAGCTTGGGGTAGTCACGACATGGGCCCTGAGAACGGTTCGTGACAAATTGGTATCATAGGAGTTCGGTTCTACCGCAGAACTCAGGACTCTGATCTTTCTTATATGTAAAGCAATAGTGTTAAGGGTATTGAGTGTGGTTTTTAGTCCAGGGAGTCCAGTGTTGGTGCGGCGGCCGATGTATCCATACACCCAGACCCTGACTTCTGATTTCCGACTCGGTGCACGAAAACATTGAGTGCATGTGTGTTTCAAAAGTTTTCTTTGTGATTACTTCGTGTCAGCTCACCAGGTATAAATCTTTGACCATGTCGCATCTGTTCAGGATGCCTCCACGCAGATAGTTAGTTGGAGTTCTGAGATAGTGCACGATGATGGCCCACCGAGTGACGAGGCTCCAGTGCAGGGCCCCCTTTCTAGGTTTTCACCTTTGGGTGGTGTACCAGCTGCACCACCACCTGTTAGGCAGCAGATGCCACCAGCCGTACTAGTGGACGATGCATGCTGACAGAGTGTGTTTCACGAGTTCCAGTAGCAGAAGCCTCCGAGGTTACGAGGCGAGTCAGATTCCCAGGAAATAGTGGACTGGATGGAGGCGATTGTTATAGTTTTCCGCCTAATTGAGGCACCAGTAGAGTGGATGGTGGACTTAGCTACTGGAGTTTCCCAGTGAGTGACCATGAGGTTGGTCCGTATATTGATGGGGCTTTAGTACGTGGACCTATTCCTGAGATAGTACCATCGGGTAGTGTTCCAGCTATATCACTACCTGTTGGTCAGCAGACACTACCGGTGGTAACGGTAGTGGATACTTGTAGGCTTAGTGCCTTACCTATGTTTCAGCACCAGATATCCCTCAAGTTCCGAGGCAAGCCCGACTCACAGGCGGCTGAGGACTAGCTTGAAAAGGTGGTAGAGAGTTTTCTAGAGCTTATACAGCTACGGAAGAACGACATGTCAGTAGCTGAGTATTCATCAAGGCATACCAATCGTTCTGGGTACTCTATGAATATGTTTTGATCAGTTATATAGAGCTCGGACCTCTGAGTGAGGTGTGTTTAAGGATATCCAAGTAAGCACTCTTTCCTATATGAATTCCTACTTATGTTAGGGTGCTAGAGATAACCTTTGCGGTTGAATGTTCTTTGGATGATCGGTTATAGCCTGTGAATGTTAGCAGTGGGAAGATACGAACTGGCGCCAATCTCAGAGACTTGGGCGTGCGAATGTTTCAAGAAGAGGAAATGTTAAGGACAGATAAATCTGCAAAGCAGCAGACATGGAAGCAGAGCAAGAATAGCAACATGAGGTGGTTTACATTTCGACATGTTACAATCACCCGCCTTTGAAGTCCCCACCAGGCTCAGGGAGCTGGAGGGCAGGGGAAGAAAATAGTTGTATGCAGTCAAGGAGTGTGACCCAAGGGCTCTAAGAATGATTTGAGGTACGGTCTGTGTCTAATACTAGCTGTCGTATCAATAGACATAGGTACCAATCATTCCTACCTTCCATGAATCTTGTCCCATACCTAGAGTTTTAGGTTAAGTTGTTGACTTGACCCTCACATATGGAGATACCTTGGGGAGGAGACTCGATAATCACACTTACACCGACGGTGTGATATGACCCTTGAGGCGAGAGTTTCAGTTGGAACCACTTGGTGGAAGCGTCGAGGCCTTACGACGTTGGTCTGGGTATGGATTGGATTCACAGTTCATACTCAGATTGATTGTATTAGGCAAAAGGGTTGTGGTTTATCTACAACATTGGTATGGGTTTTCCTTGGTCGACGAAAAGGAAACCTCGGGCATCATTGGAAAAACTCATGCACAGGAGGGTGCGGTCAATCACTCTTGAGTCGTTCATCCTTACCCTCGGGGCAGCAGGAGTTTTGAGTTTCAGTTCTAATCAAGAAATGGAGGCCTCTAGAGTTTGAGGATGGAGACCACGTCCTTATACGGGTTCCACCTCGACGAGGTTTATGGAGATGTTTCCAAGATGGCAATTTATCTTCAAGGTTCTACAGACCTTTCTATGTCCTCAACAGAGTAGGCGAGGTGGTTTACCACTTGACCTTTTCCACCTCAGTTTCACCAGGTGCACGATTTCATCTGCGTGTCTCAGCTAAGGAGATACGTGCATGACCCTTCACACATCATCGACCACAGGGAGCTAGACATCGAGGATGGGGCTACGTTAGTGGAGGTTTCAGTGGAGATCGAGGATCGACATGAGCAGGTCCTGCGAGGATGGTCGATTCCTCAGGTGCGCTTCCACTGGTAGCACGAGAACCTCCAGGAGATCACATGGGAAGGGAAGGCTCAGATGCATGCTCAGTACAACATTGTTCTCCTTAGTGTGTGTTGAAGCCTTACGGGGATGTAAATCCCTAATATGGGAGTAATGTAAAGACCTAGAAATTTCGAGGAATTTTTTTTCTTAATTTCTTTGGAATTTTACGAGTGCGCAGTTTTAGACAGCACCGGATTCTGAGGCCCGGTGTGCCCGGAATATTTTCCCGAAGTTTATCTCGGGTACATTCAGTGAACGAATGAGCGGGTTTTTCTATCTTTTGAACTGGAACTCGGAATTGAAATCCAAGGGCACAGATGAACTCGCGGTGTCGGTATTCTCTTAAGAAGACCTTCACCAAAATTGCATTTGGTCGAGATCAGAAGTTAACTTTTGGGTTTTCTTTTATAAATTAAATAAAATAGTGTGTGAAATTATTTTATTTACTTGGTGGTTTAAATCTCCAAAGTGAGGATAATGTTTGAGGGGGCCACACGAACACTACCCCTATTAAACTCCCCTGAAACCCCCTTGAACTCTTGGAATTCCATGTTTTAATATGTTTGCCAACACTCCACCATCAATGAAGTGAATTAATTCGTTATTTTAATTCAAATCATTTTGAATTCATCTCTCCTCATTTAATCCATGTGTTGTCACTTTTATGAGGGACGAATCTTGGGTTTTGTGCCAAAAAAATAATTGAGAGCAAACTCTATTATTTTGGGGGGGCTTAATTTCTTGGTGGATAGCTAAGGAGGAGAAGGAGGGGAGGGAGAGTTTTCCTCTAACGAAGAAGAACGTTCTCTCTCGATGAAGAACGACCAACTACTCTTCTCTCCCTCTGCGTCAAGGGAGAAAATGGTGACTGTGGAGACCGACACCAATGACAATGTTCTTCTTCCTCCGACATCGACGGAATCGATACCGTTCTTCCGCGACGTTGTTCTATCGCGACGCCCGACGTGCGACGTCAATTTCGAGGTAGGGGGTTTTCGTTTATAGTGTTTATGTGAATTATACCCTCGTGCGTGGGTATTTAATTACAGGGTGTTTGTATAATTTATTTGAATAAAATATACCCTAGTCTTTGACGTATTATGGATTGAGGTAGGGATATTTTTGTTTAATTTCCATTTGAGTGGTTTTATCTCAAGAGCATGAGCTTTTAATAATATGATGGTAGTATAATTTTTACTTGAATAAATTGTACCCTCATCAATGGTTAAAAGCATGGGTTTAAATGATTTTCAATTGATAATATCTGATGTGGAGGGCACGGTCTGAACAAACACGGCCCGACAACCCTCCGCAGCTTGTTTATTGATGTGTGGATTGACAGGCGACGACGAAATGGGCCGCAATGGTGATTTGAAGTCTCCGCAGTGAAATACAAGTCCCGTAGTGACCGTAGGCACAGACGGCAGGAGGAACGGACCACCGGTGCGCATCCAGAGGTTCGCGGAAAGCGACGGCGGTGCGCCACGCCGGCACGGTGGTGCCGGCGACCGGCGGCGGCAGCGCGCCGCCGGAACAGAACCGCCGCGGCTGAACCGTGGCGGTGGACCAAATCGGAACGGCTTATCCGTTCCGGAAGCTGAGGGGCATGGCTTAAGTTCCGCGCCAGCTGGCTGCCAACGCCCTCCCCCGGCCGGACCGGGGCGGGCCGAGCAGACCGGACCGCCAGCGCCAGCCGTGTCGGGTCGCGCCGGCTGGGCCGGGTCGCGCCGGCTGGCCCGGGCCACACCTTGCCATCCGGGCCGGGCCGCGCCCTATCGGGCCGGACCCAGACCCGAGTCGGGTTGACCCAGTTCGGGCCGCCCAGGGGGTATCGGGCCGGGTCGGACCGGGCCCGAACCCCCTATTCTCGGGCATTTTCGTTCAAACGCCCTTAACTTAGGATACGGACCTCCGATTGATGCACCGTCATTTGCAATGAGATCGTTGGATCAAGACGGTCATTTCAATATATTACACTCAAGGTTTCAGAGAACATTGGGTACGGTCAGGTTGGTTCGAACCCGAAACCAACCGGGCCCTCGGAGCGAAAACGCTTATAACTTGAGCTCCGGACGTCCGATTGACGTGTCGTCAACTTTGTTGGATTCCTCTTAGTGAGACGGACCTTTTGGCTTACTCCACTCGAGTTTTGTATGCAGTTGGAGTACGATTGGGTTGGTTTTGACTTAAAAACCAACCGGGCCCCTGGAACGAAAAACCCAATAACTCTTAGACCGGGTGTCCGATTGACGCGCCGTCTGTTGTGTTGAGTTCCTAACGACGAGAAAGAACTTTGGGATACATCAACTCCGGACTACATTTCATTTGATGTATCGACCCCCTTGGCTCGTGGAGCGGACCCTCCTAGAAATGAGCATGCTGTGTGCGGGAACCCTAGAGTTGGCTGCGACTGCGACGATGATGACGACTGCACTGAAATCCTTTGTGGGTTCGGCAGCGATGAAGACTGCACTGAAATCCTCCATGGGTTCGGTAGTGATGAAAACCGTACTGAAATCCTCCGTGGGTTCAATGGTTAAGACTTTCATACTAGAATCCTCCATGGGTTCGATGACGATGACAAACGTACTAGAATCCTCCGTGGGTTCGACGGTGAATACTTTGGTACTGGAATCCTCCGTGGGTTTGACGAAGATGACAACCGTACTGGAATCCTCCATGGGGTCGACAGTGAAGACTTTCATACTGGAATCCTCCGTGGGTTCGGCGGTTATGACTATTATACTTGTATCCTATGTGGGTCCAACAGTATTGACCTCTATTGTAGTATCCTACGTGGGTCCGATATAGTAGCTGGACTAGTATCCTACGTGGGTCCGACATAGTAGCTGGACTAGTATCCTACGTGAGTCTGACAGCTTAGCTGTTCTAGTATCCTACGTGGGTTCCATCTTGATGAATCAATAACTACATCTGATCATCTCCTTTTGTTTTACAAATGATGTATATCTGTGTGAGCTGAGTCTTGACTTTCAATCATTATCTTCGATGCGATTGAATTACTTCCTATGTGGATTGAGTTGTGCTTTCCTGTGTGGATTGGATTATGCTTTCCTGTGTGGATTATGTTTTACCTTCCTGAGTGGACTAGATTGTACTTGAGCTCATGAGTTGGAGCTGAACTGTATTGATGACTTAGGTATATGTATGGGCATATACCTAAGTAGTATTGGATGATACTATGTGATTGTATCTTTTCTTTGTTGTTTATCCTTTGTGGATTCAGGTAGACCTTCGGGGGTCTCGGGGTCCCTACTGAGTATCGTATACTCACCCCTGCACGGGCTTCACCCGCACTACATTGTATTGGTTGCAGACGACGGACATCACTGATCAAGGTTGAAGCTTGTAGAGCTAGACGATTCCCGGAGAAGGAAGTCACGACGAGTCGGTGCCCGAAGGTGGATATCACATCGATTTGGTGCCTGGAGGTGGATTTTACGATGAGCTGGTACCTGGAGGTGGACCACTGGGCGGGACGTACACAGGGAGGACGACAGGATCCGAGGAGCTGAGGAGGCTATCTGTACCCACCCTTCATGTGGTATTTCCAGTGGACGGCTCAGCATTGCTGGTTTACTTTTCAGTTTTTGTAATTCCTTTCTAGTTGTACTTTACTTTCAATTTGAGTTTGTATTCTGGCCCACTTACTTTTCCTCACTTACTATTCTACTCGGTTTACTTAGTGTTTACTTCTGCTGGATTACTCTTTGGTGTTTGTTTACTTTATAAAGACAATGCCTTCCCCTTTTGTCAGGATTTACGCCTTTGGTGCTAGTCCCTAGCCCCTAGCCTATAGAAGGCGGGCTTGGGGTCATCACGGCACAGGCCCCGAGGACGGGTCGTGACACTTGGGTTGATTTTTCCCTATTTTGGTACTTGGGGTTTAGTACTTTGGGATTTTTTGTGCCTTGTTTAATTCTGGTATATTACTCCTAATGGAGTTTCTTTTGACATGCATACTTCCATGTTTCTTTTACTTCCACATTGTTAGTGGAAATATCGTTCCCATTTTCAGTTTGTATGATGCCAGGTGCTAGTCGCTGACCCATGGGGATCAAAAATTCCCTTTGGGATATTTTAGGGATAGCTCGGTTAAAGGGTTACTAGGGTACCTAGGTTGGTTTGTGATGAAGTGGTATTATAGGATGTCATTGAGCTTCTTATATTGAAGTTATTATGCATTGTAAAATCTTGTCAGGAGTTTGGAGGTAGTTTTGATTGAGTGTCTGGCCAGATCTCACCACAATGAACCTTAAGTCTCCAGGGGTGGCTTGGGAATGATTTCTTTTAGATTAGTTCTATTATTTTTGCTATTTTTATTTGGATAGAGTGAAATCCAAATATTTTTTGTTCTACCTTTTTGGAATAATTTCCCTTGTTTTTCTATTCTATCATTATCTAATGTCTTCCTTTTTGTCTGATTATGTTTTATATAATCATTACTCCAACAAGACATGCTAATTGGATCTAGGAGGATGCTGCTGTTGAACCTCAGTGAGTGAATCTTATTGTTGATATGAATCTGATTGAGGTGATCATACACACTATCCAATCTCTAATATAGTAACCACCACCTGTTCCTGTTCAGTCTCTAGTTGTAAAACCTTAGAGGTACATCCTCAAAATTAGTTCTCAATAATTCTTTCTCCAGAAACCGGTACCGTTTAAAGTCTCAAATGATCCTTAAGAGTCTGAAGAATTATTGGGCATTATGGATTGCTTATTTGGGTTCTTATAGACACCATAAAAGATCAAGTTGAAGTGTTCCACCTCAGTGTTATAGGTACCAATTAGGAGATGGTGGGACACGGTGGTGACAGAAAAGAAACATGAGGGCTTAGAGTGGAAATACTTTAAGATTATTTTCACCGACCAGTTCTATCTAGAGTCAATGGTTTTGGATAAGGTTGTAGAGTTTTTCAATCTTTAGAAGGCTAACAAAATCATGACTTAGTATTCAAATTTCTTTTTCAAACTCATACAGTTTTCACCTGAGATTATATTTAATGAGAGGATGAAGGCTCAATAGTTCGATTTGGTACTTTGATTAGATATCTATTCCTAGGTTTTATTGCTAAATCTTCCCACTTATATTGATGTACTAGATAGGGTTATGATGGTTGATATGGACCAGGATGGAAAGTCAGGGTTAATGGGAGTTCCTTATTCTCCTAGTGGAAACGTGAGATTCTTTAAAGGAAATAGGAGGTGTAATGACTCTTGTAGTGGTTATCAACAGTAGAGTCATTCTAGACCTCCTATAGTTCCTAGAATGGGCCATTTGACATGCTACCAAGGTGTTCATATAGGGAATTCAAAGAGATTTTTGATTGTGGCACCCCAGAACTGTGGTTTTTGAAGATGTTTATGGAAATTTCAGAAGTTCTTCCACAACTTTTCCACTCCATAAAGTGGAACGAGATCATCAAAACATCCAAAAACTATAGGGAAGTCATGTGATTCATGTTTAAAAGGGTTTCATCCATAGGCATCTAGAATGAAGCTTCTCCACATAGTGGAAGATTATCTAGAGGAAGTAGATATAGGTCTAGTGACTGTCATAGGTACCACTACTATAGCTTCATCATTAGTGACTACTTTATTTGATACTTGTGCACCTCACTCGTTTATTTCAACTTGTATTGTTAATCTACTTAATCTTCCTATGGATATTTTATCTTGTGCAATGGATATTACTACACCCCTTGGATCGAAGAGAGATAATAGTCTCTGTAGTCACTCTTGTATTTTCTATTTGGCCGATGTTGAGATTTCTTGGAGATTTTTGGTTCTCGACGTGAATCCTCTTGATGTTATTTTTAGGATATATTTTCTCATTGCCAATAAATCTTGGATTGATTGTTATCTTTTACGGGTCTACCTTACTAAACCTAGTGGTGTACCTCTTGTCTTCCAAGGATAATGGGACCTAAGGCCAAGTAGGGTCAGACCTTCTTATCCAGATTTTTTGAAAGTGATATCTATGTTTTCTTTTGATCTGGAATGAGAATCTTTGAGTGATGATCTCCCTCTATTCATATTTGATTTTCCCAATGTATTTCCATTTGATTTCTCTAGTTTTTCACTGGTAAGTTAGGTTGTGTTTTCCATTAATTTAATGTCAGGTACTCAACTGGTTTTTAATTCCTCTTACCACATAGATCCAATTGAAAAAAAAAGAGTTGAAGTCCAAGTTGTAAGATCTTCTTGAGATAGGCTTTATACGGCCGAGTGTGTCACCTTGGGCGAAACTTTTTTTCTTCACTAAGAAATTTGATGGTTCTCTTCACTTATGTGTACATTACCAAAACCTCAATCGAGTTACAGTAAAGAAAAAGTATCCATTTTCACAGATTGATGATCTGTTTGATCAATTGAAAGGGTAGAAGTGGTTTTCAAAGATAAAACATCGATATGGTTACCATTTTTTGAGGATAAAATAATATTAAATTCATAAAACCACCTTCCAGAGGACGTATGGCCATTATGAGAACCTTGTTATTCACTTTGTCCTAACCAATGATCTTTTAGTGTTCATATATTAAATGAAAAATATTTTCAATGAGTATCTTGATACCTTCATGGTAGTATTTGTGGATGACATCCTTGTTTACTCTAAAACCAAGGAGGAACATGTGCATCATCTAAGAACAGTTTTGAGTATACTAAGAAGTCATCGACTTTATGAAAATTTGTCAAAATGTGATTTATGGATTCGAGAAACAAAATTATTAGGATACGTGGTGTTGGAATAAGGAATTTCAGTTGATTTTGGGATAGTGAAGGTTGTTATTACTTGGTAACAACCATGAAATGTTTTTAAAATTCAGATATTCTTGGGTTTATCCAAATATTATCACTAGTTCATCAAGGACTTCTCAAAGTTATCTTCTTCGATGACTACTCTAACTTAGAAGGGAGTTAAGTTTTTTATGGAATAATAAATTTCATAGTTATTTTGTTGATATGAAATGTATTTTGACTACTATGTCGGTGTTGACTCTTCTAGAGGCTGGGCAGGGCTATGTAGTCTTCTGTGATGCATCAGTTTCAGGTTTGGGTTGGGTTCTTATGCAAGGTAATCATTTCATTTCATATAGATATCATAAACCTAGGACTCATGAGAATAATTATTCTATCCATGACCTTGAACTTACATTTATGATGCATGCATTTAAGATTTTGTAGCATTGCCTTTATAGAGAAATTTTTACTTTATATTCAGACTACAAGAGTTTGAGTTATATATTCTCTCAAAAAAAAATATTTCTGCTAGAAGTTTTGGGTGTAGTACCTGAAATCTTTCAACTTTGAAATTTCCTATACCCTGGGGAAAGGTAATGTCATCACAGATGCTTTGAGCAGGAAAATTCTGACCCAGGTAGTGAAAGAATCTTCAGAAGAGTGGAATTTGATGTCTCTTTTTACACAGTTGCATATTGGAGTTCAAGAGAAAGGAGATGAAGTTTCTTAGTGAGCATTCATTTTATGTCCACTCTTCTCAATATTATTCCTCAATATCAATAGCTTGATGATGAATTCCATATCATTAGATACTCTCTTTATGGTGAGGAGACAGTTGCCCGATGGTCATTATCTAAATAGGGTGTTCTATTTTATCGAAATCGCTACATTGTTCTATTAGCGGCAATGAAGGTTTTTATAAGGGATTATCATAATTCCTAGTAGGTTTTTCACCTAGGAACCACTAATATGTTCTAGGAAAAGTCGTATTAGTTCTGTTGGTCAGGTATGAGACAAGGCAATGTTGAGTTTGTCTCTCATTTCTATACATGCCAACGGGTGAAGTTCGGGCAACAGAAACCTTTGAGTTTGCTTCATCCACTTCTAATCCCTAGATGTAAGTGGGATAAATTTTATATGAAATTTTTGTTTGTCTATCCTCATACCCAAAGAAACAAGAATACAATATGGGTTATGATAGATAGGCTGACCAAGTCGGACCACTTCATACCCATTCGTGATACATCCAAAGTTGAGGAGTTGGGAAATCTCTATTTGAAAGAGATTGCCCATTTTCATGGAGTTTTATATTCTATTGTCTCATATAAGGATCCTCGGTTCATTTATTTATTTTGGATAGGCCTTTAGGAGGCACTGGGATATTAGGTCTATTTGAGCATGGTCTACCATCCATATTCATATGGTGAGACATAGAGAGCTATACATATTCTTGAGGATATGATTCATTATTGTGTTCTCGACTTCGGTGGGTCTTGGGATGATCATTTGGTGATGGTTGAGTTTTCTTATAACTATAGTTATCAGTCCATAAGCAGAATGAATCCTATTCAGGGCTTGTATGTCTGTTCTTGTAAATATTCATTATGTTAGTCGGATATTGGTGAAAGTACCTTGGTTAGACCAAGTTTGGTACAAGAGATGACAGAAAAGATTCAGTTAATTCACTAGAGAATGTTAACATAACTAAGTTGATATAAGCCTTGTGTTGATTTTCACTATAGACCTTTGGAATTCTCAATTGGTGACCAGGTGTTCTGGAAATTTTCACCCTGGTTGGTACATCGATGGATTGGGATCCAAGTGAATCTTTCTTCTCGTTTTGTGGGACATTTCAAGGTTGTTGAGCAAGTGGGGAAATTTTCATACCATTTAGAAATTCCATCATGGATAATGTTGATACATAACCTATTACATGTATTGTATCTGTGATATTATATGTCTGATCTATCTCATGATTTGAGTTAGAGTGATCTTGATATTGAACCTGATTTATCTTTGATTCAGCAACCAGTCAAAATAATTGATTCTAAGGCCAAGGTACTTTGTTGGAGGATGATACCATTAGTTCATGAGCTATAGGAACATGGTTCTAATAATAATGAGATGTGGGAATGAAAGGAACTGATTAGAGAGCATTATAATCTTCTTTTAAGCATAGAATTTTCTTCATAGGCTTTCTAGGGACAAAAATTTTTTATGGTGGGGTGGTTGTAACATCTTGTTACCAATATGACAGGTACGTCTTTAACCTTATCATGGTTTTTATTTTTTATTGGCTGTGTAGAGTTGATAATTAATTGGTAGGATACCTATAATGGTTAAGCCAAATCTTTTTTGGACTCTCAACTTTTATCGGTCATTTCAATAAGCTACAGGAGGGTTACAGGTCATGTAATGATTGCTAGGTTCATAATGTGAGAAGGGTTCATACCATAAAATATTACACAATGTGATGAGTCTTTACATGTCATGAGTAAATTAAATTTCAGTTTTTAATTTTAAGTGATGTGTTTTTTAGAAGTTACAGATTTTAAATATTTCACAACCTGTAATGGGATTACACGTCATGTAATACCCTGCGTGCCAGTTATATACAGGTATCCCAAACAAACTTCTCACTTTCCCTCCTCTCCAGTTTCTTTTATCTCAACCTAAGGCCTTACCTATGTGGTCTTAGATTCCTCCAACCCTTTTGGATCCTTTCATTCATTGTTCGATCATCACTGCATTGGCGGTGTGAATTCCCGGGTAAGTGTTCTCTCTTTTCCCTCATGTCTTTCTCTTTATCCTCCTTGGTGGTTAATGGATCATCTTGAAATTGATGTATCTATACTCTTTATTTTTGGATCTCATTTTTAGGTTGAATTTCAAGGTCTTATATACCTTTTTTCTCATTGGAGGGTTTCATTGTGGGCATTTAGTTTCAAGAAAAAGTTAGGTGATTCCATCTGGTTTGACCAATTTGATTAGCCTTAAATTTCCTGATTTATTTCAGTTGTTGGTTTAAATTCAATTATTTAAAATTTATTTCAATTGTTTTTCATTGAACTCTAAATCCATTTAATTGGGAGGTTTGAAATGGTTTTGAAAAGAAATTGGGGGGGACCCCAATTCCATTGAATTGGGGTGTGTTTGAAAATGGATGGAAATGGATTCAATTGATTTATTGAATTTACTTTTTAAAATAGAATTGATGGAATTTTATAAATTATGAAAATGTATTAAAAAGTTTTGATAGAAGACCAATAGTTTTATCTTGTAAAAAAAAATTTATTAAAACTCATTTTGGTTTCAAATTGAAAATTGTAATTTGAAATGGGGGAATGGGAATTAATTGTATTTTAAGAAATATTAAAATAAATTTCCCATCATTGATTGTGTAAGAGAACATGCAAGACTTAAGTGTATTGTGAGTTATTTGGACACACTTTATTATTATACAACATTCTAAAACATAAATGTAGTAGGTCACATCCTTGATACAATGGTAATGAGTACTCTTTAACCAGTGTTCAGAGTATGTGTGTGTCCACATATTGTCATGATCACTTAGAGAGTGTGGAGTCATATAGCTTGGAACTTACGTACCTATTTGGTAGATGAACATGTTGATCGCTTGTTTATATTTGAGATATAAATTCACTCCAATGTTGGTAAACTGTATTACATGCCTTCTGAATTTATATAAATTGTTTTTATAAAAAAAAATTAATCCATTATTTTAGAAATATTCAATCACTTGTAAAGCCTTTACTTTTAGTATTTTCCATCATTTTAACTTTATAGCATGATTTGTTTAAATATGATTTAAATTCGAAACCTACTTATTTATTTTAAAAATTAAAAGCATTCCTTTAGTTAATATATTATTGGAATCTATTATGGAATCTTTGTTGAGACCCTACTGGTCTTTTTATCTCACACCCTACTTGTGCCTTTAGGTGTTTTTAGATTATATCCTTCCAAGTTCAAGAAAGGGAAAAGATCTCTTGGAGGTGGATCTAGTTGTTGAACCCTAGACTTGGTGAGTTGTGTACTTGGGGATTTGGGTTGTTTTTCCTAGTTTTGGTACTTGGGTTTTAATACTTTGGGCTTGTTCACTCCTTTTTGAATTATGGTACATTAATCCTAGTGGAATTTCTTTTGATATGCATACTTCCTTGCTTCTTTTACTTTTGTATTGTTAGTGTAAAAATCATTACCACTTTCAATGTGAATGATGTAGGGTTCTAGTCATTGACCTGTGGGGATCAATAATGTCCTTCAGGTTATGTCAATGCCAACTTGGTTACTAGGTTACCAGGTTTCCTAGGTTGGTTCGTGACAAATTTCATTGTGATCTTTGAAAAATGAAAACATTACTCATATGTATGTATGATCTACTATATTAATTTTTGTAATGTAGTTCATTTTTTATAACCATATTTCATGGTTGGTTTTAAAATTATAATTTATGTATGAAAATTATTATTATTTCATTATTACCATTCTATAAATTATTAAATAAAAATCACTTTTACCTTATTCAACTTACCAAATATATTTTGGACATATAAGTTATTTATCGTTAAAACGACTGACATGAAATTAATTAGTTAAATAATTAAATATTAAATGGTAACAAAAAAATAAAATAATTAATAAAATTGTAAAGTTTTATTAAGAAAGTAAAAAAATTAACATATTTTTATTATTCAAGAATATGAGTAACACACATGATAATTCGGGCTCGAGGTAAGGGTTTTGTCTCAAAACTTCCTTCTTTAAGAAATGCATTCTTTTATAATCCTAATGTATTTTAAATGGTGTACATAATGTACCTTTAAATATTATATCATTAATTCTCCATAAATCATGATATTTTAAGTTAATTTTAATTTTATTCACTCATGGTAGTTATGATTCAAATGTTACCAAATCAGTAAGTTTTTATATTTCAATCTCATTGTAATCGAGATTGTTTATGCTTGGATTCCAATTGGAAGAAATTATTTGATAATTATATAATATAACCATTTAATTTTATTATCCTATGGTTATTCATGAATTTTTCAAGTAATAGTACCATTTTCCACTCTTTGGTACTTAAAAATATTGAGAAAATATTATTAAGGAAAATCAAATTTATTTCTCACTTCAGTCGAAAACCTCTTTCTCTTCCATGTCCATGTTTTCTTTAAAATATTTTTAAAAAAATTAATATTATTCTATGATTATTTAAATTAATATTTATCCTTTTTAAACTTTTAAAAAATGGTCTAAAATCAATCTTCTTTTCATTTTTTTAATGAGGTGGTTCTTGAATTTTTACCAAAAATCTGAAAGGAATATTTTTTAACATGTATAGCATAAATGATACTTTTTTCCATCTGAACCATTATTTTCCTTAAATATTCCTTTATAATTTTTCAAGTTTTTTTTTAAATAAAAGTATTTCCATGATAATTTTTTAATTTTATTTTTAAAAAAGTTATTTTCAAATTGGAATGGTTATTATCCTTAATAATTTCTTTAATATTTTTAAAAGTATTTATAATAATCAATGAAAACAACCTTTAATATTATGTAATGATTCTAAATTTTGTATATATTTCTCTTATATATTAACTTATCTTACTCTCCCTTCCTTTGATGGGGTAATTCATCCCTTATGACCAGTTAACAAATGTTTTCTTTAAGGAATATCTTTTGATTGTGTTATGAAAAAATATTATGCAACCCATTTCTTTCTATGTGTAATTCTTATGTTTATACCTTATGATTGATTTGCTTGTGTAGAATACATATGCATGTACATTAAATTTATGTTATGGGTGGGGATATAATTATATATCCCTACAATGAATTGCGTAATGACTTAGTCTCATGAGATTTCATGTATGGGATTAGGGAGTGAACCTAATCCCTTAAGGGACTTTGTCCATCATGTGATGTTGTCTCAGAAGTTAGTCTTGGATTATGTTTATGTCATGTTTTATGTTTCTACTGCATTTATAATGATACCATGATATTTATTTTATTCTAACATGTGATTACTCATGTTCCTTCTCTTTTATGTTATCATGTTATTTATATGACTCACATTTTATGGTTCCTTATCATTTTTATTCCCTTACTAGGATTTTTATATCACCCCTTTATTTTATTTATTTACCTGGTTATCCTATATATTTTTAGGGTATTTAAAGGATTTTGGATCTATTTATGTAGAATAAAATAAATAAGTTTTATTTTTATCCTCACCATGATGTATTATGAACCTATTCTTCCAAATATACTAGGAATTTATGATCCTTGTGTTGTATTAATTGATATTTATGTATATAAATAATGTAATAAAATGTGTAAAAGTATTAGGTCACTATAGTTGGTATTACATAAAAGGTTTAGTTAACATTTAGAAACTAGGATTATAAAATTATAGTGAGAACCCAAATTATAATTCTAAGTATAAGTTTAAAGATAAGCCTAAGAATAGGAAAATATCTTGGAATTTTGATAAATTTTAGAGTGATTGGTTTCCAAGAAATTAAATCCATGTATGGATACTATAAATAGAAATGGTTCTAGAAAATATGTATCTTGGGGTAATAACTCTAGAAAATTCATATCGTACTTGACTCAAGATTTCCCTAGTACAAAAAAAATTGGCCTTACTACACACCTGGTTCGACACTCTGAGGGGATATGCTTTAAAAATTCAAAAACACTTTATGAAGAATAATGAAGGACTTGAATGAATTGTTAGGATGGAAAAGAAAATAGGAATAATTACCATGAATAATGTATAATGAAACCTAAAGTCCCATAAGTCAATATATACTTATCATTTATAATTTATTCCTTCTAGTATTAGAATTTTCTCTTTAGTAAGTAAATGCATTCTCATCTTGATTATTTTAATCTTTTTAGTTAATGGTGGAAATAAAAGAAAGAATACCAATAACTAATGTGAAGACAAATTTAATGATTTCCCCAATGGGATTCCTAACCTAATAGTAAAAATGGTTATATATATTTTGATCATTCCAAATGAGCCATCTCAAATTACGATCAACAACTGGAACACAACTGAATTTATAAACACAAAAAAGAAGATAAGGATGGAATCTCATAGAAGTTAAATTATTAAATATGATAAATAAAATAATATTAGTCCTCCTACATTTAAATAATGTGGGAATAATAGCCAATAATAATATCTAAAATGGTGGGAAAGATGTTTTATATGTGGGAATAAAGGGAATAAAGCAATGAATTTCTAAATAATTTGATGTATTATTTGTTGGTAACTTGGGAATTGTCCAAGTAAATTCCCAAAACTAAAGGCTATCCCCTTGAACAAGAAATAAACTTTGTTATACTGATCGTTAAGGTGAATTATTTACATATTTGGATCATATAATTATTAAATACATTTATTTTTATCAATTGTATTTTAGTTATATGAATCATAAAAATTATAAGGATCATTATATAGTAATTTTTCTTCAAGGATTTTCAAGAATGTTTTTAATAGTAATAATGACCCAGAAAGGTGATTAAATTGTAAAGTGATAATTTGTGGAAAATAATAATATGTATAGAAAATATTAAGTGGTTAAAAATTATTTTATGATTAATTTTTTTTTTCAAGTATAGTCATCATATTTTTGGGAATATTAAAGGAATTATATTAATATAGTTTTATAAAAAGGACAACTCACAATCCAGGTGATAACTCATTTCATCTTGAAAGGTAATAATGCTTAAAACCATAATCAAAGGGAGATGATGGTGCAACACTTACCACGTCCCTTTGTGATGTACTGGTTAGTATAAAATTTTTTTACTTAAATTATTTTATGGATTAAAATTATTTTGGGAAACATATTAGGGGATCAAATATTTTTGAATTTTTAGGATTTTGATTTGATTAATGATATTTTTGAAAATGTAGTATTGGTTTAAGATAGATATATATATATATAACCTTGATGATTTATGTAAAGTATTATTTGGGATGAATGATATTATGTTTTTTGGATATGTAAGCTGAAGGTTTTTGAGGATAGGCACTTACGAAATGGATTAAGTTGAACTTTTGGATTTATTATTAATTTATTAGAGATTAATGTATTATATGGGAATGATTTTGATAATAATTTTGGTTTTAGTAAAGATTATAGGAATATATTATTATTATTATTTTATGGAATATATGATCCATTAGAATTTTATTCCCTATCTATTATAAATCTTGTCTGAGGCATGCATTTGAAAATTACAGAGTTATGCCACCATGATGTCCTCATGCTACATGCAAAGAGAGTGGAGATGAGAATACTCTAGAGGTGGTGGGCCATAAACCACCCATTGTACCTATTATATTGGATCATAAGGCACATCCAGTTGATATTCTACTGGGCACCAATGCTTAGTTCAGGGATAGTTTTATGAGGTTTATAAAGACTGTTCAAGGTGATCCCGAACCTGCCCCAACTATGGAAAATCTTGCATAGGACTTTCAGCAGTAGAATTCTCCCAATTTATTAGATGATGGTGGTTCTCAAGTTATATATTCATGGATAGAATCTATGATATCCATCTTTGATCATATTGAGATGCCTTCAGAGTGAAGGGTCAATCCTACTACCTACATGCTTCATCACTCCGCCAAGAATTGGTGGTATGTCGTATCTCAGTTAGAGCATTACCAAGACATGAGCTAGGAATACTTCCATAAATCTTTCATTGATCACTTATTTATATATAATTTGAGAGCAGACCGAACCAAGGAGTTATTTCATGTTCAGTGGGGATCTATGATAGTGCTTGAGTATTCTAGTTGCTTTACCAAGCTTCATCATTTTTATCCATCTCTGATGGATGACGAATTGACTAATGTGATGTTCTCTGAGGATGGGCTTGGATACGTTGTTTGTTCATAGGTGAATTTATTTTGGTTGACTAACATTATAGATATAGTGAACCATACATTGATCACAAAACAGAATCTCAAGGAAGGTGGTCCAATGATCTAGGTCAGTTTTGTTCCATGTCAGGGCGACGGTTCTTCAGGAATTAAAAAGCACCATTTTGAGGGTGCTTGTGGGGGAAGTTCCATCCAGGGTACATGTACCTATAGTTCCATAGTATATCACCTTTATGGTAGGATATTCCATAAGAATCCTTAGTGCATGAGTAGCCCAATGTAATGTTGATCTTGCAACAGAATAAGTCATCTACAACGTTTCTGCTGCTCATTTTCTCCAACATCGACCGATATGGGATCTATATTAGTACTTCCACCAAGTACGGAATATTTGACACCATGTCAGTCTAAGAGTTATTCTTCTACTTTAGAATCTAGATGAGGAAGTCAGGCATTAGATCATCAGCGAAGGCAGAGTGGATCTGCTCAGGCTAATCAGACTGCATCTCAAGGACGTGGTTCAGGCCATATATATGCAGTGCATTTGAAATCTAAGTAGAAAATTCCAAGGCCATATACAGTCAGAGGTACTATTTTGGTAGCCTCTACTTTATTTTATTCCCTTTTTCATACTGGTACATCGCACTTATTCATATATATTACATGAGTAGAAATCCTTGGTCTCACTATAGAGTAGTTCTATGGCATTATGTCTCTCAAAACTCCACTAGGGGTTGGAACATAGTTAATGTGTTAGTTTAAAGAGTTCCCCCTTGAGATAGGTGGGTATTGTTTCCCCTGGAATTTCATTATCCTTGAAATGGTCAACTTTGATGTCATCCTCAGTATGGACTAGCTTATGCTTTATCATGAACAAGTGGATTGTTATCTCCACCGAGTGTATTTTTCACCACCCATGGGTAATAAATATATACACAAAGGTGAATGGGATATCTATAAATTTTTAGAGGGACCCAAGTGAGTTGGTCTTGGAAGAGTAGCTTCTCATCTAGAAAGTCTCTTTATGAGTGATCATGGAATGAAACTCATGGAGTTACCTCAAGTTTTGGATCATTTCACTGAAGTCTTATCTAATGATTTATTGGGTTTACCTATTGAGAGATAGGTTGAGTTTACCATAGATCTAGTTCCAAGTGTGGCCCCAGTGTCCATTCCACCCTATAGGATGTCACCTATAGATCTCCAAGAACTCAAGAAGTAGATTTAATATCTAGACGCTAAGGGTTTTATTAGACCCAACACATCACCATGGGGTTCACCTGTTCTTTTTACCAAGAATTTGGATGGTACCCTGTGATTATGTATGGATTATAAATGGTTGAATCAGCTTATACTAAAGAACTGTTATCCATTGCCTCATATAGATGGCCTCTTTGACTAGCTTTGAGGAGTAACTATTTTCTATAAGATCAATCTGAGGTCGGGCTACCATTAGGTTCATGTAAGACCAATGGATATACCATGCACAGCATTCCAAAGTATAAGAACTTGGTTATTCCATTTAGTTTAAATATGTTTTCATAGTCTTTATAACTTTTATGAATTGATTTTTTTGACCTGTATCTTGATTACTTCATGATAGTATTTTTAGATGACATATTGGTGTAATCACATACTAAAAAAAACCACACCACCCATCTTGGGATCATGATGAGTACACTAAGAGAGCACCATCTCTATGTGAAGCTCAGTAAATTACACTTTTGGATCAGTGAGGTTCACTTATTGGGTCATATCATATCAGAATTTCGCGTATCTATTGAATCAAAGAAGGTGAGATATATGGTTTCTTGGGATTATCCCAATAATGTGTTTGATAGATGCAGTTTCTTAGTGATTGAGGACTATTACAAGCATTTTATCTAGGACTTTTCATTCTTAGCAGCTCCTCTCACAGACCTAACTAAGAAGGTTGTATGGTTCCTATGGTCTAAATCAGGTGAGAAGTCCTTTCAGAAGTTAAAAGGAATAATAACTTCATCTTTGATTTTGATTTTTATTGAGTCGGGAAAAAAGTTATATAGTTTATTATGATGCTGTAGGGATCACGCTGGGTGTAGTTATCATGCAGGGTGATCAAGTAATTATGTATAGATCTCTTCAATTGAGGCCACATGAGTGGAACTATCCTATGCATGATCTTGAGCTAGTAGTTGTGGTTCATTCTCTTCATTTTTAGAGGCATTATATTTTGGGTGAACAGTTTGGTATTTACACAAATAATCAAATCTTAAAGTAAATATCCACATAGAGAGACTTAAATTTGAGGTAATGCGAGTGGGTAAAATACCTGTAGTCTTTTGATTTTGATCTTTCTTATACCCCTGGTAAGGGAAATTTCATGGATGATGCATTGATATGTAAAACTCAAACATGATCCATGGATATAAGTGAGTGGAAGATGATGAATATGTTTTCTAAGTTGCATCTGGAGGTTAAATAGAAGCATGGGAAACCGGTTCTAGTAGATTTGGAAGTTACATATTCTCTCCTAGAATGGATTTAGATGTGTTAGTTATCAGACTATGAGGGCCTTGTAAGGGAGAGTATCATAGGATAGAGCCCACCTTCGAGTTGGGTTGTTGATAACAGTGAGACCCTTCTCTACCATAGTCATGTTTGGGTTCCTTTAGAAATACAAGAAGATATAATGAGGCAATATCAGGCCTCGGTTTGGGAAGTTCACCCTGGTCTTACCAACATATATTGGGATATTAATCGTCAGTACAGGTGGCTAGGTATGAATATGTAGATAGTGGGCTTCATCATTCAATGCTCCACATATTAGAAGGTGAAGGAAGGTCATCAGTGACCCACTAGACTTCTAAAACCTCTATCCAATCCCGAGTGTAAATGGAATGAAGTCACCATGGATTTCATTAAAATATTTCTAAGATCTCCTTAAGGCAGTGACATAGTATGGGTGATCATTGACATGTTAACCAAAGTTTCTCACATATTTATAATCTGAGATATCTGCTATGTTGATGAGTTAGTTAGACTTTATATCTGGGAGATAGTTTGACTTCATGGTGTACCATGTTCCATAGTTTCGGACTGAGATTCCCAGTTCACATCAAGGTAATGGAAAGGGTTGCAGAAGGCACTGGGTTCACAGGTTCTCTTGAGTACTGCATATCACCCCCAAACTAATGGGAAGTCTAAGTAGATGATTCAGGTGTTAGAGGATATGTTATGGGCATGTATCCTTGATTTTGGAGGTTCCTATGAGAAGCATATTTCTATGGTTGGGTTTTCCTATAATAAAATTTTTCACGCAACAATTCAGATGGATCCATATGAAGCTCTCTATGGTAGGCCATATTGTTCACCCCTATGCTGGATAGAGGTAGAGAAGGAAGATATTTTGGGTTCTCATCTTATTCAGGAGACTTCAGAGAAAGTCTAGATGATTCAGAATCATATGGATACAGGTCAGTCATGGTATAATTCATATATATATCATTATCAAAGAAATCTAGAATTCTAGGTGGGACATCAGGTCTTTATACATGTATCACCTCGTTTGGGATATAAATGCATCAAGAGATAGAAAAAATTATCTCTGAGATATGTCAGGACTTTAGAGATAGTGGAGTGAGTTGCGTCGATAGCCTATAGGTTGTTATTACCTCATAGGTATCATACCATGCATGATGTCTTTCACATATATCAGCTTTAATAGTACCATCCAGACTCGTCTCATTCGTTTGATCCTTAAGACATAGATCTTGAGGTGGATACGTCCTTTGAGGAGTATCCAATCCATATCATTGACCATGATATGAATGTTATATGAGGTAGTTCAGTTCCTCTAGTCCAAGTGTTATAATAGAACAGATGTGTTTATGATGAGACCTAGGAGTGGTAGGTTGATGTATGTGTGTAGTGGCCAAAACTTTTCTCATAGGACAATGTACCACCCTTGTAAGGGAAACTCAGGGACAATTTGTTTTAATGAGGGGAGGTTATAACATCCTATATTTTTATAAGGTACAAATCATTTAATTTTCAGTTTAAAGTTTTTAAAACGGACATTATTTTGACAACTAATATTTAAATAGAGGTATCAGGTGCTTTCGGGGCTCGTTTGAATCCTAGAGTACTGAAAAGGGGGGAAACAGGCTAGGCCGCAATGGTTAGAAGAAATCGTGCAGCTCGGGTTCATGGCCATGTGGTTGTTTGTAGATCTAGAGTAGTGAGATATCGCACAACCAATGCACAGTTAGTGAAACTATGTGGTTGACCATGCTCTATACCCCAGAGTAGCATAATCTACTGCATGGTTGGTGAAATTTTTGGCCAATAGTGCAGAAAAACCATGTGTCGCCTTTTGTGTAATAAAAATTTCCTTCTATTTTTAGGGGTTTATTTTAAAACACCCTTCCCTTTATCCTCCTCCCCCAACTCAGGATTTTATCCCCTATCAGGCACATGATGGCCCCTCTCCTCCCTCTTTATGGTTTTGATCTATATCCATCAAATATCATCTAATCTCTTCACCGCTTGAATCTACGGACTCCTCTTGGTAATCTCTCTCATATATACCCCTTTATTTCTTGGTTTCTCCAACCCTTATTACGTGATCTCCATGTGATGTATTTAGCCCTATTTTGGGGGGTTTTATAAATCTCTTGATTTCTCTCATTTAATTAGAATCAATCCTCGATACCAAATGTGCATAGTACGATGATGTTAAGGTTGGGTGTCTACTATTTTTACACTTAATTTTCATCACTTTTGGCAGTGTGTCATTGTGTCGCCCCATCAAAACCTTTTGGTGAGCCTTTTTATCACATATTAAAATTATTGTCTTGTTTTTTTGGGACCATTGGGACTATGCCTTTATAAAAAATCCATGTTTAGGGTGTTCATCTTGGATCTGGTCACCCCTTTTGGTGGACCAACCAAAACATACTAAGCTTAACTTTGTTTAAAGTGTGGAAAAGTTATCATTGGTGTGTGTGGAACCTTGATAAAGCTATAATTTGATTAATATTATTATAATGATAATTATACCATGAATTAGTTCCCCCTTAAAAATTCCTAAATTTAACATAGTAGTTTGGACTATTTTCAGTGCCTTATACCTTTGACATGATTTATGACTATTTGAATGCAATATGAATCACATGCTAAAATTATCATTTCAAGTTACCTGAGTACCTTGATTTAATGAAATCCTTATTCTTTGTGCTAAAATATTATTCTTCATGCAAAATTCCTTGCTTGGTGTTATTATACTCAAATTCCCATGTTAATTCCAAGTTCTTATGTTAATGCCTTTGGTTAAATTCTTATGTATAATACCATTTGAAATTGAACACCTTATATTATGATAAATTCTTATACCCTTATTAGTGGCTTGAACCATAGGAAATTATTATTAAACTTGTGGGAATATTATATTGGAATTTCATGCAATTACATGCACTTTTTTAAGGATTATATTGTGTATCTTATGCCTCATACCTTGCTTACTCTTATTAAATGATCATTGCCTTGATATATGAAATGTGCCATTGATACTTGGATTGAATTTACTTAGTTAATGGAATCATGTGGTATTGAGATGATTATTGTTGGTTAGAAATCATAAATGAATTGTTTTTTATATATTCCTTATTTGATATGGCGTTTGACATAGGTCGGGAGAGAACATGGGTTCCATATTAAGGACCCAAGGATAACTTCCCATGCTTGATGGGTTACAACCTGATGTGTTAGGGGTGATGCTTTGGATTTCTAGGCAAGGGATTACTAGGTGATTTATTATACTCCTGAGAGATACCAGTTCTCAAGGGGAGTAACCACATGAGGACCATTTGGAAAAATGGCTACGCCAAGTCTTGGGTGATACTCAGTCCTCTTGTGAGATACCTGGGATAGAATTAGTGGTTACCATACCCTGTAGTGATACTTGGGATTATTTTATATTTCCTTGGATAGGCTCTGTGGTATTGGATTTATCATATATTTACATTTTAAAACTCAGGATTCTTTTAGATCGCCTTGGACTAGCACGAGACTCCACCTCATGTTTTAATGGAATGTTTAGTATTCGTTTTTTGTTTGGTTGTTGAATCTAATAAGATGCATACTTTATGACTATATGAGCATACTTATAAACTTGTGATGCTTTTGATATACTTTCCATAATACCTATGTGATGACATGGGATTAAGACCCTGAGCCAGATCACAAGCATGTGGGTGTGATTCGATAGTTTCCTTACTTACCATGAAACATGTTATATATATTGTGACCAGCATAGCTTCCTTATTCGAACGTCCAGTACAAACCAAAGTAGGTTATGTGACAATTTTGTTTTATTATTCTCCTATGATTTTAAAATACATTTTTTACCATGTTTTACTTTTAAAAAAATGAAATTAATCTTCCTAACATTTTCTAAACAATTCATGTTTTTCTTTTATAGAAAATGTGAAAATAATATTTGTCTTTTAATATGCATGACATGAATAGAATTTCCCATTATCATGATCACTAAATGATTTAAAGCTTCCTTTAAATTTTTTCAAAGTTCTTTTAAAATAAAATACTTTCCTTAATATTTGGTAAAATTTTAGATTTTAATTAAATGACTTCAAAGTGAAAAGGTTTTGAAAGTTTTTTAAGTTTTTAAAAGTGTTTTTTCAATGAAAAAATGATATTTTCCATAAGAAATGTTTTAAATTATTCTTAAAAGATACCTTTATAATTTTTAAAGGTTATTTTCAAATAAAATTATTTTCATAATTTTTTATGTTTTAAAAATTGATTTTCAAAGAAAATTTATTTTCCTCAATAATTTTCCCAAGTAGTCTTTCAAAATTATTTTCAATCTAAGATGAAATTATTTGAGGTTACTTATGCTTTATAGGGGATATGATCCAAGATTTCCATTTTTTTTATTTTTTTGAATGGTTTATGTTTATGATGATAAGGTGTTTATGAAAACCATTTCCTTTCCACAGGTTATACCGTGATAAAATTTTTATGAAACCTATTTCTCTTACATGAGTTGTATCATGAAAAAATTATTATGAAACCCGCTTATATTTCCATGGGTTATACCATGATAAAATGCTTATGAAACCCATCTATTTTTCTGCAGGTTATGATTTCATGAAATGATGAAATGATTAGAAAACCACTTCATTTTCCATAGGTCATTTTATGATGAAATATTTATGAAACCCATTTCATTTCATGATTTTTTATATGATGAATGTTTTATGATATTTTGGAACACAATATGTTTTAATTTCATTATGTGATGTTTGTTACATTATAACCATGGATGGTGGTTATGTTATAACCCACAACGGGTGGGACATATATCTCTTTCTAATGCATTGGGTAAATATTTATATATCTCATGATATAGACATGGATGGAATGAGGAGTGAACTTGGTGTAGTAATATAGAGCTGGAATAGGGAGTGAACCTGGTTCAGTAGGACAAGGCTAGAATAATACTTGAGCTTGATTCAGAAAAGGAATTTTTTCACTATAATGGTTTGGGGAGTGAACTCATTCCACTATTAGTAAAGGGCTTCAACTATGGATAGTGGTGTGTCCCACCTAGGAGGTGTAGCCTTCTAAAAGAAGGGTACATAGGTGGTCATCCCAAGCCTGAAAGATGGTAAATGTGAGGTCATCCCAAGACCAAATAAGGTACATTGGTGGTTATCCGAATCATAACATGTTATTAATTTATTTGTGTATATCCTTGACATAATAAATTCTTTGCTTATGTGTATTCCAAAAACCTATGTTTTCTGCCAATATTATGCTCTCATGGATCATGTTCATTGATTTTCTTATGATTTTTGTCTTATGAATTATCAATATTTATGTCATGAATCATTTTTTTTATCTATAAAAGTTTAGTTATAAACTTTTTAAGTTATGATAATTATCACATACCCTTATGATTATCTTATGATTTCATCTGATCATATATTTATATCTCTTTTGTTTACCCTTACTGAGCATATGATCTCACCCTTTTATATGTTTCTTTTCCCTGGGTTATAAATAAAGGTTTTATATAGGGTATGTCTATGAAGAGTACTAAATGGGAAGATATTTATGGGATATGTTGAAGATATTTCACTAAGTTAAAAGATTATGTACCTAGTATCCAATAATACTAAACTATTATAGTCCTTTCCAATGTACTTTTGTAATGTATTGATTATTCATTTAAAAAGATGAAATATTTATGTATAAAAATCCTCAGTCTTTATATGTATATTTGTAAAGAATATTACTTTTATACCTTGTTTATATGATAATTATTGCACCAAATATTAGAGTGTTGTTATGATAAGGATGTTGTCTTGGAATTTTAAATGGGGTTGGGGTCACAATTGGATAATTTAATTGTACTAAGAGTATGTTATACACTTGATTGAATGTTTTCCTAGTCATATAATCATTGAATTTCTCTGCATTTCTATATGTTATTTTATTCCATTATTCATTCACTGGAGTAGTATAAATTGGGTCACTTGTGTCTAAGGTTTACGTAGGTTAAACTAACATGGATCTACCATCTTTTAGATTATATCATTAAAGATTAAGTATTATTGAATATTGTTCCCTAGAATACAATGAAAATATAAGTAATCAGGGTTATCATCTTGATCGAATTCATTAGGATTCTTATAATTCAGTATATTTAGAAAGTTATTTTCCAAAGTGGTGATGGAGTATCTTAAAACATTATCTCTTTGGAAAGAATAGGTGTTATTCTTAGGATCCTTTAACTTTGGATGACTTTTCTCTTTCCTACCCTCCTGATGAGGATGTTGAATCTGATGATTTAATTTAGAAGGAATCACTAAATGGTATTTTATAGGCTTTTTTTCTTTAGATGATATTGGTGTCATCTTGAGTGTGATGGTTATAGTCTCCACTATATTAGGTTTCTTTCCTTGAATTCTTGGTTTTATATAAGACTTGTACTTTGAGTGTTGGATTGTATCCTCAAACCATTGTGAAACTGATGAAAACTCCTAGAAATTACTAAGGTAGTTCAATGGGATTAACAATGTCTAGATCTCCTCATGGGTATTCTCTATGAAAATATCCAATAGATTCTCTTGTGGAAGCTACATATTTAGATAATAAGTTAGTCCCTTACACCTAGTGATGAAGTTTACGACCCTCTATTTTTTTATATATAGTTTAAGAGTTAAAGGATAATATTATTCTTCAGTGTGGAACTAAATTGATAATGAAACTTCCATTAGATATATTCCCAACTAAAAATGGATCATGTAGGAATATTTCTATTCTAGATAAATGTTTCCCATTCTAGTTTTTGGATAAAGAATCAATGTTTTTTCACTTAATGTTGTTCTAACATTCCCATCATAGAGACACACTGAGACATAAATTGTATGGAGTTTTTCAATAGGTATCTTATTCCATTAAAGATGGGGAAGGTGGGATTTCTGAACTTTGGTGGCCAAAGAGTATCCTCCAACCAATTATGATGTGACTTTATTTCCATCTAAACTAGAACATGAAACGTCTTCATATCTTATATTTGAGAATAAATGGATCTAATGGATTCATGGATATCTAGAGGTAATTTATTCTGATCCAATGCCCTTATGCAGGCCACAAGAAGAGCCTAATATGGTTTAATTTTCTATATTGGCTACTGATATTCACTTTGTGTTGGATTAAGATAGATTTCTAGAATCTAAGGTATTTTTTCCCCTAATGGATAAAAATCATGATACTATTTAGCCAATGTGTTTACATAAGATGATTTTTTATACCTAATGATAGTTGGGTGGTTGGAATCTACTCTTATTGGTTGAACAGTTCCTTCTTGTTGGATGTGTTCTTTAGAAAATATATCAGTCTCCACTTAGAAGTTATACTCTGTGAGAGTATAAATTTTGTGTAATTTTTTATTGAGGCCTCGTAGATTCTCCAGATAAAATTTATATTAGGAAAAAATTTTGTAACATCACAAGCTTCCATGGTATTTTTCCCTTTTAATAATGCAGTAGCTTGCGTTGTATGCAACTTGGGGTTTTAACACACCACGACCAATCAAACTAGTCGTTATGAATAGTAATACCCACTTTTTGAAATTTTATAAATTTTATTTTTCAAAATGGACTTCATTTTTTGATTCAAAATATCAAAATTAGATTTGGGTGAATTTTTGGTATTTTTTTGAAAACTTTCAATTTTTTATGAATAGTGAAAAACACTACGTTCTTATTTAAAACTGACTTTTTATTTAAATAATTAGTTATTTTAATTTAATTTAATTTAGGTCAAAATAGATACATAATACCTATATATGTTCAATTTAATTCATTAGAGTCATTTTATAATAAGTTTAGATATATAAAATTTTACAGAACTTTTTACCGTCTTTTACCCACCTTCTAGGAGCATTTGAAAATTTGCATAAAACTTAATTTTACCGCTTCTATGATTTGAATTTCAAAAATCTAAGAGACAAGATTAATATCAGTAAGTAAAATATGGTTCAATAAGATGAAAATAATTTTTTGTGAATAGTAACTTTTGACTTTTATTTACCACGACTAAAAGTAAATAGGGTAATTAAAAGAAAAAATGGTATTATTATTATCCTAACACATTTCCTATTTCTATTGGATAAGTTTATTTCTACCAAAACAACATTAGGAATAAAATATTATCCTTTTGGTCCACTTGGATTTGATTAGGACATTTATTATTATTTTATTTAAAGAAGAGTTAAAATTGTTAAATTCAAAGTTTAATAACTAAACCATTTTTAATATAGAGTTAAACACAATATAAATTCGACTATAAATATTAATTAAAAATATAAAAATATTTACTACATAATGGTATTTTATTTATAATTTTTAGACATTAAATAATTTAATTTATTTATGACATAATGATGATGCAGTAATTACCTTATTAATGAAATATTAAAATAATTGATATTATAAATATCCAAATAAATGTAAATTGAGACTTCTGATGAATTACACTAATTTACTAGGTTAATATGAAATTTTAGGGTTGATTAAATAAATTTTATTGGAAGTGATAAAGTTTTTATGGCTTTCAAAAAATCAAATACTAAATAGTGTCAAAATTGATATAATTGAGTTTTTAAAACAAATACTACATTATTAATTGATATAATATTCCTAAAAACCTAAGGTTCCCCCCAAAAAACTTATATATGGTTATATATATTAATAATGAACCACTTGAGCTTCTCTTGGCCTGTTATAGTAAGTTTATTAACCATATAATATAAAAATACAAAGAGACATGGTAAATGTCAAACTATTTAACTAAGAGTTAAATCTAAAAGATAAGGTTAATATAGTGACATAAACCTATCTAAAACCTATTGGTTGAGATTTTTTTGACCCATATCTACCTTATACTCGAAATAAATCATTTTGGATCCATTAGAAACCAAAAATGATTTTATTATAAAATAATATTTCATGCTTTTCCTAAAGTGACCCTCACCTCTCTTATAAAAGGGTACTTCCCATTCTCTTAATTTCACACCTCCAAAGACATTTTTCTTGGCCAACTCCTGCCCAAATATCTTCACAAATTATCTCACTTCAACCTAGAGGCCTTAATTTGATCATAAAGCCAACCTAAGAAGCCCTTTTGATCAACTCAAAAGGAAACACCTGAAGAAGAGGTAATAATTTCACCACCCTCTTCCAAGTTCTTTTCTTATCCCACTTCCACTTTCTTTGTTGTTTCCATACCAAAATAATAAATACAGTGACTTATACATACTTTTATGTATTTATAAATATGTTACAACCATATTTGTTATTATATCCATCCTACAAATGACAAAGTCATTATACATGTGTACGTACGGCTTACCGTCTCCACGTCGTGGTGTAGTTTGTTATTCAAACACTTAATTATTTGGATGGGTATAATAATGAGTATAACTGATTTAAATAATAAATATAACATGTTAATTATTATTTATATATTATATACCATCCAATTACATATGATTTAACCATCAATATAATGATATTGTCGCTCGTGTGTACGTATGGATTATCGTCTCCACGAACGCGATGAGATTCATTCCCCATCATAATAATTCAAGAATAATTTTCATTTTATGATTAAAAATAATGTTTAAGAACTTAATATCATTTTGGATATTAATCAAGTACATCCTATTCATAACAGACATGGCTTACGTAACCAAGCATATAAAGTAAAACGAATCAATTAACACCCGAAACAATGATACTACTAAAATATTATTAACAAAGCAATATTAGAAGATCATATATGATATCATATTTATGTATATTATTATTTTATAATTTAATAATAATTATTTAACTATTATAAAATAGTTTAACGTACCCTCGACCTAGGAAAAGTATAAGGTAAGGATTAATTCTACAATCTCTTTACTTATCTGAGGTTGTTAATATATAAGTATCTACTGGGACCTCTTAATCATCCACATTCGTGTTTTCTTAAAAATGTAATTCAAAACATTTTTACTATTTACTAGACTATGGGTTAAAGTTATTTATACCCTTATTTTACCACATATGTTTTTAAAGGAATCTTTCTGTTGTTTTCCAAACAAGGTACTTTATGACCTTTTCGATAAAATTAAGGTAAGAATGTCTTTTTTTTTAACTTATACGGCGACTGCGGCTATTTTATGTCGTTATAACATCATCGAAGCTTCCCATACAAGCTTATAATAATATTTTCAAAATAAATTTTTTATTTTATAATTATGTGACTTTTAAATGGTTTCAAAATAGAAAGATGTATTTCTTTCAAATAGTTTTCATTCTATCTATGTCAACATTCTTTGATGGATTTTAAACTTGTTTGAAGTTGATTTATTATGAACAAATATTCCATATTGTATTGAAGGATTTGTGATATGTTTGACTGTAGATGTGTTATTTTTGTACCATTCATGGTTTATGGATAAATTATTGAAATTTTGTATGCTAGTTTTAGTACGAATGTTTATGTTATGTTTAAACCTTTTTATATGAAGAATGCATTAAACTTAATAAGTGATGGGTGGATCCCACTATAGCTCCTCAATGCATCGGTAGGTATCATGAAACAAACTAGTGTATTGGAACAAGGCCTTGACAAAATCTTATTTTTAGTCTTGGCATGAGGCCTTGACTGTGTGGTTATGAAGTCTAGCATTATGCATTCCATCATTATGAAATTGGCTATTGATATTACATGATATTATTCAACTAGTAGAAATCCATGTGAATAAGTAAATGGAATTATTTTATTTATATTTTCCCTATTATAATGAATTTTAAGTTTAAAAGACTTGTGTTTTAGTTTTATACATTACCTTAAATGTTTATACTTATTTATGAAATTTTCCAATATATTGTTATCCTTACTGAGCATCTGATCTCACCGCTTTCTATGTTTTATTTTTCCCAAGATGCAAAAAAGTATATTATAATTGATCTATAGGGATAGTCTAAGGGATATGAATGTGGTTGAAGGAGACAATGTTGTTGTTGTTTTTTTATTTTATAATGTAATGTAAAACTTAGGAATGTATCGTGTACTTCCAAGACTACTAAATAGATCTGTCTTTTAGGATTTAATCCCTTGTGATCGTGTCAATGTTATGTAATAATACACTGACTATGGGTAACTGGGGTCGGTGCGTTACACATTTCCTCAATAGAAATATGTCTAACTACCTTGGGAGGTAGGTGGGTTGTTTATATAACCATAATTTCATTTTTTATTTGGTTTAAGATCATAGATGGGGAAGTGGATGAATATTCAAGTCTCCCAAATCTTGAAATTGTCCCTGATGTCAAGTAAGTACACCTTCATCATGTATTTTAGTATGAAACACATTCTGAACAGATTTATCTTCATCATATACTTTCATGTGAGGGTCATTCTCTTGGTTAAATATGATGTTGATGACAATGAAATTTACTGATGTTAATTTCATAGTGTGAATCATATCATTATCCTATTCAAGGTAGTATGTGGATTTTTCATCCTCTAAATATTCATCAAGGGGTGAATCGTGATCTTCCTTGATATTATCCTTCTTGGGGGACTATTTTGTCTTACAACCCCTATAATGATTCATCTTCCCTCAACTATGGATAGTGACCTTGAGTGAGGCTTTAGTGGATTTCACTAATTGTACTAAAAATGAAGTAGATGGATCATACAATGTAAGGAACTGTAAGGCATATTCTTATGAAGATAAATCTAATCTAAAGGAGGTTTATTTCCTTGGATAAGGATGGGTAATAATGCCCCCATCTATATCGTCTAGGGTTGACTATGTTTCACCACCATCACATCCAAGAGATTCTAAGACTTTGATAATCCTAGATATGGGAGTGATGATAAAAAATCTCTCAAGCCTATGGGTTGGGGTTTCACCTGTACTAAAACTAAGATAACTATAATTATCCCCCCCCCACCCTTATCGTTTTAGGGATTCACTTGAGCATGATATGGATGTATCACCTTTTAAGGGTGTGGGGTAATTTTTGTTTGGGTTTATATGTCGTTGTATTCTTGACTTTCCTCGAATGAGATACATGTTTTACTTTCTTAGTAGATTGAGGTAGAATTCAGTCAACAGCTTGCTTCTGTAAAGTATATTTTTTTATGAAGGGTAGGGATTCTCTTAATAGACTAACTAGTATATGTAAATATCAGGTCAGAAACTTAGCTAACGTAATGACATTTCATGATGCTTCCCCCAACAGGCCTTGTTGGTTGATGATCAAAGTAGAGTTTAGACCTCTATATTCACCCCACACGATGATATACATGTCAAGTGGGGTGTATTTTATACCTCTATATTCCTCTAATTTATCTGACCATAAAGGTCATTTCCCCACCAATTTTTCAGGGGTAATGAAGTCATTCAGGATTTCCTTAGTTGTATTTAAGGGTAAATAATTCAAGAGAGAAACTGATGATGACCTTTACCTTGGACAATCCTTCATTTGGGATGATATTTCCCTAATTATTAATGAGTCTCTTATTATATTTTTCCTTAATCTCTCAAGTTCCTATCGATATAAGTGAAAACATGAAATGGTTACGATGTGGGGAGGACCTTTGTGGCAAGAATAAACTACATTGTGGGGATGAACTTAGAAATGATCACAAAGGGGAGGACTTTCATAGTTATTCTTCATATTTTCATAGGAAGGACCTCTATGGATTTTATTTTGGGAAGGAACTCTAGATTTAATAATATTCATACTACTAATATAGATTCTACATCAATTTATTCTTTATTCTTTTGATAAAGATCCATTATATTCCTTATCCAATATCAAAATATACTAAACGGCCTTAGGAATGTTAGTGTCGATTGGGGTATGAATATGAGACTAATCCCAAGTTATATGATTACTTTGATGAGATCTCCTAGATCTTCATGGTCGGGTGACCAAAGTTGGAACTTTGATCATGATTTTCATCATGTAGTGTAGTAAAAAACCTTCATGCATAGAAATCCTCATGGTAAATCTCTTATTTTTCATCAAAATATACAAATAACTCCCTTTGATAGATTCCATAATATATTGGCATAATTTACAAGAATTTGAAATAAGGGGGGTATGATCCCACTTCTGGTCTTCAGTCACTATCATAATATACCAATAGGATTCCTGGGTGAAAAAAACAATATTATCTTGTTACGCAACGGGTTCCACCAGAATATGCCAATTTTTTTCATACATATGGGAATGAATATAAATATAACCCTATGTTTCTCCAGTAAATGATGATGATCCTCTTTGTTTGGGGGAAGAATATGGGCCTTCCCTTGAATGACTATCAGAATATGTCAAAAAACTCCTATAGTAGAGGTAGAAATATGATATTTCCCCCAAGTAACTGTTAGGTTATGTTAGAGAACTCGAGTGGGAATAAGGATATAATCCCTCCCCTTGTCTTCATTATTTTTTGTGATATACTGATGATCCTCTATAATGGGATCATGAATATAATCTTTCTTCATAGTAGTTTTTGGGATATGCCAACAAGATCCTCTATTATTGGGGAGATTAAAAATATAGACATACCCCCTGGTGGTTGCTGTAATATATTGATAGGTCTCTTCTTCTGCTATTTGGATGGGATGGTAGGAATTGAATGACTGAGTAAGTATATGATTCCACTCATAGGTTGTTTCCATAGTATGTTGGTGGGATTATTTGATAATAATTAAAATATAATATCACTCATACTATTATTTACCATTTGGGATAAGCTGACGAGCTTTATACGTGGAAGAATGAATATGGTATTACTCTCTAGTTGACACTTAGATATGTTGGTTGGTTCCACTATATGAATCAAGAAAATAGGTAAGTTCCCCATACTCGGTCACTTATCACTCTTGAAGATATCTCATTATAGGTTTCTTATTATAAGTGTCTAGGGTTGGGATCTCTTAGGTATACTTCTCAATATATTCTTGAGTATATGAGGTTGTAAGATGTTGGATATGGTGACAGTTGGAAGGAGCACTCTTAGGATATTCCTGGGAAGCATTCAGGATGTTAAAGATATCCACTTTTACATCCTTAAGATAAGAGATGTGATTTTTTTGTGATCCATGGAAAGGATACCAAATTGGTTAGACATTAAAGTAGGTTCCATAATATTCTTTGTGGATTTTCTTGTCAAGATAGTTAGTTAGACATTTTGTAATACCCAATATTCAATTATTTAAGGTAATCTTTTCTTCTTAAAAAAATTATAGCATAATGCACATATTTTAATTCAATAATCTCATTAAAACATGAATTATAAAATTTTATAAATTTAACTTAATGAAAATAATTTTATTTTTTACTTTATCAAGTTAGAATTATCTCAAGATTAATTTTTGAGATTTTTCATAAAAAAAATTAGGTGATAGTGAAAAAATACTGATATTAAAAAAAATGTCACATTTATGACATTATAATGATATGAGAATAACTTTAAGGTTTATAAAACCTTTTTTATAGACCAAATAGATATATATTTATTAATATAATTCATATACAAATTTAATGTTGAACTTATAAATATATGTTTAACATTTTGGAAATCTTAGTAATGTTTTTTCAAATAAAAATTGTTTTAGTTCTACTCTTATTCAAGTATTTATAAGGTTAATTTTGGTTTTTGTTTATTTATAGAGAAAAATAAGTCTCTTTTGATTTATCATAATCCAATTAATTATGTTGTAATTTTCATTATACTTTTTTTTCTCTAGAATCATTTTTATACTTAAAAATGTAATTTTTTGGAAAACAGCTTTTCATCACATTTTGTAGGTTTGTTTTAAAATTAATTTAATAAAATTATAGAAATTAAATTTGATAAAATTAAATCCATATTTGGAATTATAATTTCTAAATTTATTAGTGAGTCCACTTTTATTTTTTTTTATTATTAATAATAACATTGGTAAAAAGTTACTTACCATGGTAAGAGTTGAAACGGGTTTAATGGGTTAAAAAAATGGTAAGGGTTAAAATGATATAAAAATTTTCTAAATATTTTTTTATGATCATATTTATACCCTATATTATATAATACTCAAATATTATTCATTTTGGAACTATTTTAAATGAGTAAGACATTAATATATTTTAATATTTTGAAAATTTCCAAGTGTATTCTCTCCCTCACTTATAAAATGACACCACCTCCCATCCCTAATACACACCTAAAGAGAATTTTATATCATAAAATACCTATCCAAATAATTTAATAACATACCTTCCCACATCATAGATTTTTTTTATCATAATACCATTCTATGAAGGCTTTAGGAATAAACCTAAGGAGGTTGTCCAAATAAGATGTATAGATCTTAACCAATTGTTTTCAATTTATTTATTCTTATACATCCTTAAATAATGTTATAAAAATAGTGATACAATAAAATAATTATATCCCATATAATTATATTTTATTATTTATACGGTGAAACCTTTAATTACCTTCTTCTTTATCAAATTGGAAACGAAAGCATCGTTCGTGTGTACGTGTGGACCACCGACTTGTGAAGCAATGTATTTTATTTTTCCTTACCAAAATTCATGGATTGTTATTATGATGAATATAATGTTTAATATTATATTTATGAAATAATTTTTATTCTTTAAATATAATATATCTTTTACTTTCTTACCCTTCCACCCATTATAAAAATGATTACACCGCTTGTGTGTACACCTCCATGAAGAAATGTGATTCATTTTTCATGTTTACCTTTCTAGAATGAATATAAATATATATATATATATATGATATTTATATCAGTATTAAAAATATAGATACTATATAACCATAATAATTATGCAAGGATTGGAACTACCAAATAAAAACATACATGAAAAATGAAAAATTTAACACTCAGAAATGATGGTTTTAATAAAGAATTACTAATAAACGAGTGTTGAAATGTTACAAGTGGATCGTATAAGATATTATAAGTATGTATATGGTTCTATTATATAATTTTAATGAAATTTAATTTATTATATAGGAGGTTAAAATCACTTAAAAAGAAAGTCAAACTGGGGGTAAGGGTTTGATTCAAAATATCATCCTTATTCAATATTATTTATAATAAAGTTTACATTGAGGGAATTGTATAATATTTATATCTTAAACCATAACTATTTTGTTATAATATGGTTATTTATTGGGTTTTTTTAGTATTATTTCTATTTTTATCTTCTTTATCACTCAAAATACTAAATAAATATTTTTTAAGGAAAGCTAACTCTGTTTTCTTATTCTTTCAGGAATATTTTTATTTTAAGTACAAATTTTCTTTAAAATGTTTTGAAGAAAGTTTTTATTATTATCCAATGATTTATTAGAGTCATTTTTACCAATGTTTTAATTTTTATAAAAAAAATTAAAATGAATCTTCTTTTTGTTTTTTTAATGAGGTGTTTTTTACCAATAGTGTGAACAGAATCTTTATTTTAACATTTACCGCATGAGTTTCATTTACCATAATCATTAAAATTATTTTATTTTAATATTACTTTAAAATTTTCCATTTTTATTTTTAAAACAAAATTATTTTCCTAATATTCAAAAAAATATATTTTAATACAAGTGATTTCAAAATGAAAATGGTATTTTCCTGAAGAAAACTTCGAGGGGTATTTTTAAAGTATTTTAATCTATATCAACATACTTTGAGGAATAGTATGATTTAATAAAGATATACTATATTGAAAAAAATCTACCATATTACTCTGGATGACTTATGATCATATTGTTTTATTTATTAACAAGGGAAAATAGTAACAGTTCATATGTTATTTGTTCAATATAAATATTTATATTGATTATGTATTGAATTATTATATATTTCTTTCATATGATGAATGAATTGAACTTAGAATGTGATGGATGTTTCCCTTTATATCCCCTTGATGCATTGGTAGTTCTTATGAGACAAACTAGTTTGGGTATTAAGTATATTCCTTACCCATTTATGTATGATCTCTTGGCACAATGCCTTAATGTTAAGATTATGATGTCCAACATTATAAATTCTATCATTATGAAATTAGTTATTACTATCCATGTGTTTATAAATTTTTTATACGCTAGGGAGGGTAAATTCTTTTCACCTTTGAATTGGATTATATTTGGACATGAACATTGGATTGTGGGGTTTTTTTGTTTTTATGTATTTGAAGTTTGTTGGGTTCCCCCTTACCCATTAAAAGGGGACTTATCCTAATAAAAAATTAATTTTAAGTCATCCATACATGGATTTACTCCCATTTTATGATATTAGCTATATGAAATATTTTACTATTGTTTATCTCTTCCATATTATTCATTCTTTATTTATCCTATGATAGCTTTTATTATATGCATTCCCTTACTAAACATCTGATATCACCCTTTATTATGTTTTTATTTCCCTGGGATACCAAGAAGGGATATATGAATAGTTTCAAGGGTTTTATATAAGAAACAATAAATTCATTAATATATTTTTTAAGTTGTATTTCATGTTTTCATATGTAATATGAGAATCATGTATGTTCCTAGTCTCCTGTGAATACTAAACTATTTGATCCGTTGAGTTTTGATATATTGTATTTTATGTTAATGTTGTAAAATGACTACTGGATCTAGGTTCCTGGAGTCGGGGTGTTATATTTGATATTAAATTTATTTTAGTGTAAACTTTGAGAACTTTATTTAGGGAAACATATATTAAATAACATAACCATTTGATATACTTTGAGGATAATTTTAAGTATAGGATAATATCATAATGTTTTGGTAGATTTTAGATTTTTTGTTTTTAAAAGAAAATAAATTAATTTATAAATACTAGAAAGTGGGTGTGGATATTCCACAGATTCAATTAGATATAACAACTCTAAAAGAGTCAGATTGAGTATCAACTTGATTGTCACTAGTGCATGATGAGTAGGCCTAAGACTCACCTAGATCCACACTCCTAAGGGATATTATTTAGTTGATTTATATCCTTTTACAAGCCATTATTAATGATTAGAAAATATTTCTATGATTTGAGTATATTCCTAAAGATACAAAGCTTATGATTCTGAGATTCTCTATGCACAAATTTTTCATTTATGTTAGTGTTACACAATATTTATAATTATATACTATGATTTAAAATCCATAATTTTATGATCTAATTCAAAATACACCACTATGTAGAAATGGAACCGGGAAAAAGGAATAGAAAATATATCAATTCATGTAATCTATGTAGGGATTTCCCTAATGGTTAAGACAATGAAGTTGGAGAAAAATTTATAGATGAAAAATTATAACAATATTGGGGAAGCTGACTCGGGTTATGACTAATAACCTTTCCTATATTGAGCATAATTTTGAAATAAAACATGGTGAAATAATTTTGTACCATTTCATGTGTTAAAAAAAATCATTCAATGAGACCACCAATATATTAGTAGATTATAAATGGATAAAATCCTAGGTGAATATATTTCTCACTTTTATAAGTTTTAAAAGAGAGAAATTTATCATGTTAGTTTATTATCTTAAGGTATGTGTTGAACAGCAGTGGTCATTGATCCAGAACACTATAGAATTAGAGGAAATAAATAGCATGGTTTCAAATTCTTTAAAGGAGATATTCTTCAAAAAATACTTTCCTCGTGATCAATGAGCTAATATGAAGAGGAAATTCCTCAATCTAAGGAAATAGTAAGGAGAAAATATTATTTGATATGAAGAAAACATTACAAGGTTAACAAATCATGTTGTGGATTATTTACATAATCTAAGTAGTGAGATTAACTGTTTATTTTATGGGATAAATTCTAGCCTTAAAAGGACATTAGACTCTTATACATGTTCAGTATATAAGGATGTAGTATTAATTTCCACCAATACAAAGAAAAAATTCTCAAAGTATTATTTTTTACAATGAATATAAAAAAAGAAGAAGATGGTTTATAACTCTAGAAAAGAAAATATAAAAAAATGGAAGAAGGTAAGAGTGGAATTTTAAAATTGTAATAGTTATGGAAATAAACTTTTTGAAGCATGCTTAATGGGAATGGTATTTTTCTTTAAGTTTAGTGAGAAAGGCTATTAGGGTAATGATTTCAAGGGAAATAAATAAGTTAACAATTTTTAATCATTCAACTATAAGGATATCGGGTAATATGTAAATTAATTCCCTAAGAGTCAATAGAATTTTCCTCAAAAATTTTCAAGGGTGAAAGGCCAAGCTTATGGGATCACTACAGCTAAGGTTGAAGTTTATGAAGATATAATGAAAATTAAATTGATCATAGCCTAAAATTTATCAAAATATTTATTTGATTTTGGATACTCACACTCTTTTATATATTCCATGCTTTCCAAGAAAAATATATACTTCCCTAACAGCTTAATAAGGTAATTTTTAGTCAAGACTCCTTGTGGAAATCATACTACAATAATGATATGTCATTCAGTTCCCATTATGACACATAGACTTACCTATTTTGAAAACTCAATCATTATACCTATGTTTAAATTTAATATAACACTTGGTATGGATTTTATTTTTAATTATAATGTAAAAATTTATTACTAAGAGAAGTATATTATAATTTTTTATGGATATATAGAATACCTCTTATTTAGAGGGGAAATTACATCATCTAAATCATGTTTGAATTCACCTTTAGTAGCTCTCTTTAATGAAATTTTTGTAGAAGAAGAGTAGACACAAATTATTGTTATAAAATGTTTCCTTATAATAGATTATATACCTATTATATAGTAATAAATTTATGTTTCTCCTGAAGAACTACATAGACATCAACCTAAGAGTGAAGTTAAGTTTTCTATTGATCTCATCCCTGATGAAAAACCTATATCTAAGGCTCCCTATAGGATAAATATAGTGGAATTAGTAAAACTAAAGAAATAACTATAGGAGTTTTATGATGATGGATTTATACACCCAAATTTTTCACCATAGGTAGCCCCAATTCTTTTTATTAAGAAGAAAGATGTTTCAAAGAGGTTTTTCATCAATTTTAGGGAAATAAATTCCATTACTATAAAGAACAAGGGTCATATTCCCCACATTTATGACTTATATGATCAACCTCTAGGAGATCAATATTTTTCAAAGATTGATCATCATTATGGGTATTATCAACTGCAAGTAAAGAATGAGGATATTCTAAATATGGAATTTCATACAAGGTATAAACATTAATAATTTATAGTAATTTTCTTTTGGATTGACTAATAAACCCTATAATTTTATGGATCAAATGAATAGATTATTCAAGGATTATATCAATAATTTCGTTTTGGTATTTATTAATGATATATTGATATACTCAAAAAACAATAATGTACATAAGTGTTATTTTTGAATTGTTAGTAATACTCTTATATAAAAAGAGTTATATAGAAAATTTGAAAATGTTAGTTCCAAATTAAATAAGTTTATTTTATTATCCATAATACCTACAAGGATGGAATATTATTTTATTATTCAAAGACAAAGTTAGTGATTGAATAGAAAATTCTAATTAATATAACGGAGGTACGTAGTTTCCTCGGATTATTAGGTTACTACCGATGGTTAGTTCAAAAAAAATCACAATTAACTAACCTGTTAACCATGTTGAAAAAATAAAGGGGTTAATTTTATATGGTCAGAACAATGTAAGGAAAATTTTGAAGAATTAAAGAGGATATTGTCCAATGAAAAAATATTGACTTTAAAATTAAAAATGGAAGTATCTTTTAAATATAGTGATGTATTAAGGTCGAGGACCATGACAACAGTGTTCGGTGAGGTCTGGGGTTCGATTCCTGGGAGCCCGCTCTTGGGGGAATTCCCGCTCCCCTTCCCCGCTCGCCTTGCCGGGTCACCCGGTGTCTCGCTGGGTGGGAAGAATGGGCACACTTCACCTGGATGACGGATTTCTGTGTCGAACCATTGCTGATCGAGGTGTTACCCCATGGGACGCAATGTCATCTTGGCTGACAACAGCTCCTCTCCGGATGGGGCTTCTCCGGATGACCTCTTCGTGGAGAGGTGGGTTCTCGAGCGTGGAGGGTTAGAAAAGGCCACTCTTGGGAATTCCCTTTTCTGATAAAAATAAAGGACATGGATGTGTCCTTATGTAGAATAATAGAGTTGTTTCTTATACATCCAGTAAGTTAAAGATTCATGAATAGAATTATATAACCCATGAGCTTGAGTTTGTAGCCATAATATTTTCAATGAAGATGTGTAAACATTACCTTTATAGTGAAATATGTAAAATATATATGTATCAAAAAAATTTAAATACATATTCTCACAGAAAGATATCAAAATGGGGAAAAGCAGATGGTTAGAACTACTCAAGTATTGTGATTTTTCAATACACTTCCACCCTAGGAAGGAAAATAAGGTGGATGGTGAATTGGATAAGAAATATCATAGAGTTTTGAATAAAATGAGGATTGATAAATATCTTATATTAATTGGTTTAGTAAAGTTAGATATAGAAATCGTTAAGGAAGGGGAAATGTCACATCAATTCAAAATGATTTACAAACCATCCTTTTTAGAGAAAATAAAAAGTTCTTATCTTGATGATGAGAAAATTCAAAATAAAATCAAATTCATAAATGAAGGGAATTTGGTATACTTCATCTATGAAAATAGTATTTTGTAATTTGACAGATTATATGTGGTTCATCCATTAAGGAGCTGAAAACATAGTCATTGGATGAATTTCATATCTCAAATTTCTTTATACACTCTGGTAGAACCAAAATTTATTTCTATTTGAAGGAACATTTTTGGTAGTATAATTTGAAATGGAAAATTACAGAGTATGTATCAAGATTCTTGGTTTTTCAATAGGTAAAGGTAGATAGACAACATCTTAATGGAGTCCTTAAACCTCTACCTATTCTTTTTTGGAAATGGGATGATATTATTTTAGACTTTTTCACTAGATTTCTAAAGACTCTAAGAAATAATGAAGCCATATTGGTTATTATTGATCACCTTACCAAGTCTACACATTTACTCACTATAAGGGAAGATCTAACTCTTGAGTTCCTCACACAGTTCTATATCAATGAAGTTGTGATACCTCATGGTCTATCTCTTTCAATAGTATCTGATCATTATCTATGGTTTACATCAAAATTATAAAAGTCTTCATAATGATCTCAACACTGAGATACATTTGAGTATATATTATCTTCTAAAAATGGATGGGAAGTATAAAAGGACTATTTATGCATTAGAATACATGTTTATGTCATTAACACTTTAATTTCAAGGTATGTGGTATCAATATTTACCTTTGGTGGAATTATTATGTAATAATAGCTTCTATTCAATAATTAAAATGGAACTATATGAAGTGTTGTATGGTAAGAGGTGTCTTACTCCAACTAATTATGGTGATGTTGGTGAATGGAATCTTATAGAACTGTATCTCATGGAGGCGATAATGGTGAAAGTCAAGACTATTCATAATCATATTAATGTATCTCAAAGTATAAAAAAAATATGTTGGAAAACAAAGGAAGGATTTAGAATTTTAAGTGGGAGATCATGTTTTCTTCAAGGTATCTCAATGGAAAGGTGTTATAAGGTTTATAAATAAGGGGAAACTAAGTCCTAGGTACATCATGACCTTTGAAATTATAGAAAGAATTGGAGTTATGGATTACCATTTGAAAATTCCACCTAGGCCCTCTAAAGTTAATTATGTGTTTTATATATCTTTATTAAGGAAGTATGTACCAAACCCAGCACATGTTATCACCTCCAAAGAAATAAAGTTGGATCCTATTTTATCTTACTATGAAGAGACTATATAGATTCATGAAACTAGGTAATTGGTGTTGTGGAATCAGACGGCTTGATTAGTGAAGGTACTTTGGAGAAATAATAAAATAGAATAGGTGGTGTGGGAACATTAAGAAGTTAGGGTGAAGAACTGCCCATATTTTTTAGGAGTTGACATTCTGGAAAAAATTTAGGAGTAAATTTTTGAAGGATGGAAGAATGTAACACCTAAGATTCATTTATAGTAGGTATGATTTTCTTCCTAAATAAATTATAGCATAATGAATATAGATTTATTCAAGAATTTCATTAAGTCTGAAATTCTAAAATTTTATAAATTTAAATTGAAGAAATGAATTTTATTTTTTAATTTAGTATTAAAAAATTATCTTAGGATTAATTTTTGAGACTTTTCAAAAATAGTTTCTTTTTAGGTAAATGATGAGATAATATATATTTTATATAACTATCACTTTTATGAAATTATAATGATATAATAATAGATTTAAATTTTTTGAAACCATTTTAATATGCCAAATATATATTTTTTAATTAATATAATTCATATAAAAATATAAAATTGAACATAGAAATATATGCTTACCATTTTAGAAATCTAAGTAATATTTTTTTCAAATAAATATTGTGTTTAGTTCTTATATTATTCAAGTATTTAAAAGATTCCTTTAACTTTTGGTTTCATTTTTAAAACATGTAAGTTTAATTTGATTTAACATAATCTAATTAATTCCATTGGAGTTAACATTATACATTGTTTTCTATAAAATCATTTTTATACATAAAAAGGGCATTTTTTAGAAACCCGTTTTTTATCGCGTTTAGTGGGTTTGTTTTTAAATTAATTTCTACCACTTATAGAAATTAAATTTTATAGAATAAAATAAATATTTGGAATCATAATTTTTAAAATTGGTAATTATTCCACTTTCATTTTTTGTCATTGTGAACAGTAACTTTGGAAAAAAGTTGGTTGTCGCGTTAAGAGATAAAATAGGTTACAAGGGTTAAAATAAAGTAAAAACTTATTTAAATTTTATTGGTTTTTCATAGTTAGACCCAAAATCATATTATATTTAAATATGAGTCATTTTATCACTATTTTTCTTGAGTAAGATATTAATATACTTTAATCTTTAGAAAAATTCAAAGTGTGTCCTCTCCCTCGGTTATTAAATGACACCACATATCTTATATTCTTCACACTTCAAGAGCCTCCTAAATCAGAAAATAACTACCCAAATACTTTATTGAAATCCTCACCCTCATTACATAGAGGTCTTGTTTTGATCATAATACCATATTAAGAATAATTTAGCTATAAATCTATAGAGGTTTCCCAAAAAGATGTATATCTCTAAACCAAGTATTCTCATTTTATTTATTATTATAAATCCTTAAATTATATGATAACAGTGATGATATAATAATATCACAATATCACATATATTTATATGTTATTATGTTAATTGTGTGACCATTATTCATCTTCTTCTCCATCAAATTGTAAATGAAGGCGTCGTTTGTGTGTACGTGTGGACTACCGCCTTGCGAAGCGATGTATTTCATTATTCATCACCAGCATTCATGGAGGGTTATTATGATGGAAATAAGTTTTATATATGATATTTAAGACATAATTATTATTTTTAAATATAATATATCATTTACGTTCTTAACCTTCCACCTGTTAAAAAAATAATAATGTATCTCGTACGTGCGTGTGGACTACCACCTCTACAAAGAGATGTGATTCATTTTTCATGTCAACCATTTAAGAATGATTATAAATATTTTTATAATGAATAAATATTATATTTTTATAAATATTAGATTTATGGAGATTATATAACCATAGGAAATATGTTAGGATAGAAACCACTGAACTAAAACTTTCATGAAAAACGAAATAGTTATTAACACTTAGAAACAACACTCTTAATAAATAATTATTAATAAAAGGGTGATGAAATGTTAAAATTGGATAATATGGGCTATTATAAGTAGTTATATTGTTATGGTTTATAAATATTATAAATTTAAATTTATTATAAAGGAATTTAAAATCACTTAATAAGTAAGTCAGAGTGAAGGTAGGGGTTTATTTCACATAAAATCATTATTCAGGATTATTTATTTTCAAGTATCTATTGGAAGGATTATATGATATTTATATATTAAACCCCATATATTTTATTCTTATTTGGTTATTTATTGGTTTTTCAAGTATTATTTCCATTTTTACCATTTTTTTAATTGTAAAATACCAAATGAATGCTTTTTAAGGAAAACTAACTTTGTTTTTATATTCAGTTGGGAATCTTTTTATTCTATGTTTCCAAATATTTCACTAGGGTTCTTGAAAATCATGTGAAATGGATTCTATTTCTATATAATCCCTCCTTTCCATTGATAGATTTAATCACTTTCATCAGAAACTTTTTCTCTTTGATCTAAATGGGATAATGGGATGTTGGTTCCTCCTTCCATGGATTCCATTGTGGGTCTCCCTCATAGATTAACTCATGTTCATAGAGCTCATTACTAGTTCCCTCCCAATTTGGATGCGATTTAATTACACTGTGTCTATCTTGATAGGGTAGAAACCTTTAGTTAGAAGATTATTCACGTTGGGAATATCTAGGCATGTCTGGAGATTGGGTACATTAGTCACCTATAAATATTTCTCTTTAGAGGGAATATCATAAAAGGCATCCTAGGCACCGAACCCAAGGAAACCCATGTCTATAATAAGGTAATTGAATCCAGGGTAATAAGTCTTCTGAGGCTTATTACCTCATCCATCCCAGGTTTATTACATGGGGTAGTATTCTGGGTTATGTCATAAGTTCTACGTTCTATGGAGAGAGATTGGAAAGTCTTATTGAGATAGATCAGGGCATGAGTTTAACATCATTTGGATACACACATAGGGTTAATGTCTTATGGGGATATGGTGTAATATTATAATGAAAAATAGAGGAAGATAGGAGAGTTTCTCCCCTAAGAGGAAAGAGGTCACACTTGGGTTTTAGATCAGAACTCCCCATAGAGATTAATATGGGAGGTACATCCTTAAAAGGGAATATTTCACACCTAGATTATGGATTAGAACACCCCATGGAGGAAGATATAGGATATACATCCCTAATAGAGAAGATATCACACCTGGGTTTTGGGTTAGAATACCCCATGGTGGTAGGTCAGGGAGGTGCATCCCTAGGAGGGAAGATGTCACACCTGGGTTGTGAATCAGAATACCCCATGTAGGAATATCCGAGATATGAATACCTAGGAGGTAATATTTTACACCAATGTTTACCGTTGTCTGGATTTAACCTCAGGGATGTATACTATGTACCCTATTTATAGATAGAGATCAAAACCCACATAGTTCGATGTTGCGGTTTAAGGTCGTGTGACAGGATTGATCCATATAGTTTAATATTGTATAGTAAGAATACTCAGGTCATAAAAGTATCATCAACTAGGGATTTTTTGGGATTATGTTTAGAAGTTTCGCTTCATAGTAGGATCACTCTTAGGGGAATAGTGTGGGAATTATGTGTGGAAGTTTTGAGAGGTAAAATTTCATTCCATGATAGAGAAGGAGATTTCATCCCATGTGAGTCGTAAATGGGGCATCCTATGTTTATTAAATAAGGTAGTAGGTGAAGGAACATACCATTTAAATCATATACAAGGAATCTTATACTCATATCATAGGGTAAGGATATATTTTTATGCCGTGTGTTGAGGACTCTTTCATACAGTTTAATGTTGTATGAATAAGACATAGAGCTAGGCAATTTTACATCTTACATCTAAGACATTATCATGAAATTTAATTTTATATGACTAGTACATAGATGGGGATCTCACATAGAGGGGTTCTATTCCAAGGTAGGAAGATGTTCAACATAAGGAAACCCCTCCAAGATAGGTGCATAATTTACCTATAAGATACCACTCATAGGGATTATGGGACCACTGGTCATGCGCCTTTAGGCGGGACATGGTGTTGGAACTACTATGGAGGAGTGGTCAATCAGAACACCAGCATAATCATAAACAAGGTTTATTTGGGTACATGTTTTCTTTTAAATCCTTCATAATGGTTCATAAAGAAAATTTGAATTATCTTAACCATATGCCTCAGGAGTGTCAAACCAGGTGCGCAGTAAGACCCATTATCATGTACAATGTTATGCTAAGTCGGGCCTGATTCACCTTTCAGGGGTTCTTAATGTTGGAATAAAGGATATTCTTTACTGAAAAAGGATCATGGTTTGTGTTTGTTGTCAATCCTCCCATGTATGATCAGGGAGATTTCAAGGAAAGGGATCATACAGTTTAAGTCGTAAGCAGTTTTGAAGGTGACGTCGTTTCCTAGTGTTTGACAAATTTTTGGGGTAAAAAATTTGGGGAATGGTAAGAATTGCAAAAAATGGTTTTTCTATAAGGTCTCATGAAAATATGACAAAGGAATGGGTTTTGTAGAGATGGGAGTCATGCAGTGTGTTTCACGAAGATGTGAAGATTGTAATGGTGTGATTTATGATTATGAGACTCTGAGCTTCACGAAAGGTATACTTTTGGAATCAACATTTCATAAAAATAGAAAAGGAAGGGATTTCACGAATTCTAGCTTAAGGTTTCTCAAAGAGTATAATATTTTCAAGTTTTGATGCAGAGCTCTACAGTTATGATGAGCGTTGCGACGGGGGATTTTCCATGGAACTTTGTGAAGAGAGAGATGTGTCGTGAAGAAATTTTTGGTTGATCCAGATTTTGAGCCTGAAGAAGCAGATATTCTATTTAGACCAAGCCTATAAGTAAGAGGCCACCCCTCTTCATTTCATGTGATTTTTAAGAGAGAAAATCTGGGATCACTTTGACTTCGTGAAGCAAGGGGTGCTCTGCGAAGCAGGTTGTTCTAAGTGAGATTGAGCTTTGCAAAGAGACTTTTAAAGTATTGAATTTTGACAATTCTTCTAAGTCATGTGAGATTCATGGTTATGGGGTGTTCCATATTGGCTTAGTGAGATTCTCAAAGTAGGTTTCTCTAAGTGGCAGTGAGCTTCACGAAGGGTTGTGCTCTGCGAATGTGTGAGCTTTGCGAAGTGGTGGGCTCCACAAAGGGTAGATCTTTGCAAAGGGGCTTTGTGAAGGGATGTATTGAGTATTAATGTTGAGTGGTTATGGATTTTAGTAAGTATCTACTAAGTTCTTTGATGTAATCAGTGTCTCATGCTGGATAGGGACAAAGACTTCAATTCCAATTTATTGAAGCGGCCTTCAAGTCGATAAATTGAGTTAGACTTCTCTAAAAGCAGGGAGATAGGGGGAGTCGACAAAAGTGATCTAAGGGATGTAGTGAGCTATCCCTAAACCATTGTAAAGGTAATTTTAATGGAATAGAGTGTCTGTGACCAAACCTTTGTATTTTACATCCAGTTAATATTAGTGGTTTTTGGTATGACCGACACACTATCGATGTATTCTTCTTGGATTTATCACTTTGTGGAGAACCAAGTAAAACTATTGAATCCTCTCTTTTCATGCATTTGTCTAATAGGTTTAACAAGTTCCTACCTATGTGGGAACAAGATCCATAACCTTAAAATAAAAATTTGAGACCCTTATTCACCCCTCCCATATCAGTGTGTTTTGGGGTACTTCAAGTGGTGTCATAGGGTAAAGTTTATTGGTGTTAGATCTGTCCATTTCCATCATAGAGAATTTGGGAAATGTCATGGGAGTCCCCAACTTCAATGGAAGTAATTTTTTTGATTTGGAAGAACAGAATTAGATCTCATCTAAGATCTCTTGGAATGGAAGTCCTCTTTTCTACAGTGAAATGAATAGAATTTACTGATCCAACAGAAATGGCTATGACTAAAACAGATAGGAAAATTATTGAAGTATATGACAAAGTGAAAAATACTCTCACCACGGCCCTATCTAATCAGATATATTTAAATGTAACGAGTTGAAACTTAGAAAAGTATATGTGGGATAAAATTGAAAATATTTATTAGGGAGATAGAAAATTGAAGGAGGAAAAACTACAAGTCTTTCACAATAGGTTTTACGATTTAAAAATGCATCCTGATTAGAATACAGATTCATTCTTTAATCAAATTACTGAAGTGGTAGGATGAATTCGAGGTCTGGGTGAAGAAATAAAAGACGTTGATATTGTAAATAAAATATTGAGAAGACTTCCACCCATTTAAAATGAAAAGGTCTCATCCCTTGAGGAAAGAGGTCTTTCTAAACATTATCTGAATGATCTGCTGAGTATCCTGGTGGCATATAAAATGAGAGTCGAACTAGAATATTTTATGACTCATGTGAGCAAGGAAATAAAATTTGAAGCCATGAACAAACTGAAAATATAATTATATAGTAGTGGTGATGATGATGAGTAAAAATAAATTCTTTCTCTCATTTACAAGAATTTCCAGAAGGAGAAAGGAAAATTTAAAGGGAAGTTACCTGTGGATTGATTTCATTGTGGAAAATTTGGGCACATTGTCTCTCAGTGCTCAAAAAAGTTTGAAGATGAATAGAGTGAAGCTAAAAACATTGAGAATCCTTAGAAAAGTTTTTTCAAAAATGGAAACTTCAAATTTAGAAATAAAGTATAGAAGAATAGTTTTGTCTATGAAGAGGAAGATGATGATAATGAATTCTGTGAAGAAGAAGAATCGGAATTTAAAAATGGAAACCATTATTCCATGATGGATACCGTTGAAAAGTTAGAACCATCAATAGATAAAGCTAGAGATAACCAGTTTACAACTAATTTTGATCCCAAGTTACAACTTAAGTAAGATTTTGGTAAGCTTTAGAATAAGTGTAAGAGATACAATAAGTGGAAATAAATGGTGGAAGAATCATTGGAATATGTTGATCATCTTGAAGCTAAAATTGAACAACCAGAAGAATTAGTGAAAGTACAGTCATCAATCCTTGAAGGGACTAATGGTGTAGTGAAACTAAATCTCAAAATCGAATAACATCAAAATGTCATTAATGACCTTACCTCAACACTAGAGTAGAATTCAAAAACTATTAAGGGACTCGAAGAAGAAGTCGTTAATCTTAGGAGTAAATTCAAAAACAGTTCGAATTCAAAAGAAGCAAAGAGAAAAATACGATTTTTAAGGTTCACAGATACTGAGCTACTAGAGAGAGGGAAATTTGGTTCTGATGGAGTTAAAAAGATTCTGAGTGATCAAAGACCTACATACATGGAAAATAGTGGAATCGATTGTTATGTAGAAACATCAAATGCTGCAAATAAAGTGGACTATAATAAAGGAAAGATGAAGTTTGATCATGCCAAAAAGTTACAAAAAGTACTGAAAAATAAACCAATAAAACAAACTGAAAGGGGAAAAGAAGAATATCCTTGAGATTCCAGGAATGAAAGGCAGTCAAACTATTTCCCCAAGGAATAAGGTGTGAGGATAAATTGAATTGAGAAGACATTTCCTCACATTAAGTGTCAGTTCTGTGGATATATGGGTCATACCATGTTATATTGTGAAGTGGCAAGGAGCTATCTAAATGGGGGAAAGGTAGGAGTTCAATAAAGGATAGAAAATTCATATCCTACTTCTTACAAAAGAACCAATTTATATGGATATTGTTTTTATTATTATAAATTTGGCCACAAATCTTTTTATTACAGGAATAGGAGTGACATGGGAACCTCATAGAAAAGTTAGAGACAAGTCAATGTTCGTTATCAAGATATTATTTCTATTTCAAATGGGTTTTCTCATCTAGAAGAAGGGTTTGAATATGAAGAACTCGTGTAAACGAAAGAAATAATTGAAATACCATTAGTGTCCTATACTCAATCCAATATCTCATGGAAATAAAATAGGAAAATTGAGAAATCCAACCTTGGAAAAGTATCTCTCAAAGAAAAAAAAAGAGAAATAGCACATGGATTCTTGATAGCGGGTGTCCATCCCACATGAAAGGTAATGCTGACTTACTAACAAATGTTAAGAAAAAGGTCGATGGAACAGTAAGGTTTGGTAATGACGGTGCATTAAAGATCAAAGGCAGTGGAAGTACTGAACTGGCTAATAGAGAGCTGAAGAAGACTGAAGTTCTTTGTGTGGATGGTTTGTGGAAAAATCTACTTAGTGTGAGTCAACTCTGTGACTCAGTACTAATAGTTACATTAAATCAAAAGTTATTCACTATAAAGGGAAAGACAAGAAATCCTCTCATGAAAGTATGAAGAATAGATGGTAACTTATATCAAGTCGACAGCAAAGAGAACATATGCTAGCTGATAGTTAAAAAACATAATAACTTGTGGCATCAGAGATTGGGTCATATTAATCAAAAATACATGGAGAATATTTCTAGACTAAAAAATTTCATGGATATCCCCAACCTGAAGCATGAGAAGGAAAAGACATGTAATGCTTGTATAAGGGGTAATTTGGTCAACAGTTCATATCATACAAAGAAGAAAAGGGCACTGAATCTTATTGATCTCATCTATATAGATGCATGTGGTCTAATAAATGTTTCTAAAACAAATAGAGAAAGGTACTTCATCCTTTTAACTGATGATTATAGCATAATGGCATGTGTGATGGTCATACATTGAAAATGATAGGTCCTTGATTGTATGAAGACTTATCTCCAAATGTATGAGAATGACACTGGATAGATGATTAAAGTGCTGCGATATGACAATGGAGGGGAATAAATGTCTATTGAGTTTTAAAATTATCTATAGAAGCGTGGGAATCAATATGAAGTGGTTGTTGTAAGAACCCTATAGCAGAATGGAGTTGTTGATTGAAGGAATTGACAGGTCAATATCATGGATAGAACTATGCTAATTGAGAGTCGTATTTATCAACATTTCTAGAAAGAGGTTGTTCAGGCTATAGTGTATATTCAAAATCGAACAGGGATCTATATGGGTGAGACAAAGACACCATATGAATTATGGCATGGAAGGAATACCTATTTGAAATATTTTTGTATTTTCATAAGTAAATATTTCATCTGAAACATAGAATAAAATCAAGAGAAGTATTGAGACAGCGTAGAGGAATGGAATAATTCTTGGATACTCAATGAACAGTAAATCCTACAAGTTTTTCAACAAGCACTTGGGAAGGATTGTGGAAATAAATGATGTTAATATCATTGAAAAGAAAACCATGAATGCTTCAAGTAATGATTATTCTAATATGATAAAAGAATATAAGTAATGTGAAAATAAAAAAATGCAAATATAGAAGTGGAGGAATGTGTACAAGACTCGTAGTAGTCACGTCATGATGTTGAGTTAGAAGAAGAATCAGAAGAAGAAACCATGGATGATTATAATTCACCTAAACCTCACAGGAGAAATAGAAGATCATAGATTGATCAATCCAACATTACCGGGGATAGGAATGCACCAACACAGATAAGAATAATGATAAATAATGCACAATATGCATTCTTATCAGTTGTTGAACCATCCTTATTTGAAGATACTATAAAGAATGATTCAGGGGTAAAATAAATGAATAAAGAGTTAGATCAGATTGAAAAAAATCAAATAAGGGATCTTGTCAAGAGACCCAAAGGTCACAAAGTGATTGGTACAAAGTGGATTTTCAAGAAAAAATTTGACATGCTTGGAAATGTGATAAAAAATAAGGCGTGCATGGTTTGTAAAGGATATTCACAAATTGAAGGCATTGATTTTGAAGATACATTTTCTCTAGTAGTGACACTGGAGTCAATCAGTATATTTCATTCCATGGAAATCCAAATAGGTTATAAAGTGTATCAAATGGATTTCAAGACTGCATTCTTAAATGGAGACTTGGAATAATAAGTCTACATTGAACAACTAGTGGGTTTCCTACTCAGAAATGATGAAATGAAGGTATGAAAATTAAACAAAGCACTCTATGGACTGAAGTAGGCACTACAGGAGTGGTACTCTCGAATGGATTCATATCTGAAAAATATTGAATTCAAAAGAGGAGTGGATCTCAATCTTTATGTGAATAATTCTTATAATTATCAGTTCATGGTATTGGAATAGGTTGATGATGTTATTTTTGGTGGAAGCAGGCATGGATCAGTGGATGAATTTTTTGATCACATGAAATCAGAATTTAAAATGTTAATGATAGGTGAACTTGCATACTTTTTAGGGATGTAGGTGATTCAAAAGAAGGATTACACTTTCATCTTTCAAGAAAAATATGCAAAATAGATACTGAATAAATTTAATATTTAATATTCCAAACCAATGGTGACTCCAATTGCAGTTGGAAAAAAACTTGGAAATCATGAGGATGGAATGTATGTGGATCCAACAATGTATAGGATAATCATTGTAAGCTAACTATACCTGAAAGAGAAATATTCAGATATAGACTTTGCAACATTCTTAGTAGCCTTGTTTTAAAGTAATCAGAAGTAAGAAAATATGGAAATAGTTAAAAGAATAATGGGGTACATTCAAGGTACTCATAATTATGGATTATACTTTGTTTCAGGAAGAGATAGTGAACGATCAACATATTTTGATGGTGATTGGGTTGGAGATGTAGTGGATAGAAAGTCCACTAGTGGTAGATAATTCTATATTAGGAAGAAATGTGTGGGCTGGTTGAGCAAGAAACTGGAAAGTACTTCTCTTAGTTCTATTGAAGCTGAATATATCTCCACTATCAAAGTATCCACTCAGTTACTGTGGATGAATTAGCAAATAACTGATATTGGTGATGAGGTGAAACTTCCAATGGTGATTTACTGTGATAATAAGAGCGCAATTGATCTTATTAATAATCCTATTCAGCACTCCCGTAAAAAACATATTGAAATCATATATCACTTCATCAAAGAAAAATTTGAACAGGGTGTGATCAATATGAACCATGTGGGAACTTATGAGCAAGTGGCTAACATTATGATAAATCCATTGTTAGAAGATGTGTTTGAGAAACATCATTTAAACCTTGGTGTTCATCCACATCCCAGTGCATGAGGAGGTTGATAATTCACCCCTCTCCCCAATTGTTTTAATTGTGTTAATCTATTTGTGGAAGTGATACAAGTTTATAGGTAACATACAATCTAGGGGGAGTATGTTCTAATATCTACATTGATCAAATATTGGTCTTTGGGTTTATTTCCAATTGGGGAGAAATGGATAAATTCAATATGGAAATGTGGAGGATGAAATGGTTTTCTGGTTGCGGGAACAAAATGGAGAATATGAAGGGAGAAATCAGGTGGGCTCAAAATAGAGAATGTGAAGGGATAAATCTGGTGTTATGAAAATCTGAGAGAGCACTATTCATGTATTGCCTCTTATTTTCTACATCGATCATTTCTCATGTAGACTTAGAGTGTTGGCTAAGTTGGTTCTTGTATAACAAGTGTTGATAGTGGTTGGTGCTCTGTTGAATTTATCTGGATATTTTCATTTAAACCAAAGAGGGAGATTGTTGGAACCAAGGCTATTATTTTATGAAAAATAAGTATGGTTTGTGTGTGTTTTTTTAATCCTCCCATGGATGATCAGGGAAATTTCAAGGAAAGGGATCATATAGTTCAAGCTATAAGCAGTTTTTAAGGTGACGTAGTTTCCTGGTGTTTGCCAAATTTTTTTGGTTCAAAATTTGCGGAATGGAAAGCATTGCAAAAATGGTTTTTCTTGAAGGTATTATGAAAATATGGAGAAGGAATGAGTTTCGCATAGATGGGCTTCATGCAATGTGTTTCAAGAAGACATGAAGATTGCGACGGTGTGATCTACGATTATAAGACTCTAATATTCGCAAAAGGTATACTTCTAGAATCAATATTTCATAAAAATGTAAAAGTTGTGGATTTTACGAAGTCTGGATTGAGGTTTTTTGAAAAACTGAAACTACGTGAGTTTTGATGGAGAGCTCTGCGGTTACGAAGAGCATTGAAAAGGGGGATTTTTTATGGAGCTTTTCAAATAGAGGTATGCGCCGTGAAGGCATTTTTGGCTAATCCAGATTTCACAACTAAAGAGGTGGAGCTCCTCATTTGAACAAGCCTATAAATAAGAGGCCACCCCTCTTCATTTCATGTAATTTTTAAGAGAGAAAATATGGGATCTCTTTGAATTTGCAAAGAAAGGGGTACTTCGTGAAGTAGGTTTTTATAAGTGAGCTTGAGATTTTCTAAGAGACTTTTAAATTCTTAAATGATGCCAATGCTTCTAAGTCATGTAATATTTGTGAAGATGGGGTATTCTGCATTGGCTCAGGGAGCTTCATGAAGTAGGTTGCTCTCTGAGGAAGTGATCTTCATGAAGTAGGTTTCTCTATGAGGCAGTGAGCTTCACAAAGGGTTTTTCTCTACAAAGGTTTGAGATTTGAGAAGTGGTGGGCTCTGCGAAGGGTTGAGATTTGCGAAGGGACTTTTTTAAGGGTTTTATTGAGTATCAGTATTGAGTGTGCAGGTCTTTCAGTGAGAATCTACTCAGGTCTTTGATGCAAGTAGTGTCTCATGCTGGATAGAGACCATGACTTCAATGACAATCAATTGAAGTGACCTTCACGTTGATAAATTGAGTTAAAATTCTCTCAAAGTAGTGATCTAGGGGGATTTGATGAAAGTGATCTAAGGGATGTAGTGATCTATCCCTAAACCATTGTAAAGGTATTGTTTCTAGCATAGAGTAACTATGACCGAACCTTTTTATTCCACATCTAGTGAAGATTAGTGGTTTTTGGTACGATTGACACATTTTCAGCGTATGCTCCTTGGACGTAGCCATTTGGGGTGAACCAAGTAAAAATATTTTTTCCTCTATTTTCACGTATTTGTCTAACAGGTTTAATAGGTTCCTACCAATGTGGAAATAAGATCCATAACCTTAAAAGGAAAAGTTGACACCCTGATTCAGCACTCCCCTCTCAGGGTGTTCTGGGGTCCTTCAATTACCCCTAGGTACATTTGTTCTAGCACCATGTCCACTTGTAGTATCCAGACAGAGATATATTACTAGGAATACCCACATAATATCTACCTTACCAAAATTATAGTATGTTCTTATATTATTATCCTCAAATTATATCTTAAGGCTATGTTCCCTAATCTACATTTTCTAAATATAGTTTCCAAAGTTTCTACTGAACTTTCTATGATACCAACAGTAAATACCCTGACCCCAGTATTCCGGAGCTGATTCCTTAATTCATTACATTGGTTCTATAAATAAGTTTTTTCATCCCAAAGGACTGAATAATTTAGCAGTTTTTGAAAACCAAATACAAACATAAGTTTTACATTACAACTTGAAAGTAAAAACAACAAATAAACCCCATTGGAAACATCCATAAATCTTATATTATCCCTGTAAGTCATTCATAATATACATCTTCACAACCAAGGGGGAAATAAAATTTAAGAAATGGGTGAGCTCATATGCTCATTAGTGGTAAAAAATACAATGGAAGCTATCATAAACATAAAAAATAAGGTAAGGTGAATGAATAAAACTCATGCCAATAAAACATAATCTTGAGCATTATATGGTAGGAGTAAAAATTGAATAAATAATTCCATATAAATAATCCAATGAAACTTAACCATAGATATTATACTAGTCAAATAATATTATTATTTATCAATTACTAATATCATAATGAGGGAATGCATAATGTTGGACATCATAAACATGCCATCAAGGCCTCGGAAAAGAATTCTACATAAGTCGGTAAGGCCCCAGCCAAAACATGTTCAAGTTTACCACATGATACCTACAGATGCATTGAGGGGCTATAGCAGGCCACACCCATAACTTAATAAGTCCAATGCATTCCTCATATGTCTAATAAAATATATATTTAAATCAAAGTTTCCTATAATGATTTGAAATATTTTAATCATAATCATAGATGAAAATACTCTAATAAAATCATTGATAAATTCTTGATAGAAATACCCTTTTACTTTGGAAAGAATAGTTCTTTTGGAAAATCATTCATATTTGTCATAAAATCAGATTGTAAACATGAATATTCCAGAAAAAAAATATATGGATAGATAATATATTTTTGAGGAATAAATTATGTCCAAATGAAGTGAAAACATGTAAAAATAGTTTTTAAGAAACTTTATAAATGATCCTCTTTAGTTCGGTTTAAGGGGAAATATTAAAGAGACTTTAAAACAGACAAAGGATTAACTATTTACATCAAACCAAAAATGAACTAAGATATTTTTTCATGATAAAAATATTTATTTTATAAAAATATTGGTGTATTAAAATATATTATGTGTTGTACTTAAAAATGGGTAAGAAATTGGTAAGTTACCCTTAATTGGTCTTGCTTTATCAGAAGGAATTAAAAAAGGAAACATTATAAAACATATATTTCCCCATAAAAGAAAGGTGAAATGATCTGGATAAATGATTTTGGAACATTTAAATAGAATTTATAATAGATATATAAAAATTATGAAGAATTAAATTAGAGTAAAGATAGATAGAGAGAGCGTAACCTGAATGAAAAATGGAAGTTTGGGGAGAATCCCTTACCACTTTGCAAACAGTCGAACCATATGCCCCATAAAATTAATGATCATAAAATAAGACATTGAATACCATGAAAATAAATATATTCTTGATATGATACATAAATTTTCAATATACATACACCACACACAAGAAATATTGGTGAATAAGTTATATCTCACAGAAATAAAAGTGAGATGATAAAACCCATACCTTATGTCTGAAAGCGTTCAACACTTGTACTTAACATACTAGATAATCATATTAAATCCATTAATTAATTAATTAATAACCTTTTATACATTTATTTAATTTATTATAATTTTATTAATTTCATTTATGGCCTTTTTTATGAGTTATAAGACACAATTTTATCATTTGGGAGTGTTCATTTCCTTGGTTTTCATGGTTGGCTCAGTTGTATATATGTATGAAAGATCATGTGAAATGGGAATAGTTATAAAATATTGAAATTATAAGTTATTAATGAAATTATAGAATATTAAATGGTTATATAAATCATTTGGTTATTTTTGGTGATAATAAATCATTAGATAAGACGCTAGTGATATTCATTTAAATTATTTTGGCATTTTTTCGATCATCACAAACTGTTTTTTATTAGTTAATATTATGTATATATATTGGTTATAGAACTTTAAATACACTATAATACATACATTATAATATTTTTTAACCAAAAAATATTTTTATGGCCAGCCTTGAAGGTGGAATTTAAAAATGAAAACACGTTATCCACGAAGGCGGTAAATCAGCACCTCACATATGATGTTTTCATTTTTAGAATAAAAGGAAGAGGATAAGAGACTTGGTGGTGGATTTTACATTGAAATAATAAAACTAAATTATATATAAGATATTAGAGTTATAATTCATATTTATACATATTATTTGAGGAGATAATGATAAAATAAAAGAAATTAAATATAAATTAAAAGAAAAGAAAAGAAGTTTTTACCTCTTGAATTATTCTCTTTGAGAACATCCTTAGGGAAAAGGGTTTTATATTTTGATGATACCAAGGGCTCCTAGATGTAGAGGATAGTCTAGGGAAGATTTTTGGGTAGAAATTGGATAAAATTAAAGACTTAATAAGTGTGAGGAGAAGATGTGGTGAGGGGTGATATTTATAGTGGAGGAGAGGGGTGTTTTTGAATATTTTATTCATTTGTTTATTATTTTGGCTCAAGAATATGAATAGTTTAAGAATTATCACCAAATATATTAAAATAATGAATTATATTTTTATATTATGGTCTTACATCATCCACACAACATCTATGACTCAATAATTTATGTATTTATTAAATTCTGTAAATTATTGTATCTCACTATTCACCAAAAAATCAAGTATTTTATAAAAATCCCAAAAATTCAGCCTAACCATTTTTTGGAATTAATAATTCAAAAATATACTCCACTTTATGAAAATAATTTTCTAAATGTGATAAATTTAATTTTTAAATAAAATCATCATTTATTTGAAAAATTTCGATTTTAAAATTGTAACTGATTTTATGACACATTTAAAAATTAATTAAGGTCTCATAAAATTATATTACAATCATAATAAAAAAATATTAATTTAAAAATTTATTTTATGAAAATAAATATCTTTTTAAATCATTATTTTAATTATAAAATTGTAAATGAACATTTATGTTTTATAAAAATATTAATACTTAATTTATCGTTTTTAAAACATTTATTTACCTATTCCATGATATAAATACCCCATATTTTCATTTATAAGGTAAAAAATTGTATTTATAATTTTATAGGTGAAGTTATTATTCTATTGGTCATATTACAATTCCTAATTATCACATTATTATTCCAAGAGTCACATTACTATTCATCAAAAAAACAAACTTTTCAGAAAAATACCAAAAATTTAACCAAAGTAAATTTTGATATTAAACTTTAAAAAATCATGTTTATTTTGTTAAAAAAATTATAAAAGTTTCAAAATTTATATTTAAAACAAGTCTTGCATTAAAAGGCGATAAAACTGCATTTAGAAAAATATAGCCTTTTATGTGTAAAATTGGATTTATTCTTATCTTATTCCTCTAAAAATATTTTTGGATGAATTTAAAAATATTTTATTTAATATATAATATATAAATTTCATTAATATATTTCATTAATGGTGATTAAAATTTCATTTGTGGGTATAAAAATAGTTTTTATAAAAATACATCATTTATGTTCAGTTGGTGTTCATTTCTAATCAATTGATAAACAATGAATTAATTTTATAAACATGTGTATTCAATATTTTCATAATTTACTTAATCCCATTCATTTTAACCATTCCCAAAATCTAGAAGATAACTATAATGATTAAATATTATTATTTAATCATTTTTTAAGTTCGTAAGTTATCGAAGAAGTTAATTTTAAAAAGAGGCATACCATAAAATATTGGGGTGTTACAACTTGAAAGCTCCAGGAATCCAATAAAGAAATAAAACACATATAAAAACATTTTAATGAACATTCAGCCTTCTTCAATGCTTAATTATATGTCGTCAGCTAATTAAAGTTGGTGGTGCCTGAGGATTAAGAGAATGTGGCAGTGTCTCAAATAGCGGAGTAACAGGCCGAGAAGATTGGGTTAGGATTTAGGCCAATGGCCTTTGGCCAATGGTTTAGTTGGAGGAATAAAAGCTTGTGAGGATTTAGTAGGCTCTAGAGTCCATGCACTAGAGTTTTACTGGGCGGTAGCACTCAATCGTCAGGGTAGAGTTGTAGGGGAATTTTTTTCTAGGACTTAAGGGAGGCTCCAATATGTAGATAACTGTCACCAGCTGCTAAAGGTTATTTGTTTTAAAACACACTTCAAGAATGTACATATTAATTTTTTCTCATTTTTTTATTTCACTTCAATCATACTCATGAAACAACCAATAACCAATCCCTAAGGTCATGTGATTCATGCTCGATGTGAGAAATAAGGGACGACCATGTGATCACTCATTTTTATGAGAGTTTTAGGAAATTGTCAAGAACTTAGGGAATACATTTTTTGAATAAAAATTGGGATTGTTTGGGACAAGATAGGCTAGGGATGGAGAATGGGTCTCTTTGAATAGTCGACTTTCTTTTTCAACATGCACTGGTGCACGAATGGGTTAACGTCATGGGCATCCCAACAAAAGGGTAATGAAGAGTGTGAATCATGGAACCCAAAATTTAGAACATAAGGGGAGTGTCATGATAAAATAGAATAAAATATTATCATGTTTTAAACACAACATCTATTATAATTTTTTCAAGTATGGAGACAAACAAATTGAGGGTCAACTGCTAACCATGTTTCAAACATGAAACCTATATCAAAATGTCATCCAGAGTCATTCGGGGCATATTCCCAAGATGGTAAGTGAGTCGTTGTGTGAAGAAACCATTTGTTTTTAGGGGGATCTTTCATATGTGGAGGAGGATGAAGATCCAAATAAAGCGACACACAAATCATGGGGTTGAAGTAACAGAATGTTCTAATGGATTTCAACACTCCTAGAATTACACCACCATGACTTTGAGAACATTAGATAGGATTATCAATTTGAATAAATTTAAAACTCATCTTCCAGTGGGGACCGTTATCTTAGAAACTAAGTGACGGTCCAAGAACCTGAATGATGTGGTAGGTGACCAACACCAATGGACAGGGATTCTCAGGTAAGGTCCTAAGATTCCCCATAGTTTTACATCATGCAATGGGGGTGATATACACGCAGTTTAACATCATATGGTGAGGACGTTGGACATGCAATTTAATGTCATATGGTGAGGATGATGTATTGAATAGTTTAACATCATGTTATTGGGACATGTGAACCAGTGTGAATAATTCTCACTCAACTACATGGTTGTAGGTCTTAAGAGGGTAGCATGATGGCGGTGTGAAAAATTTGGGGCGATTTGTACATAGTTTAAGGTCAGTATGGCTTAGACCGAAAGGTTTATTATAGGGGATATGTGAGGAATTGGGGAGAGATAACCAAACATGAATGGAGGGCCTAAGAGGCCACTTGACATATAGTATATACCAGATACATTTTATATTCATGCATTTTAAGGTCATGATGCTTGGACCATAACTCTTAGTTTAAGGTCATAGAGCTTAGATGATAGGGTGAGAATCCTAAAGGATGTGTGTGGTGTAGCAGAGTAACAACCTAATGTGAATTGAGGTCCAAGGAACCCATTTCTACATGAAACCTTCCCAAGTGGACTGGAACATAGTTTAAAGTTAGGATGTTTGGACTTAGACTCCTACTTTAAGTTCATAGAATTTGGACAATAAACACCCCAAATTGTTTGTACCAGCATGAAGGAGTAGTAATCCAATGTGAAAGGAGGGACAAGGGATGCCCTGTTCCAAGTGAAACATAAGGGGTAGGTTGAAAATAGTTTAATGTCATGATTTTGGGACCTGGGCTCTTAGTTTAGGGTCATAGATTTTGGACCAATGGAAAAGGTTTTAAGGTTATAATGCCTAGATAGAAGGGTTGAGCATCCCAAATGGGTATTTTTAGTGTAGTGTAGTGACAAAACTAATGTGAATTGAAGGATAAGAAGGCCCTACTCCGCATAACACATTCCTGAGGAGGCTTGAACATGGTTTAGATTCATTATTCTTGGACTTGGACTCCTAGTTTAAGGTCATATAGCATGGACCATAGTGCATCATGTCTCAAAGGAACATGTGTGAAATCGAAGGAAGGTAACTTGACATGAATAAATAGGATTACGAGGCCACTCTTTTCTATAAAAAACATCTTTGAGACAACTTTCACATAGTTTAAGGTCATCATACTTGGACCATGAGGTGATCATGTTGAAAAGATGGGTGTAGTGTGTTGAAATGAAAAACCCAACATGAATTAAGGTATAATGAGGCCCCAAACCACATAACACATTCCTATGATGACTTCAATATATTTTAGAGTCAACATGATTAGACTTGAGCTCTTATTTTAGGGATATAGAGTTCGTACCATAGGGTTTAAATACACTAAAAGGAAATGTGTGGCATAGCGGAGTGACAACCCGGTGTGAATGGAGGTCCAAGAAGGCCACATCACCTAACACATCCCTAATGGGACTCATGTATAGTTTAAAGTCATTATTTTTAGACTTTAAATCCTATTTTAAGTTCATAGAGTTCATTCCATGGGTGATCGCATGTCTTAACCTTGCTTAAGGAAAATTCCCTCCTGATTCCTAAACATGTGTGAGCCATTCTCCATGCAAGAAATAAGAATTGGTGTGGAGTTACCCCTGCTCAGAGGGGAGAACATTACAAGGGGATTAATTGGATGAAAAATATCATGGGGTGATATTAACTTTCAAGATATTCATAGTGAGAGAGGAGTTTAACAGAAGGACAGGGAACAATTGATGACCATGTTCGAAACACAGGTTCAATACCCACATCGGCCAAAGATGGTTGAAAAAATGTAGAATCAACCCCTAATCAAGTTCAAAACATGGTATCCACTATTTTTTGTTGAATATCCTTCAAGGCGTGAACCTAGGATAGTATGTGAACTAGTGTTTCATGAGACCATTCTATTAGGGAGCCTGTTCAGATTGGGAGGATGATAGTTATAAAAATTGGAGAAATTTTGATGCACCAAAGTAGAAGTGGGGCATGTCCCAGAGGAAATATTAGGTGCGGTAGGGAATATTCCATCATGTGATCTAATTCACTGGAAAAACGTGTGGGTAGGTGAGAATCGAGCCTATCCTAGAGGGGAAATACCTCAAGGTGAGTTGATGGTAATATTGGGCACAAGAAGATATATTCAAGCCTCACTATGTATCTCATAAGGATAGGAATCAAGACACACATAGTTCATGGAAATGGAGTGGTAGGATACTAACTTGAGTTGGGTAACTTCCTCTCAATATAGGATATCAAATCATCTCACATTAGGAGGCATACCAGTTTTATATGTGGTAATATGTGGTTCATATCATACTTATCATATGAGGCATACCAATTTTAGATGGGGTGATTTTTCTATTATCATCCCATAATTATTGTATGAGACATCCCAATTTCAGAGGGGGTAAGGCTATAGTTTAACATCATGTGCTAAGAAAGTTGGGATTTGTGGTTTACAAGTCATACAACTTAGAATATGGTTTCCACTAGTTTGAAATAATAGAGCTCAAACTGTGGGGGTGGTTTCTGGTTTAAGGTTACATTTATTTAACCAAGGGGGTTATGGGTATTCTAATGGGGTTTTCATGACATGAAAGAGTGATAAAAAGATGTGAATGTAGGGTCAAAGGGACCCTCTTCCACATGAAACTCGAAAAACTGGCCCTAGGTTCAATATTATGACATTGGGGAAGGAAAGTTCTCGTGGTGGCTCAATGAAGGGGGTTGTTACCAGGATGAGATATTTGGACGTCACTACATATAAGGATGGGAATTAAGCCACGTGTGGTTCTAAAACATGTCATGGTAGGAGACCGACACTGATAAGGGGATACCCTCTAAAATTAGGATATTGAATCTTCTCATACTCATACATGAGGCATCTTGAATCTATATGGGGTAAGGCTGTAGTTTAACATTGTGTTCTAAGGACATTGATATTTTTCCATCCCATGCTTTTCATATGGGGCATCCTGGTGTGAGATGGGGTAAATCATCTCTTAGTAAGAGGTATCCTGAATTTATATGTGGTAAGATTGCAGTTTAACGTCATGAGTTGAGAACATTGGTGGGGATAGCGAATTGAGCTGCTCATTCTTTCCTTCCTCATATTAATCTATGAGGGAATATTATCCCACTAATGGTTCTAGGTAAATGAATGTGTATTATACCTAAAACGGGGGGTCTATGATGGTATTTTAGGGTGATAGCACCACATGTAATGGATGGTTTTGCAGTGAAACTGTTGATGGGCCCATAGACAGTAAGTATAGAATCATTATGTATCCCATGAGAATAAGAATAAATCCACACATAGTTCTAGAATTATGGTGTGGGGATATTCATTGTGAAACACCAGGGATGAAGTAAATCATGGGAATTAGGGGTGAATGCACACAGTTTAGGATCATAGTTCTTGGAATAGGGCTCTTAGTTTGATGCCATGTAGCTCTGGCCTATTGAAAATAGTTTATGGTCATAATTTTTAGACTATGGGAGGGGGACTTCAAGTATGTTCATGTAGTGATAAATAGTTAAAATCCAACAAAAAATTATCCAAGGAGGACTTGCATCACATGAGGAAATCCTAAAGTTTATTTCACACAATTTAAGGTCATATGGTCTAGACCATGGAAAAAGGTGTAAAATTCATGATTCTTAGACTATTAGTAAATAGTTTAAGGTCATGCTTAATAGACCATTATAAAACATTTTAAATATATGACGTTTAGACTAGGTATTTGTTTGTTTTGAGGGTATTTTTGTGACATGAAAGAGGTAGAACCAAATATAAAATAAGGGAATGCAAGCCCACATACCATGAAAATATTTCAAAATGAACTACACATAGTTTAAGGTTGTAATTATTGGACCATGGTGAAGGTGGAAAACAATATAAAGTCATGAATCTTGGACTGAGATGATGTTGGTCTCAAGGGTATCTATGTGGAAAGGAAGAGGTAAGACCTGATGTGAAAGGAGGGATAAGTGAGGTATGCATACCATATAAATAACTGAGATGAATTGCACATATTTTAAGGTCATGAGGCTTGGACCTAAGGTGTGGCCAAGGAGATGAAAGGTTGATAGGTTTACGTCTAGGCCCAAATATGAGAAGTTTTTTTCATTTGTGTGTATCCCATGAGGATGGGAATCAATCTATATGTAGTTCTATATTCATAGTGTGGTGAGATACCAACACCATAATTAGGGAAAATCCTCTCTAATGAGGGAATAATACATCCCACAATTTTCATGGGGCATCCCATGTTTAGGACATGAGGTAAGGTTTTGACCATATTGTATTTACTGTATGAGGAATCCCAATTTTATATGGTTAAATCATATCATACTTATCATATAAAGCATCCTGGTTTTATATGGGGTATGTTCATAGTTTAACATAATGTGTTGAGATTTCAGGGTTTGTAGTTTAAATTAAAATAACTCAAAATATGGAGGCTATTAGTTTAGAGTCATAAATCTTAGACTATAGGGGCTACAAATTGTTTAAGGTCGTGAATCTTGGAACTTTGAAAATATTTTAAGGTTGTGTTTCAAGGAATATGGCCTTTATTTTAAGGTCATAAAGTTTGGACCAAGGAGACTTCTAGTTTAAGGTCGTAGAGCTTGGAACCTGGGAATCCTATTTGTTTAAGGTCTTAGATCTTGGACCATTTGAAAATGGTTTATGGTTATACATTATAGACCTGGCCTCCTCACATAAAGTACTTCATGAGAAAAATGGAATTGGTGGGAGTTTGATGTGCTCTCAATCCATAGTGATCAAAGAGTATGCTCCATTGTAATAGACCTTATGAATGATGTAAGTTCCCAATTAAGCCCCAAATTTGGTGGATTTTTGTTGGGTATCATCTTCATTATAAGTTCCAATACCATATCGACCTGGAGGAAGGATAATAGGTGAACCTTATTGTTGAACACTCTTTCCACAATGTTATGGTGCCTCTATATATTGTGAAAGGGTTAGAGCCTATTCTCTTTTAGGGATTCCAACTTAGCTAGATGAGAATTTGGTCTAGTGTTTGATAGTCATAGACAGTTTTTCAGAGTGAAGGAAACTAAAAATAGATGGTAAGGACTACTTTTGTTTTATACACTATGTAATATGGGTTCACCTAGGTGGAATTTTGAGTCGTCTTCCAATAGTTCCATAGGGCATTTGGGAGATTTTATAGCCAACTATTTTTATTCCGTCACACCATTTTTTTAGGATGTTATAGAGGGTCATGTAGAATGCCTCAATCTATCCATTTACCTAAGCATGGTAATGAGAAGTATGGTTGGAACAAATGTTATACTTGGAATACAATTTCTTTTGTTCAGCATCCCATAAGTTGGTATCATTGTCGGTTGGAATAGCATGAAGAAATATGAATTGATGGATGATGTGGGAGCTCAATAACTCAATCACAGACCAGGATTTGACTACTTTGAGTGGAATCACTTCTTCCCGCTTAGAGAAGAATTCCATTGTGGTAAGAATGAAGCTATACTATGAGCTATTGCTGGTGGGTATGTCCCCATGATGTTAATATCCCATACTATAAAGGTTCAATAATACTTAGTGATGTGGAGAATCTTTGGTGGTTGATACAAAAAGTTAGGATAGATCTGACATGCATAAAACCTCTTGGAAAACTCAATGTATTCATGGACCATGAGGGTCCAAAAGTATCCCAACTCTGAATCTAGTGGGAGAGACTCAATCCTACCTGATGGGAGCCACAAGACCCAATATGTACTTCATGAATAAACTAGCATATCTCATCTCCTTAGATGAAACAAAGGATAATTCTATAAAACCCATGTTTTTAGAGAGTTTTCTTGAGGTGAGGCCCACTCTAGAGTGTGAAATATGCTTCTCATTAAAAGATTCACTCATGACCAGCTTGGTCTAGTGGGATAATTCCATGCTGAAAATAATCAAAAAAAATGGAGTTGTCCAATCAAAAATTTCCTATGTTTTGGGGGATCCTGAGGGTCCTGGAATAGAAGAACCATAATCTAGTTGGTTTATCTATTTCCTATTATCATCATCTGAAATAGATGGGATGGTTACCCTTCAGTGTGGCATATGGATGATTAGGTCATCCTAGTCAGGATCTGTGAGGGATGTGACTAAAATGGTCAGGTCATCGTATTAACCATTCTATGATCGAGGGACATGAGTCACATTTGGATGAGCAGAAAACTAGGCCATCATCTAATAGGTATGCTCCAATAGGGGAATGAGATATTTCTTTTCGGTGATGTAGTCACCATCGATCTATTTGGTGACTAAATTGTAGTATACCTTAACATGTAAGTGGGGGAAATCAATATTGATATCCATCTCAAGACCGATAATGGGATCTTGATACTTTTCCTTATTATTGGTGTAATATTCTGACAATAGGAATGGGTGTGGAAGGACGGTCTGTTCTGGAATGATGAAGAAAATCCCCATACCTACTCTCTTAAGCTTGGGATTATTGAGACTTCTACAGATTAGGATCTAAGAGGTACCATAAAAATGCATCTTCTAACATGTAATATCCTGATCCAATGAGAGGATAGCCTCATCTAGGAAGTCACATCCAGTAGAAATTCTTCAGGGGCCATATGGGTGGCCAGTAAATCTTTCAGTGCCTACTATTTGATGGATTTATATGGAACAAACCTAATGTATAACTACTAGTGGATTAATTCCTATCATAAAAATCATCCTATCAAAATGGTATGATTGAGAATATACTTCAGTGGGTTCATCCAGGACACCATATGTATCTCATGATGCTACAAATAATGTCTCAACTTCTGCACTATGAAAACTAGTGTGAGGAAGCTCTTCTCATAGGGGGTATTTGGTATATGTGTAGAGGATAATGAAACTGAGATATTATAAACTATTTTTTATTCTATAATTGTTTTCTTGGTGATAAAGGTGTCGAGTGACCATTCTAGGGTGGTCACATAGAGGACTAGAGGCTTCCTTGAGATGGGAGACATCATAACCAGATGTTGTAGCAGGTACTGCTTGATATCCTAAAATGTATTTTGGAACTTCTCATACCACTGGTAAATAGTGTATTTCTTCACGATCCTCAATAAGGGCTTACACTTGTCATCTATATTTTCAATAAATAAGTTTATGTAGGATAAGTTTCCTTAGAGACCCTACAAATCCCATAGGTTGATCAGGGGAGGCATCTGGTTGATCGATTTGATTTTCTCTAAGTTGATCTTGATGCCTTTGTATCTTAAAAAAACTAAGAAATTTCCCATAGGTAACCCCTAATAAAAACTTCAAAGGGTTTTTCTTCAAATTCCAGGAGTAAAGGAAGCTGAAAACTTTATCAATGTCATTGAGATGGTCCTAATGCCATTGATATTTGACCACCAAGTCATCCATGTAGGATTCTACCAACATACCAATAATAAATTTAAATATGTGCAGCATGGATCATCGATAAGTGGACCTAGAATTATTTAGGACAAATAGAATCACCTGATAAAATCAGGTACCTTGTGTCTCCCTAAAGGTAGAGGACTCTTCATCCTTGGGGGCATCTAGATCTGATTGAACCCAGAATATCCATCCATGAAGGAGATGGTATAAAACCCTGATGTAGCATCAATAAATGGATCTATCACTGGAAGAGGAAAATAATCCTTTGGAAAATATATTTTGAGGTCCTATAAGTAAATACCCACTCAGATTCTCCCATTATCCAACCTAAATGGGACGATGTTGGATAGCCATCTAGGGAACTGGACTTCCCTGTAAATTTTGGATTTGATAAGATTGTCAACCTCAGCCTTGAACGAGCACCATGATAGGGTTAAATATTTTTTGTGAGGCTAATTAAACTAGTGATGTCTCATTGGGAGACTAATATAGTGAATTGAGACATGTGGTTCCAATCCTAGCATCTCGTCATAGCTCTAGGAGAATAATTCACAGTGATACTTTAAGAAATACACAAGCTTTTACTGCTCCTATAGGGGAATGGATGCATTGATTAGTGTCAGTCTAGAATATTATTAAATATCAAGTTTTGCTTAAATTAACTCATCAATGGTGGTGGATACACCCTATTCAAATGTATGGGGGTTTCTTCCAAATACTCTTCATTATCTGAGATAGTAGAATAAGTGGGAAGAGGTGGTTCTTCCAGGCTAACCAAATTAGGGGTAGCATTAGTGCCTACTTAGGTGGACACATAATTCTTATTAAGGTATTCCTACTCTTCTGAAACTGTGAAAAACATATTTTGTAGAAATAATAATTTTTGGCCTCTGACTGTGAGGTCTATTCTTGATGTCAAAGTAATGGTGGAGGTCCGGTTTCTATTGGTTCATCCCTACTCTATGAAAAATATAGTAATTCTAGGAAATGGTAGACATGGGGAAAACTTCTCGATACTTAATGGGGTTAGGGGCCTCTAGTTTTACCCATTCTTGTCCAGTGTAATAGTATGAGGTAATCTTTGGGAAGTCCTTTTTATTAGGGATGCCATAACCCTTTTTCTTAGAGATGAAAAAGTAGCCTCCTAGATTTTGATTTATGGCCTCTAATTTATGAAATTATAGAATTAATTATTTATCCAATTATTCCCATGGATTGACCATAGTGGTTGTGATATCATTGAGAGCATTGATGTACTCAACCCTATTGGTCTAAACCTACTTCCCCGCTCTCTTGTAGTAGTTAGAATCCAAATAGTGGGATTCACAAGAGTCAAAGGGGGACACGTCACCCTAGATCACCCCTAAAAAACCATTGAGGTATTACTTTAGGCACTTATGATATGAAGAAGGGACCACTGTGTAAAAATGAATTCAGGGCCTAGCCTACACTGCATTGTAGGTGGTGTCCTATGAGACTACCATGAATTTGGTGCTCGATATCAAGCCACCAAATTGGGTCTTCAACTAAAACTTTCCACGTGGTTTTTGGTCTCTCTTATAATAAACCTAAATTTTTTAGGTTGGAGGGAGTTAAATCTACTTTGGTCAGTCCCATCTTGTAGAGAGTTCAGGTTAGGATGAGGTTAATCCTAGAACCAATGTCCACTGGGTAGCAGCGGACCTCCACACTATGAAACTATCTTGTAATGTATAGAAAGTTTATATTCCCCTATATGAGGACTCCCTTATCTTCTCTATATAATGAGATGATGTATTTTAATTACCCTTGCTTGACCACCTCTTCAAAGTAGGCCTTTACGGAAGCTACCTATTCTTTAAACTATAGGGGGATCTTTAAATATTTTGCAAGGGACTCATGTATTTCTTTCAACAAGCGAAGGTCCTTGAGGATCTAAAGTATCATGGTGATTCCAATGAGGTGCTTCAAAACATTGTATTTCCATTTTAAGGTTATATTTTTTTTAGGGGGTCGCTCTTTACCAGGGGTAACAATGGATGTTGCTAGATGAACCACTAGGTTCTAGCTAGATCTAGCATTATTCTGCTACTAACTAGATGAATTGCTCTAAACCACTAGTGGATGACTTCTAGTTAGATAATGACCAACTCTATCTGGATTTGGTTCATCATGGTGCATCCATGGATTAGTTTCTTGGACAACTAACCCAATCAACTACAGAGGCATACTTAACATAGAAGAATGGGAGGAAAGTTCTTGTTGATCTCTATGAAAGACTTACTACCTAATCTTGATAGCATGTACAGAATGATTTGAGGCACTAATCTAAGTATTCTATTGGTTTTTATGACCTCTATTTTTTCTTCAATGTTGTCATCTAAATTTTCCTGAGGGGTTTACATGGCATTCCTTGCTATTGGGTATCATGAAGTGGTCTACCAACTTGATGGAATTCACAAAGGTGTACTCCTTCTCATAATTAGTGAGGTCTTCTAGTATTGGGAAGACCCTAGGAACGTCTTATAACTCATAAGGCATTAAATAAATGTGGGAATGATATGGATTCAGCACCAACGGTGGACTCTGATTTCCCTTGAGCCATCGACAATATCTCTTCTATGACTTGGAAGGTTGCGACGTAGATTCAAAAGCGGTGTCAGAAGAAGGTTCAGAAACCATAGAAGGTTTTGGATTTATAAAATAGGCACGAATGACACCATAGAGTGGGATATTTCCTTGGAATCCAACCATTATTCATATTTCTTTATCCTTTGGTTGTTATCTTGCTGCTATTCACCAGAGCCTTCACTGTCACTATCAGGGTTGGCAGAGAAGTGTGTTACCTTCACCAAAATGTCACCTAACTTGACTAAACTATGATTCACTTGGTCTTAGATTCTATATTTAAACACGTATAATTATTTTATGATATTTATAAGGATCCCATAGTACATACAAAGATTAGGAAAACCAGTGAGGCTAGACTCCTAGGGCTTCTTACACTTTGAAAACTTCACGATTCCCTTATCCAGTGCATAGATGGAATAGTTCAGGACTTGTGAATACCTAATGAAAGTAGTTATTTTTATTCTATATGAGAAGGGAACTCTGGGAATCTATCCTTGACAAGGGGCTAGAGCCACATTTTCCCATCTAGTCAGTTGTGCCTGGTAAGTAAATGCCTAAAGGTTCTTTACCAGGATAGGCTATGCTTGGTAGGGATATGCTCATCGAGGATCCTATAGAAAATGAGCTAGAAAATGTTCTGGATTAGGGGCCTATACATGCATGGTAATGGAAGTCTCTATTTTTTATTTCTTCTCATGGGAGTTGGATGAGGTAACAGGTGTGATTGTTATCTATCCTACTACAAGGCTTTCTCCAGATGCTAAGACTTATTGGAAAACTCACAAAATCCACTTAGAAAGTTATGGATGATTATGTTAGGTACTGTATCAACCTTAAATTTACCCATGCACATCTTCAACAACTATTTTAGAGACAATAGTATGTTTATGGAATATGTGAGACTTTACTATTAGGTGAAAAAATATGAGACTCCCTCATCATTCATTTGTTTGCACTTAAAAATATCAGCAATACATGTCTTGCGTGTGGTGTAGCTAAACTGGTAGAGGAACTATCTATGAAGGTCTTACCAACCAATAATGGACCCAATGGAAGCTATTTGTACCAGACGAATGCAGATCCTTATAGTATCTGAAAAAAAACATTGAATCTTGGTGGCCTCATGTTGTTCTAGGGTTCCCAACATAGGTATATGCCTTGAAATAAAGTGGGATAGGTGATGGAGTGGGTCAAAATCCCATTTAATGGGGTGAAATTGGATGTCCAAATTTTAGGGGTGCTTAGATATTATCCAACCATGCCAGATATGGATTTTCTTCAAGTGGTATTTCCACCTTCCTTGTTTCTAAGGACTTGAGGCAAGCGGTGAGAGAAACTATCAAGTCATCATGGTGACTATCTCTAACTACCAATGCATTGAAAGGATTTTCAACTTAGAGAGAGGTATCAACAACTCGGAGAGCATCAAGTCTTGAATCCCAAGGAGGATAATCATACTACTCAGGTAGGTTTGATGACTCATACCCCAGTCACTTTCCATATCCCCCATCTTTTGCTTTGATTGGATGCCTAGGTCTACCAAAGTCAATCTATAGAATCTGGATAAGGAGGAATTGTTTCCCCATTTTATGAGAAATGATATTTCAATAATTTTTTTGTCAATTGGCAATGAGGTCGGCGATAAACCTTTTATACTCCTTGACCTTCTAGAGTATGGTTCATTCTATGGGTTTTGTCTCTACTTTTGGCATAGCCTCAAATAGATCAGAGGGATAAATGTTACCCTTTACCTTGTCAATTTTCTGATAAGTGGGTAGAAATTCTTCATCAAGGAGATCTACAAGGCTGAGTGTCTTTTACTTCTAATGAGTGAGGACACCTGTTGGAGGGTTTTTCTAGTACCGCATTACCCCATGAGGTGGATCTTCCTTGTCATGACCTGCATCGGTGCCCCTATTCTCCTGATCCTAAAGCAGTTCATTGAAAACCATGGTAACCATGGAGGTATCCAAAGGGTAGCTTTCATTGTCATTAGATAGGTAAAACTATAATAAGATATGTATAAAATGGAGAGAACTATATTTTCCTCAACCTCTGATATACATATGATAAGATGCTTCTTCCATGACTCAGTGGAGCATGGTGAGGCTCTCAATTCATATTTATTGAAGGGTTTGGAAATAGTCATATAACTTATGGAACTAATCTACTGGGAGTGATATTATATCAACCCTTCAGCACTACTATTCGACGGCCTTGAGGTGCTTCTGGCTTCTAGGATAGCTAAACTATTGATCCCAGAGGTGGTGGAATGTTACCTAGATGATCTATAGGAAACACACAACCTATCCCTCAAAGAGGGACTCTGGGATGTCAAAGTCTATAGATGTGAGTGTCTAGAACACCACTGAAAACTGGTCAATGGCCAGATCCTCCCACAGACCCTCTTTCTTAGGGGAAGGTTACTGTATTTGGTCAGCCTAGACCCCAATTGGATCGATCTATGATATGGATGGAAGCAATGATGTAGACTGATTCTTCTACTAGTTTACCAGGATATAATTTACTTTGTGAGTAAAAAAATCACTTCATGTTCGTACATCCATCGGGGTTATTTTCAACCTCATCATCACATCCCTATAAAAGGGAGTGTTCACTAGTGCCTCGTGTGTGAGGTCGATGGTGTCTATTTATGGCTTAGAAGAGTGCTCACCATATAAAGTTGTTAGCCCAAACCCTAACATCTCAAGTGGATTTAGAGAGTAGGGGTACTTTTAAAAATAGATATAGTCACACTGTGAGCCCCTGGAAGGGAGCCAGAACATCCTCCATCTGCAAGTACCTATGGAAAGATCTAGGGATCCTGTAGATCTCATATTCCAGAATGGTTAGCCTAAACCAATAGGATTATTTCCTATACTCTATAAACTGGGTTAAAGGCTCCATTATCAAGTCATATATCACCTCATAATTAGAGATTTTGATGAGTTCAATGACAACTTGTCATTTCCTGGAGTTCTGCCTATGATGGTGGGTGTTCACCCTCCTGCCTTAGGATAGTTTTTTAGGGAAGGGTATGTATTAACCATATGGAGGACCTCCATACTAGATATTTATGGATAATGGAGGAACTTCACTTGTATTAAACTTGGAGTGTGGATGACCTCTTCTTTTGTTGATGTTGAATCAGGGAGGACCTCTTCTTTGATTGGAAATGATACAAGGAAGAAATCCATGTTGACTATTGAAGGAGTGGGGTGTAACTATGCTCTGGTTATTGGTAACATGGTAAGGACCTTCAATATGACTGGTGAAGTATTTGGGTGTACATTTACTCTGATCATTCATGAAGTGTGTAGGACCTCTACTCTGATTAGTAGGATCACGGGGATGGCCTCTGTGTTAATTGTCAATGAAGCGGGAAGGACCTCTACTTTGGTTGCTAGTGTAGGATCGAAATAATGATGTAGATGCTCAATATACAAGAGGGGGGGTGAATTGTATACTTTAAAAATTCCTTTGGAACCTTTAAAGTTAGTTATGATTAACTATGTTTTCCTTAAGCAAAGGAAAGGGCTAAGTTTAACAAAGTTAAACTTAAGAAAATTCACAACACCTCTAACACCAAATGAAAACATGGAAAGAGATTCCGAAAATAGGTTCCGGAAATATGGTTCCAGAAATTGAAACTTAGAAAAAGATTACAATATGAGATTTTACCTTAAAGCGTATAGAATCTAAATGAAACAGAGTACAAGTAAGGAAGTATAAGAAAGTTATACTTTCCTTATAATACAAAATGCAGAGGAAATAAACAAGTAGTAAAACTACAAGTAACAAGATATAAGTCTTTTAACCCAAAAAGAAGGGTATCCAACAACCTTGGATAAAGGTCCCTTGATTTATACTTTCAAGCAATTCTGTCTTACCCACACCAGGGTAAGCCCTCGATACGAAGATCGGAGTGTCTCTGTCTTTCTATCCCCGCAAGCCCTCAACTTCAAGGTAGTTGGCAACCTCTGTCTTCCTCAGCAAGGAAGCCCTCGAACTTCAAGGTACTCAGCACCTGTGTCTTCTTATCCCCAGAAGTCCTCGAATGTAATCACCAACATTCGGAGTCGCACAAAGCAAAAACTGAACGAGCGGTTCAGTACACACAAGGCATGAAAATCTTTCTCTCTCTAGAAATCACCTTAGCAGCGTGTGGTCTCTAGATTGATCAACTTTTTTGTCTCTCTAGAGATCTTTCAAATGAGCTCCTATTTATAGGCAAATTCCAACGGTCAAATCCCTCTTCCAACGATCATATTTTCCATGAAATTCGGAGGGACCTCTACATGTGTAACTTAGCCAACGGTTAGTTTAAAACAGAATATACGACATCGTTTTATAACAAAATAAGTGAAACAGAATGTACGACACCGTTTTAAGTCTTAAAAGGTTCGTAGTGAATATTCGGAGTGAAAGTTCGGAGTGAAAGAAAAAATATTAAAGAGTAGACAGATTATAACAACGTAAGTAAAATGAAAGTTCGGAGTCTAACAAAAAATAATTTTCGGAGTCTAAATAAATTCAGAGTGTATAAAACAAAGATGACCAGATTCTGTTTAATAGGTGAATTCGGAATGAGGATTCGGAATGAGAATTCGTCATCAGAATTCGTAATCAGAAATCATAATGGAAAATTTGTCATTAGAATTCGATGTTGAACTTCATGAGAGTTCGTATCCAGCATTCGAAGTTGATCTTTATTAAAGTTCGTATCCAGAATTTGTAGTTGAGCTTCATTACAGTTCTCATCCTGAATTCGGAGTTGATCTTTATTAAAGTCCGTATCCAGAATTCAGAGCCTAAAACAGAATGCTTTTAAGTCAAAGTTTTAAACACTTCCGAAAATCTAGAAATGAATCCGAATCTTGTACTTAAGAAATATATGGGTGAAAATGTTATAAGGATAATTTTTCTTAAAAAAGCGATTTTCCTTACAAAAGAAATTTTCCTTATAAAAGATATTTTCTTAAAGATAAGGTGTTTGTGATTTTCAAAACAATAAGGAATGGAAAAGTCATAAGGAAAACCTTATTGACTCAACAATCTCCCCCTTTTTGGAAAGCACAAATATACTTACGAAAAAAAAATCTAAGAAGAAAGAAAAACATTAAGGCTTATCTCCCTTTTCTTTAAGGATATTGATGAATACGACTAACTCCCCCTTAGGCTTTGAAACTCTAAGGATCATATTCTAGATTTCCGGAGTGACATTTCATTACGAATAAGAAAGTCTTCTTTAATGAAAAACTATCCCTTAGATAAGCTCTTATTAGAGTTCTTTTTCCTTAAGGATATTTTCCTTCTCCCCCTTTGTGATTTTCAAAAAGAATTCGAGGGAATGGAAAAAAATAAAAAAGTACCTGAAAAATTAGTAATAATAACAAAAGACGAGCAACCAAGATTTTCATTAATTTTAAGGAATGAAAGATACAACAAAAATATCGGATTTAACTATTTCGGATCTTTTTCCTTCGAAATGAGACCCTTAAGAATAGTCTTGATCTTCTTTAGGTCTTTATGATCTTCTTCAGATTGCTTCTCTAAGACCACTATTCTTGCAGATTGAGCTTCAATCTTTCCTTCCTGGGCTTTAAGCTTTTCTTCCTGATCCTTCAACTTTTCTTCCTGAGCCTTTAATTTCTCTTCAAACTCAATCCGATGATCCCTTTCAAACTTCCAGTTTTGAGAAACGGAATTCAGCTTCCCATTCAGATCTCTGGATTCTTGAATCCAGAATTTCTTTTCATCTGTCATCTTCTCTTCAAAGGAAGAAGTCATCTCATTTATCTTCCTGACCTCAGTCTCAAAAGCATCTTTAACATTGTCTTGAAATTCATCAAATAGTCTCATCTCTTCTACAGATTTCCTCGACCAGCTAGTCATCCTCTTGCAAGATCTTTTGTGGGCTTCATAGCCAATAATAAAAGATTTGAATTCAGATTCTATCTCGACACACTTATCCATAACCATGGATACAGAATATGATTTCTGATTCAGAGCGTGTTGGAGAAATTTGCATCTTGAATCTATAGTCGAGATGGTCAGAATGGAACCCACTAACTTCCTCAAAGATTGAACAACAAAGTCATGTCCCAACGAGGATGACTCTGAATCCAAAACTTTGCTTGGAGAATTTTATTCCTCAATAAGATCCAACTTCCTTTTAGATGAATCACCAAATTCTCTTTTCTTTCTTGCCACTGATTTCGGAGTATCGACAAGGAGTTTCTTTCCCTTGTCCTTTTTCGGAATGGATTCTTGATCTGGAGTTTTATGCTCGCTAGTAGATACTTGAATAACATCATCAACAACTTTTTGAATAACATCTTCCTCATTCTTATCCTTCTCTGGAGTTACTAACTTGGAGGATTCAGCCTCTGAAGTTCGGAGTGACAGATGTTCCGAAGGTGACCCCTTATAATCATCTACTTCTTTCAACAGATCTCCAGTTTCACCACTTCCTTCAGTAACTGCTTCTTCCTCTTCCACTTGCTGAATCTGCTCGAGTTCCTCAACATGCTCAGCTCTAATCTCTTCCGGAAAATCAATGTTTATTCCTGGAGTCTCAGGTATAGAATCCAAGGAGAAAGATCTCGGAACTGGAATGTTTCTGGAAACCATCTCATTATATTTTAACAAAGCTTGGACAGACTCAGCTTCTGACATCTTCTTCTTGAGATTCTTTTCTTTTGATAGTTTTACCAATTCATCTTCTATCCTATCCTTCAAAGCCTTAGCTTCTACAGGATCCAATCCGAACTGCGGATCCCCTTCTTTCCTTTTCTCTTTATCGACTCTCCACTTCGCAACTACCTCATCAGGATAGGATTTCTTCTTCTTCAGTTTTGGAGGTGCGGTTTGAACTTCCTTAGATTTAGGATCCTCTACTTTAGCTGCAACTTCTTTCAACTTTCTTTTCTTTACTGGCTTAGATGATTCCAGTTCAGTAGCCTTCGGAAAGTCTTCTTCTTGATTTGGAAAATTGAAGAACTCACCAGTCTCCTTGTTGAAAGCCGCATCCATCCTCTTAAGAGTATCATCACTCACCAACAAAATTTTGCAAACCCTTGGCTTAGTCCTGCAAGCTTCCTTGAAAGACTCAAGGCACCGAACTATTAATTTTGATAAAATTGTTGGGTACATTACGATTTGGGCTCTGAGATTTCCTTTCTTAACATTCTCAATAGTTATAAGAATGTGCCTCATGAAGTTAAAATTCCTTAGATTTATCAGAAAATCTAAGATATAGATTTCACTCTTCTTCAGACTGTCTTTATCACCTTTCCTCGGTACGATAAGACCTTGTACCCACAACTCTAGAATCCGGAAATTTGTAGGCAAGCTAGCAATCTTCAGAGCCTTGTCGTCTGACAGTCCGAGAGTTTTCAAAGCTTTTTCCTTGTTGAAGCTTCCTTTAGAATCTGGAAAAACATGAGATATGAACTCGGCTTCTCCTTCATAGGTCAGCCCTACCAAGTTTGTTGCCTTGGTATAAGAAAGCTTATAAGTCTTGCCATAAGACTTAAAAGAAAATTTCTCCCTATTATCTTCCTTAAAGAAGGAAACTGTTTCATAGAATTCAGAAATTAACTCCAAAAAAACATCATCTTGATTCCCCAGTTTGGACACAACAATATCTTCCCACCCGTTCAACTTTATGTTCTTCGAAATAAGAGAATCATAGTTGTTGAAGAAATCCGGATGAACCAACCTTTCTCTGTAAACTAACCATTGTGAAATTGTCTTGGAGGATGACATTTCTTGAGAAGCTAATTCCACAGACATTCGGGTCTGAAGACTTATGAGAAGTTCGGAACAGAGAAAGCTGAAGTTCAGAATGGCTTTAAAATGGAGAGGCAGAGTTTTGGGACGCTAGAGATTGAAATCGATGTGGGACAACTATTTGGGGTCCCCTTTATATAGGCAACGAAAAAATAGTTCATCTTCCATGGTTGATCGAATGGTTGTGACAATCTGAGATCAGATCTGACGGTCGAAAACCAATTCTCACAAAAACTTGAATCTGATATTTTTGAGGTTTTATTAAAACAAAGATTTAAGAAAATTATAATCCGAAAACAAAGTAAGAAAATACCAGCAAGTAAAGTATGAATAAGAAAACTTGGTTAAGGAGATCATACCTTTCGGATTGGCTTAGGATAATTATTGGTAATGGGTAATATAAAAAAAATGAAAAATCATTATTAAGAAAAGACATAGTTCGCAAAACTCACTACGAAAAACAAACTCAGTACGGAAAACTCAGTACGAAAATTTCATTACAGAATTTGAAAACGAAAAACTCATTTTGAAAGATTCGGTTCGAAAGTCCCGTTACGAAAATACCAGTATGAATTTTGCATTCCGGAAGTTTTCAATACGAAAATTTCCATTACAGAAGTTTTCTATATGAAAATATCCATTCTAGAAAATTTTAGTTCCATAAATTTCCATTCTGGAATTTTAGTTCTGAAAAGTTTGAAAAACTAAATTTAAATAAAATTGGTTACTCTAACAATCAAATGTACTCCCCCTATGAAAAGGAGTTTATTACTGTAAGAAGACTTTTTCAACAGAAAGTTAATTAAGAAGGATTACCTTACAATTATCATTCCTAACTTCTGTTTAATGTATTCAAATCTATCAGAAGGCAAGTATTTTGTGAAAATATCAGCAAGTTGATCTTGCGTTCCGACAAACTGAAGAATAATATCTCCTTTTTGTGTGTGATCCCTAAGAAAGTGATGCCTAATATCTATGTGTTTTGCACGAGAGTGATGTGCAGGGTTCTTACTAAGGGCAATGGCACTTGTGTTATCACAAAAAATTTGAGTTTTAGTATAACTCAAGCCATAGTCTGTGAGTGTGTGTTGCATCCACAACACTTGAGCACAACAACTTCCACCTGGTACATATTCAGCTTCAGCAGTGGAAAGTGCTACAGAATGTTGCTTCTTGAAGGACCAAGAAACTAGTGAATCTCCTAAGAAATGACAAGTTCTGGATGTTCTTTTTCTATCCATTCTACATCCACCAAAGTCAGCATCAGAAAAGCTTTTTAGGATAAAATCATTTCCAGAAGTATAAAATAGTCCTAGATCCATGGTTCCCTTAAGGTAGCGAAAAATTATTTTTACTTCCTTTAAGTGAGATTCCTTAGGATTGGATTGATATGTTGTACATAAGCATACTGAAAACATTAAGTCTGGTCGACTAGCTGTTAAGTATAGTAGACTTCCTATCATACCTCTAAAAGATGTTTGATCTACTAGTTTCCTAGCTTCATCAAGATCTAAAGAGTTTGAGGTACCAATAGGAGTACTTATACTCTTAGTGTTGTCATAACCATACTTTTTAAGAATATTTTTAATATACTTATGTTGAGATATGTAAGTTCCTTCTGGTTTTTGAGAAATTTGAAAAGCAAGGAAAAATGTTAACTCACCCATCATACTCATTTCAAACTCAGATTTCATTAGACTTTCAAAAGAGTCGGTTAAATATTGCTGAGTTGAACCAAATATGATGTCATCAACATAAATTTGAACAATCAAAACATTTTTCTTATCTTTATTTATGAAAAGGGTTGGATCTGCATTTTCCTTAACATAGTTATTTTGAAGTAAAAATCCATTGAGTCTATCATACCATGCTCGTGGGGCTTGTTTAAGGCCATACAGAGCTTTGGTAAGTCTAAAAACATAATCAGGATATTTTGTATCTTCAAAGCCAGGAGGTTGTTCAAAAAAAAATTCCTCTTGAACATAACTGTTAAGAAAAGCACATTTCACATCCATTTAAAAAAGTTTAAAATTAAATAATGCTGCAAAGGCAAGTAGAATACGGATAGATTCAAGTCTAGCTACTAGAGCATAGGTTTCTTCATAGTCTATTCCCTCTTGCTGATTATAGCCTTTAGCAACAAGTCTAGCTTTATTTCTTACTATGACTCCATTTTCATCACATTTATTTCTGAAAACCCATTTTACTCCAATAACAGAAGTTTACTTAGGTCTTTCAACCAAGGTCCAGACTTTGTTCCTTTCGAATTCATTTAGTTCATCTTGCATTGCTTTGATCCAATCATCATCACCTAAAGCTTCATCAGTGCTTTTAGGTTCTAATTTGGAAAGGAATGCTAGATGTTCTACTTCATTTCTAAAGGAACTTCTAGTCCTTACTGGTTAATTTACATCACCAATGATACTATCACTGGGATGATTCTTAAGAAACACCTGATTTGGGTTTTGAAAATCTTGTTCATCAACATAGGGTAGAAAGTCTTCCGGAGTAAATGTTTCAGAATTTTCTTCTTGAACATTATCCTTATCAGAAGGTTCTTCTATCAAAGGTTGACAATCAGTTTTTGAAAACACATCTGAGGATGTAGGCTGGGATGGTTTAAAAACAAAAGGATCAGACTCATCAAATTTTACATGTATTGTTTCTTCAAAAGTACAAGTATTTTTATTAAAAACTCTATAAGCCTTAGAAGTTGTGGAATAACCTAAGAAAATTCCTTCATCAGATTTTGGTGCGAATTTATGTAGATTATCTTTAGTATTCAGAATGAATACTTTGCAACCAAAAACCTTGAAGTAGGATAGTCTTGGTTTTCTACCATTCCATAATTTATAAGGAGTTTTATTAAGAAAAGGTCTAATCAAAACTCGATTTATAGTATAGCAAGCAGTACTTACAGCTTCATCCCAGAAATGTATAGCTATAGAATATTCACTCAACATGGTTCTAGTTATCTCTTGAAGAATTCTATTTCTTCTCTCAACTACACCATTTTGTTGAGGAGTTCTAGGTGCTGAGAAATTGTGAGTAATACCTTTTCTACTACAAAAAGTTTCAAAATCAGAATTTTGAAATTCACCTCCATGATCACTATGAATAGTTTTCAATGGAAGGTTTTTCTCATTTTTAACTTGATCTCTAAAACTTTTTAAATAAGAAAAAGCTTCAGACTTCTTTGCTAGAAAATAGACCCAAGTAAATCTAGTGTAATCATCAACTAGAACAAACACGTAGTATTTGCCTCCAATACTTCCAGTTTGTGTTGGACCAAAAAGATCCATGTGCACTAACTGTAATGCATCGGTTGTCGAGACTTCACCGATTGATTTAAAACTAGATTTATGGTTCTTGCCATATTGACAAGGATCGCAAACTTTAGAAGAATCAAATCTAAGCTCTGGTAGATCCTTAACTAGTTTCTTCTTAGAGAGTTTACATAGGTTTCTAAGATTACAGTGACCTAGTCTTCTATGCCATAACCAGGAATGATCTTCCATTGCACTTAGACAAGGTAAATCTTGACTCCTAAGGTCTTCTAGGTTCAAAGTGTAAACATTATCTTGCCTATTGACTGAGAGAATAAATTCTTCCTTGGAATTGTGAACTAAGCACTTATCATTCCTAAAATTCACAAGGTAACCTTCATCACATAACTGACTTATGCTAATGAGGTTGTGCTTAAGACCCTTAACGAAAAGAACGTTTGAAATCAAAGTTTTAACTAAAAGAATAATATTACCAATACCAACAATCCCACCCTTAGCATTATCTCTGAAAGTTACCTTTCCTCCTTTTGTTTTGATAATCTTTTCAAAATAGCTTTTGTTACGAGTCATGTGTCGGGAACATCCACTACCCATGTACCATGTATTGTTGCTGATACTCTCTTTATTTTCCTGAAATCAAGAATAAAATTAGACTTTCGGAATCCAAACTTGCTTGGATCCGAGATTTCCAGATAATAAAATTTTAGGAACCCACATCTTCTTAGAAAATTAAGCTTTATAAAAACCTAAGGATTGGGTTTTGTTTAAGGAACAATTCTTTGCCCAGTGACCACCACATTGACACTTGGTACAAAATGGGGCACTTTGAGGAACAAAATAATTGTTACTAAAAATTGGTTTTGCATGGGTATAACCAAATCCGGATTTATTTCTTAAAGGTCGTATTTGGGAATACATTTTATCAAAATTTTCCTTACCATGGGTAAAGTTTGATAAACACTTCTTTAAGGAAAAAATTTCAGACTTGAGTTTTATAACCAAGTTTTTGTCCTCAAAATCATTAGTTTTAGAACTAGAGCTAGGCACGAAAACATTTTTCTTAGAAATTACTTTTTCTAATTCTTTAGAAAGTTCGTTCTTCTCAGAACTTGCTTCCTCAAGATTTTTTGAAATACTTTCAAAATCAGTATTTTTCCTATCAAGATCTTTAGAAAGATCTGATATCTCTTTTGTAAGAATAGAATTCCTAGAGTTTGCCTTATCAAGATTCTTATTGAGTTTAGAATTCTCAATCTCAAGAAGTTCAGCAAACCTAGAGACTTATTTATAAGTAGGTAAAGTATTTTCTTCATCAGAAGAGGATTCTTCATCAGAAGAGTTATAATACTTACTATCATTAGAATTTAAAGAAACATTGGTCAATGATTTAACATTTCGTACCTTAGCCATAAAACAATGATTATCAATAGGTAATCTGGCTATAAGACCAAGATTCTTCTGTCCTGAAGATTCGTAATCAGAAGATTCATCTGAAGAATCACCACCACTGGCACTCCAGGTATCATTATCTTTCAAAACTTTCTTAGATTTGGCTTTATAATACTTCTTTCTATTTCTATCTGAATGTTTTTCTTTCCTTTCTTTCTTTTTAAGCAAAGGGCAATCTGGTCTAATATGTCCATCTCTCTTGCATTCATAACAAGTGACTTCTCCATCTTTTCTATCTTTCCTTTCCTTTTTCTTATACTTAGATTGGAAATTTCTCTGGCCAGTTATCTTGTTCATCCTTTGAGCAAGATTAGCTAACTCATTTTCTGATATTTCACTCTCACTAGAATCTGATTGAAAAACTATCTTCTTAGACTTGGATCTGGTTACTCTCTTAGGAGTCTTAGATTTCATATGATTTGATGTTGTTGTAAAAGAAACAGTACCATTTCCATTTTTCTTCTTGATGTTGTCAGCATCTCTCTTCATTCTTGTTTCATGTAGGAGAAGAGTTCCAAATAACTCATCAAGAGAAATTTGAGTGACCTTCATGTTCTCATCTATAGCAGTTCTTTTGGATTCCCAATCATTGGGCATAATATCAATTATCTTATCCACAAGTGCTTCATCATCTAACCCTTTTTCTCCCATAGACTTGTAGGCTGTTGACGATAGTCATAAATCTCTGTTGAACTTTACAAATTGGTTCACCATAAGGAAAATTGAATCCATGATATTCAGCTCTAAGCATTGCTCTCCTAGTCTCAATCACTTTAGAAGTTCCAAAGTGTGTAACTTCTAACTTCTTCCAGATACAATTAGCTGCTTCACAAGAAGAAATTTGGATATATATATTTCTTGTCATTGAACATAGTAAAGTATTGTGTACCTTATAATTGAGTTGATACTCTTGCTTTTCCTGGTTAGTAAAAGTTATAACTTCCTTATCAGGAATTTTATAATCACCAGTAAGCATAACAAAGTTGTCCACTCCAGTATTGATAATAAAAGTCTTTATTCGATCTCTTCAGTACTCATAGTCATTACCATCAAATATTGGTGGTCTTGTAGGATACATATTATCAATAGAACCAACATTAATTCCTATCATACTTAGAATAACCATCGGCACACAAACTTATTAGTAGAAAAAAGTTCGTAATAACAAAATTCAGAATGAGAAAGTTCGGAATGATAAAGTGAGCAAGAAAAACTTATACGTGAGTGCAAGTATTTCAGAGAACTCCTCTGATACCAATTGTAGGATCGAAATAATGATGTAGATGCTCAATATACAAGAGGGGGGGTGAATTGTATACTTTAAAAATTCCTTTGGAACCTTTAAAGTTAGTTATGATTAACTATGTTTTCTTTAAGCAAAGGAAAGGGATAAGTTTAACAAAGTTAAACTTAATCAAATTCACAACACCTCTAACACCAAATAAAAACTTGGAAAGAGATTCCAAAAATAGGTTCCGGAAATATGGTTCCGGAAATTGAAACTTAACAAAAGATTACAATATGAGATTCTACCTTAAAGCATGTAGAATCTAAATGAAACAGAGTACAAGTAAGGAAGTATAAGAAAGTTATACTTTCCTTATAATACAAAATGCAGCGGAAATAAACAAGTAGTAAAACTAAAAGTAATAAGATATAAGTCTTTTAACCCAAAGAGAAGGGTATCCAACAACCTTGTATAAAGGTCCCTTGATTTATACTTTCAAGCAAGTCTGTCTTACCCACACCAGGGTAAGCCCTCGATACGAAGATCGGAGTGTCTCTGTCTTGCTATCCCCACAAGCCCTCAACTTCAAGGTAGTTGGCAACCTCTGTCTTCCTCAGCAAGGAATCCCTCGAACTTCAAGGTACTCGGCACCTCTGTCTTCTTATCCCCGGAAGTCCTCGAATGTAATCACCAACATTCGGAGTCGCACAAAGCAAAAACTGAACGAGCGGTTCAGTATGCACAAGTCGTGAAAAGCTTTCTCTCTCTAGAAATCACCTTAGCAGCGTGTGGTCTCTAGATTGATCAACTTTTTTTTCTCTCTAGAGATCTTTCAAATGAGCTCCTATTTATAGGCAAATTCCAACGGTCAACTCCCTCTTCCAACGGTCATATTTTCCATGAAATTCGGAGGGACCTGTACACGTGTAACTTAGACAACGGTTAGTTTAAAACAGAATAGATGACATCGTTTTATAACAAAATAAGTGAAACAGAATGTACGACACCATTTTAAGTCTTAAAAAGTTTGGAGTGAATATTCGGAGTGAAAGTTCGGAGTGAGAGAAAAAATATTAAAGAGTAGACAGATTATAACAACGTAAGCAAAATGAAAGTTCAGAGTCTAACAAAAAATAATTTTCGGAGTCTAAATAAATTCAGAGTGTATAAAACAAAGATGACCAGATTCTGTTTAATAGGTGAATTCGGAATGAGGATTCAGAATGAGAATTCGTCATCAGAATTCGTAATCAGAAATCGTAATGGAAAATTTGTCATTAGAATTTGATGTTGAACTTCATGAGAGTTCGTATCCAGTATTTGGAGTTGATCTTTATTAAAGTTCATTTCCAGAATTCGGAGTTGAGCTTCATTACAGTTCTCATCCAAAATTCGGAGTTGATCTTTATTAAAGTTCGTATCCAGAATTCGGAGCCTAAAACAGAATGCTTTTAAGTCAAAGTTTTAAACACTTCTGAAAATCTAGAAATGAATCTGAATCTTTTACTTAAGAAATATATGGGTGAAAATGTGATGAGGATAATTTTTCTTACAAAAGCGATTTTCCTTACAAAATAAATTTTCCTTATAAAAGAAATTTTCTTAAATATAAGGTTTTTGTGATTTTCAAAACAAGAAGGAATGGAAAAGTCATAAGGAAAAACTTGTTGACTCAACAGGTAGTGGCATGGGGAGTAAATCCATGTTATATAGAATAATTAAGGAGAGGAAATCCATACTATTAATTAAAATAGTGTGTATTACCTTCACTCTGTTTCTCCTCATTAAGGGATAGCCCGTAATGGGTTTCAGTGGTGCTGGAGATTGAGAGAGTCATCCTAGCCTACCTATGAGCCGGTTGGGGTATCAATACCAATTGGGTAAAGATGGATCCCTATTAATTTATTTTAGGGATATGTTGAGATATTATAGTAGTGGTATTGTCCACAAGAGTCATAAAATATTCCCCTTTTCAGTCATTATTTGTATTCCTCCCCATTTGTCTATGTTGGGTGCTTTGGACTGAGGCCAGTGGAGCAGGGGTGAAGTCTGCCTACTCTTCAACCTATGGGACTAGTTGGTGATGGAATTGAGGAGGACTAGTGAGAGCCCTCCCAGGTGGTTCTTAATTAGTATTCATGGTTGGCCCTCTCTAAGTGGTTCATCATCTAAATGGGGGTGGTTTCCCCCTACGCGGCCCTTGGAGGCGGTGGCATCGATGAGGTGATGATGACTCCAAGTCTTGGAAGGTTATATCCCTAGTAGGAATGACCCCTCCTACTCATATTAGTGTATGAGGTTGTTTATAACTCTCCTATAGATGATTTGAAAGGGTGATACGAGGCGTGGCTACCTGGCAGCCGAAGGTGAGGCAGAAGTCATGGTGGAGGTGTAGTTACGAGGGATTTCCACTTCAAGGTTTCTCCTGCCCTGGTGTATGTGGGTACTGAATTACTGATTTTTTATAGCTTGAGTCTTGTAAGGAATGTAGTGTCATCCATTATTAAAAGTATAGGAAAATAAATTCCCAAATCTCCAATGTCATCCAATCTTCTGAATTATAGAAGGATCCACACTGATGATGTCACAGTTCTAGTATGCTCAATGCTAACTACCCCAATGCACATTTGAGTTTTGTGTTGGGACCACCATTTGTTTGGTTGATCCTGACACAATATTTATGAATCTGATGACATTTAAATCTACTGATGCCCCAAATTATACTATTCCGCATGTTTTAGGAGAGTAATTTCATGTAGGGTTCACCATTTCTATTTCTGACACTTTCTCCTAGGTGTCCACGCGTCATGCGTGCTGGTTTCTATTGCCCCACATTCCCACTTTCCAAAGGTGGGTGGATTTTATCACTTTCATAGGTGATGTATGATCCTTGATAAAAATGGGATAATGGTATTTCAGTTCCTCCTTCCATGGATTTCTCCTTGGAGCTCATTTCCTAGTATGGGTCTCCCTCATAGATTAATCCATGTTCATGGAACTCATTACTGGTGTCATCACAATATATACTCTGGTTAATTACAGTGTTTTTTTCTTGAAAATACATCAACCTTAGGTTAAGAGAGTAGTCACATTGGGAATCTCTGGGAATGTTTGGACATTGGGTACATTGGTAACCTGTAAATCTTCCTATTTGGATGAAATCTCATAAGAGTCGTCCTAAGTGAAAAACTCAAGGCATATTGTGTTGATTTTGAGGTAATTAACATCAGGGGATTAAGTCTTCCAAGGATTTTTAACTCAGGAATCCCATGTTTATTACATGGGGTAGGTATTTTGGGTCAGGTCGCAAGTTCTACGTCCTATGGTGACAGATCGTAACATCCTAATGAGATGGATCGTGGAATGAGTTTAATGTCTTATGGAGACAGGAACATAGTTAATGTTCTATGGGGACAGACTGGTAGATCATAATGCCCCTTTGAGGTGGATTCAGAAGGTGTGTCCCTATGATGGAGATTTCACACCTAGGTTATGGATCAAAATTCCACATAGAGGCAGATTCGGGAGGTTCTTCCCTAGGAGGGAATATGTCACACCTGGGTAGTGGATCAGAACGCCCCATAGAGGAGGATCTTAGAGGTGCATACCAAGGAGGGAAGATGTCACACATGGGTTGTGGATCAAAATTACCCATGGAGGTGGATCTGGGAGGTACATCCCTAGGAGGGAAGATGTCACACCTTAGTTTACCATCATCAGGAATGAACCTTAGGGAGGCTTCCTACTTACCATGTTTAGATATAGAGATCAAAACCCATGTAGTTTAATGGAATGTTTTAAGTTCATATGATAGGACTGGTCCATGAAGTTTAATGTCATGAAGTAATGATTCTCATTTTTTAAAAGGAGAATCAATGAGGGATGGTGTGGGGTTTATTCATGGAAGTCACCCTGTGTATGAGGATTGATCTTATGGGAATGGTATGGGTCTTATTTGCAGAAGTTTCCCAAGGTAGAAGTTCATCTCGTGAGGGGGAATGAGATGTCATCCCATGTGATTCGTACACTAAGAATCCTTTTTATTACATAGGGTATAGGAGTTGTGGGTCCATCCCATATCAATCATACACAGGGCATCTTATGTTCATCACACAGGGTAAGGCTACAGTTTTATGTCATGTGATGAGTACATTGTCATGATGTTTAACTTTGTATGGATTGGATATAGAGCTAATAATTTTTATCTCATATGGATCGAAAATTGTAAAGATTTTTAACTTCATATGACTAGGATGTGGAGGGGTATCTCACCTAGAGGGTTGTTGTGGAAATGTGGGTAGATAATCATCATAAGGAATCCCCGCTGATACAGGATAATAGTTTCCCTTGAAGACTCCACTAATAGGGCTTACGTGACCACCATTCATGAAAATCTAGGCGGACATGGTGTTGGAACTTCCATGAATGAGTGGTCAATTAGGAGACCAATTTTAGGGTATCTATGTTTAGGATTAATGGGCATTATAGTACATATGATTAGGAGAAATATGTAAGGTAATGGTTTCACTAGAGGCATTGGGAACATCCGGGAAAAGAACAGAATGTTTTTGTGCGCAACTTTATTATGTTGTGCACAAGATTTTCATGAGTGGGGGGTCTATCATAAGGAAAAATTATTTATTCAAGAGGCATAGTTTCACATAATATTTGGAGTTGCGCGTAGATTAGGGTTGCGCGAAAGAGGATTCTCTTTGCATGAACCTGACCAACCTTAGGAGAAGTTGCATGAGGATCACTCCAATATAGGCCATATCATATTTGGGCCCACATGAGGCATGTCACATAAATGTTCTACCTTTGAGAGTCTATAATAACTAGTTGTGTGCATTGTCATGAAAGATAGGTAGTTGCATACAATAGAGAGACACTTCTTCTTTTGAAGAGCCTCATCAATGTTGGGGGTGAGCTTCTATTTAGAGTTGAACTTATCTTCTATTGGCATGCATCTCCTTGGGTGTGAAACTAAGTTGCATGCTTATCTTTAATTTTCCCTTGTGCCTGGATGAACAGCACTTCCAAATTGACGTCACCTTTGGCATGAAACAGGATGGTTTTGCACCGTTTTTGAGTACATGACTTCTTTTTTCAGAACAAAATGCCTTTATTACATGCATGGGCCTTAGGATGGTCATTGGCCTTAGAAACATCTGTAGATCTATACATATCCTTTAGCGTACAACATGGTTGTGCATGGAAATTTATCTTTGAATTCACTCTCTAAATCTTGCGTGAATCCAACCCATCAACCCCAGAATAGTCCTTCGAGGTGCGTTGCGTGTTTAGTTCACCCAAAACTAATCGTTTGAGGTCTGAGATGAGATTTCAATGCCCAAATTTTATTATAAAAATTTTAATTAGAATTTTTTAAATAATGTTTTTATTCTTATAAAATGATTTATTAAGAAATTTTACCTATGTTTGAGTATCTATAAAACATTTTAAATGGAATCTTCTTGTCATTTTAAAATGAGGTACTTTTTACCAAAGTTGTGAATAGAATATTTATTTTAACATTTACCACATGAACAAATTTTCCCACTATCATAGATATTTTTTTCTTTAAAGATTAATTTATATGTTTCCATGGTTCTTTTCAAAAAAAAATTGTCCTAATATTTTGAAAATTTTAAATTTTAATATAATTGATTTCAAAATGAAAAGGGTATTTTCATCAAGAAATATCCCAGTGATATTTTTAAAGTATTTTCATATATATCAACATAATATGATGGATATTATACTTTACTAAGGATATACTCTATTGATACCATTCTTCATATTACTCCAGATTTCTTATGATCATATTGTTTTATTTATTGAGTAGGGAAAATATTAACATTTCTTATGCTAGTTTTTTAATACAATGTTTATGTAGATTATTTATTGAATTTTTATTCATTTATTTCATATGATGAGTGAATTATACATAATATGTTATGGTAGGGTCCCATTATATCCCCTCTATGCATTGGTAGGTCTTATGAGAAAAACTAGTTTGGGTGGTTGGTGCATGCCTTACCTATTTATGTATAATATCTTGGCACAAGGCCTTAACGGTAATATTATGATGAATAACATTATGAATTATATAATTATGAAAATATTTATTATTATCCATGTTATTATTTATGTTTTTATTCGATCCATGAATATGTTCCCTTTTATAATATTAGTTATATGGAATATTTAATTACCAGTACAAGAAAGTGATTAATTTTTTATGGGATATTTACAATGGAAACCCACCATAAATATCCCGAGGATATAAAATTCATCGTAAAATATATTTTGTGAAATTTTCTATCATAGAAAATAATTTATTAAGATGTTTAATTCTTTCATCACAAAAAAATCACTGGTTATATATACGTGAGCATTTGTGATGGGATTTTTTACCCATCGCAAAAAAATTAAAAAATATAAAAATATAAAATATAAAATATATAAATAATTTAAATATATATATAACTGTAGATATTTTAAATAATAATAATATTACACATAATATGTTTATTCAAAATTTATCATGATAAATGTGTAAAAAAATACATCAATCACTATGAAGGGGGGGAGTCATTTGGAGGAGTTGGTGGAAAAAACTCCATCCCTATACCCAGCATCATTCATCACATGTACTACATTATCTACTCATGTTGCTACTCCTACCATTGATGAAACTCCTCCACTTATTTTGATGTTATCGATGAATCTATTCGTGCTCCATATACAGGGTCTCTATAACCTCATTCTGAGCTCACAGCTTCTCTTCATACACTACAATTGATGATGAAAACACTCTATGAGTTCCCCTAAAAATGGAAGACGAACATATAGAAATATCATAATAACTATAAAGCATCAATCGAGAATTGATACTAATAACTCAACCTTTCTCAAAAGCATATTGAGTCTCCTGCATCCATGTTGTGTCATTAAATCCTGACGCACTGGTGGCCTGACCCTCAGTCTCAGACTAACTCTCATCATGTGTGTGTGAAGTAGCAGCCTCATATGACTCTTTCAAATGAAATTTGAAAATAAAATAGTTAAAATATTATTTTCAATTAATTTTAAAACTCAAAAAAAAATATACTGACTACAATCTAATGTTTTTGACCACCAATAATATCTCTAGTGATAAGATTAGTTTAAATCCTCTTGTAAACATCGGACACCATAATATCGATATTCTCAACTACCTATATAAATATAAAATAAAAAGTTTACATTTAAAGTTATATAAATTATTAAATAAAAGTACTTACCATATGTCGTCGATGAGTATTGAATGTATAACTACCAACTCTATGCATGACCTCCTACCCCCCCCCCCCCTCCCGTTCTTCTGACTAGATGATGATCTCCTATGAAAACTATATATCATCCAGTATGCGCATAATCCATCCCAAACCTGAGAATAGATGTAATCCAGTTGATGGTTTCAGTGAGACTGATTAAAAACTATGACTCTAACTTTTTTCATGGATCTCTTCCTTAGATTTTGAAAAAAATTGATGACAATGTTTATGCATACAGGCCTCCTAGTCCTCCTAGATAGAGGTACACATGCTATCTTTGATGGGATACCATAAACCCAAAAAATAAATAATAGTATAAAGTTAATAATTAAACAAATTTCAAAATAACTATTATTTTTTTATTCCATCCAATGATCAAACATTCAATGCTGAACATCAATAGGAATATTATTCCACATCATTCGTACTCTAAAAAAATAATTCCATGTAATAAAACTCCTTGTCCAACATATATATGCGAAAAATAGTGGGAAAATCAAAAAAATGATCAAATAATTATTACATAAATTAATTAATTAAAATTAATAATTATTATTGAAAATTAACTAAAATACACAACTGAACATAGCTCTGCATGCATGGGTCGAAATAAAAATGTGGATGTTGCTAGGGATTAAGTTATAGAATCATAAATCTCATAAGACCAAGACCCCTATGAGTCAACAATGAACTTCCAAAAACTTGAGGGTTGGATAATGAAGCATCAAACTCATTACTATGAAGTATAGCCTCCTCAAGGATATAGAACATCTCATCATAATTTTTGTGATTCATCTAAAACACAAAAATAATGTTGTTAGTAAATAATTTAAAATGGGTATTATATATATATATATATATATTAATTATGCCTATAATCAACCAATAATTGTGTCATTATTCATCTTCATTATCATATTTGTATATAATGGTGTCAATATCATCATCTTCCTCCTCACTATCATTAATTTCCATGGGAGAATCAGCTTCATCATCTCTAATTTTTTCAAATTCATTTGTTACATCATCAACATCCTCGTCACCATTGACCAATAATTGTGGGGTGTTGCCATCGATATTCATGTATCTTCATGGAAAATATTTATTTACAGTTGTCTCTTAAAAAAATTTAATTTCTTGCAATTCAGAAAAACCACATTCACTTTTCATAAATTTATTTCCATGAGATTTCAATTTTATAATTATCCAATAATCAATTAACTCTATTGAAAAAGCATAAGAATTTTTTTATACTTTTCATATGATTGATGAGCCAATAAAAATAGTTCATTTAGTACAATAAGGATTTTGTATTTAATTTTAATGATTTCATGGTGTGTGTGAGCACAAAAACCTATATCAGTATCAAACCAATGGCATTTAAACATCACTATATAATTATTTTCTAGATAATGTAGTTATATTATTTCATCCAGCATGCCTTAACATCCAACTTAACTTTATCTATGATGAGATACTCTCAAGAAAACACAATTAATCATTGTTTATTTTATTCACCATATACATGTGAATTTCTGGGGTACTGTAGCAGTACCATAGCAGTCACTGTAGTAGTAATGCAGCAGTCACTATAGTAGTTACTGTAGTAGTTATTGTTTGGTACTGTAGCAGTCGGAACTATTCACCCAATTTGGGCCTTCGTGCCACCGGTTTGGGCCTACGGGTCTCCAGGGCCTTCAGGTCATCAAAGGCCTTCGGTCCACAGGGCCTTCAGGTCACGTAGACCATGGAGTAGCCCAGTTCATACAGAACAGGCCCTAGAAGAGGATCATAGCAACAAGAGTAGTAGCCACCAGATGCAGAGCTAACCGGATTGGAAGAATGAGAGGGTATGGTAGCCGCCATTGGGACCAGGCACCGTGCAGCTTTGTATGGGGAAATGCTAGCCGATCATCAATGCATGGTGGGGAGCTAAGGAGATCAATGATGCAAGAAGCTGGGGAGGGGCAGTTCTAGTGGGCTGGGCCTACGGGTCATGTAATGGGCATGGTATGCCTCTGGGCCTTTGGGTCATGTATTGCAGGTCATGTCGGGCCTTGTTCCTTGGGCCTACGGGTCTTGTACGGGTTCCCCTTCAACCCTTAAAAGGGGTATTATCTATAATAAAATATAAAATAAGGCCTTCGGGCCATTCAGGCTTAAATATTTAACCATTTTGGATGGTAGGTTACTCAATATGCACAATCGATTATCAATTTTATCGGCATGTTGTTATACTTGAAAAATTGAAAAACAATTAGAAATGTGATAAATAATAAATTGATTTCATATGTTAAAACATAAATATTTTACTTTACCAGTCTTTGAAACTAATAGGAAAAATTATGTTATCGACATTCTTCAAGAAAGACTGGTGTAATTTTAGGAAACAGTTTCTCGATGTGATCATCATATAATCTATAAATAAAATAATATTAATTTAGTTTTAAAAAAATAAATAATTGGTGATAGTATCACTCATTTTACTGGCCCTTTATATTTTTCTTCATATGGAAAATTTAATATCAAATGTTCCATTGAATCAAATAAATTTGATAAAAAAATCAATTTTCTATAAAATTAAAATAATATCTTCTTTCAATCTACTAAGTGCATCATAGTCTATTGTTCTTGTACAAATGTCTTGGAAAAATATGATATTTATTTTATCACATCCTAAATCAAAGAATTAAAAAAACCTCTAAATCCAATCTATATAAGTCTTTCCATTATAACATTATAATCATGCCTTTTTAATCCGTTAATATGACTATTTCTGACACATCTAACCAAATTGGGAACATAACCATCTGGTAGCCTCAAATTAAAAATACATTGAAAAAATAATAAATGGTTTTATTTTTAAATTGTATAATCCACTTTTTACTTCATTAACTTCTATGATCTAACATTTTCATACAACTCAAGTTTTGGTCACCTGTAAATTTGGGAAATATAAAATCATGCCTTTACATTACCTTTTGTCTTACCGGATGTGTCCAAAACTATATAAAATATATTATAAAAATATACCTTCTCAATATGCATGACATTCAACATGTGATGGAACAAAAAATTTGTCCAATATAAAAGATACCAAATAAATCTCAATTTTATCCAATTGCGACCTTTCCCAAAGCTATCTATTTTTTATTAGTTTATAATTATCCAAAAGTTAATGGGAGGTAATGAAGTTATAATATATTTTAAATCAATACTTAAGATCATTATTAGAGGTCCATCTCTTTCAATTGTACCTGTTAGGTCTATAAGACCTCTCCATTCCTTAAGCTTTTATTTTGAAAATCACAAACACCTTCTTCAAAAATATATTTCCCTTACACCTTTATATATTTCCTTACACTTACATAAATTACCTTATAACCAAAATTTCCTTATACTTTTGAGATAAACATATTTTTATTTTTAGAAATCTGTTTTTCCATATCAGAAAAGTTCTTAAAGTTCTGAAATTTGGTTCATGGTTATACCATACCGGAATTCATTAAGACAATGTTTTCTATCCTCCGTTTTTACTGCGATACTGATTTCCATCTTGAATGAAATCTGGTATCATATTTCTTTTTTATACATATAATTTCAGTATTTTTGTTCTTAGACAGATTTTTCATACCAATACTGGGAATCCTGATACCGAAATTCTTATGCCATATCGGAAATTTCCATTCTGCATTTTTAAGAATATTTTCTTAATACCATTTATGTTAGAGCCAGTGATACCATTTCTTATGATACTCATACTAGAGAATAAGAAACTAGTACCAAGAATTTCCTTATACACTGCCTTCTATAATCTGATACCGGTTATATTCTGTCATTTCGTAAATCATGATACCGGTACCGGAATTTGTAAAACTGAGTTTTCATAAAATATTTCCTTATACTTTACTCGTACCAATTTTATGAAAATCCATTTTAAAATTTATAATTCCAGAATTTATTATTCAAAGTTTTATTTACTTATAATTTCGAATCCTTTAATTACTTTCATATCTTTTCAATTTTATCAGATTCCAAGTTCCTTACACTTAAGGTGTAAGATCTTTATATTCATGGTTGTTTATATAAAACGATTTCATTGTTTCTGTTATAAACTAACCATTGTATATTTGTCATATGTTCAGGTCCCTCTGAGATTTAAGGAAATATGACCGTTGGAGTGGAACTGACGAGTAGTTTTTTAAAGATATAAATATGACCTCAGATGATGAGATACACACTAGTTCACGAGTTCACTTGTTTGCATTTTGGAGTTCATCTCTCTAAAATTGAATTTATCTAGAGTGATAGGCTCTTATAAACTCTCAAGCTTTGTGTAGAAAGTTTGAACAGCTTGTTCAGACTTTGTTTTGTGTAGAATTGATTCGTGCAGAGGTGTGATTTCTTTAAAATTAGAGACTTTGAGTTGTGAAGTCAGAGGTGCTGATTTCCTTACAAATTTAGGTCTTGTTGGGATAGCAAGACAGATACCGATCTTAGGATTGAGGGCTTACCTGGGTTTGGGTAAGATATACTTTCTTGAAAGTATAAAACAAGGGACCTTTATCCAAGGTTGTTGGATATCCTCCCCTTTGGGTTAAAAGAAGATTGTAATTTTCTATTGCTTTATAAAAGTTAGGAAGTTTTCTTTTTGTATAAACTTTCTAACTTGTATCTCTGTTTATAAGAGATTCTATACACCTTGTGGTAGAATCTCTTTGTAAGTAAAGTTTCTTAAACTTTAGACTTAAGAACTTTATATTTCTCTGAGAAGGTGAATTCTTATTAGAGTTATTGTGAATTTTTTTTATACAAAATTTCCTTAATTAAAGTATACAATTCACCCCCCCCCCCTCTTGTATGTTGTGCATATTTAGTGCTATTGCAATCCTAATATTGGTATAGAGTATAATATAATACTCCATACCAACCTATCAATTGGTATCATAGGAGTTTACCTCATACTCTGAATCAATTTATCAATTTTTTTTTAGAGTGTTGGTTCAGTCTGAATTGATCTCATGATTAGATTCATAAGATAAATCATCTACTTCTTCATATTTTCGAAATCAGAATTTCAGACTCACAAGTCTGGACTCATATTTTTTTCTCCTTATAGATACTCTTTTTGTTTGTCTTTACAATTTTTTCTTAAAATTTTCTTTAAGAACTTTATATTTTCTTCAAGCACTACTACTAACATTTTTGTCAAGGAAATGTACATTTTTTATGTTAGGATCCATGCATATTAGTTCTTTGGAAAATTTAAACCCTACCAGACCCCCTATTTTTGATGGAAACGATTATGAGTACTGGAGAGATAGGATTAAGACTTTCTTTATTAATACTGGAGTTGATAACTACCTGATGCTGACAGGAGATTATAATATTCCGGATAAGGAATTGAGAACTTTTACTAATCTGGAGAGAGTGGAATATCAAACTAATTTCAGAGTCAGAAACACACTACTATGTTCCATGACTAGGAATATCTATAGTAAAATATCCTCTTGTGAAGATGAAAATGGTATCTAGAATAAATTGGAAGTTACACATTTTGGAACTTCTAAATTCATAGAAATATGAAGAGCTATGTTGAGAGCTGAATATCATGGCTTTAGCTTTCCTTATGGATAACCCATAAGAAAAGTTCAGAAAAGGTTCATGACCACTGTTAATATCTTACAGTCTATGGGATAAAAAGGTTTTGATGATGAAATACTTGTCAACAAGATCATAGACATCATGCCTAATGAATGGGAGTCCAAGAGGATAGTAATTGATGAGAATAGGAAAGTCACCCAGGTTTCCTTAGATGATCTTTTTGTAACTCTTCTACAGCATGAGACTAGAATTAAGAGATATGTGGATAATTTTAAGAAAAATAACTTAAATGGAAGTGTTTCTTTCACAAAAACTTCTAACCATACGAAATCCAAAACTCTAGAAAGAGTTACTAGATCAAAGTCAAAGAAAGTTACTATTCAGTTAGAATCAAGTGATACATAAACATTTGAGAATGAGTTAGCTAATCTTTCTCAGAGAATGAACAAGATAGTATCTCATAAGAACTATAAAAATAAGTTTAAGAATAGAGACTACAAAGAAAAAAAAGATAGGGAAGTTACTTGGTACGGATGCAGAAGAACGGGTCATATTAGACCTGATTTCCCTCTTTTGAAAAAGAAGGATAATAAGGAAAGGAATTCAAAGAGAAACAAGAAGAAGTTATACCATTCTAAGAATAATAAAAGTCTTAAAGAAAATGACACTTAGAGTGTAAGTTGTGAAGAATCTTTTGAAAGTGAATCTTCTGAATATGAATCATCAGTGCAGAATAATATCGGATTCATCACACCTACTTTTCTAAATAATTGTTTTATGGCCAAGTTACACTCTACTGAGGCTTTAAAAAATTTATCACTTGATAAGGATTATTATCTTGAATATATTACTTCTGATGAAGATACTTCATCTTCAGATAATGAAGAAATACCTTTGTGTGAAGAATTATCTAGATTTTCTAAGTTGTTAGAAGCAAAAAATTATAAAATTTCAAAGAAACTAGACAAGGCAAATACTAGAGAAGAAGTTCTTATAAAAGAGATTTCAGATCTCACTAGAGATCTTAAATATAAGGATGAGCTCCTAGAAAAACTTTCTAAAGACCTTAAGGAAGTAAATTCTGAAAAGGAAAAACTTTCTAAAGATATTAAGAATCCTATTTCAAAAAATAAATTTTTTTGAGGAAAAATATAACTCTAAGGAAATAATTCCTGAGGATAGGAATTTAGTCATAAGACTAAAATCTAAAAAATTTACCTTAATAAACTTCTTTCTAACTTCTCTTCTAGTAAAGAAAACTTTGACATAATGTATTCTCAAATCATACCTCATGGAAATACTTATGGAGTAGGTTATACTCATAGAAAACCTATTTTCAAAAACAACTATTTTATTCCATCCAAATCCCCCTTCTGTACAAAATTTAAAAGTGGAGGACATTGGATAAAAAATTGTTCCTTAAATAAAATTCAATCTCTAGGATTCCAAAAGGCTTATTTTTTAAAAAAAATGTGGGTTTTTAAAATTTTTTTATCTAACACCGGATCCAAACAAGTTAGGATTTTGAAGAGCTAACTTTTATTTTTACAGGAAATAGAGAATGCACCAATAATATCTGGTATATGTATAGCAGATGTTCTCATCATATGACTGGTAACAAAAGTTATTTCTATAAGATTATCAAAACTAAAGGTGGAAAAGTAACATTTGGGGATAATTCTCAAGGAGAGATTGTCGGTATAGGTAATATCATCCTTCTTGGAAAAGTTTTAATTTCTAAGGTTTTATTTGTTAATGGTCTTAAGCACAACCTTATAAACATAATTCAATTATGTGATGAAGGTTACCTTGTGCATTTTAGGAATGATAAGTGTTTAGTTAACAATTCCAATGATGAATATATTCTTATTGTTCATAGGCATGATAATTTCTACACTTTGAACTTAGAAGAATTAAGAAGTCAATATCTTCCTTTATTAAGTGAAATTAAAGATCAATTGTGGCTTTGGAATAAAAGGATAGGACACTACAACCTTAAGAACCTTAGTAATCTCTTAAAGAAAGGATTAGTTAAGGATATACCTATTCTAAGTTTTGATTCTTAAAAAGTTTTTGATCCTTGTCAGTTTGGAAAGAAACACAAATCTAGCTTTAAATCTATTAGTGAAGTTTCAACATCTAATTCCCTATAGTTAGTGCATATGGATTTATTTGGCCCTACACAAACTGGAAGTATTTGAGGAAAATATTATGTATTTGTTCTTATTAATGACTACACTGGATATACTTGGGTCTATTTTCTTGCATGAAAATCTGAATACTTTTCTTATTTTAGAACTTTTAGAGCTCAAGTAAAAAATGAGAAAAACCTACCATTGATAACTATTCATTGTGATCATGGTGGTGAGTTTGTAAATTTGGATTTTGAAACTTTTTGTAGTAATAAAGGTATTACTCACAATTTCTCAGCTCCTAGAACTCCTCAACAAAATGGTGTTATTAGAAGAGGGAACTGAATCCTTCAAGAGATAACCAAAACCATGTTGAGTGAATATTCTATAGCAAAACACTTTTGGGATGAAGCTATAAGTATTGCCTGTTATACTATAAATCAAGTTTTGATAAGACCTTTTCTTAATAAAACTCCTTATGATCTATGGATTGGTCGAAAACCAAAAGTTTCTTACTTCAATGTTTTTGGTTGTAAAGTTTTTGTCCTTAATACTAAGGATAAATTACACAAATTTGCACCAAAATCCGATGAAGGAATTTTCTTAGGTTATTCCACTAACTCTAAGGCTTCTAGAGTTTTCAATAAAAACACTTGTACTATGGAGGAAAGGGTACATGTTAAATTTCATAAAACTGATCCTTTTGTTTTCAAACAACCTGATTTAAATCCTCCAGATATATTTTCTAAAAATGATCAACAACCTATAGTTGAAGATTCTTATAAGGAAAATGTTCATGATAATATTCCTGAAACATTTACCCCTGAAGATTTTCTACCTTATGTTGATGATCAAGTTTTACAAAACCCTAATCAGTTGTTACTTAGAAATCAGCCTACTGATAATGTCATAGGAGATGTCAATCAACCTATAAGGACTAGAAGTTCCTTAAGGAATGAAATTGAACATGTTGCTTTTCTTTACCAATTTGAGGCAAAGACTCCTGAGGAAGCCTTAGGTAATGAAGATTGGATAAAGGCTATGCAAGATGAACTCAATGAGTTTGTAAGGAATCAATTCTAGACCTTGGTTGAGAGACCTAAGGATACATCTGTTATTGGCATAAAATGGGTTTTTAGAAATAAATGTGATGAAAATGGGATTATAGTTAGAAATAAAGCAAGATTAGTTACTAAAGGTTATAACCAACAAGAAGGCATAGACTATGAAGAAACCTATGCACCAGTAGCAAGACTTGAATCTATCCAAATTCTTCTAACATTTGCAGTATTCTATAATTTTAAACTTTATCAAATGGATGTGAATTGAACTTTCCTTAATGGATATGTACAGGAAGAAGTCTATGTAGACCAACCTATTGTTTTTGAAGATGAAAAAAATCCTAATCATGTATATAAACTTACCAAAGCTTTATATGGCCTTAAACAAGCCCCTAGAGCTTGGTATGATAGACTTACAGGATTATTAATTCAAAAAAACTATTCTAAGGGAACCTCAGATCCAACACTTTTTATAAAGAAAGATAAGAAAGAAATTTTAATTGTGAAAATATATGTTGACGACATTATATTCGGATCAACTCAACAATCCTTAATAAATTCCTTTGTAGATCTTATGAAGTCTGAGTTTGAGATGAGTATGATGGGTGAGTTAACATTCTTTCCTGGTTTTCAAATTTCTCAAAAACCAAAATAAACTTATATATCTCAACATAAGTACATAAAATATCATCTTAAAAAGTTTGGGTATGATAACACAAAGAGTATAAGTACTCATATCAGAACTTATAATACTCTTGATATTGATAAAGTAGAGAAACTTGTAAATCAAACATCTTATAGAGGAATGATAAAAAGTTTACTTTACTTAACAGCAAGTTGATCCGACTTAATTTTTTCTATTTTCTTATGTATAAGATATCAAGAAAATACTAAGGAATCTCATATTAAGGCTACTAAAAGAATTTTTTAGTACTTAAAAGGAACTTTACATTTATGACTTTTTTATTCTTCTGGAAATGTTTTTGAATTAAAAATCTTTTAGGATGTTGATTTTTCTGGTTGTAAAATGGTTATAAAGAGTACATCTGAAACCTGTAATTTCCTAGGATATTTCTTAGTTTCTTGGTCTTGTAAGAAACAACATTATGTAGCACTTTCCAATGCTGAATCAGAATATGTATCAGCTGAAAGTAGTTGTGCTCAAGTGTTGTGGATGCAACGCACACTCATAGATTATGGCATGAGTTTTACCAAAACTCAAATCTTGTGTGATAGCACTAGTGCCCAAGTCCTAAGAAAAAACCCAACACATCACTCTTATGCTAAGTACATATATATTAGGCATCAATTTCTTAGGGATCACACACTCAAAGGAGATATAATTCTTCAATTCATCGGAACAGAAGAACAACTTGTTGATATTTTTACCAAACCATTAACATTTGATAGATTTGAATACATTAAACAGAATCTAGGAATGATATCTATAAGATAATCATTCATATATTCTTCTTTTTTAATAATCTAATAACATTAAAATACTCCTAAATTCAGGGGGAGTACATATGTTTGAAAATTTTGAAAATTTTGTTTTCCGTAAAAAAAAAATCGGAATTAGTGAGTTTCAGAATTGAGATTTTTCCTGTATATGTTTTCTCAACAGACCCAAAATTTAACGGTTCCAAAAAAAAATTCAATTTTGAATTTTTAAGAAATTATTTATTTAAGGAAATTTAACCTTAAGGAAATTTTTCCTTAAGTTAAATCAACTTTATGTTTTTTTTCTTCTTTTCAATTTTCTATCTATTTTGAAAATCCTGGAATCAAAATTCTCAGAATCCATATTTCCAGTGTTGAAATTCTCAGAGTCAAATTTCTGGTGTCTAGTTTTTCCAACCCTAAGAAATTTTTCTTTGATACCGATAATTTCTTTATAGATTATTTAAAGGTACATTTTCTTAATCCCTAGTTATTTTCTTACATTTCTATTTTTTGGTATTTCTTTCTTTTAAGAAATTTTTCTTCAGATTCATATTTCCTTAGAATCTGACTTTTATTTTTCTAATACCTCAAAATTTCGGTATAGATATATCTTTTCAACCATCTTCAACTGATAGATCATTTTGGACAAATCACAACCGTTTGATTTCCTTATATAAGTTGAAAGTTCTTAGTTTGTCTATATAAGGTCTACCCCACTTCATGAGGACCCCACTGGTTCCTTAATCCTTCAAGTCGAAGTTCTGCTGCTTCAGAGTTTGTCATTCCAGATTTCTTCAGATATTTCTTACAGATCTGAATGTCAGGTAGTTCCGACCAGATGGAAGTCAAGGAGAATAAAGACAAGATGATATTTTGGGAGATACTTGTATGTTTAGACTTTTACAATCTGTGTGACTCCATCATCTCTCGTATTATCAAATGTAATCATTGGGAGATTCTTTTTATATCAAAGGACAAGTTTCAAGATCCTGTATATCCAGACCTAGTCATACAGTTTTATGAATCTTTCAATTTCTTTGAGAAGGATGTCAAGGAGTATTTCAATTCTAAGGCTTATGAAAAATCTTACACAATTTCATGCTGGAAATAGGCCGACATCTTGAAGATTCCCTATGAAATAGAGGCTCTCATAGGTTCTTAAAAAATTTTGGATAAGGAAGGTTCTTTTAAGAAGAATCATGCTTTATAAAGTCTCAGTATCAAGGGAGTTAAGACTTCGAATATTTCACACTTATCAGTGGACCATAGGTTGGTGGCATTATGGATGCAGGGGTTCTTTATTCCAATAAAAGGGGATAAATATTCTTTAAATACGTGTGACATTATCTTGTTGTACTTTCTCATCAACCTTAGGAAGGTTAATTTTTTTAAGCATATTTTTCTTACAATTAATTTTGTGAAAGTCGGTACCATCAAATCCCAAATCCTGATGCACCCTGCCACTATCTCAAGGATAGTTATTATGGTCTTATCCGAAATGAAAATTGAATTCAATTTCACTTTGAAGTCTTGTAATATTTTGTTGATAAGTGAAGATAAGTTGAATATAATGAAACTTTCTTAAAATCCGGACTCTAATAAGTTTGTAGAAATTGTGACGCCGAAAGTTCAAAAGCCGATATTAAAGGAAGATATTTTGGAATAGTCCAAATCAGTACTGAAAAAGTCAGTAATAGAATCTTCTAAAAGTGATCAGAAGAAGAAAAAGTCAGATGAGGTCTCTCATGACGATCATATCTTAGTAGTTCATGCTTCAGGTCCACTAGTTTTAAGGAAACCGAAGGCTTACTCTGATGATATTGTAACTGGCTGTAGGAAGTTAGCTGAATCCAAGAAGGAAGGGGATCCAAAATTTGGGTTGAATCCAGCAAAGGAAAAGGCTTTGAAGATTCAAACTGCTAATTTTTTAGAGAAAGAAGCTAAGAAGAAGAAGCAGAAAATAAAGATAATTGAGATAGAGATTATACAATCCTTACTGAAGGAAGTAGAAAAATCCCCTGAGAAGCTACTAGTATCTAATGTCACTTCCGAACCTAAAAAGGTTAAGAAACCTATAGTAATACCGAAACCTATTCCAGAACCACAAGTATAAGTACAGGAATAGGACAAGATCATTCAAGAAGAAGAAATTAATTTGATTAGACAAGTTGATGATTATATTGCAACCCCGGGAGTTTCTACTGAGGAAGAAGAAGAAGAAGAAGTTGAGACTGAAGTTGAAGAAGTAGAAGAGGTAGAAGAAGAGATTGATGTAACCGGAGATGAAGATGAAATCTATGAATCTAGAAATAGTGATACCGGAAGTGAAGAAGATAAAGAAGAAGAGATTCAAGTAGAATCTTGAGATAATTAGGCTATAGAAAATGAGGAAGTCCCTCAGGGTTCCAAACCCTCTGCAGTGCTGAAAGTTGATAAAGGGAAGGCCATTATGGTTTCCCTTTATAATTCCGACTCACCTCAAAATCTTGAGAATCTAGAATCCTCTATTACAAAGGTAAATAAAGAAGAATCTCACTTCGAGTCCTCATCATCTATGGGTGATGACTTTGTAAAAAGTTCGTTAAGTAAATTATTAAGTACCATTTTGGTACTTGCTAACATAGATTCCTGGAGCCAAATGATGCTAGAAACGTTAAACCAAAAGACGGATTCAACATCTATGCTGATGGACATGGTAGTGAAAGGTGAATACGATCATAATAATCTTCTTATTGATTAAAAAGCTCAAAAAGTTTCATGTAAAGAAGTGATGAGTCGGACAATAACCTTATCAGATAAAGCTCTAAAATTCTCGTACTTCATGGAATCAACAAAGAGAGATTTCAATGATGTAGCAAATGAGCTAACCAAAGTCCAGACTTCTTTCTCAAAGAAATTTTCAAGTGAGCTAGCCATGAGGCAAAATGAAGGCAAAAATACTCTTGATCAAATGAATACCATAGCCGAAGTTTTCAATTATCAGAAAAGATTATTTTCTAGTATTGTGAAGAAATCAGATTCACAAGAGGAAGTGATAAAAGTTCTTGAAGATAAGAATCGGTCCCAAGAATTCTGAATCCAGACTTTGGATAAGAAGGTAGCTGACCAAGATTCCCTAATAAATAAGCTTCAGGAAAATCAAAAAGAGGTGAAAAAGATTAAGTCCTTGGTGAAAAATATTCTTTTATAGAAGAAGAAGGAGGGTTGATACATTTATTTTTCCATGCCGAATTTTTTTGCTGTATTTTCTTTGATGTGAAACTTTATGGAAAATTCCTTGAAAATATTGTATATATTTTGTCTCATGTATATTTCTTTCTAAATTTATAGGTCCCTCTCCATTCCTTTTTGAAAATCACAAAGGGGGAGAATTCTATCAAAGGGAGAAGTTAAAGGAATAAAAATTTATAAATTAAAATTTCCTTATGTGAAAGTCTAAGGAAAATTAAATTCTCTAACTTTCATCTATAAGGAAGATTTATACATCTAAGGGGGGTCTCTCTAAATAAAATAATATATATCTGAGGGGGATATTTTTGTACTCTATGAACTTCTACATAAAGGAAGAATAATTTACCCTAATTCATACACTTAAGGGGGAGATAAGTATTTCTAACTCTAAGCATTTATTTCTTTCCTTTGTCAAATTTTTTGAAGTTGTTTGTACTTTCCAAAAAGGGGGAGATTGTTAGTTATATAAGACCTCTCCATTCCTTAATCTTTTATTTTGAAAATCACAAACACCTTCTTCATAAATATATTTTCCTTTTACTTTCATATATTTCCTTACACTTACATAAATTACCTTATAACCAAAATTTCCTTATAATTTTGAGATAAACATATTTTTATTTTTAGAAATCTGTTTTCCCATAAAGGAAAAGTTTTTAAGGTTCCAAAATTTGGTTCATGGTTATACCATACCGGAATTCCTTAAGACACTGTTTTCCATTCTTCGTTTTCACTGCAATACCGATTTCCATCTTGAATGAAATCTGGTATCATATTTCTTTTCTTATACATAGAATTTTAGTACTTTGGTTCTAATACAGATTTGTCATACCAATACTGGGAATCCCGATACCGAAATTCTTATTCCATACCGAAAATTTCCATTCTTCATTTCTAACGAATATTTTCTTAATACTGTTTATGTTAGAGATAGTGATACTATTTCTTATGATACTGATACCGAAGAATAAGAAACCGGTACTAAGAATTTCCTTATACACTGCCTTCGATAATATGATACCGGTTATATTATGTCATGTCGTAAATCATGATACCGATACCGAAATTTATAAAACCTTGTTTTCATAAAATATTTCCTTATACTTTAATCGTACCAATTTTATGAAAATCCATTTCAAAATTCATAATTCCTAAATTTATTATTCAAAGATTTATTTCCTTATAATTCCAAATCTCTTAATTACTTTCATATCTTTTCAATTTTATTGGATTCTAAGTTCCTTAAACTTAAGTCATAATATCTTTATATTCATGGTTGGTTATATAAAATGATGTCGTTGTTTCTGTTATAAACAAATCGTTGTATATTTTCCACGTGTCCAGGTCCCTCCGAGATTTAAGGAAATATGACTGTTGGAGTGAAACCAACCAATTGTTTTTGAAAGCTATAAATAGTACCTCAGATGATGAGATCCACACTAGTTCACGAGTTCACTTGTTTTCATTTTGGATTTCATATCTCTAAAAGTGAATTGCACTAAAGTGAGAGGCTCTCATAAACTCTTAGGCTTCATGCAGAAAGTTTGAACAACTTGTTCAAACTTTGCTTCATGAAGAATTGCTTCGTGCAGATGTGTGATTTCATTAAAATCATAGACTTTGAGTTGTGAAGTCAGAGGTGTCGATTTCCTTACAAATCGAGGGCTTGTGGGGATAACAAGATAGATACCAATCTTAGGATTGAGGGATTACCTGGGTTTGGGTAAGACAGACTTTCTTGTAAGTATAAAACAAGGGACCTTTATCCAAGGTTGTTAGATATCCTCCTCTTTGGGTTAAAAGAAGATTGTAATTTTCAGCTGCTTTATAAAAGTTAGGAAGTTTTCTTTTTGTATAAACTTTCAAACTTGTATCTCTGTTTGTAAGAGATTCTATACGCCTTGTGGTAGAATCTCTTTGTAAGTAAAGTTTCTTAAGATTTAGACTTAAGAACTTTATATTTCTCTGAGAAGGTGAATTCTTATTAGAGGTGTTTTGAATTTTGATTATAAAAAATTTACTTAAGAAATTTTTAAAGTATACAATTCACCCCCCCCCCCCTCTTGTATATTGTGAATATTCAGTGATATTGAGATCCTAATATTTTTATAGAGTAGAATATCATGATCCATACCAACCTATCAGTACCATTTCTGAAATTATTTTTTTCCCTTCAAAAAGAATGATTAGTATGAAAAAATCTACGTTGAGAGTTAAAAAAACAAGGTTTTCTTCCATTTATAACCATAAGCACTTTGATGTCACTCGTACAGTATGAAAATGATTTTGGACCGTGTATACTCTAGCCAGAAAACATGTCATATGCTGTGAAGTCACTAATTGTCCACATTAATGTAGTTTTTATTAAGAAATTCTATTTCTCACCAACATCATATATACTGACACCATTACACCATAATAAATTTAACTCATAAATAAATATATTCAAATAAACATCAATATTTTTTTCATATCCTAGAATTAATAATTTAAAAAATATATATGGATCATTCATCAATGTATCATCCCCTAATCTGGCACTCTCTCATGTGATCAAAAAGGGTTGGTTACTTGACCTCAAGTTCACCTCCCCATATGCCAGAGGCTACTGACTAGCAGTGGGAGTTTGATCAGTATAGTGGAGAGACTATACCCCCTGGTATGAAGTTTTATAGAAGCAGACACAAATAATAAAAATAACAAAATCATAGTAATAGACAAGTGAAAACAATATCACATGGAAATAGTAAATAAAAGGAGGAACAAATAAACCAATATTAATGGATCATATAATGACATATTGAGATGTATCTAAATGTCAAACTAAAAACAATAAAATAAAATAATTAGCAGACACAAAGTAAACCCAAAATAAATTGTTCATAAACCCCATGTCAGCCCCATATTCAGACTCTATCCCCACCAACAAGCAATAAAATCAATAACAAGTTCCATTTCCCCTATCCAAACCTGCATCCATGAAATCTACTCAGGTTCAAAACAGTAGCCTGAATTGGATGTGAGTAAAACTCAATAGGTCAACACCGTTGTGTCTAAACAAAACCAGTCCGATAGTAAGTGTATGTAATAAGGTGATAAACATGTGTATTAATTAATAAATTAATATAATATAACAATCAACCTGCTTTATAACTATATCATAATGTCTCTGAGCATGTAATACGACTATTCCAACCATATCCATATATCCAAATAACCTTCTTTGGCTCTATGTCAGTATATCTCTGAGCATGTATAATAATCATGAAAACCATAACCATATATCCATGGAAATAACACAAATATGTTCCAAGCTTTCTATATAAACATTTCATCATGTGTCACTAGGAATAGACAACTATATAACCATTTCAGTAGGTTTCACTATACATATCCCGCTATATAAGAATCTCAGTATGTGTCAGAGTATAGCCCGGTATATAATAATTTAAACATGTGTCAGAGAATTTCCTAGTATATAAGCATTACAGCATGTGTTTGGGCATGTCCTGGTATGCTATAATTTCATCATGATAACACAAGAAGTCATAATAGCAAGGATATCACAATATCACATCATAATCTTCAATGGTTAATTATGAAAATTACCATTTATCCTTAAATTAAAATTTCATTTATATCTCAATTTATCAACATCCATATCAATAAACAATCCATACCTAGGGATTCTATATCAATCACCTAAGGTCTTATGTCATTCTAAACACACTTTAATCCATTAGCCGATTCAAATTTAATCAAGGGTTTTCTCACCGAATGGGTAGCCAAAATCTAGGTCACATCAACGATTGAATCCAAAGGGATCCAACCAATATTAAAATCCATGATTCAATAGTTATCAATGAATAGATTAATTAAATTTCACATTAGATCATTTCAATCATAATATTTCATATAATTTCAATTAAATAGAACATGGGGTTAGGTTCAGACTCCCTAACTTTAATCAGCAATTAAAACAGTGCTTCCAAAGGGTAATACCAATGAAAAAGAAGGTGTTAAAGATCACAAGAAAAACATAAATCAACCCAGGTCAAGATCACAACCAAAATAGGTCCAAATATTCTACTTCCATAATGGAGAACAGTGGAATGAGAGGGAAAAACCAAATCCAAATACTTTCCAGGGACCGATCATACAAACGGGACATCTGTAATGGAGGAAATGATTCTAAAATCACCTGAAAATAATCCTAAGTTAAGAGGAGGAAGGATGCATAGAATAAGCATGAACATATTCATGGAAGCCTTAAAAATATTTCTCTCTATAAATACTTTACATGACACCTCCTTTCACATCATGTATATCCCACTTAAGTCTTACACTGAAAAACCCATCACCTCGGGTTAATATTTATCCCACTCAAATATTGCATGACGTGAATGGTTAACATGACATTAAATCACTTTCCACCCTATAATAGTTCATGACATGTTTCTAGAAACCATAACGCATCATGTAACATGTAAACTCTGTGTAAATTATCTATATATAGTTTTCAGACCAGTTTCCAATAAAAGGACCCAAACCACCTCCCAAGCCTTCTAAAGCATGGAAAACCCTCATAAAACCATTTAAAAAATTATATATGAACTATATTAATTAAAATAAACATAAATCCTTAATATTTAGGCCATCTTCCCCAACAATGCTCTCTACCTATGAAAAAGACTTATCCCTAAGGCATAAAGACAAAGGAAAAACCAACAAAAGATGTTTAATGCAAAAACTCAATATATGACATAACTGTAAAATGATGGGATCTTAAAACCTCCCCACCATATAACAGATCATCCACAAGATTCTTCAGGAATCACTACAGGGTCTTGGTGAACAAGTATGGACACTGTGATCGCATATCAAATTCCCTCTCCCATGTATCCTCGTGAGCATGCATGTGCTGCCACTACACTCGAACTAGAGGTATAGTACTACCCTGAAGATACTTCTCACTATGGTTCATAATCCATGTCATATTCTCCTCAAATTATGCATCATCACAAAGCTCAAAATTCTTAATGCCCACCACATGAGAAAGTTCAGGACAATATCTTTAAATTTGAAACAATTGAAACATGTTGTACATGGAACTATAGCACTATAGAAGGTCTAATCGGTATTCCATTGGACTGACATATTTGATATCCAAAATACAATTTTTTCTTGCTCTATAGTTCATATCTGATATCCAACATACAATTTTTTCTTACTCTATACAGTTACCAAATGCCTCCTAATCAACTAAACCTAATCATATGTCTCATGCACGAGACTAGGCTTAAAAATTTCCAACTCACCTACCTCTAACCAATAAAGGGGAAAAACATGGCCTTCCATACAATTACTCAAAAGTTTACATCTGGATAGATTCCTAGAAGCTGTTATTATATACAAACTCTATGAGTTCCATATGTTATTCCCATGAACCACTAAAATCCAAAAACATAGGATTGTAACATATTCTCTAAAAACCTGAATAGTCTGCTCATATTGACCATCAATATGAGGATAATAGTTTGTGCTCAATATAACCTGTGATCCCAAAGACATCTAAAGACACTTCTATAACCATGATGTGAAATAAAGATCTCTATCAGAAACAATACTCCTCAGAAAATCGTGTAGTCAAAATATCTCATGAATGTAAAGACTGCCTAGATTATCAATGGTGAAGGCCACCCTGATAGGAAATAAGTGGGATAACTTAATTTTTCAGTCCATGATCACCCATACCAAAACGTTATTATGTTTTTTCTTGGGTAATCATGCCACAAAATCCATAGTTACATCATCTCATTTTCACTCAGGAATAGGAAAGAATTGTAAAAGCTCAATTGGTATCTAATGCTCATCTTTCACCTAGTGAAAAGTGAAACATCTCACCATAAATCCTACTACTTATTTATTCATTACTAGACAATATTACTATCTATTTAGATCAAAATACATCTTTTTTAAACTAGGATATACCGCCTATATAAAAGAATGAAATTGTATCATTGTCTCTTCATGAAATCCTATAGGAACCCATACTTGGCCATAAAAAATAATAGAATTTACACTAAAAAGAGACCATCTTGATGGTTTCTACCCACCATAGAATTCATCTTTTAAAACTAATCCCTCTATATTAGATAACTTCTCTACCTTAACCCATTCCAAAATCATAGGTATAATAGATGTTAAAGTAAAAGCTACTCACCCCTAAGACTCCTAAACATCTAGATGTGTGTCTGTAAAGAGTTTCATCATCCACCACTCATTGTAATACTCTTGAATTGCCTTTGTTTGTGTCTTACAGATCAAATCATCAACAAAAACATTTCCCTTGATCGGTGATCGATCTCTCACTCAGGTGATAATCCATATAACTTATAAGGAAAGACATCCTAAAAATGGTCTACCATTTGAGTAAAATAATCTTGTTACATTCCACCATCATCTAGATCAATACTGACTATATAATCCATGATACAATCTAATATGAACTAAATTGGCCATGCATGACCATCCTAAAGATCACACTCACCCTAATGAGAATATTTGTCTCCTTTTGAAGATAGAAATGTAACTATACTCTAGTAACATTCAATATGATCCTAGTATAGAACTATCCAATCCATACCAAGAATAAAATTGAATCTTGTCATTTTCAACACAAATGGTTCCCAAAAGAAATGGTAACCACCAATATCTAGAGAAAATTCCTTACATCATTTGATATTCTCTAACCGCAATCCCAATGATGTGTTAATGGTTAAATCACTATCCAATTTTTCCAAATCCAATCCCAAATCATTTTCAAAAATAATAGATGAAAAATTTATGTGATGCTTCTATATCAAATGAAATACAAGAAAGTGTAAATGATACAAGAATCATACCTCTAATAGTAGATAGTCATGCATACACACTAGCTAGATTAGTTTCCATAACATGCAACTGATAAGCCCTGATTCCCTACACTCTAGTCTGACTCCTCTATGTTTTTCTCTCTACTCAATACTTCCATTCCTACACTGGGGTACCGCATCCCCTTCCTAAAGCAAAACACTTTGTGGAACTCCAAATACATTTCTTCTGAGGAGTAAATGAGTCCTTTTGAGACATAATTACCTATCCTGATACCCTATCACTTTTATGTTTCTACATACCTCTACTAAACCTTTGTAAGTATCCCATACTATCACAATATTGAAACTCTAAAGTGGGGTAAAAACACAGAGGTTGCTTGTGGCCCATCTTTCCACACTGATAACACTGCAATGGGACACAATCCTAAGATGGATGTCCACTTCCATGACTACTCTACCCATTATTTCCTTGGAAAAAAACTATCATAGTAGTGCTTATTTCCACCAGAAGAAGAGGTCTCAGTTTTCCTTGCTGAAATAGTATGGATATTGTTTGAGGTCTATCTTGAATTCCCTTTCATGATGAGTGTCTGATTCATCACATCCTCAAAAATAATTAGATGGAAAACATTCACCTTCTACCTTATCTCCTAGAGAATACCATCCTTAAAACATCTCATCCTGGAGGTCTCATCATCTACTAAAGATGGAACAAATCATTGCAGGTAAGTGAAGTATCTAGCATAGTCCAGTGCTAACATTCCCTCTTATGTAAGGTGAATGAACTCATGATCCTTCTCATCCCTAAATGTATCAGGATAGAAATTTCTTAGTAATTTCATCTCAAATTAATTCTAATATAACTCATTTTTCTTTCCATCCTACTACATAATGTCTCACCAACACTTGACTGGTCCAAGAAGAATATATGTAGCAAGATTCACCCTCTTATCTATGGATGTATCGAATTTATTAAAGATCATCTCGACTAAATCAATATAGAACTTGGATACCAGTAGGTCTCCATCTCTAGTAAACATATTCATATATTGTATCTAGAACTCTTTTTTCAGCTCAGACATCAAAGTCATGGTTTGAACTATCTCACTTTCCATGGATCGCATTACCCTCAAGAATCTGTCAGGAAGCTGAACATCCATCTAATCCTCAGGAGCTAAAAGAAGCTATGGTTTGATATATGTTAAGAGTATGATTATTTAAACTCTATTGACACTCAAATAAAATATAGGGAGTAGGCATTTTCTCTACAAGACAAAAAAATATCCTTATAACACTAACTATAAAAAGTTCAACTTCAACAGGTGACAACAACAGAGAGACACTGACTCCTAATCTCTCTAAACATGGATTACAAGTGTTTTAGAATGACATATCAGTTAATTTATTTCATTTCTCATATATAACATGTATCATATATCACAATTCATATAAGGAAGTATATATCATATATGATAAATATGTCCCTATCATGAACAATGACTATGAATGTGTATCCCTATGTGCCTATCATGATGCATGCATACTCATATCGCACCATAGTAGGCCACTAGTATAAATATAAAGAACTAATAACATCATGAATTAATAACCTCAGACAACATGTGAATCACCCAATGTGAAATAACATCAATTATAAAAAGCGAACAGTATAAATAGAAATCTCATCCCTATACACTCAGATTTTCCCTCGTACATAGGTTAGCTACTCTCATGAAAAAGCTCATTACCAAGTCCTAAAACATCCTAGTATCCTTTCTACCTTTCCCAAATATTGAATAAATGGAAAAAAATTGTTACTTTGATACCACTTTGTAATGTCCCCCTATCTAGCACTCTCTTGTGGTCAAAAAGGGTTGGTTATGAGACCTCAAGAAAGAATCTCCATATGCCAGAGGCTTCTGACTAATAGTGGGGGTGTGATCATTATAATGGAGAGACTATACCCACTGGTATATATTTACATAGAATCAGAAATAAATAATATATATAACATAATCAAAGTAATAGAAAAGTGGAAACAATATCTTATACCACTGGGAAATAAAGGGAAAAATACACCAATAGTAATAGATCATTTAATGAAATGTTTTAATGTATCTAAATTTTAAATTGAAAACAATAAAATAAAAGAATCAATAGACACAAAGTAAACCCAAAAGAATCTAGTCTCAAATCCCATGTCAGTACCATATCTAAACTCCAGTTCAACTAGCAAGTAATAAAATCAGCAACAAGGTCTATTTCCCTTATCCAAACATGTATCCATGAAATCTTCTTATGTACCAAATGGTGTCCCAAATAGGGTGGGAGTAAAACTTAGTAGGTCAACATCACCATGTCCAAGAAAACCAATCTGATAGTAAGTGTATGCAATAAGGTGATAAACATGTGTATTAATTAATCAATTAATATAATATAACAATCAACCTGCTTCAGAACCATGTCAAAATGTCTCTGAACATGTAACACAACTATGCCAACCATATACATATATCCAAATAATCTACTTTGGAACCATGTCGGTATATCTATGAGCATGTATCACAACCATTACAACCATAACCATATAGCCATGGAAATCACACAAATCTAGTCCAATCCCACTATATAAGCATTTTAGCATGTGTTTCTAGGAATAGCCCTCTATATAAGCATTTCAGCATGTGTCACTAGGAATAGCTGTGTATATAATCATTTCAGTATGTGTTAGGGAAAATCTCAGTATATAATCATTTCATCATGTGTTAGGGAATTCCTCAGTATATAATCATTTCATCATGTGTCAAGGAATATCCTAGTATATAATCATTTTAGAATGATAACATAATAAGTCATAATAGTAAGAATATCACAATATCACATCATAATCCACAATGGTTAATTATTAAAATTACCATTTATCCTTCAATTTAACTTTCATTTATATCTTAATTTATCAAAATCAATCTCAATAATAAAGTGATACATGGGTATTCTATATCAAGAAATCACATAAGGTATAATTTCATGCTAAACACATTTTAATACAATATCCAATTCAATTTTAATCATGGATTTTCTCACCCAACAGGTAGACAGAAGCCAGGTCGTATTAAAAATTGAATCCAAAGGGATCCAACCAATATCCAAATCCATGATTCACCATTTATCAATTAATAAATTAATTATAGCATATATTAGATCAGTTCAATCATAATATTTTATATAATTTCAATTAAATAGACCATAGGGTTAGGTTCAAACTCCCTCCTTTAACTGGAAATTAATGTAGTGCTTCCAAAGCATAATGCAAATGAGGAAGAAGGTCTTGAAGATTGTAAGAAGAATCTAAATCTACCTAGTTAAATATCACCACCAAAATACATCCAAATATTCTAACACTCTTATAGAGAAGAACAAAATAGGAGGTTAAAACAAAATCTAAATACTTACTAGGAATCGATTGCACAAATAGGACATCCAGAATGGAGGAAAGGATTCCAATATTGCCTGGAATTCATCCTAGGTTGAGAGGAGGAAGGATTCATGGAATAAAATGAAAATTACATCCTCATAGCAGCCTTAAAACTATTTCTCCTGATAAATACATGGCATGTAACCTCCTTTCACATCATGTATTTCCCACTTAAGAGTTATGTTGAAAACTCATCACCTTGGGTTAATATTTATCCCACTTGACTTTTGCATGAAATGAATGGTTTACATGATGTGTAACCACTTCATTCCCTACACCGGTTCACAACATGTGTATGGAAACCATTACACATCATGTAACATGTACACAGCATATAAAATCTCGGTAGATATTTTCAGTCTAGTTTCCATGAAAAGGGCATGAACCACCTCCCAAGTCTTCCAAAGCATGAAAGTCCCCTGTAAACCCATTTAACACATTTATATATACACTCAATTAATTCAAATAAACATGCATCACTAAAATTTAAGACATTTTACCCAACAAGTCTCTCCATCTTTAAACAAGACTCAGCCCCCAAGGATTAAATGTAAAGGAAAACCCAAAAAAATATGTTTGATGCGAAAAATAAAAAAGGTATATACCTGGAAAAAGATGGGATATTATGATCAACATGTAGGAAGGTAAGTTATACAGAGTTATAATAATGGGATAATAAGAATATTGACTAATGTAAGAACCAAATAGACAAAAACCATCATTAGAAAGACCCAATCTCACCTTACATGATTCTGAAGTAAAATATGGATGTACCTGGTCAAAATATTTCCATGAATTGGAATTATAAGGATGATTTAAGATTTTTTGGTAAAAATATTTGATTTGTGCCATGTCATCAATGATGATGTGTTCTGAGACATAAATAAATGTTGCAATCTGGGTGTAAGTGGGAAATACCTCTATTATTTAATGATAACCAATACAAACTTCCCTTATTAATCCTCTTTGTACCTTGATTTTCCACATATAGTACAACTAACTTACAACTCATTTTCACAATAATATAATATGCAATCATTCTAACATGCATGAATCTTTTGATAACTAAGACCCAAATTACAAACTAGCCTCTTGTTCTCAAATACATTTATAGGCAACACATTTCCTTCAAGTAATAATGATTTAACCAAATATAATATCTTATAAAAATAGAAATTTTACATTCCATTATCTGATTTAATAGATAACCGCTTTAATTTTTCTTATCTTGCAACCAGGATATATGGCATGCTCAGTGGAATTCAATAACTCGTAAAATCAATATGGTTCTAACTTAAAATTTAAATCAATGTCATTCTAAGTTTTTGTTTGTTGAAAAGAAGAATTGGAAACCTCATGTACTAAATCTTGAAACCATGATGGATCTAGAACTAAATTATTAGTATCTTATCTAAAATTTTGTTTACCATGTTGATACTAAAAAAATAATCTTTTCAAAAACCAAAACATAATAGATAGCCCCCAATGTTTTCAAATGGTTCAAACCACCTCATATTATATTTCTCACATGGACACTAAATTTTCCCTTCTAAAAAATTCTAGTTTTGATGATGAAAATGAGAAAAAAAGGCTTCAATACCCACAATATAGAAAATATTTATACTAGAACCATTTGGATTTCTAGGATGATTTATCCAATCATGATCATGTAATAAAGACTATTGTATACTTCCATGTTCCATATTTTTCTAAAAAATATTAAATAAAATATTGCTCATGATTAATATAATATAAGGAAAATGTGATCTAAAATAATTATAAAAATTAAAAAATTAAAAATTACTTGTAAATATTATCAATTCTATCTAATTTCTGTTAATTTTTTTTAATTAATACTATTTTTTCTAATTTCACAAATTACCACTAATTTTTTTTTAATTACCTCTAATTTTTTCTAATTACTGCTAATTTTTTATAATTATAGCTAATTACCATTAAGGTTAATAGAAGTTAAACTAAGGGGCTTGATGGAAGAAAGGATTGAAAGGGGTGATGGTGATGAAGGAGTGAAATAATTCTGGTGCCCCTAAGTTTAGACAATTTTTAGGAGAGGTGGTCATGGGTAAACTCATAGTTTTACCCATGACTGCCTCTCCATCAAATGGTTTGAACATAGGGTCACTATAATTATTTCACTCTCTTGTCACCTACATCTCATCCACTCTATGCTTCCTTCAAGGGAAGTAGGGAGTAGAGAGATGAAAGAGACTTCAAAGGGAAATAATATTGATGAACCTGGGCTCAAACCGATTGGAGAATATATATTCATGGATAAACCAATGAGTGATGGAAGAGGAAGTAGATGTGATAGATAACAATAACACTCTTAGTGAATTATTTCACTTTCTTAGTTAAATCTATCACTGTGAGAAAATAATGTTTTACTGATGATCGTGTATTTATATTATGATTATCAATAAAATATTATTTTTCTCATGATGAAATATTGAACCAAAAAAGATAAAAACTCACTCAGAATGCCATTTTTATCTCTCATGTCTATTTCCTCTTCCATCACACACATGTTTACATGTTATTTCCTCTACTCCAAACATTCTGAACTCAGGGGCACAAGAATTCATTCAGTCTATTATCGCCTGCATCCCCTCGGCTTTATAATTCTCTCACGAACCTTGGTTGACCGTCTATAACTAATTATGGTTAATTTTGAATAATTTTCTATAATTTTGGATAATTTTGGTTAATTTTTACCGCTAAATTTTACTAATTGCTGCTATTTTTTACTGGTTTTTTCTATTATTTAATAATTACCACTAATTACTACTATTTTTTACTAATTTTTTCTAATTACCATTAATTTTACAAATCATATCTAGTTTTTACTAATTATCACTAATTACCTCTAATTTTTACTAATTACCACAAATTTTTATTAATTACCACTAATTATTAGTAATTACTGCTAATTATACCTAATTTTTACAAATCACTACAAATTTTTACTAATTGTTGCTAATTACTACTATTTTTTCATAATTATCATTTATTATTGCTAATTTTTACTAATTATCATTAATTTTTACTAATTACCATAAATTACAACTAATTTTTACTAATTTTCATTAATTATCAATAATTTTTATTAATTACCACTAATTTTTACTAATTACAGGTATTTTTTCTAATCACTGCTAATGTTTACTAATTACTGCTAAGTTTTACTAATTACTACTAATTTGTACTAATTATCATTAATTATCGTTAATTTTTCAATAATTAGCGTTAATTACTGATAATTTTTAATAATTACCACTAATTTTTACTGATTATCGCTATTTTTTACTGATTACCACTAATTTTCACTGATCACTGCTAATTGTTACTAATTGTTTTTAAACTACTAATATTTATCATTATTTAATAAAAAATACTATTAATTACTAATAATTACTGATTACTGTTAATTATTACTAATTACTATAAATTATTATTAATTATTGTGAAGATCTGTTAATTATTACCAAGTTCTATTAATTAATAATAATTATTTATCAATTAAAATTAATTACTACTAATTATATGCAGTTACTGCTAATTGTAACTAATTAAAGATAATTATAACTAATTACTACTAATTACAACAAATTATTACTAATTAAAACTAATCATACCTGATTAATAATATTAATTCATAATATAAATTAAATTAAATTAATTAAAAATTAAAAAAAAATTAAACAAATACCTTAAAATTAAAGCTTTATCAAAATTAAAATATTGATTTGAATCTTAAAAGATTACTTCCCTATAAAAATTTAAAAAAAATAAAGTAAGAAATTAAGTAGTGAAGAGGATAGAAAATGAGAGACACGGAGATGAGAGGAGATGAGATTTGGAGGGAGAAATCAGCTGGGGCATATATATATATATATATATAGGTTAGATTAGTAGCGATGAGTTTTTCTATGATGGGATTCCCACTGTAAATAGTTTTATTTGTGACCAAACCCGTCGCAAATACTACCCACCATAAATAAAGGTGGAGGCAATATAAAATTTATTTATGATGAAACTCATCACAAATAGTATTCCACTAACATATTATTTACAACGGGTTATATATTCCCATCACAAATAACCATTCAGTCAAATAGTATTTACAACAGGTAGTAGATTCCCACTGAAAATAAATGTTCCCATCATATGGTTCACATATGCACCAAAGGTATTTATGAGGGTATGGGTTTCTTTCCATAAATAATAGTAAACAGACAATTATTTGCATTAGGAAACACTTTCCATCACAAATAATCCTTACTATAGAACTATTTGTGATGGGACTTTATCCCATCGCATTAATAATTTTTTCTGTAATGTATTATTTATCTCTTCTATATTATTCATGATTTATTTATCCTATGATAGCTTCTGATGTATGTTTTCTCTTACTAGGAATCTAATTTCACTCTTTATTATGTTTTCTTTTCCCCGAGATATTAAGAAGGGGTCTATGAATTATTTCAAGGGTTTTCTGGAAGAAATAATAAAGTTGTTACTAGAATTTTTATGTTTTATTTCATGTTTTCATATGTAATGTGAGAATCATGTATGTATATGGTCTCACAAGACAACTAAAATATTTGATCCTTTGAGTTTAAATCCCTTTTATTTTATGCCAATGTAGTAAAATAACCAATGGCTCCAGGTTTATGGATTCAGGGTGTTACACTTCACCTCTGAGAGGATATCATGAGATACCTCTAATTTTGGTATGTGGCCATTAAGATGGTACTCCCTAATAATCTTATTTGTTGCCTAACATTCAAGATGTATATTGGTGACAATTTCCTCCTAAGTGGTAGGGCTATAACCCTCATCGCCACTGAGACATACATCGGGCACCTTGACTAGAAAGTAGCAGTAGCCTGAGGATCTTCATGGTGGATACCAGTTCATACTAGTAGGATGATGTGAGATGAGGTGTTTTTTTATGTTTCCATTTATATCAAAGGGAACTCTATGGAATTATTTGAATTACCTTATGGTATCAACAACCACAAAAAAAACCTTCAATGCAACATCTCAAATCCCAGTGTGGGATTGGTCACCGCCGTGTAAGTTATCAATCTAAACTATGTTTCAATGTTAATTTATGTATATATCAAAAGTTCTCTATATTTATCTCATTGTTTGGTTATGTGATGGATTAAAGATGAAAAATGAGGCAATATGGAGTTTATCGTCATTCAGGGAGGTAGTAGGTGTTGAGGAGTTGGGATCATGCCTATTATAGGGGATTTTTATATATTCCCATGAAGGTAATTAAACCCATGTAGTTTGGTTCTAATTAATAAGACACCCTGTGGATTTTAGGGTTGTGTAACAAGGACCTTAGTGGTTCATTTTAAGGTCGTGGATCCATGAACTATGAGGGTGTTGGGATTGAACCTTAATGAGGTATCCTACATATCCTGGTTAATAAAATTAAAATCCCATATAGTTTGGTTTACATAATTTAAGATCATGTGATTGGACTGATCCATGCAATTTAATTTCATGTGGTGAGGACTACTAGGAGAATTTTTTTGATGGTTGGTGTGATACTTACACATGAATAGACATTTTTGGCTCATATTTTTTATTAGTGACCAAACAGGATAAGTAATGATTTCTCATAGGGAATATGACTCATTGAGTAAGATGGACTCATGGGTAATATGTCATGTTTAGTAGGTTCCAAATGGGATATTTCCCTATGAGGATGAGTTTGTTCTTATGCATGGGTCACACATACATGTATGGATCATTAATTTATCTTAGGTATGTGATCATTAAGGAGGTAATGATTGGGGATTATACCATGTAGGAGGCCCACCTACGCGTCCACTAACCGTTTATTGATGTTTATACAAAGAAGGACAATTGGATGCATGGGGTATATAACCCAATGAGAATGAAATTGGGGCTTGTTCATGGGATTCTCGGCCTGCACTTGGTAGTTACAGTAATGGATGCTTACCAAATATTCATAACCTAGTAGGTGATTTAAGTGAAGGCGGGATCTTGGGGCGTATACCTAGCAGGAGGCCCTTTCTCTCTCCCTGGATCATTGAGTGAGAAAAAGGGGTACACTAGGAACTTGGGATGATTGAATGATGGATATGATTCAACCAAGTGGGTTATCATGAGTCAAGGGAGGATTCATATATATATGCAATATAGGAACCCTCATTATCAAGCTATTTCATGATCATGATTACCTTGATATTCCCATCATTCTAGGAGAAAAACTGAGGAGTGGCCTTTTATTAATGGAATACTTGATCGGTCGGGTTCGCGCTAGTTTTCATGGCCCAAACATGTATTTCAATAGTCCTTGTAGGAGGCTTATGTAGGTAGTCTTCTAGGTAGGATACCTGTGTGAAAGTGGATACTATGTAGGACAATTGGGTGAGGTCATGTTCAGTCATAGGTCTAGGGGGAGTTCTACACCTTACAATAAGGACCAGAGCGAAGGTGGTCTCTAGTTAAGGGATTAGGAAAAGGCGCACTATAGTTGAGTGTTAGGGATAAGGTTCACTTTAGTATAGGGTAGGGATAGGGTTTAACCTAGTATGATGTAAGATGAATATGGCACCCTGGATGTAAGGTAGGGAGAATTATTTCCCTAACTGGAAGGGTATAGATAAGTGTATCCCTAATATGGAGAAGAGGGGGAAGTGCCTCCTGAGTCATAGGGTAGGGTTAATATGGAGTCCTAGTGGTAGGTATGGGTGATGGTTCTCCTAGTTATGGAGGCCTCGGCATAACTTCACCATAGTATAGTGTAGGGTAAAGTGTTCTGTAACATCTTGTGTTCGTATGAGCATTTGAAATTCAATATGTATTTGAATTTTCAAGTTTTATGGATGGTCTGGTTTTATAACTGGGACTCATAACTCAATTCTAGATATTTAGGGACCTTGATTTTATGTTTTTGGGCAAGTAATGGAGTTTGGGGATGTCCTATGGGGGCTCGGTAGGGCCTATGAGTGGTCGGGTGGCTGTTTTGGCTTGGGATATAGCAAGCCACCGGCCAACCAGTGGTTGTAGACAGCAGTCAAGTGGGATGTTGTAACCATCGGCTAGCCAGTGGTCTATGTAGGCTAGTTGGTGGGGTATTAAAGGTTAAAAATTAACCTTTTCCCCTTTTGAGGGGGCATCCCCTACCTTTCCTCCCCATTTGTTCATGTAGACCAGGGGGTCTCCCCCCCCCCTCTTTGGTTCCCCCTTGTTTGGGTTGCGTTTCTTATGCATTTGCGGTGATGAAGGAATGTATGGACTCCTCCCCCTCCTCCTATCTATTATCTTATTCTTCTTATTGGTTTTTTTATTTCATTTTTCCAGTTTAGGTTGAAAGTGGATATTTTACTAGAGGATGGTAAAATTGACCAGTTTTGAAGGTGCTTTCATGTAGCCTAGGAAGAGGATGTCCTAATATGAAGTTCACCTATTATCATTCATCATTTCACCAATGGTAAATCACAACATAAATTTTTATTTTGTTTTTCCTTAAAAATTAAATTGTTTAATTATGTAAATAGTCTTAACACTTAGGTATTGGGCATGGAATGGTATCAGGAGTTCCCTGTGGACCTCCCACAGGTAGTTAACTTTGATTAAAGTGTGGTGCGACAACCCGGTGAGTTTTCACCAAATATTACAAGGTTTAATTGAATCAATTAATTAATTATAATTATTATAATTAATTAATTATTGATTTTTTCTTGGATTTAGGGGTTTTGGAAATTGAGACTGTCCATGTTGATCAAGGATGAGGTTGGATGGGCTTGGATGGGCCTTGGAAGTTTCTACCAACCCTTGGGAATAAATCTAAAAGTTTTTAAAATTGTATATGGTCTTATGTACTTTCCCTATAGTTTCTATTTTTTCGATCATGTGGCGTGAGGAATGTTGGATTGAAATATTAATTGATTCCTCTTTTTCAAATGGTTTATTTAATTTAAAATGGAATGTATTAATTAAATTATAATTTCTAATTAAATTATTACGAATTATGGGTCATGAACAACCCCTTGTGTGCTAGCTTTATGTCTTGGTTGTAGATTTTTGAGGCCATAGATATAGAGATATCACATGTACTCCAAACAACTCAAGAGGTGAGGTTAGACCTGAAGGGACACTTTGTCTCATGCATAGTTTATTGAGATGCCTCCAAGAAGGAGGTGAAGGTGGACTAGAGATCCTAGGCCATATAGGCCTTAGAGGTACCTACTTGTGATTTGATATATTCAAGATCATCGAGATGAGGGAAGTATGAGTGATCCTCTCCCATATGATGTGACAAGGACTAGGTGGATAGACCTTAGGTAGTCTGGGGTATGGTTGGATCAGTGGACCGGCCCAGAGTGACCTTAAGGACCAAGATAGTCTATGGGCCATCTCTTGACTGCTACCTATGTGGTGAGACCTCATGTAACTGGTGAGGTTATGATACCTTATTGATGATTATATAGGATGTAATGTCCTTAAAGTGTTGGGTGTTGACCTAAAATACTAAGATGGTATTGAAGACTCCAAGTGGAGTGCCTCCATTACGTGTGACCAAAGGTTCCCAATGGGTTCTTTTTGATAGAATGACCCTGAGCAGGTACATTGGGTATGGTATGTGATGATTTCAGGTGTCACTTTATAGCCCATATCAGTGATTTGACCCTTTTTAGGCTAAGATGAATTATGTCGCACTCTGGGGAGTCTGAAAAGGGTCTATATGGAATATTAGGCATATGACTACATGTTTTTAGAACTATTATATTGATTTATGATATGGTATAGACCTTAGGGTGTCTTGATGATTAGATAGAAACTCCCATAGGGAAGGGGAAAATGCTTATAGGACATAGGCTCTGGATGTAGAAACTCTGATAGGGGAGGTATGTGATGATAGTTGGGCTACTAGGATTTGGATTCGGATATGGTTGGAGCTTACATGGAGTTATAGATCAAATATGGTTGGACTACCATGGATTTAGAATCAGGATGATCAAGTGGACCATCATGTGCTAGCCTGATGGGGTTATTATAGTGGTGGATCAGAGCCTGTGATCTTTTGAGGGACTTCTATCTATCATGGAATGGCTGGTCTAGTATACTAGGGTGAGATTGGACCTAGGTCTTTAATACTATTAGGATTACATTAGATGAAAAAAATTCCATAGGGAGGTCTTTGATTACTATATAAAACTCTTATAGAGGAGTTTTGTGATATTATTATGTAACAATGCACTCGGTGGGTGGTTGTGTTATTATGGTTGGCACGATCACATGATGTACTTAGATATATTCTATCATCAAGCTGAATCATGTATGGTTGATCGAGGTCATAGACCTTAGGATCGACAGTTTATATATATATATATATATATATATATATATATATATATATATGGTAGTTTTTATTTCAGATAATAATTTCACATGAAAATATCACTGTATTTATATGACAGTATTGATGGTACCCTACTAAGTTTTGTACTCATACCTTACTCAAGATACCACTGCACTTGGGTACCTAAGCAGGTACTCACTTAGTTATAGTAACAGGTTAGACTGAAGCTCGGGTTCGATCAAGCGGGATGGCTTGGGTGTGTACATGAAAATAGGGATGAGTTTTAGATTAGAGATTTCATAGATCCATCATCTTCATTTTCTTTTATTTCTAGTTTTTATATGTGATCGCCCTATTGGGTATACAGTTGTATTTATGGCATGGTCATTTGGTATTTTACTACATTTCTTTTTTTATTCAATATAATTATATTTATTTCTTTATATTTTAGTTTTTCATGTGATGTATGATACATTGGTGTTTATCCATTATTTTTCACTCTGAAATAGGGTTATAGTCTCCCCACAGTACCACCTTATACCCCCCCCAACTATTAGTCGGAAGACTCTGGAGTATAGGGAGGTGAACCTAATGTACTATGGAAACCATTAGTCTGGGCATCGATTAATGGTCTGGGGAAATGGGATGTTTCATGTCACTCTAATTATGAGGCATGGTAAAGGTTCCACCCTAGTATGGAGGTCGTTGGGTATGACTTTGATGTGTGTTTCCCTAGTATTTCACCCGATATGGGTTCCTTCACCCTATTCTTGGAGAACTAGGGAAAAGAGGCCCCACATGAAGGTTTTAATGTGTTAAGATTTTGGGTAACACAATTACTCTCAATTTCTAGTTTATTGCCTTTGGTTTCAAGCTTAATTATTCTGCCTGGAGGGGTGTGGAGACTTGGGTGTGTGCAAGTCCTCTCTCTCTCTCAGGGTGTCCCTTTTTTTTCCTCCTTATATTTATCATTATCTAATTGAGGATCCCTTGGGTCTATTTATAGGAAAATATAAGGACTATGGTACATAAAGGTTGGTCGTAGAAAGTGGTTTTCACAAGTATCAGGGCACAAAATATGGGTGCGCATGTGTGCTCTCAAAAGCGAGCTTTGTGAAAGAAGCAGGAGCGCTGGTTCATTTTCACAAGTGGACCAGGGAACGTATGGTGAGTTTGGTGAATTGACCTAGGGGAACACCTAGGAATCTATTATAAGTGACAAGGGCACATGCTCAGGATCTTGGGTAAAGAGATATCTCTCCTCCTTGGACTTTTTCCTTCACCATATTAAAGTTTATATCCTTTTTTCAAAAATTATAACCAATAGAAACCCTTTTATATAAAGGTTTAGAATCATATGAAACATAATTCCCCACAAGAATAATCATGTTGTGATAAGTATCCAACCCCCCATTTTCTAGATAGATCCTAAGACCTGAGGTCGGTGAGTATTCAGACCCAAAGTCTCACTATCCATGGATCAATACTCAAGAGATACCTTAATTATAATACAAACCTAACACATAATATGTATAACTCATAACCGACTTTTAATTTTAATCTTATAAGAATAAATTTAACACTTTGAACAAGTGAAAACATACATTCATAATATAAACATTTTATATCCATGAATAACAAAGTAGGTAATAACTAAATAAATAAAAAATTCATAAATTTAGACAAGAGAAAAACATTTATGACCATTTAATAAATAAATAACTATAAAAAATATAATTATAAATGTTTTATGGATAATATGTAAATAAAAAAATGAACATTTCATATTTATTTTAATATAATCTCTCTCAAATTCTTAATTAACATGGCATGTAATATTATCTCCTATGTATTTCAAAATATATGATATTTATGAAAACTTTTTAAATCATATAAACTCTTCATGTATTTTGTAAACACTTTATAAAAAACTAAATATCACATATTTAATTTTATTTAAACCTTTGATTGAATAAACCAAAACCCCATTTGGTGTGGGTTAAATAAATATCAAAAATAATGGTTTTAATATGAACATTTAATTTTCTAATTTATAAACTTGTCATAAATCTATATAAACTCTTTTATATTAGATATATTTTAAAATTTATAAGCATTTATTAAATTATTAAAATATGTAAATCGACTATAAAACTATATCACATCCACCAAAATGTTTTTTATGATTTAAATCCCTCATCAGATTTAGCATGGGCCTAGAAAGGGATTTTAAAATTTTTATGAAAATAATTTTCTTTAAAACACTAAAAACCACTGTAATTTTTTTAACATACACTATAAAATGGTTTCTCTTACTTGAAAACACTTACCAAGATAGACCATGACTTTTCTACATTAGGTGAGTCAATTTTGGGAAGATCTTTCAAAAATCCTAATTTTAAAACCATAACATGGTTTTTCCTGACTGCGTCATGGTTTTCTTATGGAAATTGAATTTAAATACTAAGAATGATCATTTTTCTAGTAAAAAAATGGCATGGAATTATCATTTTTACAATGATTATTTTTCATTAAGATATTATCTTCATAAAAATGTGTCATGGTTATGTAAAACTTCACGAACCATTATCATTTTAAACAAACCAATTTATAGTTCTATAAAATCATTATTTTCAATTTTTTAAACTATTTAAAAATAAAACCAAATAAAATGGAAGTCTCTCTGATACCACTGAAGGGTGGGATTACATACATTATATGAAACATCCAATGTGGCATCTATATAAACCTATAAAATCACGTTATTACCTCATCACTTTGGGTTATATAGATCTTTTTATCAACAATGAATCTCCAAGGTGGAAAGTATCACTTTTCGACACATCCATACGTGAGAGTTCCTAGGAATCAGTTAACTCTTTAACCTTTTCTCTGATGACACTAAAGGATTTTGTAGGGGGGTCTTGACCAAATACAATGGAAAAAAATTGAACACAACCTAATTTTTCTAAAATTCATCCTTTTTATTATATTGAATAAAATATATAAATACTTTTTACCTTTTCTCTGTCAATCCATACTATCCCAGCTTCACTACATGAGCTTGATATGGATCGCTAAGAAGTATCTAGTAGACTTCTTCCTCTTAGGGTATCCATGGTCTATGTGGATCTTTCAATTCATTGGAACGATATCCATAAATCCATGGTCTACTTAAACCTTTGATTAAATAATTTAATAAATGAGAGTGAGAGATAGCTTAAATTCAAGGAGTTTCTATAATAATAATAATGTGCCCATTTCATGGTCTCTGTCTTTTTTCATAGGATTTAGATATGCTTCTTGAATAATATTTCATAATTTCAAATGTTTCATAAATTATTGAATTATAAAACCCATTACAATCCATTTATAACTTATTCCCAACTATAATAAAACATTTAAATCCTTAAACATTTCATATTTCATCATTTTTTTAATCATAATTGCATGATAATCAACCAATATATGATAGCTTGGGTGAAAGAATCAAGAAAAGAAAAGAGTTATTTTAGAACTCATGAATTTCCATGAACTTAACCATGATGTGGTGACATTCACCATGACATAATTTACCCTAGAACACACTATTATGTGGCATATACTACCACATAATGATTTTATCTTTAGTGTATATTTCTAACACTTGGTACCCGGTGAGATTCACAGAGGGTGGAAGAACCCCTTAAGAGATCTACCAGCCAGCCAGTGGCTCTAGAGTGAGTAGTAAATGCATAAAAGGGTACCTATTAGTACCCACCAGGTGCTTGGTGGTGCCCATAACCATTTTTAATAGGTGAATTTTTGAATTTGATTAATAAGGGGGAAATCTGACTCCCTTCCCTTCTCCCCCCACCTCCAATCTAAGGTGGTTTGGGTATGGATATTCACATTGTTTAATAATGATTCCTCCTCTTCTTATTCCTCCCTTTCTCTTTTCCTTTGTTTTATATAATTTTTTATTGTACTAATTAAGTATTTCTTCCATATTTCACCAAAGCATAGTGAAATATAAAAAATATGATAGTTCTTTTCATGTAATTTCTAGAGGATTTCAAGAGATGATAAATACATTAAATTAAATGTCGTTTAAATGAATGCGAGTCACTTTTTGAGTTTCCCTAGGGTTTTTTTTAAATAAAACTAATAATTTATTAGATAACAAATAATGGGGATTTTACTCATAGGAGTATCTGAGGTATACCTTGGACTATCTGTATGTTTTTTGTTTCTATTTCAATGCCACCATGTTTTTTGGTGATCTTTCATGGGTTGTTCCTAATTGAATTAATTATTAATTATTTGAGATTAATTGTTGAGCCTTTTGGATAAGATAGGGGTTCATGTGATAAAGGATCATCAATCGGGATTAGATTGAATTGTAATATAATCATCTTTGAATGTTGTGTTCACACATTCAAGAATCCCTCATATCATATTGAATTCATTCACATGATCAGCAGCAGGCCTTCCATCTAACAACATTAAATTGAACAATATTTGAAACATGAAAACTTTATTAAGAGTTTTTTTATTCTCATAAATTTCATCCAATTATTTTTTAACCTCATCAGATTTTTTCTTCTCTCTAATGTTTAACACATCATTTCAGGAAAGATACATCCTAATTAAGGATAAATCCTTCCTGTCTAACTGTCCCCGTTTTTCTTCAATCTTTGTTTCAAGGTGATTTCTAGAAAAAAAAAGCATCAAGATCCTTCTATATCATAAGATCATCTAACTGTATTCTCTAAAATCCAAATTTTGTTTCTTCAAACTTATCGATATGAAATTTTCCTTCTTCTAAATTCATTCTACTGATAATAGTAAACCAACTGAAATCTAATAACTTAAAATCCAAATAGAAAAAACACCTAAAATATGTGAGTGAAGTATAATCGAATTGTATCCCTTTTATAGCACTTTTTAAGAATGAGGAAACCCCTTGAGAAGCAACCTCCATCCAATCTATCCAACGGATGTACTTGGTGAGACAATTTTTCCTAAACAAATTTATCCATCCAGTCGATTCAGCCTACCTAGTGGAAATGTTCCACAAAGTTTTATCAGACATAGAGTTTGTTTGATAACCTCCATGTCCCTAGTTATGTGAATTGTAACTAGAAAGATAAGCACCAACCTAATCACTACACATAATCTCAATGAATGCACTTCACACAAAACAGTGAAAAGAAAAATGGATAATAAAGAATTAACGTGGTTCAAACAAAGTATTACATCCATGGGGGGTCACTATAAACATTATAATTAAGGGAGATACAATAGATTAAAAAACAAATCTCAATCACTTCCTATCCACTTTTTAGTCTCAAACAAAAAATTCATAAACTTGCAATGTTCATACAATTATTATTCTTATTAGAGAGCTAGGCCATCACCACTTTATAGAGAAATTTTTCCGATCAAAAAGTTTGTATCGACCTCCGATCTTCATGGACAACATACCATTGACTTGAAAAACTACTGATACCCAGTTGTATCTTCCATTGAAACTACTAACATCCAGTCATCAAGCAACAAACAACACTTGTGTAAGGGTAGCATTAACTTTCCTCTTCCCGCATAAGGGTATCTTTGACACTATGAAAGGGTACTAATGTAAGGGTGTCCTATGAACATAAAATGATAAAAAGTGTTTTCTGGTGATCTCTATATAATCATTGAAGACTCTCCATAAAAACCCTTAGTTTGAGGACACTACATCTGCTAACCTCAGTCTAATGGAATTTATGACCGGTGAAAAACTTTCTTCCCAAACACACTAAAATCACCATAGAAGGAAAGAATTTGTCTAGAGAGAGTGGAAATTTGTGGATGAATTTTGGAATCATGGATAGGTAGAGTGTATGAAGATCTCATTATATATAATATTGTGGGATCCTTTCCTATTGAATGCAATCATATTATACAAGGATATGCTCTTGGGATGCATCATTATAGGCCTCTTTGACTTATTTCCCTCTTGCTATGTATGTTGTTCATGTATGATATTATTTATTTCAATAAAAAATTAAATTTTAGTAGAAGGAAAACATCTGTGTGGTATGATCTGTGTCTAATTATCTTTTTTTGAAAACCTATGTTCGATGAAACCAGAAGAAATATTACAAAAATCACAATAGTTTTTATGCGGGTTTTGTGTGCAATGGGATATATAGGTGTGAGTAATTGGTTTAAGGAGACCTTAGTGGGGGTGTGAGGGTTTGAGAATATATGATATATAAATAGATCATGCTATGATTGGTACAAATGTTTCGATTATAGTGGGATGTCCATATGATCACTTAGTGATTGTGACACATTGTGATATTTGGGTTAGTTATATACAAGACTCCTAAAGGGTGTTCAGGGGTGAGGTAGAATGTCAAGGACCTAGGATGGTCTCTAGAGATTTTGGGAGGGAGACCCCTATGATTTAAAAGTGTGATTGATGTTTTAGTGAGTGGTTCACCTTAAGATGTGTGGTTCATAGAGGAATAAAGGAATATTCTTATGACCAAGGGTGTCACCATGGAATGAATATTGATCATATCATAGGTTGGATCATGAGAGGTTTAGTGAGGTTGAATGTGTCTAAAGGGGTGATTCTTCTAGAGGTTGACTAATGTGTGAAGCTCCCTACAAATGGTTCTCTTAAGAGTGTGGTGTGCGATGAGAGGTTAGAGGTGGTACTTGAGGTTGTATGGTCACCCTATAAATGATTGGGATTATGGTGTGAAATTGAGTATAGTCCTTCATGACCAAGTGAGATAACCTATAGGTTTTAAGATGGGATAGTTAATTATAGGTTTAATTATTATTGATATTTGAGGTGTAGTAATAACATGTAATGGGTTTCAGGCCTTATGATCATTAGATTCGTGATCATGGAGTTTGATGCATCATTTATAGGAAGGAAAAGATCTATAAAAATTGGACTAGATATTAAGATGCATTGGATGTGATGGGTCTTAGCTAAGGGATAAATATGGTAGGTTGGGTGGGGAGATGAAAGAGACACATTTATGTATATCTAAGGGCTAGGTGGGTGGTCTTTGTGATTCTCAGGGTTGTTTATTTTTATTCCTAGATATTTTTTGGATTTTAGGGCCATGACTGATGTGTCATTTCACCCACTAAATAGTTCTTCCAAAGAAAATTTTCTATGTTAATCCCTTCCCATGATTCAGATAAAACTTGTATGAGTGACAATTATCCTTGAGGATCAATCTCAGAAGAAAGGGGCTTGAGGGTCGGTCTCCTGGAACCTATGGTGTGGATTATTCCTCAGAGCCAGTCTAAAATTCTAGGAGATAGGCAGTGGGTTGTGAAACCCCATTGTGTGATTTTTTCTAAAGGGTTTGTCTATATTGTGTTTCTCCTGTGATTTAAATGATAACCTCTTTTTGGGTTGGATTCCTTAGAGTTCATGATACCATATGGGTATAAAATTATGGTACAACTAGTATAATTCACTGGAACTGGTTAGAAAAATCAGATTTGAGCTTCATGAGGTCCTGGTTAGAATGTGATCACACGACTTGTTTTGTTTTCAAGTTGAGTGTTAAAGATTTGAATATTTCATTATACATGAGCTCACGCAAATTCATTATGGTATATTTTAGGGGTCTCGTTGGTGGTTTCCTATTGAGTTTTATACTCATGCCCTTCATGTGAACCTCAGTGGACGTAAAACCCTTATCTTGAGATGAAATTTAGGGAAATAGTGGGTGACATATGATGGAGTTGGGGTAGATTAGCTGGGATATTTCAACGGTTCTGAGGCGGGATCGAGGATCTTTTAGTGATGGTGCTGCCACTATTTTATTTTGTTTATTTTTATATCTTTTCAAGTATATGATTTCCCTATTGAGGTAAATCTAGTTTATATATATAAGTGATGTATGACATTAGCATGAGTTTATTTTGACATAACATTTGGTATATCATTATTTGGTTAGCTTTTCGCTATAATTATATATAATGCTCTACTGCATGTTTTATGTTTTCATTTTTCTTTATTATTGAATTATTATAATATTAATGGTATAGTCTCATCATTGTATGGATTAAACCCTTTCCACTAGTTGACAACATCTAGCATATAGGGAGGAATGCTTGCACTACTATCGATCGAGCTTTTATCAATGCTAGAAATGGATTTTATCAATGCTAAAAAAGCATTGATGTTGTAAGCGTCTTTAAAAGTTGGTTGCTTGCATCAATATTAGAAAAAACACTGATAAATGCCCCTTTTATCAGTGCACTCTTTATTATTGCATATTTTAGCACTTATAAAAGCACCTTTTATTAGCACTAAAAAAGGTGATGGTAAAGAGTGTTTATATCAGTGCTAAAATGTTTTTTTAGAATTATTTGAGCTACTCACCTGGCCCTTTATCAAGGCTCTCCCCTCCTCACGACATCCACTCCCACCCATGACCCTGCCTTTTATCGACACTTGGTCCCATCAGACATCACTGCTAATCCACTTACGTGCGCATTTGAACCTGTAGGGATTCAAACCTGGGATCTCCTTTTGTATTGGGAAGGCCATTACCATTGCACTATCCAGATTTCTTTAATATTTTATGAATTGTATATATATATATAATTCTTTTTTTTATATTTATTTATTCATATAATTATATATTTTTATATAATTAGTTTCAAATATATTTATAAAATATGTGTTTATATTTACATATATATTTATATATTTATGAATAATTAAATATTTATATATATATTTATATATTTACATATATATTTATATATTCACATGTGTATTTATATATTTACATATAAAGTTTTTATAATGTATTTATAAATTATATATTTATTGTAAATACATTTATGAGTGTGTGTGTGTTTGTATATGTGTGTGTGTGTGATAGTCTCTATATATATATATTTGTGCGTGTCTATGTATAGGAATGTGTATATATATTAATATTTATTTATTTCAATGTATAAAGATACATACATATCAAGTTCACTTACTACTAGCCTAAATGATTTTATTCGTTATATATTGACATATTTATTTATGTGTATATATATCTTGCAATATATATTAATATTTATTTACACATGTTATTAGAATATATAGATAAATATATATTTGTTTATTAATACACACACGAACATATATATATATATATATATTATACATTCATTTGTATAGTTATATATATACTCATACATTTTTATAAGGTGAGTAAAATGGTAATATTTTTAGTTTAAATAAAATATATAATAATTATTTATTTCCATACGGTTTATTTATTAAAAAATATATTTTATATGTAAATATGTTTAAATATTTATTTATACAATTATATATTTATATATAAATATATACAAATGTGTATGCTTATATATATATATATGTATGCGTATATATTTCATTATAAAAAACAATAAAATATGAAAAAGATAACATTTCAACACCATAATATCCATATGAGTGTAACACCTATGAATAAATTCAGTCTCTACCAAAAAAAGACAAGAATACTCTCTTAAACGAAACTTAAATTTCATCAAATTTTTAAAAATTAGGGTATCTCAACTAAAAACTCAGCTTTATAAGTCTTCTAGACCTTTTTTATCTCGAAAAAATAATTACCCAACCAACACGATGTATATCTTTTCACAGACTTTAATTTGATATGTGGTAGAGCTCAAACGGGCACCCGAATCAAAAGTTATGATCGTTTGAAGTTAAAACTATTATTTTCAACTTATCTTAATATATTCATTATTTTTTAAAAAATTTATACTACCAAATTGTTATTAAATGTCTATTATTAAATCTAATTAACAAAATTATTAATTAACATTGATTTTTAATTATTTTTTAAACATTTTTCACTCAATACATTATATATTAATTGTAAATGCATATTTAGTATTATATAAATAGTATTTATGCAAATATATTTTATATATATCAATATATATATATATGAAGTTCATTTCTTATCAGCACTATGAAAAGCGCTGATAAATCCTCATTTTATCAGTTCTAAAAAACATTAATAAATACATCATTTATCAATGATAAGAAAAAGCGCTGATAAAAGGATTGATTTTATCAATGTTTTTTTAATACTGATAAAAGTAGTTTTTAGAAGCACTTTTAGTTAGCGCATAATATCTCAGTTTTTCAGAGTTATAATGAAACTGGGCCATGGATATGGTTATGTATCTGGGTTTATTTGATGAACAATACCATTTTACTCCAAAAAAGTGTGTTTGTTCAAAAATGTTATATCTTTATCCATTATTACCGCAAAGAACATGAATTTGGAAACCCACTGCTCACCATGCCTCTTCCACGTGAAATTCAACATCACGGAAAAAGCTGATACAAAGAATTTGTCACCTTCTATACAATTTCAACACTTAGTTTTAATTTCAACGATTTTTTTATTTAATTAACTTGAATGAATAATTATTCTTTTATTTTCAATGTTTAAGTAATCTATTATTTAACTAATATTTATTTTAATTATTGAATTTTTATTTTTATTTTTATTTTTTTACAAACTATTTATATGTCAATTGTTAAACCAAACCCATTAATTATAAAGAATCACTATAAAATTTTAAAGATTTATTATTATTATTGAAATTTAATAATTAAAATTTTAAATTATTATTTAAATATAATGAAAATCATATTTTTAGTAATTTAAATGTGTAATTAAATTATGTTTTATATATATATTTAGATATTTATGAATAATTAAATATGTACATATATATTTATATATTCACGTGTATGTTTATATATTTACGTAAAATTTCTGTATTAAGTCTCTCGTGTGCAGCTGAGAGTGACTTCCTAGGGTTTCCTAGGGTCGGGTGAGTTGCGGTGGTGGTTTCATCCAAGTGACAGGTGGAGCCCTTTTCCCTGTGGGGATCTTTAATCGGATCTGCAATGGAGAGAATCGGTTCGGCGGCTGTGTAAAGACCCAAATTTTCCATATAATTTTTTTTCAATTATATAAAATTATTATGAGTCTGTAAAAATTAACGGCACATGATTCTGAGACCCAGTGTGCCCTGAATGAATTTATGAACTTTTTTTAAGTTACATTAAGTAAATGTGTGAGCGGCATTTTTTAACTTTTGAACCAGTGCTCCGATTAAAAATATGAGGGCATCGTTGAATCCGCAACACTGGGATTCACTTAAGGGAGATTTACTTTGACTGCAGTAGGTCCAGAGAAAAAGTTAAGTTTTGTGACTTTTTAAAAGAAATGAAATAAAATAATTTTATTATTTTATTTCATATCCTCCAATGGACAAGAAAAGGGTGGGTCCAACGATGTGTCAATCCAATAAATGGCTTGACCAGCCAATCCTATGTAACGACGTCATTGGGGATTAGGAAGGTTCTTAATTTATGAGCCCCCATTAATTCCCCACATCGTTACTTACCCCCCCCCCCTCATCCTATATATATAGAGCTTGGAGAGGGGTATCGGCACAGCTTATCCAAGCAACAAAGTTTTGAAGGAGTGCTGAGACGCTAAACCCATGGAGGATGGAGCCGGTTCTGGTGAGTGGTGACAAGCGACACTGAAACCCCGAACTGAAGGATGATGTGCAAGCAGCGCCGTTGGAAGCCTGTGGTGGGAACAAAGATCACTGACCCACCTTCAAGCGCGAACGTTCTCCAACAAGTTTATGAGGTAGGGGTTTTGATTCTCATTTATTTCAAGTAAAATTTATTCAACCCTTTATCCTCCCTCATGTTACGAGCTAATGTAGAGGGCGTGGACCTAACGAACCCGACCCAAACCCTCCACTACCTTGCTACACCCTTGCGTTCTCTGTGGAATACCGCCAGCACGGTGACACCGACCGCCTAAGAAGAAGGTGTGCGCCAACGCACGCCGCAAGAGGAGGTCATGGAACAAAACTGCAGTAGTCATCGGAACAGCCGGCACTGGGCAGCCATGGAGGAGGTGTCGCGTGCTGTCGCATGCCACCGGTGAGAAAGGGGTCGCAGCTTATCAGTCGTGGCGATCGGAGGAGGCAGTAGGCACTTCGATCGGTCGTGGAAGGAGAGGCGGCGTGACCAATGCGCCACCGGTGAGAAGAAGTCGCGGCCAAAGCCGTGATAAAGTCAGAACCCGTACCTATGGCGGGTTCCACAATGACAGGGCAGTGCCCACGTGGCTCCACCGGTTCACAAACTGAACGGCCTCCGGGCTATTCGAGAGGTCGGGAGACCGAGGGTCACACCCCCCCCCCCCCACCAGCTCAGGCAGACAGTGGTCGGGCCGTTCCCTATGCGGTCTGGGCCGCCCCCTTGCGGGTCACGCCATACGCGGGTCGGGCCTCCCCCCGTGCGGGTCAGGCCGCCCTTTGTGGGTTTCCCCTTTGCGGGTCAGGTCACCCTTGTGGGCCGCCCCTTTACGAGCTTCCCTATACGGGTTGGACTGCCCTTGCGGGCCACCCCTTTTGTAGGCCACCCCCTTGTGGGCCAGGCCGGACCTCGGTCCAACGGGCCGAGTCCGATGTGGCCCAGCCCAGACTGGGTCAGACAGGACCCAGGGCCAGAAAAACATAAAGGGCCATAACTTGGGAACCGAGCATCCGTTTGATGAACTGTCTACAGTGATGGGACCCTTAGATCTAGATGATCCTTTTTAAATACTTCACTTGAGATTTGGAGATAGTTGTATTATACTCAGTTTGGATTGAACCCAAATCCAATCAGGCCCCTCGAAGCTAAAATGCTTATAACTCACAGACTGAGCGTTCGATTGACGCACTGTCTATCGTGTTGGAACCCTTAAAACATGGAGGTCATTTGGGTTACTCCTTTTTGGAACTTAGTGGCGTTCAAGGTACGACCAATATCTCGAGGGAAGATTCTACAGAACTAGAATGCACTGGGTGTGAGGAATCTAGTGGCTAGTAGTGAGGCGAAGGTTGGAGACAGATCATATGAAGGTTAGTACCGAGCGGTCTTGTGTGGATCTGCACCTAGAGGTCCTATGTGGATCATCACCTAGCGGTCCTATGTTGATCAGCACCTAGTGGTTCTGTGTGGATCGGAACCTCGCGACCTGATAAGAACCAGCCTTAGAGCGGCCCGTCGTGGTTCAGCGATATACCGATCCTGGGCGGATCAAATCCTGTTTGGGTTATTGTGGGGGTTAGTTACCTATCGATCATAGTTGGATCAGATCCTATGTGGTTCATTGTGGGTGTTAGTTACCTATCAAACCTGTGTGGGTCAGACTCTGTATGGTCAGCAGTAGTGCCTCTTGACAGAATAAGATGATCTAACTTTATGACTGAACATTTGTACATCTATACTTCACTGAAAACCTGGTTTGAGCTTAGAAACTTTTTGAGTTGTGTCTATTGGTTTGTGATTTGTGATTGAGAACATGCTTTGTTGTTTTCCTTTGTGAAATTTTGAGAGACCTTCGGGGGTCTCGGGGTCCCTACTAGGTATTGTAATACTCACCCTTGCACGGGCATCGCCTGCACCTTGTTGTGTCTTGTGCAGACAACGAGTAGCTAGGCTGAGGTTTGAGGGAGCCAGGACTAGGCGGTACGCAGAGGACACGGGCGGACATGGAGTGCTGAGGAGGCGATCTATACCTACCCTTAAGGTAGGATCCTTGTAGGATGACCCAGTAGTTGTTTTCCCTTTTTCAGTTGTATTGTTCCCTTCAGTTGTACTTTTACTTTTACAGTTGGGCTTGTATTTCGGACCCCTTTTCTTTCAGCACTCTTTTACTATAGCAGTTTACTTCACAGTTGCTTCATGTTGTGTTCTCAGACCGTGTGTTTGTAAAGGTTTAAAGTAAATGCCTTTCTTTTTTAGGTAATACTCCTTTTGATTCTAGTTGCCAACCCCGGGCCTATAGAAGGCAGGCTTGGGGTAGTCACGACATGAGCCCCAGGGGATGATTCGTGACAAGTGGTATTAAAGGAGTTGGTTCTATTAAGAACTAAGACTCTAATCTTTTCAATGTAGTAATAGTGTTAAGTGTTATGAGTGTGGTTTTTAGTTTGGGGAGTCCAGTGTTGGTGCGGCGGCCGACGTATCTATACACACGGATCCTGAATTCTGATTTCTGACTCAATGCACAAAAACACTGATTGCGTATGTTTTTGGAAAGTTTTTCATTTTGATTTCTTCTTGAGTTAGCTCACCAGGTATAACTTTTTGACTATGGAAAACCTGTCTTCTTTCAGGATGCCTCCATGTAGACGGCCAGCCAAGATTCCTGAGAGAGTACGCGATGATGGCCCACCGAGTGATGAGGCCTCAGTGTAGGGCCCTCTTACAGTGTTAGCACCTTCAGGTGGTGTACCAGCAGAACCACTACCTGTTGGGTAACCATTTCAACCAGACCCACCAGCAGAGGGTGCACGCCGACTGAGAGCGTTGCATGAGTTCTAGCGGCAGAGGCCTCTGAGGTTCTGAGGTGAGACGGACCCGCAAGAGGCTGAGAACTGGCTGGAGGTAATAGTTAGAGTTTTCTGCTTGGTTGGGACACTATCTAGCCTTATGGTGATCCTAGCAGCCAGTATCTTCCATGCAGTGGAAGGGAGATGGTGGAGCTTGATGCTCCAGATACACGATGAGGTGACCCTTATCTGGGCAGACTTAGAGAGTCATTTCAGGGAAGAGTTCATCCCAGGGACCTTACTCTTTGTGCGTATACAGGAGTTGCTGCACTTATAGCAGAGCAGCTAGCCATGTTGTAGATATCCTTTGTAGATAGAGATGAAGCAGCTTACCTTTAGTCTATGATAGTCACTCCCCCACTCCTTCAGTGATTCAGGGAGGTGCATCTTAGGGACATTGACTACGAGGCTTGACATGATCAGATATCCTTAGGATAGGCACCTGATGAATTTTCTGAAGGCGGGGAGCACTTCATCTTATTTAGAGGACGTACCATGGTACAGGTGGCACTACGGGAGGAGGTTTTGAGGGATTTCCATACGTCCCATCTGGAGGTAAATCCTGGTGTGGCAAAGATGTACCAGGACCTCTGGCGCCAACACTGGTGGCTAGGGATAAAGAAGGTAGTGGCAGAGTTTGTTTCCCAATGTCTCACTTGTCAGAAAGTGAAGGTCGAGCATTAGGTTCCAGTAGGCTTAGCCCATCCACTAGAGGTGTCGGAGTGGAATTGGGATGGGATCTCCATGGACGTTGTGACAAGTCTTCCGCGTACATACAGAAAACATGATTCTATCTAAGTGATAATTATCCGACTCACCAAGTTGGCAAACTTCCTACCTATCTGAGAGCAGGGATCAGTAGAGGGCTTGGGATGCATCTACGTGCAAGAGATTGTGTGATTTCATGGGGTGACAGTGATGATCTTCTCTAACCGTGATGCATGTTTTATATCCCGGATGTGTAAAGGATTGCAGGAGGCATTCGGGACTCAGCTACGTTTGAGCACCACCTTTCATCCTCAGATGGACGGTCATATAGAGCAGACCATTCAAATGTTGTAAGACATGTTTCGTGCATGAATCCTAGATTTTGGCCATAGTTGGGAGGATCACATTCCCTTGGTGGACTTTTCTTACAACAATAGTTATCACTCCACCATCAGTATGGAACTATTCAAGGCCCTATATAGTCAACCTTGCAGATCACCACTATACTGGACAGACCCAGGGGAGTCAGCACTTATGGGTCCAGAGTTGGTACGGGCTACCACTGAGAAGGTGCAGATCATCCAGGAGTGAACGAAGACTGCGCAGAGCAGAAAAAAGTCATATGCTGACAGGAGACGGAGACATTTGGAGTTCCTAGAGTGGGGCCACATATTCTTGCGAGTCTCCCCTCAGCATGGACTATGGAGATTTAGCCGAGGCGGAAAGTTATCACCAAGGTTTATCGGTCCTTTTCTGACACTTCGGAGGATAGGTGAGGTGGAATACCACTTGTCTCTTCTACTGCAATTGGAGAGGGTGCACGATGTCTTCCACGTATCTCAGTTGAGGATATATGTGAATGGAACATCTCACATCATCGACCATAACGAGCTAGACTTTGATGATAGGGTGACATTTGCAGAGGTTCCAGTGGAGATTGAGGATCGACAAGAGTGAGTCCTTCGTGGGTGTTTGATACCTCTAGTACGCGTTCTTTGGTAGCACGGGAACCTTTAGGAGAGCACATGGAAGAGAGAGGCTCAGATTCATGCTCAGTACCCCCATTTATTTATTTAGTCTGTGTTGTGGATTTTAGGGATGAAAAGACCTAAGGTGGGGAGAATGTAAAGACCTGGATTTTCCATGTAATTTTTTTTAATTATATGGAATTATTATGAGTTTGAAAAAAATTGACGGCGCATGATTCCAAGGTCCGATGTGCCCAGAATGAATTTCTGAAGTTTTTTTAAGGTACGTTCAGTAAACGTGTGAGTGACATTTTCTAACTTTTGAATCGGTGCTCGGATTAAAAATATGAGGGCACTGTTGAATCCGCGGTGTCGGGATTTTCTTAAGGGAGACTTTACTTTGAACACAGTAGGTCCAGAGAAAAATTTAGGTTTTGTGACTTTTTAGAAGAAATTAAATAAAATAATTTTATAATTTTATTTCATATCCTCCAACAGACAAGAAAAGGGTGGGGTCAGTGATGTGTCAAGCTAATAAATGGTTTGACCTGCCAATCCAAAGTAATGATGTCATTGGGGAATTGGGAAGGTTCCTAATTTATGAGCCCCCATTAATTCTCCACATCATTACTTACCCTCCCCCTCTCTAATATATATGGAGCTTGGGGAGGGGTATCGGCACATCTTTTCTAAGCAACGAAGTGCTGAAGGAGTGCCGAGATGCCAAACCCTTGGAGGACGGAGCCAGTTCCGGCAAGCGATGACAAGCGATACTAAAACCCCAAATCGAAGGATGGCGTTCAAGAGGCGTCGTTGGAAGCCTCTAGCAAGAACGAAGATCACTGACCCACCTTCAAGTGCGGATGTTCTTCAATGGGTTTATGAGGTAGGGGTTTTGATTCTCATTTATTTCAAGTGAAATTTATTAAACCATTTATCCTCTCTCATTTTACGAGCTAACGCGGAGGGCATGAGCCTAACAAACCCGGCCCAGACCCTCCACTACTTTGATACACCCTTGTGATCTCCGTGGAATACCGCCAGTGCGGCAACACCGATCGGCTACGAAGAAGGCGTGCATCGACGCACGCCGCAAGAGGAGGTCGTGGCACAAAGTCGCAGAGGTCATTGGAAGGGCCAGCACTGGCTGGCTGTAGAGGAGGTGGGGCGGGCTATTGCATGCCTCCAGTGATCAAGGGGTTGTACCTCTTCAACTGTCGTGATCGGAGGAGGCAGTCGGCACTTTGGCCGACCACAGAAGGAGAGGCGGTGCAAAAAGCACGCCACTGGCGAGCGGGGAGGCGGCGTGACCAGCGCGTCACCGATGAGAAGAAGTTGTGGCAGAGGCAGAACCTGCACCTCTGGCAGGTTCCACGGTGACTAGTCGGCGCCCACGTGGCGCCGCTGCTTCACAAGCCGAATGGCCTCTAGGCTGTTCGGGAGACCAGGGGTCACCTCCCCCCCCCCCCCCCACCAGCTTGGGCGGACAGCGGTTGGGCTGCTCCCTTGTGGGTTGGACCGCCCCCTTGTGGGTCGGGCCGGGCCACCCCCTTGTGGGTCGGGCCCTATGCAGGCCAGGCAGTCCCCTTGCGGGCCATTCCCTACGCGGGTCGGGCCTTCCCCTTGTGGGCCTCCCCTTTACAGTTTGGGTTGCCCTTGTGGGTCGCCCCTTTGCAGGTCACCCTATACGGGTTGGGCCGCCCTTGTCGGTCGCCCCTTTTACAGGCCACCCCTTTGCGAGTCAAGATAGTCCTTATCCCGATGGGCCAATTCCACCGTGGCCTATCCCAAATCGGGTTAGGATGGGTCAGTCCGACAGGGTCGGTCCGGACCCGAGCCCAGAAAAACATAAAGGGCCATAACTTGGGAACCAGACATCTGTTTGATGAACCGTCTATGGTGATGGTACCCTTGGATTGAGACGATCCTTTTTGGAATATTCCACTTGATCTTTAGAGACAATTGGAGTACGGCCGGGTTGGATCAAACCCAAATCCAATCGGGCCCCCTCGAGCTAAAATTCTAATAACTCATAGACTAGGCGTCCGATTGATGCACCGTCTATCGTGTTGGAACCCTTAAGATATGGAGGTCCTTTGGGTTACTCCTTTTTGAGTCTTAGTGGCAATCGAGTTATGACCGATATCTCAAGGGCAGATTCTCCGGAACTCGAGCGCACCGGGTGCAAGGAATCCAGTGGCTGGCAGTGAGGCAGAGGTTGGAGATAGATCATACAGAGGTCAGTACTGAGTGGTCTTGTGTGGATCAGCACCTAGCAGTCCTATGTATATCATCACCTCGCGACCCGACAAGGAACAGCCTTAGAGCGGCCCGTCGTGGTTCAACGATATACCGATCTTGGGTGGATCAGATCCTGTGTGGTTCATTACGAGGGTTAGTTACCTATTTGGGCAGATCAGATTCTATTTAGGTTATTGTGGGGGTTAGTTACCTATAAATCCTATGTGATTCAGACTCTGTATGGTCATCAGTAGTGCCTCTTAACAAAATAAGATGATCTAACTTCCCGACTAATCATTTGTACTTCAATACTTCACTAAAAACTTGGTTTGAGCTGAGACTCTTTTTCAGTTGTGTCTATTGCTTTGTGATTTGTGATTGAGATCATGCTTTTTGGTTTTCCTTTTTGGAATTCTGAGAGACCTTCGGGGGTCTCAGGGTCTCTACTGGGTATTGTAATACTCACCCCTATGAGGGCATCGCCCACACCTTGTTGTGTCTTGTGTAGACGAAGAGTAGTTGGGCTGAGGTTTGAGGAAGCCAGGACTAGGCGGTACACGGAGGACATGGGAAAACGTAGAGTGCTGAGGAGGCGATCTGTACCTACCCTTCAGGTAGGATCCTCGAAGAATGACCTAGTAGTTATTTTCCCTTTTTCAGTTGTATTGTTCCTTTTAGTTGTACTTGTACTTTTACAGTTGGGCTTGTATTCTATCCCCCTTTGCTTTCAGCACTCTTCTACTACAGCAGTTTACTTCACAATTGTTTTTTATTGTGTTCTCAAACTATGTGTTTGTATAGGTTTAACGGCAATGCCTTCCCGTTTTAGGGAATACGCATTTCTGTACTAGTCTCCAGCCCCTGGCCTATGGAAGGCGGGCTTGGGGTAGTCACGGCACGGGCCCCGAGGGACGGGTCATGATAGGATATGTCATTCGGTATCTCCCACATTCATCGAGGACTGGTGTTCTTCTGGTTACTCCGGGGATTTTTGAGTTTCCCTGTTTGCGGCTATAATTTGACAGATCTTAGACGAGCTGAGTTTTTCTCAAATCTGTGGGGGTCTGTTACAGACCAGTGATAGTCCAATTTAAAAATTGTGTGTTGTGATAACCTCATCTATGAATGTCAGCCCTGAACACCTCAAATCCTTAACCAATGGTGTCTTGGGTGATCTTTGGCTTCATATCTGCATATGGAGACTTCCGGTGGTGTTGTTCATAAAGGGAGTTTTGATCGGTGACTATAGGTGGTGTTTCTTCCCATGGCTGGAACAGAGCTTGCACACCATACGGTTCTTATTCTGGTTTTTCGGTGTGATTTTTCCGGTAGTTTGCGAACCTTTCAAGAAGGGTTTGTGTCCGACTGTGGTTCACAAAGGGGAGGACTTGCACAGAACATGTAACGCCCCGACCCCAGCTACCCGGAGTCGGTGCATTACTTCGTAACATTGGCATGATCACAAAAGATCAAGTCTCGAAAGACCGATTAGTTTAGTATCCTTGGAAACACTAGATACATTCATAAGTCTTACATTACATCGTAAAGTGAAAAACTAATAACAAAGTCTTCATAGTCCACACTCATATCCTCTTCTGACTATCCCTGCAGTTCATTCATAAAATACTTCTTCACATCCTGGAAAATATTAAAACATTGAAAGGGGTGAGCTCAGATGCTCAGTAAGGATAACAATATTGCGGAAGCTTTCATAAATAAACATAAAAATTTAAGGCAATGTATAACTAAAACAAAAGCCTTTTAAACTTGAACATCAACATAATATGAAAAAAGTAAAATGAGATAATGCCATTCACTTCTTCACATGGATATTATACTGGTCGAATAATCACATGAAATATAAATAACCACTTTCATAATGAGGGAATGTATAATGCCAGACATTCTGAAACATTTTGTCAAGGCCTCGGCCAAGACCTCTAAAATGATTAAGGCCTCGGCCAAAACCATAAATCAAATTGGGAAAGGGCCTCGGCCAATTCCACATCTATTTGTCTCATGAGACCTACCGATGCAATTTTGTAGAAGATACTTACGTTTAAAATTTCTTAAATATACTCCAGTGTTTTTCGGAAAACATTATGCAAGCTTCTGAAAACAAAATAACTAATTCTGAGACTGCTCGACTAATTACAGGCCATGATGGGTCCACGCCCAATCCCTTTCGGTCTACCACACTCGAGAGTCAGGTTTTCTGAAAACATGTTTAAGCTTGCGTTAAATACGTATACATTTGCATTGGATTTTCATATATTTGAGAGAAATATATTTTTTTTCAAATCATTTAAAAATAACATAATTATAAAATAAAACCTTTTGAATAAACGTAAAAGTCAAAGGGTTTTATACACCGTATAAAAGAAAGTTGTGTATAAAACAAGATATGCCACAATGAAAGGAGATTGAGATGAAGACCCTTACAAAGATAATTTTTTAAATAAAGTAGATATATTATGTGTATTAACTATAATTACACATAATGAAATTACAAATACAAGATAGGATATAATAATATCATGACATAATTTGAAAGTAGGAGATTAACCCAAAGAATGGAAATTGGGTTATGAAATTCCCTTACCTCGTGTCCGACTTGACTCAACCGTTCTTTAACCTCCTGAATAATAAACTAGAGTTAATATATACCTTATTAAGAACCATTTTTAATTTAATTATCCTTTTTATATCACTTATTACAATGTTATGAACATTATGTAATTATTTAAGTTAGTAACGGTCGTTTTGTCGATCTTTGGTACTTGAGTCAACAATAAACTTCTTATAATTACAAGTTGTTTATGTGGTAGAATATCCATTATTTCCAGAATTATATTCATGATTTATATGTCATATATATCATATATATCCAGTATATACATTCATTTATAATATTACGTAACATTTAGAGATAAGAAATGAAATGCACCGTTCATGGAGACGATAAGCCGTACGTACGCATGAACGCTACTTTCATTTCTATTTAGTATTTAATGGAATGAAATCATAATGATATAAATGTATAATATAATTCCAGTATAATATAGTGTATAATACCATTTACTCCATCCTTTATACATCTCACATATGGCATTAACGATTCAAATCACTTTGAGGGGGCGGTAGTCCGCACTTCCTAAAATGAAATTATCGCGTTTTACCCATAATGGAAATCATAAAGTATGTCATAAATGAGAAATACAGAAGCATAGTAAAACATAAACATATTATATATCATATATAAATATAGTGACATCTTAATGGCCACCTTTGAAGGTGTTATATGAGTGTTGAACAATCATCGTTTCGTGAGGCAGAAATTCTCCATCCACAGAAACCGTATGTTCTTTAACCATTAGATGTAGGTGTGTGTAAGTGTAGCTAGAATCCTTCTTATAACAACATCCTAATATATTGAGTATACTGGTGTTGTTACAAAAGAAATGAATAAAAAGAGTTTAGGGGGTTGGAGAAGAAAAATAAAACAAAACAACATTAGAGAAGACATTACCTCAAAATCGGGTAACTCTTTTTGATTTGAGCCAAAGGCTTCCTTGGGAAGAGTTCTTCCCAAAGTGAGGCTTCTAGGAGTAATAGGGGGAAGTTGGGAGAGTATTTGGGCAGAGTTTGGCCGAGCCAAATGGCTTGAAAGTGTGAATGAGGTGGTAGAGGTGGGGGCCTTTTATAAGAGAAGAGGAGGGGCACTCTTGGAAAGTAAGGAAATTTTACATTATTATAGAATGCTTTTCAGATTCTAAAGGTCCCACACTTATATAATTTGAGGATAAGGTGATAAGGGTTATAAATCCACCCATACAATAGGTTTTGGACATGTGTAGGTCATAGATATTACATTATCTTTCTATTTTATTTAAATCGTTAAATAATGAGTTCATCGCTGCATCATCATGATGTCATACATAATTTAATTTATTTAATGTCTAAAAATTATAAAAAAAATACTATAATGTAGGAAATATTTTTATCTTTCCAATGACTATTTATAGTCAAAAATATGACTTGTATAACCCCATGTAAAAATTGTTTTAGTAAAACATTTCATGTTTGTGTCATTTTTTTTACTTTAACATTAAATAAAAGGTATTTATGTCATTTTCCAACTAAAGTGGCTCCATGGGGTCCCCAAGTTGACCCATGGATTGTATTGGTCTGCCATGGCACATCCAATGAGGATAGGACATGTTTCAAGCTCATCTCATATTATTAAAACATTATTTTTACCTTAAACTACACTAATTACCTCTAATCGCGATTAAGAACTTAAAAGTTACTATTCACCAAAAATTATTTTAATCTCATTGAACCACATTTTACTTCTTAATGACAACCATGTATGTAGGATTTTTGAAAATAAAAACACAGAAGTGGTAATATTTCATTTAAACGAAAAATCAGTTATTTAACTACCACTTTGTGGTTTCACTATTCATCGAAATTTGAAGTTTTTCAGAACAATGCCAAAATTTCACCCTAAGCTATAATTGATATTCCGAATTCAAAAATGATGTCTATTTTACAAAATTCCAAACATATAAGTTGCATTAATTAATTTTATAATTAATTCCCGTTGTCACAACAAATAGCGTGTTTTTAAGAAACAATTTATATCAAAAGATTGGCAATTGTTTATGTCCAATTTCAATGTTAAATTAATTCTAATGAACACCATTGGATAAAATGGTAAAAATATATTCTAATTATACTTTAAAACCACTCAATAGTATAACTTATCACTATAAATTATTTTGATTAAAAAATTTGTTTTAAGTATTTTTCACTATTCATAAAAATTTGGAAGTTCTCAGAAAATTACAAAAAATTCAACATAGGCTAATTTCAATATTATGAATACAAAAATGAATTCCATTTTGAAATATAAAAATTCTATAATTTTAAAAAGTGGTTATTACTATTCATAACGGCTACTTTGATTAGTTGCGGTGTTTTAGAACTCGAAGTTGCGTACAATGCAAGCTATTGCATTATTGAATGAGAAGCGTATTGTGGAAGCTCGGGGTGTTACATTCTCCCCTCCTTCAATAAATTGCGTCCTCGCAATTTGAAATTTTTCTTGGAAAATAAAAGGTTGAAAATAGAAAATACCTTTGTGGAAAACCCACATCGGAAATAAGATTAATAAAATTTAGCCTTAATAAGAGGGAAATGGAAATAAGAAAGTCACCACCAAATTATGATCTCGATAAGGAGAACATTGGTGGCAATTAGAGACATATAATTGGAGAAAAACGTAAATATTTGTAGGGAGTGATTGAGGTCATCAATCAAAATCAACTGTCAAATTGAGGGCCTCAAAGCCTTCAATCTATGTTGATTTAAAATATCATCAGTTCAACAAGACATAAGGTATTAGGATAACACATTTTTTTGTTTTAATATCCCTTTACTAAAGTTTAAGAATTAATTTATTCATTGAATAAGTGATAGGTATATATATATTTATGCTTGACAATTAGAGTTTCAACCTTCAACTCATCTTTCAATCAAAAAGATAATAGAACTCAAAAATATCATACTTATCCTAATTGTATAAGGTTCCAAATGTTAACACATACCATTTAGATTAGTAAAATTATATTGTAATAACCAGGGACTTCATGTAGGCTAGTGGTAGGGAATAAAGGCCTGTCGCACTATGATTGTGGGTTCGATTCCTGCAGCTTTGTCCGACGTGACGGGTTATGCCCCACCCTGCAGGTTGTCCTTTTCCTAAAACTATAGTATCATAATATTCCAAAAATAATCTTCATAAATTTTTTAACCTTAAACAATACTATCCAAAGATCAACTTAATCCACTCCAACCTTTATAGTTATCCAAAATACCTCTGTCCAGACTTTCTCTAAAAGGTCTCTTAATTCCAAAATCAATTTATCAGATTCCCCAAACAAAGTAAAGTTTCTCTTATTGTCACATACTAAAAATATAATTACCTTCATCATATTAAAACCTTACTGAAATCAACAAGTACTGCAGTACAATCCTTATATATATATCACATTATTCTAATAACGATAATCTAGTTCTTGAGTCCAAAAACACAAATACAATAATTATTCAACTTCATCTGTAGTAACAGTATAAGCTTGGCCTTGATCCCTTGGCCTTTTCTGAGGTAAGTTTCCCTGACGCTTAGGACATTCATTTTCATAATGACCCATTTCTCTACAATTGTAGCATTCAACTTTGATATCCTCTTTCTTTCCCTTGCAATCACGAGCCTGGTGACCTTTTTCTCCACATTTATAACAAACTCCCATTCCTTTTAGGCAAGTACCAGGGTCATTCTTCCCACAATTATCACATAATGGAAAATCCTTCTTTCCCTTTTTCCCTTTATCTGTCTCTTGTTCCACCATTCTCTTTTTCTCTTGCTTTACTTTGTTGTCATAAGACTTAGATAATTCCTTTTCTGTCTTGATAGCACATGAGACAATATCTTCGTATGTTGAGAAAGATTGTGATACTAAAGCTCTACGGAGAAATGGTTTTAACCCATCAAAGAAACGATCAATCTTACCTCTTGGGTTACGTATATAATCTGCAGCATACCTCGCCAACCGTGTAAAGTTGGCCTCATACTTTGCGACATTCTCATCCTCCTTTTGTCTCAGACTCAGAAATTGCCTTTCCATATCTGCTCGATGGTCATGAGGAAAGTATTTTTCTAAGAAAAGCTCTTTGAACTCCCTCCATTCCATATTCGATACGTCATCATCTTCCTTTGTATTTTGAATCAATGACCACCATTGATCGGCATCTCCAGTGAGGCGGTAAACTGCCATGACAACCTTCTCCCTTTCGTTACTCCCCAAGGCATGGAATATTTTCTCTAAGGAGTTTATCCATTGCTCAGCTACTAACGGATTTGTACCCCCATTAAATGTTGGTGTTTGTTTCCTCATGAAGCGGTCTAACATTGATCCTCCACGTTGTGGATCAGGGTGATCCATACGAGTAAGGTTATTATTCATAACTTGAGTGAGTTGTCCCAGTATGGTAATAAGTTGATCAGCACCAGTTGTATCTCCAGATCCACAATAATTATCTTGAGCAGGAGGGAAATCCCTATACGGAGTGCGTGCATTGATACGGTTTCCATTCCTTCCACTAGGCGCCATTTCTAAACAATGGCATAAACTAGATTAGTTTATGAATCAAAATACATAATTTCATACTTGTAAAATACTTAACATAAATTGAACTATTTATGGATATAATCCATAATCATAAAAAGGTTTTATTTGAGGAAGTATATACTCATAACCGTTCATAGTGGTTTGTAATGAAAATGGGAATTATCCTAAGCATATCCCCCGGGAGTGTCGTAACCAAGAGTGCAGCAAGGCCCGTTGTCGTGCACCAGTTCCCGTTCGAGTCTAGCTCAAAGCGGTGTTTTCAGGTTTTACCCCTAGGTACATCTGTGCCAGAGCCGCCTCTACCTACTCGTATCCAAACAGGGATGTATTGCTCGGAAAACTCACAAAATCTCTACAATACCAAAATTTTTAGGAACTTCTTCTATACTAATCCTCAAAGTCTATCTTTGGGCTATGTGCTCTAATCAGAGTTTATCTAAATCTAGATTCCAAGGTTAGTACTAAACTACCTTTGATACCAACTGTAACGCCCCGACCCCAGCTACCCGGAGTCGGTGCATTACTTCGTAACATTGGCATGATCACAAAAGATCAAGTCTCGAAAGACCGATTAGTTTAGTAGCCTTGGAAACACTAGATACATTCATAAGTCTTACATTACATCATAAAGTGAAAAACTAATAACAAAGTCTTCATAGTCCACACTCATATCCTCTTCTAACTATCCCTGCAGGTCATTCATAAAATACTTCTTCACATCCTGGAAAATATTAAAACATTGAAAGGGGTGAGCTCAGATGCTCAGTAAGGATAAAAATATTGCGGAAGCTTTCATAAATAAACATAAAAATTTAATGCAATGTATAACTAAAACAAAATACTTTTAAACTTGAACATCAACATAATATGGAAAAAGTAAAATGAGATAATGCCATTCACTTCTTCACATGGATATTCTACTGGTCGAATAATCACATGCAATATCAATAACCACTTTCATAATGAGGGAATGTATAATGTCCGACATTCTGAAACATTTTGTCAAGGCCTCGTCCAAGACGTCTAAAATGATTTAGGCCTTGGCCAAAACCATAAATCAAATTGGGAAAGGGCCTCGGCCAATTCCAAGTCTAGTTGTCTCATGAGACCTACCGATGCAATTTTTTAGAAGATACTTACGTTTAAAATTTCTTAAATATACTCCAGTGTTTTTCTGAAAACATTATGCAAGCTTCTGAAAACAAAATAACTAATTCTGAGACTTCTCGACTAATTACAGGTCATGATGGGTCCACGCCCAATCCCTTCCTGTCTACCACACTCGAGAGTCAGGTTTTCTGAAAACATGTTTAAGCTTGCATTAAATACGTATACATTTGCACTGGATTTTCATATATTTGAGAGAAATATATTTTTTTTCAAATCATTTAAAAATCACATAATTATAAAATAAAACCTTTTGAATAAACGTAAAAGTCAAAGGGGTTTATACACCGTATAAAAGAAAGTTGTGTATAAAACAAGATATTCCATAATGAAAGGAGATTGAGATGAAGACCCTTACAAAGATAATTTTTTAAATAAAGTAGATCTATTATGTGTATTCACTATAATTACACATAATGAAATTACAAATACAAGATAGGATATAATAATATCATGACATAATTTGAAAGTAGGAGATTAACCCAAAGAATGGAAATTGGGTTATGAAATTCCCTTACCTCGTGTCCGACTTGACTCAACCATTCTTTAACCTCCTGAATAATAAACTAGAGTTAATATATACCTTATTAAGAACAATTTTTAATTTCATTATCCTTTTTATATCACTTATTACAATGTTATGAACATTATGTAATTATTTAAGTTAGTAACGATCGTTTTGTCGATCTTTGGTACTTGAGTCAACAATAAACTTCTTATAATTACAAGTTGTTTATGTGGTAGAATATCCATTATCTCCAGAATTATATTCATGATTTAGATGTCATATATATCATATATATCCAGTATATACATTCATTTATAATATTACGTAACATTTAGAGGTAAGAAATGAAATGCACCGTTCATGGAGACGATAAGCCGTACGTACGCATGAACGCTACTTTCATTTCTATTTTGTATTTAATGGAATGAAATCATAATGATATAAATGTATAATATAATTCCAGTATAATATAGTGTATAATACCATTTACTCCATCCTTTATACATCCCACATATGGCATTAATGATTCAAATCACTTTGAGGGGGCGGTAGTCCGCACTTCCTAAAATGAAATTATCGCGTTTTACCCATAATGGAAATCATAAAGTGTGCCATAAATGAGAAATACATAAGCATAAGTAAAACATAAACATATTATATATCATATATAAATATAGTGACATATTAATGGCCACCTTTTAAGGTGTTATATGAGTGTTGAACAATCATCGTTTCGTGAGGCAGAAATTCGTCATCCACAGAAACCGTATGTTCTTTAACCATTAGATGTAGGTGTGTGTAAGTGTAGCTTGAATAATTCTTATAACAAAATCCTAGTATATTTAGGATAATGTTGTTGTTACAAAAGAAATTAATAAAAAGATTTTAGGGGGTTGGAGAAGAAAAATAAAACAAAACAACATTAGAGAAGACATTACCTCAAAATCGGGTAACTCTTTTTGATTTGAGCCAAAGGCTTCCTTGGGAAGAGTTATGCCCAAAGTGAGGCTTCTAGGAGTAAGAGGGGGAAGTTGGGAGAGTATTTGGGCAGAGTTTGGCCGAGCCAAATGGCTTGAAAGTGTGAATGAGGTGGTAGAGGTGGGGGCCTTTTATAAGAGAAGAGGAGGGGCACTCTTGGAAAGTAAGGAAATTTTACATTATTATAGAATGATTTTAGGATTCTAAAGGTCCCACACTTATATAATTCGAGGATAAGGTGATAAGGGTTCTAAATACACACATCCAATAGGTTTTGGACATGTTTAGGTCTTATATATTACATTATCTTTCCATTTTATTTAAATCGTTAAATAATGAGGTCATTGTTGCATCATCATGATGTCATACATAATTTAATTTATTTAATGTCTAAAAATTATAAAAAAAATACTATGATGTAGGAAATATTTTTATCTTTCTAATGACTATTTATAGTCAAAAATATGACTTGTATAACCTCATGTAAAAATTGTTTTAGTAAAACATTTCATGTTTGCGTCATTTTTTTTACTTTAACATTAAATAAAAGGTATTTATGTCATTTTCCAAATAAAGTGGCTCCATGGGGTCCCCAAGTTGACCCATGGATTGTCTTGGTCGGCCATGGAACATCCAATGAGGTTAGGACATGTGTCAAGCTCATATCATATTATTAAAACATTATTTTTACCTTAAACTACACTAATTACCTCTAATCGCGATTAAGAACTTAAAATTTACTATTCACCAAAAATTATTTTAATCTCATTGAACCACATTTTACTTCTTAATGACAACCATGTATTTCGGATTTTTGAAAATCAAAACACAGAAGTGGTAATATTTCATTTAAACGAAAAATCAGTTATTTAACTATCACTTAGTGGTTTCACTATTCATCGAAATTTGAAGTTTTTCAGAACAATGCCAAAATTTCACCCTAAGCTATAATTGATATTCCGAATTCAAAAATGATGTCTATTTTACAAAATTCCAAACATATAAGTTGAATTAATTAATTTTATAATTAATTCCCGTTGTCACAACAAATAGCGTGTTTTTAAGAAACAATTTATATCAAAAGATTGGCAATTGTTTATGTCCAATTTCAATGTTAAATTAATTCTAATGAACACCATTGGATAAAATGGTAAAAATATATTCTAATTATACTTTAAAATCACACAATAGTATAACTTATCACTATAAATTATTTTGATTAAAAAAGTTGTTTTAATTATTTTTCACTATTCATAAAAATTTGGAAGTTCTCAGAAAATTACAAAAAATTCAACATAGGCTAATTTCAATATTAGGAATAAAAAAATGAATTCCATTTTGAAATATAAAATTTCTATAATTTTAAAAAGTGGTTATTACTATTCATAACGGCTACTTTGATTAGTTGCGGTGTTTTAGAACTCGAAGTTGCGTACAATGCAAGCTATTGCATTATTGAATGAGAAGCGTATTGTGGAAGCTCGGGGTGTTACAGAACACATCGAGTGAAGGGGGCCATAAAGGAAGGGTTCGCGAAGGAGGGGTCCGTGAAGGAAGGGTGTATGCAAAGTAAGGTGTTGTGAAGGCTAGGTTCACAGAGGTTGGGTTTGCGAAGGAAGGATCCAAAAAGGAGGGTGTGTGAAGAACAACATGGGTTTGGTGCGCAGTGGAGAGGAGGGGAGGACTCGTGCAAGGTGTCCACATAGAAAGGGGTGCTAGGGAGGGTGCGCTTTGTAGGAGAAGTTTTCCGCATACATAGTGATTGGTCTATGTGGGGGTGAATTCGTGTTGCGTGTGGTCTATGCAAGGGTGGGTTGTGAAAGAGCACAATGTTGGGGGTGGTGTTTTGCACAGGTTTCAATTCGCGTTAGAGTGGAATTTTTAAAGGACACAAAGGGGGTTTATAGCAATGGAATCAAACCTGATGGATACATTGAAGAAACTTTCACTAAAAAATAAGGATAAAGGGATAATTTCCACATGAAAGGATGAAGATTCATTTCTTTCACGTCATATGGGTCTGTTGATCATTGGAAAATGCTTGGAAAAATGAACTTTCAACCACGGGGCCCTTAAAAATACCCTACAAAACATCTGTAAATTAGAGGATGAGGTCGCCATAAGAGAAGTGGGGGAGGGCCTCCTTGTCTTTAATTTTTTTAATAAGAGAGATAAATACAAGGTCCTCAAAGGTAGACCATGTTCCTTTGATAACCAGATCATTATCATGGAAGATTTAAAAGGAGGGGAAGATATCCAAAATATCCCACTAACCCACTCACCTTTTTGGATACAAATTAAAGGAATACCATTTCATGGTAGAACTAAATGAGTTTTGCATGAAATTGGAGAATGTATTGGTATATTTCTGGAATGGCATCAATCTGATCCAATTCACTAGGGACCCATGGTTCAAATCAGAGCACTTGTAGATGTAGCACAACCACTTATGAGGGGACTCTTCTTGTCAGAGGATGAGTCTAGTGCCTGGATATCCTTTAAATTTGAAAATCTCCCAATTTTTTGTTTCTTTTGTGGGTATCTCGGACATTTATATAAGGACTTTGAATCGAAGAAGAAGGATGATCAAGGCAATGTCATTCTGCAATATGGCCATTGGCTTCATTCAAGAATGAATAGAGAAACTTTCATTCCTGAGATGGAAAAACAAAAGGACCAAGATAGTCTTGTGAAGGCACTCATGAAGTAGTCGAAACCAATTCACAATAACATCATAATGCTTGGGCCACCAGAGTTTCATGCTGGAAACCCAATGGATTAGTGGGTGAAATAATTAATACATAGAAGTGTTGTGGACATGACTGACTCAGTTGAAATATATGTAGGTTAGGAGAAGGACCCAACTCTTTAATCAACCTGGGTCCCTACTTATGTGAAGGAGTCCTCTCCCCCACATCTTTGGTCATCTTCAAAATGAAAAGAACAACCAGAACCAGGTGCTGGATGGGAGAACTCTGGACAAGAACCCCTTGACCCAATTCATCGGACAGATAGTGAAGCACTAGGGTTCACTTCTCAGGATGGAGAAGACATGGTTGTATTAACGTCATCAGGTATCCAAAAACTTCGTACATGGAAAAGGGTTACTGGAGGATATCGAGATTGCATACCAATCAATATGGAACTAGGTGACCACAAAGGAAGCTTGGAGGTATGGACAATGCATGAGAGCCTCCCAAAGAGGTGGAAAGCGGCAAGTGATGGACAATGTCTCGAAGTTATGGAGGTGGAGGCGGGTGTGGCCCAGCCCCATTTAGAGAAATGAAAATCTTATGCTGAAATTGTCAGGGACTTGGAGACCCCCAAACAGTTCAGTCGCTTCATCACTGGAGTTCAAAATACCACCCTGACATAGTTTTTGTATCCAAAACTATGTTGGATAGCAAGGATGCTGGTCTGCTTGGCTCAAAGATCGGTTTCAAGAATGTTTCCCCTATTGGAAGACATGGACACTCTGGTGGTTTGTGCCTTTTTTGGAAATAGGACATTGGTGTCCAGGTGACTAATTTGTTAGATAATCACATTGTTGTGACTGTTTCTGCCCCAGGATCTTCATCATGGTCTTTTGTGGGATTTTATGGGTAGCCTGGGCACCAAGATAAACCCAAATCTTGGGACCTTTTGCACCGAGTGAGATCCTCTCTTTCAGGCCCACTTCTAGTTGGGGGAGACTTTAACGAGATCCTCCTTCATCATGAAAAGTAAGGGGGCGTTGGCAAAGTGGTGTTGCTATGGAAGTGTAACGAACTAGGTATTTATAGAATAATACTTTTTTATTTCTATTAATACTTATGAATAATATATTAATTTTATGTTAAAGGGGATGCTTTGTCTAATACCATACTCAGCATACAACAATAGATTTCTTTGAAATCTTACATTGCACATAATGTTGAGTTATATAGAAAAATAATATAATATTATTATTATTTTAAATGGTACTTAACGCATAGTCGTTGTATTGGAAAGAATGAACAAAACTAACTAAAATATAATTACACATGTTTGTTAAATGTTTTTACATTTATTAAATAAAAGTTATAGGCTTAAAATGTGAATGAATCCAATTTTAAGCATAAATACTCTAATATTCTTTAAAAGGTCGATTTACCGCTTTTTGATGGCGAACCCTTTTTAAATCTAGTTTTTATTACTTTTATATATTCTATTTAAAAAAATAAACTTCTTCTTTATAATCGGGACATCAAAATTTAATTTGGGTAAATTTTTGGTATTTTTCTGATAAAATTCATTTTTTATGAATAGTGAAAAATACTGCATTTTAATTCAAAACTGTCTTTTAATCTAATTTATTTATATAGTTATATTATTCTTTTTATTGGTTTTAAAATGTAATTGGATTATATTTTTACCATTTAATCCAATTTTGGTCATTGGAAGTAATTTCACTTTAAATTGAACATAAACAAGTGTCAATCTTTTGATAGTTATTATTTCTTAAAAACACGCTTTTTTGTTTTGACAATGGGATTTAATTTTAAATTAATTTCTGTAACTTCTCTGTTCTAAATTTGGAAAAATGGATTCCATATTTGGAATCAAAAGGTCCAAATTTTGTAAATAGGTAACTTTTGTTTTTATACATTATGAATATTTACTTCAGTAAATATTTTATTTACCATGGTTAAAGAGTAAATCTGGTAAATAAGAGTGAAAAATAATATTATAATAATATTAAATTACTCTAACACTTGTTCTAAACCTATTGGATGAGATATTTCTGACCAAGGGCATCCTTGGGTCTATTTTGGGACCCCATGAAGCCACTTGGGAGTGATAATGACACTTTATATTAATTAATTTAAAGTAAAGACAAAAGTAACATAAACATATATCTTTTAGTAAAACAATTTTTATATGGGGTTATATAAGTTATCTATTTGACTATAAATATTTGTTTTAAAGATAAAAAATATTTCCTATATCATGGTATTTTATTTATAATTTTTAGACATTAAATAAATAAACTTAATTATGAAACAATGGTGATGCAGTAATTGCTTCATTAATAAATGATTCCAATAAATGATATTATAAATATTAAAATAAATTTATTTTGAAAATTTTTATGTCATCCACGAATTTTAGGGATAATAATTACTTGTTATATTTTAATTAATGAAGGTTTTTTGAAATAATCAAGTTGTTATATATTTTTTAAAAGTATTGATATAAATAATTTAAAAATTGACAAAAATGAGTTTTTAAAACAATTAATATTTTATTAAATGATAAAATAATAATAAAATTTGAATATTCAGAAAAATAACTTAAATAATTTCATAAATGATCTGTTTTAGGTCTCTTGGCATTTTATAGTAAATATATTAACCATATAGTATGAATATAAAAGAGGACATGGTAAAAGTTAAATAAGGGTTAAACAAAAAAGATAAGGATTAAAAAATATCCAAAACCTATCCAATTATTATTGGATGATTTTATTTCAACTTATATGTAACTTATCTTTTAATTAAATAATTTTTGGACCTTTTTAAACTTAAAAACATTTTATAATAAAATAATACTTTCAAATTTTCCTAAAGAGCCCCTCATCCCTCTTATAAAATGTCACCACCTCTAACCCATTACACACACCTCTCAAGCCCCTTGTCTCATCCAAACTCTACCCAAATAATCTCTTAGAATCCCTCTCTTACTCCTATAATCCCTCCCCTAGGTAGAAGGCAATTCAAGAAAACCTTTTGGTTCAAACCAAAGGGAGTTACCTGATTTAACGGTAACGTCTTCTCTCAAGTTCTTTTATTTTATTTTCCTTCTACAATCTATGTACTCTAATCATTATTTATTTACATAACAATGCCAGTATCCTCAATATAGTGAGTTGTTTTTATGATATGGATTCGAACTACACTTACACACACCTCCATCTAATGGATACAAACATATTGTTTATGTAGACGGTGAACTACTGCCTCAAAAAATGATGATTATTCAATTATCTCCTACCACCTCTCATGGTGGCCATTATGATGGAAATATATTTATATATGATATAAAATATATTTATATATGATATAAAATATATTTATATTGTCTCTATGCTTTTGTATTTTTCATTTATAGCATTATTTTATGGTTTCCATAATGGGTAAATACGATAATTTTATTTGAGAAAGTGCGGACTACGGCCCCCTCAAAGTGATATGACTCGTTCATGACATACGTGGAATTTATAAAGGATAGAGTTAATGAAATTATATATGATATTATACTAGAATTATAATATACCTATGTATCATTAATTTTTCATTCTATTAAATACAAAATAGAAATGAAAGTAGCATTCATGTGTACGTACGACTTACCGTCTCTATGAACGGTGCATTTCATTTCTTATATCCAAATGTTATGAACTGTTATAAATACATATATATATAAGGGAAATATATGATATCTAAATAATTAATATAATTCTGTAGATAATTTACTTTTGACCACATAGACAACATGTAATTATAAGAAGTTCATTTTTTACTCAAGTACCAAATATCGACAAAATGACTATTATTAACTTAAATGACTTTTTAATGTTTATAGCATAGTAATAAGTGATATAAAAGGAATAATAAACTTTTAAAAGGTTATTAATCAAGTATAAATTAACTTTAGTTTATTATTCAGGAGATTAAAGAATGAACGGGTCAAGTCGGACACGAGGTAAGGGAACTTCTTAACCCAATTTTCATTCTTTGGGTTAAACTTCTACTTATTGATTATGTGGTGCTATTAATATGTTTGAATGACCTCTGATTGTTTTACACTTAATATACACTTATATTTTGTGTATTTATGTTTGTCACACATAATTATGTCATTAATTTATCCTTAATGTAATGATATGGTCTTTGTAAGGGACTTCGTCTCAATCTTCTTTCATTGATGAATATTTTGATTTATACACGACTATATTTTATACAATGTATAAACCCATTTAACTTTTAATTTCATTCAAAGGGAATCTTTTTCTACATTTCATTTTACTAAACATCAAAGGGAATGTTTATTTTTTAACGTACGCGGTAACAAAGACCTTTCTTCCACCGCGAGCATTATTTGATATTTGGCATCCTTAACAAGCCATGATGTTTTTAAAAGGAAAATAAATAACATATACTATTTTTACATATTTTGGTATTAAAAATGGTTTTGAGAATGGATTGATTATGTCAATATATTGAAATGTCATATTGTGATCGCAATGTGGAAATTTTATCTTTACTTTGTGCTTATTCATGTGTTATGATTATGTTATGGTTCTTGGGTATTGTTTATGAATACAAGTGGTTCTGTGATAAACCTAGGGTGGGTGAGCCCGAGATATCTCTCTAATGCATTGGGTAATGTGACGGAGGTAAATGTTGATGTTTTTTCTAAGAGATTTAGGGAATATACTGTGATGGGTATTCCAAACATAACTCCCAATGTAGTTGTGAAAGCTAAAATGTAAGTATGTTATGGATGCCACAAGTTACCTATATGATTTATGATTTCCATGTGTTATTAATAAAACCTATGATTTTTTGTGGTATGTTAAAGATTGAAAAGTATGATTTCATTGATTTGTATGTATTAGTGGACTAATATTTTCTTTCCTTGTTTTATAACCCTTACTGAGATTTTTAGGCTCATCCCAAGTTTTGAAATGTTTTTCATGGGACTTAAAGATGAATAGGGTCAAGGATGGGATCAAGGAAAAGTCATGTTGTTTAAAACATGGAACTAGATATATTTCTTTTTTGTTTTTATTTTATGAAAAAAATGGAAACTGAGTAGAAGTGTCTACTTTATAATTTTTGAAATGTAATGTAATAGTTATGGCCTAATTATCTAAAATTAAAAACCTGAAAAGATCCTCAATGTTAATTCTTGAATTAACTCAAGATTATGTAATGTTTAAGGCTGGGGCCTTATAGTTGGTATCAGAGGTCAGTTTAGACAACTTTAGGGATTAGGTGTTTTCGTTAAACACATGGTTAGTCCCTATGTCTATTATTTCAGTTAAATCCTTATTTTATAACTTTTTCAGATCAAGGAAAGTCGGTTAAAAATATAAGGAGTAGGATATCAAACAACATTTCTATCTCTTCCCGATGACATGATTTCAATAATTATTGAAAATTCATGTTCAGATGATTGTGAAATTTTTTCTAGCGTACAACTCACTTGCAAGAAGTTGTTTGAGATATCAAACACCTCCACTATACCTCGATATCATCGTGGATCATGGGTTGTATTTAATCAAATCATATTTTCACAATATTCTCATATTTTCAAGAAATGTAAATATTATCAAGGAATTTTCAAATATTTTACCTTATCACAAGATTTTGAAGCATATTATGATTTTGAAAAAGGTGTTGAAGAAGGAGACCCTTATGCTACCTATTTATATTTTCTTTTACAATATAGTCTCTCATAACATACTTATGGTATTTTAAAAGGACCATTGATTAAAAGTTTCAACATAAACTTGGTCTAACTATTTTATAAAAATCATGTTTTATCAGATGTTTTGAAATTATATGTCATACTTGATTATTTTCCAAAATAATTTTTCTGCGAACACCCATATGACCCAAGTTGAACAAAGTGTATTTGGAAGAAGGAAGCAAATGATTTTGAAGGATCTCAAAATCATTGTTGTAATGCATGTACCTTCTACCTACATGAACAAGATGATGATGAAACCATACGGACACCATGATCAAGGTATGATTTTCTTTCTGTTGGGAATAGTTTTATTTTATCATATGGAGGTAAAAAATGACAATATATAATATGTTGAGGTCTTGATGAATTGGGATGAAAATTAAAGGTAAAATAAAAACTTTGAGGTTAAAACATGTTAGGGTTATTTTTGAGTTTTATAAAAAGGAAAACCCGTAAGATGGGTGACAAGCTGTCACATCCAGCAAGGTCATAGGAATCGAACCCACAACTGAAGGGAAACAAGGGCGCATCACCTACTACTGGCCTACGTGAATTCCCTGGTTAGTATGACTTATTCTTTTTAGTTAAATGATATTATGGATCAAGAATAATTAGATTTTTGGAAATCATGTTTTATCAAATGGATATTCTTAATATAGGAGAATGATTTGGTGATTAAGTGATAAAGGTTATTTTAGAAGACGTTCTCTCTTTTGGGGAACATTATATACTTAAGGGAAATATAATACTATGGGATCTCATTTGTGGAGTAATGGTTTAAATTTTATTTTGTAAGAGTCTATGTTTTTATTGTGGACATATGGAGATTTGGGTTATTTTCTGGAAATGATTAACCTATCATAGAGAATATATGATTAGGTTAATTACTCTTCAGTATGAGACTTTAAGATTATTCGGTGTTATTTGGAGATAAATGTTAAGATTTATTTTGGAAGAATATGTGATCAAATTCTTCTAAGTTTTGGGCTTCAATCTTAGTTTGGATTATATTGAATAATTTTAAGTACAAATGTGTATTGAATGGTCTTTTTTGAAATTTGGGTACTGTTTGTTGAATTTTGAAGATTAAGAGTAGTATTTCTTTTTATAAAGGATTATACTTTTTAGGGATTATCTGATCTCTTACTAACCATTCTGGTTGATGTCTAAAGATAGGGGAAATATATAGTTCATCTTTTTTAGATTATGTGATACTATAGAAGTTGATTCTAGTGCTTCAGGTGTGACCAAGTCATCTGGAATACTCATCGTTTGGAGAAAAGATGAGTTTGTGGTAGAAAATTATTAAAGATCAAACTCTACTTGAAAAGTAAGTATATTTCCTTATGTTCGTAGTCAATCTCATAAAATAATTTCTCGAAATTATAGACTACACCAAGATTATCTTGTACTATACACAACACCAAGATTATCTTGTACTATACGCAACACCGTATTAGCTTGCAGTATACGCAACACTATTCTTAGCTCGTGTTACACACAATTTCAAGTTCGTTTTTTGGAAATTATTCTACGCAACAGTAAGTATAGATTTTGTTTAATGTATAAATGAAATAAGTTTTGATTATGTTATACTCAACACCAAAGGGATCTTTCACTACACGCAGCCCTGACTTGGCTTGCATTACACGCAATCACGACCTTCCTCGATAGTGTGTGTAATACGCAATACCGAGTTTCACTAAACAACGATATGTTATTAAAATATTATATAAACTAGTCGTTATGAATAGTAATACCCACTTTTTGAAATTTTATAAATTTTATCTTTCAAAATGGACTTCATTTTTGGATTCGGAATATCAAAATTAGCCTAGGGTTAATTTTTGGTATTTTTCTGAAAACTTTCAATTTTTGATGAATAGTGAAAACACTGAGTTATTGGTTAAAACCGACTTTTTATTTAAATAATCATTTATTTTATTTAAATTTATTTTAGGTCAAAATAGATACATAATACCTATATAAGTTCAATGTAATTCATTGAGGACATTTTATAATAATTTTAGATATATAAATTTTTTATTGAACTTTTTATCGTCTTTTACTCACCTCCTAGGAGAATTTGAAAATTTACATAAAACTTAATTTTACCACTTCTGTGAGTGGAATTTTAAAACTCCGAGAGACACGGTTGATGTCAGTAAGTAAAATGTGGTTCAATAAGATAAAAATAATTTTTAGTGAATAGTAATTTTTTACTTTTATTTACCACGGTTAAAAGTAAATAGGGTAATTAAGGGTAAAAATGATATTATTATTACCCTAACGCATGTCCTAATTCTATTGGATAAGTGTAAATCGACCAAAAACAACCTTAGGAATAAAATATGACCATTTAGGTCCACTTGGATTAGATTAGGACATTTATTATTATTTAATTCAAAGAAGAGTTAAAAGAGTTAAAATCAAAGTTTAATAAGTAAAACATTTTTAATATAGGGTTATACATAAGATAAATTAGACTATAAATATTCATTCGAAATATAAAAATATTTCATACATAATGGTATTTTATTTATAATTTTTAGACATTAAATAATTTAATTTATTTATGACACAATAATGATGTAGTAATTACCTTATTAATGAAATATTAACATAATTGATATTATAAATACCCAAATAAATATAATTTGAGACTTTTTATGAATTAAACTAATTTTATAGGTTAATATAACATATTAGGGTTGGTTATATTAATTTTTTTCAAAGTAATAATGTTGTTATAAATTTAGAAAAAACAAAATACCAAATTGTGTCAAAATTGACATAAAAGAGTTTTTTAAAAAAATATTAAATTATTAATTGATATTCTATTTCTAAAAATATAAGGTTCATACAAAAGACTTATATAATAATATATATGACATTAATGAACTAATTTGGATTCGATTGGAAGTTTGTAGTAAGTTTATTAACCATATAGTGTAAGAATACAAGAAGACACGGTAAAAGTTAAATTATTTAACTTAGAGTTAAATCTAAATGATAAAGTTAAAATGGTAACCTAAACATGTCTAAAACCTATTGGTTGAGATTATTTCGACCCATACCCACCCTAGCCTTGAAATAAATCACTTTGGATCCATTATAAACCGAATATAAATTTATTATAAAATAATATTTTATGTTTTTTCTAAGGTGCCCCTCACCTCTCTTATAAAAGGGCACCCCTCTTCTCTCACTTTCACTCCTCCAAAGACATTTGGCTCATCCAAAACCTTCCCAAATACCCTCTCAACTATCCTCTCTTAATCCTAGAGGTCTTCCTTTGGTCATAAAGCCAACCTAAGGATCCCTTTTGATCAAATCAAAAGGAAGAACCCGAAGAAGAGGTAAATATCTCACCACCTATTTCAAGTTCCTTTCTTCTTCCACTTCCTCCTTCTTTGTTGTTTCCATTCTAAAATAATAAATCAAGTATCTTATATATACTGTGATGTTATTATAAAAATGGTACAACCATATTATTTGTTTTATCCATACTATGAATGAATAAGTCACCACACGTGCGTACGTACGGCTTACCGTCTCCACGTCGTGGTGTAGTTTGTTATTCAAACATTTCATCATTTGGATGGGTATAATAATAAGTATAAATGATATAAATAATAAATATAACATTATTATGATTCTTTATATATGATATACCATCCAATTATATACAATTTTAATATCAAAATAATGATATCATCGCTCATGCATACGTACGGACTACCGTCTCCACGAACGCGATGAGATTCATTTTCCATGTTAACCATTCAAGTATGATTATAAAGTATATATAATAAATAATAATGAAATATATTACATAATAATTATAATTTATTCATGTACATATATGTTTCATTTACTTAATTTCATTCAATTCAATAAGGAAACAAAAACTGCGTTCATGCATATGTACGGCCTACCGTCTCCATGAACGGTATATTTCATTCTATTTATCGATCTATTATATTTGTTATATTATGAATATATATTATATATAAATCATTTTTTATATTTTTTAAGTAATTAAATCATGATATAAGTAATGATATCAAGAACAATAATTACAAACACGTACGATAAATGAAACAATTTTACCCAAAACGCTGCTTTAACATGGAATTTACAAAAGAACAGGTAATATAAAGTCATAAGTGAATCATATATGATATCATAAATATTATTATGGTTCTGTTACAAGTTAATAATATGTTTAAACCCACTATATAGGATATTTGGACGCATACGGAAGAAATTGGACCTAAGGTAAGGGATAATTTTGCAATCTCATTTTTATCTGAGATTGTTTATACGTAAGTATTTACTGGGGTTATGTTTATCATCCCTATCAATGTTTTCTAAAAATGTTTTCATAAAATGTTTACTATTATTCCATGTATGTTTAAATTAATTTTTACCCTTTGTTGACTTTTTACCACATTGTATGGAAGGAATCTTTCCTTTGGTTACCATATAAGGTACTTTTTGAATTTTTCGGCAAAAGTACGAGAAGAATGTTTTTTTTACCTTATACGGCATGAATGGATTTTTACAGTTTCATAATGACTTACTTAAATAAATCTTCCTCTACAAAATTTCATGATTATTTTCAACAAAATCCTTTTATTTTAAAATTGAATGGCATTTTGTGAAAAGAAAATGATTTTGAAAAAGAAAGGATATTTTCCTCAAGAATTCATTTCAAGTGTTTCGTCAAAACTATTTTCCATATAATATGACATTATTTAGTATGATTATGTTTCAAGTATAATGTCTTTATTATTTACATGGTTTGATTCTTCTTATGATGAAATGATATCCATTTGTTTTATATGGATTACGTTATGATGGGATGATGTTTATGAAACTCATTTTATTCTTTGGGTTATAATGAATGATTTATGTTTATTTTGTGTCACAAGTAAGAATGATTTCATTATGAGATGGGCGGGACCTATATCTCCCTCCAATGCATTGGGTAAAAATTTATATCTCATGAGATAAACATGGCTGGAACGGCAAGTTAATCTGATTCAGTGATACAGGACTGGAACGAGGAGTGAACTCGATTTAGTAAGGGACTTTGTCCACTATGATGGTCTTGGCAGAAATGCCTTGGCTACTATGGAAATCATATCATGTGCTTAATGGTTTCCACAATTTCATGTTTTATTCTCATGCTATTTTATCATGATTAATGTTCCTTTATGATCTATGACTTACGTACTCCAAGATTTATTTCAAAACTCAATATCTTGATGTTTAAACTTTATGTTCATGATTTTATGTTCAAATGTATATGGTTTGTTTTATTTTCTCCATGCTTACCCTTATTGAGCATTTGATCTCACCCTTTATATGTTTTCTTTTCCCCAAGATATAAAGAAAGGTTTTAGGTAATAAAACCAAAGTGGAAGATATTTATGGGAGAGGTTGAAGATCTTTCACCATGATTAGAAGATTATGTTCTAAGTTTCCAAAGACACTAAACTATTACAGTCCTTGGGTGTCATTTTTTTTGTTATGTATTAAGTATTCCGCAAAATTCATGTAATGTCCATGTACGACAAGTGTGGGTCTCTACATTAAACAAATAAGATAAGGATTAAAAAATATTCAAAACCTATCCAATTATTATTGGATGATTTTATTTTGACTTATATGTACCTTATGTTCTAATTAAATAAGTTTTGTAACTTTTGAAATAGAAAATAATTTTATAATAAAATAATACTTTCAAACTTTCCTAAAGAGCCCTTACTCCCTCTTATAAAATGTCACCACCTCTAACCCATTACACACACCTCTCAATCCCCTTGGATCATCCAAACTCTACCCAAATAAGATCACAACATCTCTCTATTCCTCTTAGAATCATTCCCCTAGGTAGAAGGAAATTCAAGAAAACCTTTTGGTTCAAACCAAAGAGAGTTACCCGATTTAAAGGTAACGTATTCTCTCAAGTTCTTTTATTGTATTTTCCTTCTCCACTCCCTATGATTTTATTATTCTTTATTTACAGAAAAACAAAATTATCCTAAATATACTAGGTTGTTTTTATTAGAAGGATTTGAACTACACTTACACACACCTCTATCTAATTGATACGAACATACTGTTTCTGTGGACAGCGAACTACTGCCTCACGAAACGATGATTATTCAATTATCTCCTACCGCCTATCATGGTGGCCATTATGATGGAACGGTATTTATATGTGATATAAAATATATTTATATTGTCACTATGCTTTTGTATTTTTCATTTATATTATTTCTTTATGGTTTCCATAATGGGTAAATACGATAATTTTATTTGAGGAAGTGTGGACTACCGCTCCCTCAAAGTGATATGACTCATTCATTCCATACGTAGAACGTATAAAATATGGAGTTAGTAAAATTATATATGATATTATATTGTAATTATAATATACCTATGTATAATTAAGTTCTCATTCCATTAAATACGACATAGAAATGAAAGTAGTGTTCATGCGTACGTACGTCTTACCGTCTCCATGAATGGTGCATTTCATTTCTTATCTTCAAATGTTATACACTGTTATAAATACATATATATATACTAGATATATATGATATATATGATATCTTAATCATTAATATGATTCTGGAGATAATTTACTTTTGACCACATAGACAACTTGAAATTATAAGAAGTTCTTTTTTGACTCAAGTATCAAATATCGACAAAACAACCATTATTAACTTAAATGATTTTTTAATGTTTATAACATGGTAATAAGTGATATAAAAAGAATAATAAACTTGAAAAAGGTTCTTAAGCAAGTATAAATTAACTTTAGTTTATTATTCAGGAGATTAAATAATGAATGAGTCAAGTCGGACACGAGGTAAGGGAACTTCTTAACCTAATTTCCATTCTTTGGGTTAAACTTCTACTTCTTGATTATATGGTGCTATGAATATGTGTCAGTGACCTATGATTTTTTTACACTTAATATCCACTTATATTTGGTGTATTTATGTTTTTCACACATAATTATGTCATTAATTTATCCTTAATGTAATGATATGATCTTTGTAAGGGTCTTCGTCTCAATCTCCTTTCATTGAGGCGTATTTTGATTTATATATGACTATATTTTATATGGTTTATAAACCCCTTTGACTTTTCATTTCATTCAAAGGAAATCTTTTTCTACGTATCGTTTTACTAAACGTCATAGGGAATGTTTCTTTTTTAATGTATGCAGTGACAATGGTCTTTCTACCGCTGCGAGCATTATTTGATATTTGGATTCTTTAACAAGCCGTAATGTTTTTAAAAGGAAAATAAATACCATATACTCTTTTTACATATTTTGGTATTGAAAATGGTTTTGAGAATGGATTGATTATGTCAATATATTGAAATTTTATATTGTGATTGCAATGTGAAAATTTTATCTTTACTTTATGCTTGTTCATGTGTTATGATTATGTTATGGTTCTTGGGCATTGTTTACGGATACGGGTGGTTCCATGATAAACCTAGGGCGGGTGAGCCCGAGATAGCTCTCCAATGCATTGGGTAACGTGACGGAGGTAAACATTGATGTTTCTCCTAAGAGATTTAGGTAATATACCATGATGGGTATTCCAAACGTAACTCCCTATGTAGCTGTGAAAGCTACAACGTAAGTATGTTATGGATTCCAAAAGTTACCTTTATGATTTATGATTTCTATGTGTTATTCATAAAACCTATGATTTTGTGTGGTATGTTAAAGATTGAAAAGTATTATTTCGTTGATTTGTATGTATCGATGGACTAATGTTTTCTTTCCTTGTTTTATAACCTTTACTGAGCTTTTTATGCTCATCCCAAGTTTTGAAATGTTTTTCACATGACTTAAAGATGAATAGGGTTAAGGATGGGATCAAGGAAAATTCATGTTGTCTAAAACATGGAACTAGACATGTTTCTTTTTTTAAGAGTTTTTATTTTATGAAAAAAATGGAAACTGAGTAGAAGTGTCTAATTTGTAATTTTTGAAATGTAATGTAATAGTTATGTACTAATTCTCTAAAACTCTAAACCTGAAAAGATCCTCAATGTGAATTCTTGACTTAACTCAAGATTATGTAATTTTTAAGGCTAGGGCCTTATGGGAAGAGTTTATGAATTCTCTTGTGCTGAATTCCCTTCATGACCTTGGTTTCTCAGGCGCTCCGTTCACTTGATATAGAGGGAGATCAATGGAGAATCATATTGCTGAAAGGATGGATAGATTTGTGGGAACTGATGAGTAGAAATCCCTCTTCCATGCTTTCTCAGTGGTTCACCTTCCTCTAGTCTCTTCTGACCATTGTCCAGTCATGTTGTCAACGACCTCTCATGGGGAAGTTAGAAGACCTTTGTGGACTTTTTGATTTGAAAGTATGTGGATCCAAGATAGTAATTGTGAGAAGGTGGTTCGGTCAGCTTGGCAGGGACCAAACCGGCCCATTTTATCAAATATCTGGAGTACTTCCTCTCACTTACAAGAGTGAAGCTTGTCTAGATTTGGGGATTTTGACAGAAGTATTAATGTTGTAGAGAATCGTTTGAAGAAGCTATACTCTTTTCCTTGTTGTAACTTTGTACTTAAGGATATCTCATTTACTGAAAAGAACCTTAATGTAGCTTTGAGAGAGAAGGAGAGATTTTTGTTTCTGCGGGCAAGAGAATCCCATTTGAAGGAGGGTGATCAGAATACCCACTTTTTTCACCAAAGAGCCCCGGACAGGAAAAGGGAAAATCACATCTCTCAACTCAAAGATCACTCTGTCAGGGTTACTTTTGACGTCAATAATATCCAAACCATTATCCTGGACTTTTTTAGCAACCTCTATAAAGCTGAAATTATTAACACTCCTTCGAGCCTGACTAGATGTATCCCGCAAATTGTTATGGAGGATATGAACCATAAGTTGGAGAGAGATATCTATGAGAACGAAGTGTTAGAGGCCCTTCATTTTATTCACTCCACCAAGGCCCCGGGGCCTGATGGGTTTCATGCACTGTTTTTTAAACGTTTGTGGCATATCGTTGGCCCAGATGTGGTTGCCCTAGTGAAGGATTTGTGGGATGGAAGAGCCTCTCTTGATCCCCTAAATGAAACTCTTATTACCCTTATCCCAAAAACACACTACCCGTAAAAAATCACTGAATTCCAACCTATCAGTTTATGCAATGTGGTTTACAAAATCTTTTCCAAGATCTTGGTGGCGAGGCTCTGAGATTGTCTCCCGCGGATTGTCACTGAAAACCAGAGTGCTTTCATTCCAAAGAGATCCATTACCGATAATACAGCTATTGCTTTTGAACTTTTTCACTCTATGAAAACTCGCTCATCATCCAAAAGAGGTGTCATGGCAGTGAAATTAGATATGACAAAAGCTTACGACATAATTGAATGGTCGTTTCTTGAACTTGTTCTCTCCAAATTGGGATTTGGAACGAAATGGATCTCTAATATCATGAACTGTGTTATGATTGTCACCTTCAGAATTAATATTCATGGATCCCACTTAGAAAGCTTTAAACCCTCAAGAGGTCTGCGGCAAGGGGACCCTCTCTCGCCTTATCTCTCCATTGTGGTGGCTGATGTTTTTTCTCATTTTCTCTTGAAAGCATAGGGGCAAGGGATGATCCATGGTGTGAAGGTATGTAGAAATTCCCCTCTATAACCCACCTTTTCTTTGCAGATGATAGTCTCTTCTTTGCTCGTGCTACCCCACAAGAATGTGGTCAAGTGCTAAAAATTATTAATATGTATGAAAGGGCTTCTGGGCAACGTATTAATCCTTCGAAATCAGAATTATCCTTCAGTAAAGGCGTTTTACAGGAAAAAAGGGTGGAACTACAGTGGGTGCGCGGATTTCCACTGGTGGAAAAACATCGTAAATATCTTAGTCTCCCGACCCTTGTTGAAAGATCGAAGAAAAAGGTTTTCACGTCGATTATAGAGAGAGTGGACAATTTGATTTGCTTATGGTCGAGTAGGAAGATCTCCAAGGCTGGTCAATCTCCTCCCCTCCCAAGGTGAAATTCTTTTGGTGGCAGGTCTACGCTGGTGTCCTGCCTACCTGTGACCTTTTGGTGAGACATCATCTAGTTGACGATGATAGTTGTCCTTTGTGTCTCCAAGAGGTGGAATCTCTTTTGCATGCAATTCTTCTCTGTCATGGGTTGGAAGGGGTGTGGAAGGAATGAGAGCCGGGTTTTAAAAAGTTCTTTGATCCATCTATTGGGTTGATTCAAAACTTCATTAAATGGGCGGCTTCGTTGGAACCAAGGGTGATAGGGGTGATTTGCACAATTGTTTGGTTGGTGTGGACTCGAAGAAATGAAATCTTTTTTCACAATAAGGTGGCTTGAGATCATATTTGGGTTGATATGGCTTTGGATTGAATGAATTGTTGGACGTCAAATGATGTTGTGCCCTCTATGGGTAGTAATCGGAAGACACCTCCCTATTGGTTCCCCCCTCCATAGGGTTTTTTCAAAATTAATACGGATGTGGCCGTCTCTACTCTCCCAAGAGTTGGCATTAGATTTATCGCCCATGATAGTGATGGTTAGGTCGTGGAAACTCACTGCAGGGTCGTTGATGCCTCCTGGAGCCCTACTGTAGCGAAGGCATCTGTCATTCTCCATGAGATTCTTCTTGTTTTCTCAAAAGGTTGTATCAATGTGGTGGTGGAATCTGACTGCTTGGAAGTGATTAATACTTTATCAAAGAAAGAGGGGGATTTCCAGACGTTTGGCCTCATTTTGAGAAAGATCTGGTCCTTGACTGATTGCTTCGTTGAATGCAAATTTTCTTTCATTAAGCGTGGGGGCAATTGGGAGGCTCATCGTTTAGCTTGTTTTGGAAAATCTTGGGGTAACCATTGTTGGGCGGACTCTTTCCCTGAGTAGATATGTGGATATGGTGTGACTAATCAGTAATTTATTTGTTTTGTTTTGATTAAAAAAAATGTTTATATATTTACGTATAATTGTATATTTACATATAAATTTTTTATAATGTATTTATAAATTACATATTTATTGTAAATGCATTTATGTGTGTGTGTGTGTGAAATGTCTCTCTCTATTTGTGTGTGTTGATGTATAGGAATGTGTGTGTGTGTGTGTGTTGCAATGCATAAGATACATACATATCAAGTACACTCACTACTACCATGTATGATTTTATTTGTTATGTATTGACATGTTTATATATGTGTATATATATCTTGCAATATATATTTATTTTTCCCCCACGGGGGTGGCCCAGTGGTTAGTGTTGAGGGTCGTGACCATTAGGTCTAGTGTTATATTCTCATTGGTTGCAGATTTTGACCGAGGTAATTTCACCACAATGCAATTTAACACCTCGACAATGCATGGTAGCGTGGGAAGGTCAGTTTTAACTAGTCAGGTTGCAGTTAGCATTCGAGGCTCGAGGCTTGGTGCACCCACGGGGGAATGGGCTATGCTGAGAAGAACATTAATTGTATAGTTTGACTAGGGTTTCTGTAGAATACACACAAACACACACACACATTATTGGAATATATAAATAAATATATATTTGTTTATTAGCACACGCGCGCGCACACACATATATATATAAACATTATATATTCATTTGTATAGTTATATATATATATACTCAAACATTTTTGTAAGGTAAGTAAAATGGTTGCATTTTTAGTTTAAATAAAATGGATAATAATTATTTATTTTCATATATTTTACATATTTAAAAATATGTGTTATATATAAATATGCTAAAATATTTATTTATACATTTATATATATATATAGATATATATATATATATATATAATATATACAAATATGTATGTATGTATATATATGTATGTGGATATATTTGATTATAAACAACATTACAATCTGAAAAAAGATAAAATTTCAACACCATAATATCCATATGAGTGCAACTCCTAGGAATAAATTCAGTCACCACAAAAAAAAAACAATAATACCCTGTTAAACGAAGTTGAAATTTTATCGAATGTTAAGAAATTAGGGTCTTCCAAGTAAAAACTCAATTTTAAAGGTATTCTAAACCTTTTTTGATCTCGAAAAAAAATGACCTGACCAACACGGTGTAGATCTTTTCACATGCTTCGATTTGATGTGCTAGATGTCAAATGGACACCCGAATCAAAAGTTATGATAATTTGAAGTTCAAGCCATTATTTTTCAACTTATCTTGATATATTAATTAGTTTTTAAATTTTTCATATTACCAAATTGTTATTAAATGCATGATATTCAATACTAATTAACAAAATTATTAATTAACATTGATTTTTAATTTATTTTAAAACATTTTTCACTAAATATATTATATATGAATCATAAATACATATTTAGTATTATATAAATCATATTTATGCAAATATTATATATATATATACATATATGAAGGACATATTTTATATGAAAAACGATGATAAAAACTCATTTTATCAGCACTAAAAAACGCTAATAAATACATTCTTTATTAGCGTTAGAAAAAACATTGATAAATAGAGTAATTTTATCAAAGATTTTTTTAGTACTAATAAAAAGAACTTTTAGCAAAGATTTTAGTTAGCACTGAAAATAACTCAGTTGTCATTGACCTAGATTAGGGTTGTAACGAAGCCGGGCCAAGGATATGGTGGTGTATGTGGGGTTGTTTGATGAACAATACGGTTTTAGTCCAAAAAATTGTTTTTGTTCAAAAATGTTATATCTCCATCCATTATTGCCACAATGAACATGAATTTGTGCATTATATTGAGTTTTAACCATTTTTTAATATCTTTGAAAACCCACCGTTCGCCACGCCTCTTCAGCGTGAAGGTCAACATCACAGTCAAATAAGTCGTCTTATTAGCCTTGGACAAAGTCGATACAAAGAATCTGTCACCTTAGATGCAATTTCAACGCCAATTTTTTTATTTAATTAACACGAATAAATAATTATTCTCTTATTTTCAATGTTTAGGTAATTTATTATTTAACTAATATTTATTTTAATTATTGAATTGTATTTTTTTCTTCACAAACTATTTATATGTCAGTTGTTATAGCGAACCCATTAATTATAAATAATCACTATTAAATTTTAAATATTTATTATTATTATTGAAATATAATAATCAAAATTTTAAATTATTATTAAAATATAATGAAAATGACATTTTCAGTAATTTAAATGCGTAATTAAATCATGTTTTACTTATTTTAATATATATTTACTTCTATTTTATAACAGTCATTGGATTATTTTTACGATCTTACTGTTTAAAAATTATAATTGTTAATTAATTATTTGACGATCATAAAGTCATGAAATTGGATGGCTTAATATGCCTTTTTCCCTCACTACGCCGCCATTAAATATTAACATTGGCTTTTATAATTCATGCTAGGCCATCCGTAGGTTTTGACATTTAAGCATAACTCCAAAGTCTTCAATATACTAATCAATCATAAAACCACTAGTGGAAACCACTCATCTCGTAATAATCAATCATAAATAACAAAATGTTGCTCATAAAATAAGCAACTCAATATATATATATATTTTTTGTTGTGGCCTCTTCCGGTTTCAATTTCTATAATAATAATTTTTTTGAATATAATATAATATAAAAAAATCAACTTAGTTTATTAAACCAGCATCTATTAATTAAACGGGTTCAGGTTAGAGTAAAAATTAAACATGTATAACCATGTTCAAAATAGTGGGTACACAACCCAAAAATAGTGGGTACACAACCCATTGTCACCCCTATACATTTCATTTGTGATGTTGATTATACTTATTTATGATTTTGTATATCATATAATTGATATTGTTTTATTTTTTTAAGTCTTGATGTATTTTATTTTTCTTTTATTGATATGTACAGTTGGTGTACTACAAGATTCCAACTTGGATGATACTGGAATCAAACTCACTTGCACCACATTTTTTAGGGAATTACAGAGAGTCATGTTCATTCTATTAAGTTATTTTTGTTTAATTACAATTTATTGATTTGTATTTAAGATAATTCCACTAAGTTGATTTTATTTCCATATAAAATTGTCATCACTATTATGCTATTTATGCTTCACCCATTTCTCATGCATGCAATATTTTTGCATTTTATTTTTATGCTCAAATTGCTCATGCTAGTATGTACTCTCCATGCTCACAGACTCTCCATTTGGGTCCCTGGATTGGGTTGTGTTTGATGGCCCGTGCTTTGTCGGTCTTCCTGCCGCCTCCGTGATTCTCGTTTTATCCGTAGGGATCACGTGAGCCATTGTTTTTTCCACCGTTTTTTGCATTCGATTTGTCCACCAATGTTGAGATATGTGCTCGGTCTATTCAGATCCGCCATACACTCTTCGTTGGTTCGTTGGGGTCGTTTCGCCGCTTATTCGCTCGTTGTGTTTGTCAAGGGAATTGATCACCCCTGCGAGTTTTGGTTCGACAAATTTGATCATTCTACCATTTTTAGCTCCTTGGTTTTTGCTCAGGTCTGGCTTGGCGAACCCTTTGGGGATTTCTAGTGAGAAATTCTTAGGGAGATCAGAGAAAAAAACCTTCACCCTCATGAGCTGCATGTGCACCTCCTAGTGGAGTTTCAAATGTCGCTCTTCCGTTTGAGAAGCTCGGTGCATCCTAATCTCGAAGTTTGATGGAGAACCAAGTGACCCATGCGTTGGTGTGCGATTTTGAATCCAGAAGCCTTTCTAAACCCTTTGAAGCCCACACGAAGGACCTCTGAACTGTGGTAAGCTGTCCAAATTTGTAACCATTCCTTCGTTCTTTTATTGCTTCAATGTTTTAGTTTCCAAAGCGCTTCTGTTCTTGATTTTGTTTCCTGTTGTATTCTTGTAATGTCCATAAATCCGGCACTCACTCACGTGGCCAGAAAGAGTTTGTTACGGGACCTCAAGTGCGCCTGCCCGTACGCCATAGGCTACCGACTAGCAACAGGAGTGTGAAATGTATAATGAGGATACTCTATCCCCTGATATGAAGTGTCATAGTAGTAGAACAAAACATAATAGAACAGAAATAATAATCAATGTAAAACAATAGCGAAAGACAACAATAATAGACAACTGAATAATCCAATAATAATAAAGGAATAATGTAATGATGTGCTGGAATATAACTAAATTTAGTGCTAGAACAATGCAAGAAAAAGACTAGCAGACTCAAGGTCTTGGGTCCCAAGCCCCATGCCGGTCCCATCTCCAAACTCCAACCCAATAGAAAACAAGCAATCAAGTGCAAAGTCCCTTGTCCTTGCCTAAACCTGCATCCATGAAATCTGCTCGGGTGCCAAACGACAACCTGAATAGAGTGTGAGTATAACTTAGTAGGTCAATACCACCGTGTCTAAATAAAACCCACCTGATAAGAAGTGTATGCAATAAAGCGATAAACATGTGTATTAAATTAATTCAACAATTAATAAAATACAACAACAACCTATTTCGGCACCATGCCAAAATAACTCTAAGCATGTCTTACAACCATGTCAACCATAACCAATTCGGGACAAAGCCTTATAAGCATTACAACATCTCCGGGTCAAAGCCCTATAAGTATTACAACATTTTTGTGTCAAAGCCCTATAAGCATTACAACATGGGGATTGGGCCGATCCTGCTCATAAAAGCATTACAGTATATTCATGTGCAAGTGTATAGGCCTAGCCCGTTATATAAGCATCTCATCATATAATACAATCTCTATCATACAACATGGATATCACAATATAACATCATGTATCTCAATGGTTAATTATGTGAATTACCATTATTCTTTCAAATGCCACATGCAATTCAATTCACAATTGATCAATAATTATATCAATAAGCAATATGCCACAAAATAGGGATTCTATAACAAGAAATCACCTTAGGTCTCATGTCATGCTAAACATACTTTAAGTCATTAGCCAATTATAAATCCATTTGAAACCAAAGGAATTTATGGGATAATCTCATTCAATTATTTAATGAATTTGGGTGCAAACAACGAGGGCGCAATCACGATATTGTATAAACTTGGAATTATCAAACCATAGGGTTTAAAGTTTAGAACCCCTACCTTATACCAATGTTCCAACAACGCTTCTTACGGCCAACACCCACGAGGAAGAGTGTGCAGATGATTGTGAAGGGGTTCCAAGATCAAAGCTTGATCATGATCAAAACTACCAATGCAATCAGGTAAATGATTTCACTACAACAGTTGGAGAGCCAAAGGGAAGAAAGAAGAAATGGGACCAAAAGGACTTACTAGGGATCAATCATGTGAATAGGATGTCCGAAAAGGGGTTTGACACTCCAAAATCGCTTGGAGGGTCGCCCTAGGTCGAGAGGAGAAGAGCTGCGACATTTTTCTAAATAAAATCAGTCGCACAACATGTTTAAAATAACTGGTCGAACATTTACATGTCGTGTAAATGTTTTTAATGGTATTCACTGAAAAACCCGGTGCCTCAAATTTATTTTATTAAAACCCATGAACAATTACATGACATATAATCCCCTTACACGATGTGTAAATGTTCTAAAGTTGAGTTTTTAGCCCATTTTTCCTTCTCTCCGAACCTCCTTTAAATCTCCTCAACTTACCAAGAACCCATTTTAACACTTAGTCCCATTTATACCCAAACTCCATTAATTCAAACAACCATACATCTCCAAACTTTAGGTCATTTTTCCCAATAAAGTCTCACCATCTCCGAACAAGACACGACCACCAAGGCTTAAATGAAAAACTCAGAGAGAAAGGTACCTAAAAAAAGATGGGATCTTACAACCTCCCCACCTTATAACAACTCATCCCCAAGCTGCTCCAAGCATCATTGTGAGGTCTCAATGAACAAGTCTGACCATTGTGTTCGAATATCAAACTCCCTCTCCCAGATCTCTTCCTGAACTTGCCCATGCTGCCACTGCACTCGAACCAACGGTATAGTCTGACCCCAAAGATATTTCTCACCATGATCCACAACCCATATAAGATGCTTCTCAAAGGATGCATCGACACAAAACTCAACGTTTTCTACGTCTATCACATGTGAAGGGTATGGATGATATCTTCATAGTTTCGACATGTGGAACACGTCATGCATGGAACTATATCACTGTGGAAGGGCTAAATGGTATGACATTGGACCAACCCTTACCACTATTTCAAACAGCCTAAAAAACCTAGGCACTAGCTTTCCTTGTTTTCTAATTTAGCGATGTCCCAACCTAGGAGACACCCAAAGGAAAACATAATGAACAACCTCAAACTCCATAGGTCGTCTCCAATGGTCAACATATGATTTTTGCCTACTCTACACGGTTACCAACAGCTTCCTGATCAACTGAACCTGTTCAGACATCTCCGGTATGAGACTAGGCCCAACAAGTGTTAACTCACCTGCCTCTAACCAACAAAGAGGGTAACGACATGACCTTCCATACAAAGCCTCAAAAAATTCCATTTGGATTGATGCTTGGAAGCTATTATTATATGCAAAATTTACGAGAGCCATATTTCCCCCCACGAACCACCAAAATCCAAAACACAGGCTTATAACATATCCTCCAAAAGTTGAATAGTCCACTCAGATTGACCATAAGTCTGTGGATGATAGGTCATGCTTAAAAGAACTCTCGATCCCAGAGTTTTCTGAAGACCCTTCCAGAAACACGATGTGAAACGAGGATCTCTATATGAAACAATACTCTTCAGAACACTATGCAACCAAACCACCTCACACATGTAAATATTTCTCAGATCTTCAACTATAAAGGTTTCACTGATAGGTAAGAAGTGGACTACTTCTGTCAGTCAGTCCAAAACAACCCATACAACATCATTCTTATGGGCCATCTTGGGTAATCCCATCACCAAATCCATTATGACATCATCCCATTTCCACTCAGGGATGGGTAAAGGTTGCAAAAGCCCAACTGGCCTCTGTTGCTTGGCTTTCACCTATTGAAAAGTGAAGCATCTATCCATGAAGCTTTCCACCTCCTTCTTCATTCTTGACCACCAGTACTGTCTACAGAGATCATGATACATCTTTGTCAAACTAGGATGCACCACCCATCTAGAAGCATGAAACCCCTTCATCATCTCCTCATGAAAGCCCGTAGGAACCCATACTTAGACATGAAAAAGAAGAGAATTTACACTATCGAGAGACTATCCTAATGGTGTCTCCACACCATATAAATTTTCTCTCAGAATTGAGCCCTCTAGATCAGACAACTTCTCGGTCTTAATTTGATCCAAAAGAACGAGTATAATATATGTTGAAGCCAGTGCTACTCACCCCTAAAATTCCTGATCATCCAGATGCATGTCTATAAAAGAGCCACTATCCACCACTCATCACAAGACTCATGTACTTCTTCTGTTTGTGTCTTTCATTATAAGCCAATTCAAAGTCGAAAGACTGAAGATACTTGACCCACCTCCTATGTCGAAGGTTTAGGTCCTATTGGGAAATGATCCTGAGGATTTTGTAATTTGTGTACACCATAAACCTCTCACCCATGAAATAGTGTCCCCAATATATTAGGGCATGTACCACTACTGCTAACTCCATATCATGAGTAGGGTAATTCCTCTCATATGGTCTCAACTGTCTGGAGCCATAAGCAACCACACGATCCTCCTGCATTAGAACTTCTATGAGTATAACTATGAATGCGTCACAGTGCACAATATATGCTTTACCCAGCATAGGTAATGTGAGGATAGGTTCTGAGGCTAGTCTAGCTTTCATCTCTTGAAAAGATCCTTCACAGGCATCCGACCAAACAAACTTCACCCATTTCTTAGTAAGCTCGTACATAGGTGTTTCCAAAAAATATAAATCTTGAATAAAACATTGGTAATAACTTTCTAAACCTAGAAATATCCATATTTCGAAGATGTTCTTTGGTTTTTCCCAATATACCACAAATATGACTTTATTTGGGTCCACCAACACCCCTTACTCTAAGATGACATAGCCCAAGAAGTGCACTTCATTTATATAGAAACTGCATTTAGTTAGCTTAGCGTAAAGCTGATACTCTCTCAAAGTACTAAGAAAAATGTCAAGATGTGTGGCATGATCATATTATAATTGGGAGTACACTAAGATATCACCGACAAAAGTCACTGCAAACTAATCTAGAAAAGGATGAAAAATCCTATTCATTAAGTCCATGAACATCGCATGCGCATTAGTCAACCTAAATGACATCACTACGAATTCATACAATCCGTACCTGCTCCTAAAAGTAGTTTGAGGTATGTTTGTTAGTCTCTAACTTAACTAATGATATCCTGATCTCAATTCAATCTTGGAGAAGATCTTAGCACCTCTAAACTGATCGAAAAGATCGTCAATGCGTGGAAGATGATACCAGTTCTTGACTGTCATTTGGTTCAATCTCTGATAATCCACACCTAAACATAAAGATCCATCAGCCTTCTTGGTGAAGAGAAAAACCGAAGAACCCCAAGGAGATATAATTTTCCAAATGAAGCCTTTAGATTCTAGATCTTCAAACTAAAACTTCAACTCCCGAACCTCTTCTAGTGCTATTCGGTAAGCCAGGATAAAAACTGGCTCTTCTCCTAGCACCAACTCGATCATGAACTCGACCGCTCACTCGGGCAGTAATCCATAGAGATCGTCATGGAAAACATCCTGAAAAAAATATACCATTGGAGGAAAATAATCTCGCTTCATTCCACAATTATCTAGAGAAAGACCCACTATTTGATCCATGAGAAAATCTAGTCTGCACTGAATTGGTCCTGCACGACCAGCCTAAAGATTCCACTCACCCTGGTGAGAATAAATGCTTCCTTCTAGAGATAGGAAATTAACTCTCCTCCTATAATAGTTGATATGAGCCTAATATAGGACTAACCAATCCATACCAAGAATCAACTTGAAGCCTATCATTTCCAGCATGAACGGTTCCAAAAAGAAATGGAAACCACCAATCTCTAGAGAACACACCTTGCAATGTTTTATATTTTATGAATGCACTCCAAAAGGTGTGTCAATGGTTAAAACACCATCTACGATTTCCACATCCAAGACCAATACATTTTCAAAAATAGAAGATAGAAAAGAATGTGATGATCCTGTATAAAAAAACACAAGCTAAGGTAGATGATACAAGAATCGTATCTCTGATGGTTAACGGTCCTACATCTATGTTAATAGGAGTATTCTACATATTGTGCAACTGACTTGTACCTATACCCTGATCTCCAATCTGACTACCCTGAACTACTTCCCTTGATTGTTATTGTTTCTCATGCACTGGGGTACCATGTCCCCTAACTCGACTTAAACGGACTGTAGAACTCCAGCTACCATCCTGCTGGTGTGTAGCTGAGCCCCTTCCCAATTCTGATGTTTGTCCTGATCCTTTTCCTCTGGTCTACTATGGAAAGTTAGAACAAAACCTCTAAATATGGCCCAGTCTACCACATATGCGACACTCGACTGCGGGGTAAGGACACTACGGGCGCTTGTGACCAAAATTGCCACATTAATAGCACTGTAATGGAACATGATCTTGAGATAGTTTTTTCACTTCCCTGACTACTTTTCCAATTACTTCCTTGAAATAAACTGTCATAACGACCCTTATCACCACTTGAAGAATAACTTTTAGATCACCTTGCTGAAACAGCTTGGCCGCTGCTCAGGGCCTCTCTTAGATTCATTTCCGTGATGAGTGCTTGATTCATCACGTCTTTAAAGCTTCTTAAACAAAAAACATTTACCTGTGACCTGATCTCATAATGAAGACCATACTGGAAACATCTCACCCTGAAGATCTCATCAACTACCAAATATGGTGCAAAGTGTTTTAGGTTGGTAAAATGTCCAGCATAGTCCAGTACTGAAAAACCCTCCTACATCAGATGCATGAACTCATGAGCATTTTCATCCCTTAATATTTTGGGATAGAAATGGCTTAGGAACTTCATCTCGAAGTCCTTCCAAGATAGATTATTCTACTGCCCAACTTCCTCCAAAAAATCCCACCAATTCTTGGTAGTTCTATCAAGAATATACATAGTAAGATTCACCCACCTATTTGTGGGTGTCTCGAGATGCTTGAATATTGTTTGGATTGACTTAATCCAAAAATCGGCTTCCTAGGGTCCCCCTTCCCCAGTAAACATAGGAGGATATTGAAGCTAAAACTCTATTGTCATCTCAAACATTGAATTAATGGTACAGACAATATCCCTTTCTATTCACTACTACAAAATAGGCATTTAACATCTCTAAAAATGACCTTTATCAGCGCTAGAGAAGCACTAACTACTAGAACAAGATTAAAATCCTGAGTCTTTTATCAGTGCTAAAAAAGCACTGATAAAGGGGCATACTGCAGTGTGCTATAACAACACACGATAACACTAAAAACACCATATAATTATAAAAATAAAGTATGAATAGATAATTTAAATAAAAAGAAACAATTTAGGCTCATTTGCTCGGTTTTGGTGACGTGATGAGCGTTTTAAACTAAAATGATACTTATATATTGAAAAAACACACTTGGATTCATACCGGTCACACCATGAATCAGATTGAGGTATGACTAATTATTACACATCTCAAATGACTTACGGATCATTTTACTAAAGTATCAAAACAATCTGAATGTGTTTTCTTGGTTTTGAGTACATCACTTGTCTTTTTTACTAAAAGGTCATTTTAAACTGAATACACACACTTTGACTCATACTAGTCACATCATGTGTCAGTTTGATGCGACATCAATCCCTACATGTCAAAAATGACTTACGAAATGTTTTCCTATATTATAAATAAAATTAGAGCACATTTTCTTAGTTTTCAGTGAGTGATACTTTTTGAACTAAAATCTTGATTTTAAACTGATAACGGATACATTGAGTCATAACAGACACATCATGTATCAGATTGAGGTGAAGCTGATTACCATATATCATAATGACTTATGGATCGTTTTCCTAAAGTATCAAAACAATCCAAATGCGTTTTCTCAATTTTAAGTAGGCGAGTTGTCCTTTTTACTAAAATAGATGTTAATTTTAAATAAAAAGACGCACTTGGAGTCATATCGGTCACACCGTGCATCGTATTGAGGTGAATATAATTATTACATGTCCCAAATGAATTATGGATTATTTTCATAAAGTATAAAAACAATCCAAATTCATTTAATTAGTTTTGAGTACGTCACTTGTCTTTTTTACTAAAATGTCATTTTAAACCGGAAACATGCACTTTGACTCATTTCAATCACATAATGTATCAGTTTGAAATGAGACTAATTCCTACACTTCATAAATGAATTATGAATCAATTTCCTAAATTATCAATAAAATCCAAGCACATTTTCTTGGTTTTTAGTGAGTGACATTTTTTGAACTAAACTATCAATTTTAAACTGATAACTGGGCACATCGCGTATCAGATTGAGGTACGGCTGATTCCTACATGTCAAAAATGACTTATGGATTTTTTTACATAAAGTATAAAAACAAATTAAATGCATTTGATTGGTTTTGAGTAGGTCAGTTGTCATTTTTATTAAAATTGATGTCATTTTTAAATAAAAAGACACACTTGGAGTCATACCGGTCACACTGTGCATCAGATTGAGGTACAGATGATTCCTACATGTCTCAAATGAATTATGGATAATTTTAATAATGTATAAAAACAATAAAAATTCATTTTCTCAGTTTTGAGTATGTCACTTGTTTTTTTACTAAAATGTCATTTTAAACCGGAAACACACACTTTAACCTATACTGATCACATTGTGTATAAGTTTGATGTGAGACCAATTTCTATATATTAAAAATGAATTATGAATATATTTCCTAAATTATGAAGAAAATAAAATCATGTTCGCTTTGTTTTCAGTGAGTGACATTTTTTGAACTAAATTATCGATTTTAAACTGATAATGAACACATTGAGTCATAGCGGCCACACTGTGCATTAAATTGAAGCGAGGCTAATTTCTAAACATCTCAAATGAATTACGGATCATTTTCATAAAGTATAAAAACAATCATAAAATGTTTTCTTGATTTTGAGTATGTCAGTTTTCCTTTTTACTAAAATTAATGTCAATTTTAAATAAAGAGAAGCACTTGGAGTCATACCGGTCACACCATGTGTCAGATTGAGGTGTGACTAGTTCCTACACATCCCAAAGTCTCAAAAAGAAAAAAAAATACTAACTTCCAATGTTACCATGTTTACATTTTATTTCAATTCTGAACTTACAACACTTCATATTAACTCGATATTCTTAGCCAAAAAACCTTTCTCATTGTTAAAAGTCAAAAGAGAAAAGGCTTTCAAAAATGAGAAATGTTTTTTAGCTAATAACATCGAATCAATATACAGTGTTGGTAGTTGGATAAAGAAAGACAATGAAAATGGAAAATGTGGTAACATTGGAAGAAATAATCATCTTATCTCTTTTGTGACTTGTTGTAGATAGTTGAAAGCAAAATATGACTTCCCAAAAGATCTATGAAAAAAACTAAATAAGTATTAGATAAAAATGATAAGGAAATTAAATTATAAATAGTAGATAAAATGATGACAAAATTAATTAAATAAGTAGCAGTAATTCACCTTTTCCTGATGGTTGTATGCATTCTTGACTCATTTACTTGTTGACATTATCTTAGTTATAGGCTTGAAGTCCAATCCCTCATGAGTATGAGCAGCTTCGAACAAACCACCACAACTCGAACAAAATAATCCACTTATACAAGAAAAAAATTATTATATGAGTAATACTAAAAAGAAATAAATTAAATATAAATATGAAACAATACATAATTCTATGGATAATGATTTTACTATGAAAAAATTGTTGACCACATAGATATGCTAATGGTAAATAAAGAATGATGAAAAAAATGTAAATAGATCTCGCCAAACAATCAATCAACGAGTGAGGAGTATAAGGAGAAAATAAGATAAATTGGATTGAAGTTTTGAATCATCCAATATAAATTAAAGATATCTTATTGGGTTCATAAAATATTCATTTTGTACAATAAATAAATAAATACACATAAGATATTCATTATCAAAGGTGAATGTATCTTATTTGTGAGAATTACATGGATGGAAATCAGAGATTCCTAAGGCTGGAACCAAAAGGTAATGTTAAAGAATGATTTATTTTTAAATAAATTAAAGTAAAACATACATATAGTTTATTAGATGTGTGATGAAATAAATGAAGTGATTTTTTAAGAAGTATTAATGAGTGGGTTATCATTTCAAAGATGGATATATTTTTATCAACTGTAATAAATACAAGAAAGGCTAAAATGAATGAACAAAATGTCATTGGTGATCAGAAAGTTTTGGTGAAAACTCGAAGGAGTAAGACTCTAAAAAAAACCTCATTTTTCCCAAGTAGAGCCTAAATCATTTGGAGAGGATGAAAAGGATACTAATTGGATCAAATCTATAAATGAGGATCTTGATCCAAATAAGAACAATGTGACATGAGGAGCTTGATCCGAATAAGAATAATGAAGGCTTCTTAAAGATCAAGTTGTTGCATATATTATTCCAAAAAATGTCCATTAGTTTAAAAATACATGATTGTTAGTTAATTTTTTGTCCTAATTCTTTAAAAATCTTAACATAAAATGTCATGGTAATGTATTGTAATGAAACATTTTTTATGTCATGTAATTGAGATGGTCACATTTGTGGGGAATCATATTACCACTAGAAGGACTTAAAAAATAGATTTAAGTTTATGTTAATAAACCATAAAATTCAATATAATTAAGAATCCATAGTGAACATGTCATGTCATTAAATTATTAAATCCAAACCAATAAAGTTGACTTGAAGTGGGATTCTAAAGGTGTAATGATTTTATCCATGAAAACTATTTTTTATTTCAAAAAAATAGATTCTATTAAAACTTATTTATTAAATTCACATCAATCAATGTTAATATTTTATTTTATCAAAATTAGTTAAATATAGTGTCATAAGATTTATTCTTGAATGATTTAAATATTATTTAAAATTTAAATAATAGAGAAATTTTCTCATTTCAAAGAAAATATCAAATTTATAATTTTTTTGACCAATCATAAAGGATTGAGAACAATAAATTATATCAAAAATGTACTCTTCTTCTGCACCACGTAATGAAACAATATTTTGTTTCTTAAAACACCATGATGCTAAGGTTTTTCCTAGAAAATGGCTCATTCAAAATTGTTTATTTTCTGACTATATTTCAATAACCAAAATCAAAATATCAATTACATTTTATCTCAAAATCAGTTTTTTTGTATAATATAGTCCAAGGATTATAGAACCTTAAACCTATTTGATGTTTATTTTTATAGAATTTATTCCATATTATTTAAATTCAAATTGAAATATTTCAAAAATAAAAACTTAAAACATTATATTTTTTCAAGAAGTAGTTAAATAAATAAGATAATAAATCAAACATATATAATGTTTTTTCTCATCTGATTTTATAGATTCATCATAATAATTTGATTATTATATTTAATAAGTGAACCCTAAATATATCCCAAGCCTCATGAAACAGTTCACAATAATCCTAAATAAATCCATTAATTTTACACCGTATTTCAGTGCTCATTATCCTAGAAAACAATTTCATGAAAAAATCATTATATAGTTGTTCCCATGCGTCAGATATTTCATCATCCATTTTTTGAAAACGAATTCTAGAATTACCTTTAAAATAGAAGGGGATAAACCTATATTTTAGTTCCCCCTTACTCAACCATCTCAGTTCTTATTACTGCACTACATAATATAAGACCCCAATGATGTCATATATTTCACCATCAAAGTGATTTTCAATGTAATATTTTAAACCAATGACAACACCGACCACTATATGGATGATTTTTTCAAAAGTTGATAATTGAAAATAGGTAGATTCCATAGAATATAGATATTGGGAGCCTATTATACCCCACAAAAACATGAACTCACATTGGGTTTGATATATTTCAAGTCAAATAATACCAATGTTGTCCCAAGGAGACCCACATGATATCGGGGAAGACGATGCTTCAATATATCTAAAAAATAATAAATTTTGGGTCATTTTATTATAGGATAGTGAAAATAGACTTGTTGGGATACATGGATGTGGGATGAGAAGGTTCATTGGATATCCGAGGGAAATTATAGATATTGAAAAACCTGGATTTTGTTTGAGCCGTGATTGCGTTCAACCCTTGAATCACTTGAGACCTGGATTTGAGCATTGTAATAGTTGGAGCCTTGATTCTAGCATAGATTCGATCTTAGATTCGACAACAAGGAGTTCCAGTAGCAGGCCACTTCCGTGGAGAGCTTCAGACATCACGAACTAGTTCTCAATGGTTAGAGTTTTTAAAATAGATCGTGACACTTTTATCAGCGCTCCAAAAAAAGCGCTGATAAAGATACCTTTTATCAGTGCTAAGTTAATAAGCGCTGATAAAATGAATCTTTATCAGTGTCAATGTTTTTGCACTAATAAATACTTATAATATATGTTTTTAAAAAATAATAATTTTTTTAAAAAGTATAATTATTATATATAATTATAATACTTATAATAATAATTTTTATAAAATAATAATTTTATAATTATTTGAATATATAATTATTTATTTATAATTATATAAATAATTTTAAAAATAATAATATTTATATCATTATACATATTTATATAATTATATATATATAAACATAGTAAATATATTCATTATTTAAATAAATTTATTATAAATTTATAATTATTTATTTATAATTATATAAATAACTTTTAATATTTTTTTATAATTATAAATATATAAAAACAATAAATACACATTTATAAATATATTTATTTATAAATATTTTTTTTACAAATGTATTTTTAATATTATTAATGAATATTTAATCTTAAGTTCATGCATGTCAAAAATGAGTAAAATTGATTAATTAAAAATGAGTACAATATTGAAAATTTGGATAAGTTTGATTACTATAAATCATTAAAAAATGGATATGTATTGAAATAAATATGAATACATATTGAAAATATTAAAACATAGTAAATAAATATATATAAAATAAATAATATAAATTTATTAAATTCCAAAAAAATATTTGTGTGTGTGCGTATGTATATAAAAATTCATTAATTACATATATGTGAAATCAATATAATATGTTTGATCTATGTTATAAATTGAAAAATCAAACGACATTCAATTATGTCCATTACTCGATACAATTAGTCAATATTTTTAATTCATATTTATTTTTAATTATAAACCATTATTCACTAAATATATTACTATTTAATGTAAAGAATAAATAATATTTTGTATTATATAAGTCATATTTATATAAATTAATATATATATAATATATATCTATATATTTAATATATACTATTTATTAACATTATCAATAATCATCTAATTAATAAAATGTTTAATATTTTTCTCAATTTACATATTTTTAATTTTAATTTGTTTAATTTTTATTTTGTATATATCTATATATTTAATACATACTATTTATTAGTATTTATAAATTATATATACTATAATCAATTTATTCATTTTTATCAATAATTGTTTAATTAATAAAATTTGTAATTTGTTTAATAAACTCATTTTTCATTGTTTATTTATTTAATTATTTCATTTTATTTATTTGGACCTTTATCAGCGCTAAAAAAGAACTGATAAAGGATTCATTTATGAGCACTAAAAATATAGCGTTGATAAAGGGTACCCTTTATCAGTGCTAAAAATAAAGCGCTGATAAAGGGTACCCTTTATCAGTGCTAAAAATAAAGCGCTGATAAAGAGACCCTTTATTAGCACTAAAAAAATTACTTATAAAATGTTTAATTTATCAGCGCTTTCTTTAGTGCTGATAAAGATATCATTTATCAGTGTTTTTTTCTAGCACTGATAAATACCAGTGCTGTTAAACTCCGTTTTTGCAGTAGTGATGGATCACATGACCCCCAAGAAGCTGCCGCAAAGATGAACATCTATCTTCTCCTTAATAACTATAGTAAGTTTCGATTCAAATATGTTAGGAGTGTGCTAATTGCCACTCTCCTGATGCTCAAGTCGAAGACAATGAGGAGGCATTTTCTCTACAAGACAAGCACACACCTTAGAGAATTGGCTAGCAACAAGGTCAACCTAACAGGTGAATGTAACAGAGAACCACTAACTCCTGGTCTCTCTAGACATGGATTACAAGTACTTTAGCATGACATGACAACTAATTTTTTATTTATCCAGTGAAATAAATATCTCTTATCATAGTTCAACAAGAAATTATATACTACATGAAAAAATAGATATGTCCCTATCATGAAAAATGCATGTCAATATATCTTTATGTGCCTATTATGATGCATGTATTCTTTCCTCCCACCATACCAGACCACGAGTATAATATTAAGAATTAATAACATCATAAAATAATAACCACACACAACATGTGAATCACCCAAGGTGAAATAACACCAACTGTAAAAAGTACACATCACAAACAAAAATACCACCCTTGGGTACTTGGATTTTTCCGCATACATGGGTTAGCTACTCCCATACACAAGCTCATTACAAAGTCCCGAAACATCCTAGTCTCCTTTCTACCTTTTACAAATAGCAAATTAGAAGAAAGAAGAACATGCTCCTTTGATACCACTTTGTAATGTCCCCCAATTTGGCACACTCTCATGTGGATGGAAAGTGTTTGTTACGGGACCTCAAGCGCACCTCCTCACATGCTAGAGGCTACCGACTAGTAGCAAGGGTGTGAAATGTTTAGTGGGGAGACTATACCCCCTGGTATGAAGTTTCATAGTAGCAGAACAAATCATAATAGAATGGAAATAATAATCAAAGTATGATAATAGTTGAAGACAACAATAATAACCAACTGAATAATCCAATAATAATAAAGGAATAATGTAATTACATGATGGAATGTAACTAAATTTCATGCTAGAAAAATACAAGAAAAATACTAACAGACTCAAATAAAAGACTCAAGGTCCAGGGTATCGATCCCCATGTCGGTCCCATCTCCAAACTCCAGCCCAAAAACAAATAAGTAATCAACTACAAGGTCCCTTGTCCTTTCTTAAACCTACATCCACAAAATCTTCTCAGGTGCTAAACAATGTCTCAAATAGGGTGTGAGTATAACTCAATAGGTTGACACCACCGTGTCTAAATAAAACATGTCTCATAAGAAGTTTATGCAATAAATCAAAAAAGGCGTATTAAATCAATTCAATAATTAATAAAATACCACAACAACCTACTTTGGATTCATCCCATAATAACTCTGATCATGTCTTACGACCATGAAAACCATATCCAAATAATCAAGGTAAACAACCTACTTTGGCGCCATGTTAAAATAACTCTAATCATGTCTTATGACCATTCCAACCATAACCAATCCGGGACAAAGCCCTATAAGCATTACAACTTACAACATTTCCTGGTCTAAGACCTATAAGCATTATAGCATGGGGACTAGGCCAAACCCGCTCACTATAAGAAATAAAGCATATTCATGTGAAAGTGCATGGGCCTATCCTGTTATATAAGCATCTCAGCATAGAACACAATCCCTATTATACAACATGGATATCACAATATCACATCATATATCTCAACGGTTAATTATGAAAATTACCATTATTCTTTCAAATACCACATGCAATTCAATTCACAATTGATCAAAAATTATATCAATAAGTAATATTCCAAAAAAATAGGGATTTTATAACAAGAAATCACCCTAGGTATCATGTCATAATAAAATAATTTAATCCATTATCCAATTATAAATCCATTTGAAACCAAAGGAATTAATGGGATATTCTTATTCATTTATTTAATGAATTTGGGCACACACAATGATGGTGAAATCATGATATTGAATAAACATAGAATTATCAAACCGTAGAGTTTAATGTTTATACCCCTACCTTATACCGATGATCCAACAATGCTTTATACTACCAACACCCATGAGGAAGAGGGTGTAGATGATTGTGAAGGGCTTCCTAGATCAAATCTTGATCCAGATCAAAACTGACAACGCAATTAGGTAAATGATTTCACCATGAAGGTTGGAGAAACAAAGATAAGAAGGAAGAAATGAGGCCAAAAGGACTTACTAGGGATCGATCACATGAATGGGATGTCTGAAAAGGGGTTTGGAATTCCAAAATCTCCTAGAGGGTCACCCTAGGTTGAGAGGAGAAGAGATGCAACATTTTTCTAAAGAAAATTATACACACAATATGTTTAAAATAGTAGGTCAAGAACTTACACATTATGTAATACAGTTACATGTAATGTAAATGTTTTTTATGATATTCACTAAAAAATCCATTTCCTCAGATTTATTTTATTAAAACCCACAAAAAATTACATGACGTTTAATCCCTTTACATAATGTGTAAATGTTCTTAAGATGAGTTTTCAACCCATTTTCCCTTTAACTCTCCAAACCTCCTTTAAAGCTCCTAAACTTACCAAGAACCCATTTTAACACTTAGTCCCATTTATACCCAAACTCTATTAATTAAAACAAGCACACATCCTTGAACTTTAGGTAATTTTACCTAACAAAGGCTCTCCTTCTCCAAACAAGACATGCCCACCAAGGCTTAAATGAAAAACTTAGAGAGAAACATACCTGAAAAAATAAAGGATCTTATAATTCTTTATTCTATTTGTTTTTAGAATTAATAAATTGCAGGTGTGAGTAATGTTCTTTCCATGCACGGTTAAAACATGTTAGATCCCTGTGTTTTTTCTTCTTTCTTTATTCTATTATTTATTTATTTATTTTTTTGTTTATCACTTTAATTCGATGTTGTCTTGATATGCTAAGATTATGCAACTGTTGTCTTTGCTCGATCGCTTTAATTTATATCATAAAAACCTAATCAAAACTAGTCATAGATTCAAGATCCTAGGCCTCTCTAGGGGACTTATGGTTAACATTGTCCCTAAAAATCTTGGTATCAAATCTCCTGAATAAATGATGGCCTCTACTAGGTATAAGATAGATAAATTTTATAGAGATAATTACTTTAATCTATGGCACATCAAGATGAGAGTCCTTGTTCAATAGGGTCTCATTGATTCTTTAGATATCCCTAAGAAACCTATAATTAGTCTATCTGATGATGGATAGACTAATACTACATATCAAGATGTCTCTTTCAATGTATGATAAAAGGCTCATAGATCCCTTTTATTATCCTTAGGCGAAAAAATCCTTAGGGAATTTGCCTTTGAGTCTTCCACTACTGGAATTTGGTTGAAGTTTGAGAAATTATATATGACTGTATCTATGGTTTTCCATATTTATAAAAATCATAAGATGCTTACTTTTAAGATATGGTATGGTACTTATATTAAGGCCTATATTGACGAATTCAACAAAATTATGTTTTACCTTGATACTATCAATGTCTTCATTGATGATGAAGACCAAGACATGATCTTTATTATTTCTATTGATAATTCCTATAGTACTCTGATTGAAACTATGATTCATGGGCATGACTATTTAACCTCAGAAGAGGTTAAACCGACTTTACTGTCTAAAGAAATTCGCAATAGACCTAAATTAAAGTTTGAGGTTTAGATCTTGTAACTAGAGGTAGGCCTGAAAATAAAAACAATAAGAAATATATTAATAATGTAAATAACAAGAATAATAAGCAACCTAGGAATAATAGATCTAAATATAAGTTATGTAATGTAACCTGCTACAATTGTGGCAAACTTCAACACATTAGTCTAGAATGCTGTAAGCCCAAAAAATAATATAATCCCAAACCAGATGAACCTATCAATCAATATTTTTTTAATGTTAGTTATGATACCATTAAGGTTCTTAATTTATCTTCACATGCCTTTTCTAGGAAGCAAGTGTTATAATTTGGCTGTTCTTTCCATATGTTTCCTTATAGATAATCCTTTTGCGATTTAACTAAGAGAGTATAAGGATATGACATTCTTGGAAATGGTTGGAGGTGTATGGTTCAGGGTATAGGTTTTGTTTTGTTAGATCTTCATGACCATTCTATTGTCACCTTACTTTATGTGAGGTGGGTCCCCGACCTACATAAAAATTTGATCACATTAGGCTTTTTAGATAAAAAATGCCATGTCTTCAAGTCTGAACTAGGTTATCTAAAGATCTATAATGGATTTAGAATAGTTATTAAATGATCACTTGTTAATGACCTGTATGTTTTGGATGAAAAAATTTACACTAGACAATTAGGTATTAGCTGTGTAACTAATAATGATAATACTATGCTTTGACATAGGAATTTTGGGCATGTCAACTATAAAGGTCTTGAGGAACTTAGTAAATAAGGATTGAAAATGACATCACACCTAATAATCTTCCATTTTTTGAAAATTTTATTCTAGGTAAGGCCAAGAGAGTTGGCTTTAATAGGTATTCTTTTAAGGATAACCATCCTATGGAATATATCTGTTCTAATTTATGGTGTCCTATTGGAACTACCTATGATGGTGGAGGCTCATATTTCACGACCTTCATAGATTTTTTTCAAGAAAAGTGTGTATTTATATTATTAACAACAAATATGATGTCTTTGAAACCTTTAAAACTTGGAAATCCCTTGTCAAAAACCAAAATAGAGAACATATGATGACTTAGAGTACTTATCATCCGACTTTATGAAATTCTATTAGTTAGATGAAATTATAAGACACCGTACTATTAGAAAAAATTTCCAATATAATTGGTTGGTTGAGTGGATGATCCCTAATATACTGGATAGGGGATGTAGTATGATTACATGCTCAAGCCTGCCTAAATCATTTTGGGCTGAGGATGAAACTACTGAAGTCTACCTCATTAATAGATATACTTTAACTACTCATCAACTTAAGACTTCTAAATAATTATGATAAAACCAACCCCCTCTTATGGTTACTTGAGAGTTTTTGGGTGCACCACTTATTCACACGATAAAACTGATAAAATTGAACCAAGATCTCTCAAATGTATTTTTATTAGTTACCCCAAAGGGGTTAAAGGGTATAAAATGTGGGTTGATAAACCCGGTTACCAAACATGAATAATAAGTAGAGTTGTTGTATTCCATGGATATGTTTCTCCTAAATCTAAGTCTTCCATTGATGATATTGATCATAAAACTAAAATTCAGAGTGTTCAGACTGATGCTACAGCCCAGTTCAAGGTTACTCTTGAGCCTTCTCCACCTACACCTCAACCAAAAATCCAATATCAATCCAACTCAGATATTGAGTTAGAATGAGAGCCTTTTAGTGATCTAATTGACTAAAAATTAACTAGAGATAGATCTAGGAGGGTTATCAAACCTCCTTCCCAGTTTGTCCAATTTGATATGACCTCCTTTTCTTTCCAAGTTTCCCAAGATCTTAAATCCGAGGATCCCCACACCTTTAAACAACCTGTTGATGATAGATATTCCAAGCAATGGATCTCTCTCATAGATGACGTGATTGAAACTCTAAAAAATAATAAAACATGGTATGTTGTTTACAAACCATCTAATGCCAAGAAAATTAACTGTAAATGGATATTGAAAAGAAAAGAGTATAATACTAGAGATAAAAAGATTAAGTTTAATTCTATATTCATGGCTAATAGATTCCTTCAAAGTGAAGGGATATATTACATTGAAATTTTATCACCTGTATTTAAACACTCATCCATATGATTGTTACTTTCTTTTGCCACTTACCATGATTTCCACATTAAGTAGCTTGATGTTAAAACAAAATTTTTTCATGGTGATATTGATGAATAACTTTATATGACACCTCAATATGGTTACATGAATGATTTCAAACAAAAACAGATATATCTACTAAGAAAATATTTATATGGTTTAAATTAGGCCTCTTAAAAATGATATAAAAGGTATGAATCATTCAATCTTGATAACCAATTTAGTCTAAGTAAACATGATGCATATTTCTATTTCAAAGCTATTAAAAATTTCATAATTTATCTACTATTATATGTAGAGGATATGATGATTGTATGAAAATATATAAAACATGTAGCTAATGTGAAATATTAATTAAATAATTCCTTTGAAATGAAATACTTAGGTAGCTCTAAGAAAATACTGGGCATGAAAATTATTATCGATATAAATAAAAACTCTTTGTATCTTTCTCAACATGATTACATATTAAAGGTCCTTAAAAGGTATATGTTTGAGTCCCTTAAGACTGTTAATGACCCTTTATCAACACTTCAAACTTTCACTGACTCAAGAAACTGTCTCAAGTGATTACATTAAATATATGTCTATAATTCATTATGAAAATATTATTGGAAGTATCATGTACTCCATGATATTAACTAGATCTGATATATCATTTTATGTATGAACTCTTAGATAATTCATGGTTGACTTAGGAAATCCACTTTAGCAAGCCCTCAAGTGGATATTTAGATACATTTTTGTTTCACCTTCTCTGTATTTATGTTTTGGTAACAATGTGAATACTTCTAAACTTGTTACTATGTTCATAGAATTTGATTATGCAGGGAATATTGACACTATAAAATCCCATATAGGCTATGTATTTACTTCTTATAGATGATATATTTCATGTAAATGTAACATGAAGTCTGTAGTGGCCTTCTTGACCACTGAGGTTGAGTACATTGCTTTGACTGAGGCTATCAAGGAGGCTATATGGTTAAAAAAGATTCTTTTCGAATTATCTATTTATAATTCTTTGATAACTATATATTGTGATAGTCAATAAACCCTTTATTTATCTAAGAATCTAGTATGACATGGTATATTGAATCATATAGATATTAGATTTTATTTTATTAAATATGTTATTGAATTAGGAACTGTGAGTGTCAATAAGATACACAACGATAACAATATGACCGATTGTTTGACCAAGACTACAATTATATATAAATTTAAGCATTGACCATATATATTGAATTTAGTTCCAATTCAATAACCATAGGTGTAATAAAATCTCTAACATTATACAAAAATTATAAATATTGGTGATTTTATTTCCATATAAAATGGTATCCATTAGCCTATCATTTATGCTTTATGCATTTCTCATGCATGCAATATTATTTGTATTGTATTTTTTATGCTCAAATTACTTATACTGGTTTGGGATTCCCTTGTTTGGGGGCTCTCTGTTTGGTCCCCTGGATTAGGCCATGTTTTCTGGTTCATGCTTTGTTGATCTTACCACTACCTCCATGATCTTCATTTTATCCCTAAGGATCACATGAGCCATTTTTTTCACCAAATTTTTTATCTGATCTACCCACCATTGCCGATATTTGTGCTCAGTCTGTTCAGATCCACCACATGCTCTTCACTGGTTCATTAGGGTCATTTTTCCACCTATTCACCCACTGTGCCTATCATAGGAATTGATCAACCCTATGGGTTTTGGTTTGACACATTCAATAATTCAACCATTTTTAACTCCCTAGATTTTTTCTCTCATCTGGTTTGGTAAACCCTTTGTCAATTTCTAGTGATAAATCCTCGAAAGAGATTAGATAATAAGGCCTTCATCCTCCTGAGCTATTTTTGGACCTCCTAGTGTTATTTTTGTTGACTTTACTTCCCTCTTGAGAAGCTTGGTGCACCCTGATCCAAAATTCCATTGGATAACCAGGTGAACCATACCACTGATGCGTGATTCTAGATCCAAAAACCTTTATACACCCTTTGATGCCTGGACAAAGAGCCTTTAGATAGTGATAACCTATCCAGATCTTCAAGCATTCCTTTAATCTTTTATTTCTTATAAGTTTTAGTTTTCAAAGTGCTACAGCTCTTGATCTTTATTTCTTGTTGTATTTTACACTCTATTTGTTTTGAGAATTAATAAATCATGTGTGTGGTTGGTGCTTTTTTCGTGAATATTGGTCTAAAACAGGACGAAGCATGTTAAATACCTACATTATTTCTATTTTCTTTATTCTATTTGTTTTTCATTTCTACTTTCATTTATATCTTGAATTTGATCTCATATTGATATGCCAAGATTCTGTAGCCATTGTATTTTCTTGATTACTTTCATTTCTATCATAAAGACCTAACCTAATCTAATCATAAATTTGAGATCCCAAGACATTCTTGTGGGATTACACTTAACATTGTAACCAACAACTAAAATTATCAATATTTGGCATTAGAGTCAAGTTATCTGATGATGTATAAATTATAAATAATAAAAACTAAAATATATTTGTACTATAGTATATTTGGATTGATGGAACTTATATTAAAGTAACTAAAATTCCTTCTCGATGAAGATTATAATAGCATGAATCTAAAAGTTTCTTGGATGATTTAGAAGTGGATTGATAAATGAATATAATATTGATTATAACAATAATACAGTATATCCAGAAAAAATGTTGTGACAAATGAGATTTTTCATGAGAATGAAAAGTATATATATGTGAATTTCATATACTTGATGCCTATAATGATAATGTTAATTTATGGAAATGACATATTAGGTGATATATATCATAAAAATAACATATAAATTTTCTTTGGTACCACTTTCATTTATGAAATATCTTAAAGGGTATCATTAGAACATTGAATAATATATACGATGACCCAATAATGTACAATCTAAATGATCATTGAGCCAGTAGCGCTACATGAACTCAGGTGCGTTTCCCTGTACGCTAGAGGTTGTTGACTAGAAATAAAATTCTATAACCAAAACTGGGGAGAATATACTATCGACATCAAAATATAAAATATCATATAATAATTAAAACATCATACAATAATATAGTAATACAAGGAATTACACCAAAGAACTTACCATCAAAAATAAAGAAACACCATGCTATAACATGATAAACCCATGTTGGTCGTACATATATGCACCAAAAGGATCACCAACTAGGCTTATCAAGTATAGAAAAAGAAAAAGACAAAACAAAGGATACATAATTATAAAACCCAAGTCCCTCCCCAATATTTCCTCTTAACACCCATCAAGAAACTCCTACTCGATCCCCTATACAAACCGTTACCTAAAAACCAGACATAGAAGTTTGAATGTCCTCCAAGGTGCACGTGCAGGGCATGAGAAATATATCTCAGTAGGTAACCACAAATAGGGTCTATACACTAGAAAAATATCATTTAGTGGCATTTTTCAAAACCATCACTCAATGTTGCTTTTTAATTTTTCCATGGTAGTTTTAGAAAACTGTTGCCAAATGGCAGCCGTTAAAGAAAACAATCATCGAATTAGCGATAGGTTTTTTATATCACGATGTTTTTTAGTGACATTTTAAACTATTTCTAGTCAATCAAGGATAATTTTTTATTTAAATATTCATTTCTTTAGATTTTTTTTATTTTTTATTAGATGGTACGCCCGACCAACCCGACTCACCAAATTTATTATAATAATAAATAATATCTATACATATTATTAATAATGAATTTTTTTTATAATTTAAATTATTATTATTATTATTGATAAATAATTAGTCATTATTAACTGTTAAATATATACTCTTAATTAAAAAAAATACATGATTAAAAATAATTAGTAAATAGTAATTAATTATATAGTAATTACAATTTAATAATTAACGACAACAATATGCAACGTATAATTAAAATATAAATATATAAATATAATCATATAAATATAGAATATAAACTTATAAATAAATGTAAATATATATATAGATATAAATATATAAATATATATAAATACCTGTAAATATATAATCAAATATAAATATACATGATTATATAAATACATAAATGAGTATATATATATATATAAATTTAAATATATAGATATATATAATTATATAATTATATAAATTATATATGTGAATATAATTATATATAAGTAAGTATATTGGTATATGTACATTTATATAATTTAAAGTATTTATATGTATTTATGTATATTTATATATGTTTATATATAATTATATCTATTTATTTATATTTGTATATATTTATATGTATTTATAATTATATGTGTTTTTATATATTTAGATATATTAATAGATATCTATATATTTATGTATATACTTATAGATATTTATATACATTTTTATATATTTATGTATGTATATAAATATATAAACATATATATTTACATATACATACATGCATATATACATATATATCCCCCCTCTATATATATATTTATTTAAGTATATATTTATATAATTAAATGTGTGTATATATATATATTTATGCTAATTTATATATAATTGTAATTATATGTAATTATATATATTTATTTACATGTATTTAACTACACACACACATAAGAATATTAAAGTATGTTTAATTAATTGTTGAAAGACTTGGTAGAGTGGTAAATAATTTTTGTAATAACTATGAGATAAGAGATTCAAATCCTACCCTAGTCATATTTATAATGCATTTTCAGGGTGGGTTGAGGTGGGTGGGTGAGCTGATAATAAAAAATAAAAAAACTCAAAAAAAGAAATATTTTTTTTTGTTAAAACCATCGCTAAAAAAGCACTATGAAAAAAAACCATCATGGAAAAACTATTTCTAATTGATTTGAGGCACAAGTAAACTCAACAGTTTCTAGAAAGCATCGCAAATCATTTAGTGGTGGTTTAAACCACCGCTAAATTCCAAAAAAATCACCACCAAATAGAATTTTCGGCATAGTGATATGTGACACACTATATATGTATGTATATATAGAAAAATAAATATGATTGTAGGATATAACATGCAATCAACCTTGTCAGGCCATCATGTAATAACCTGGCCACTATGACACTTGACCCCACCCCACTTGCTTCAACCAATGTTAGTGTATCTCATCAATTGTCCCTCAATGGGATAATGTGAAGTACATGGAATCTAGGGCATACATACGATCTATCCACTAGTGATAAAAAAATCCATATGGTGTCTAAGTCTCTCCACCAGTCTGACCATGGGTGATAAGAATGCCAGATGGTGTCCTGAGTTCTGTGTTGGTTGATGGGAAATAAATAATTCCAGATGATGTCCTAGACTCTTTACCATTTTGACCATGAATGGTAAATAATTCCATATGTCATCTCACACACTTTTCCAGTTTGACCACAACTGTTAAGGAATTATAGATGACACCCTGGATTTTTTATCTGTTTGATCATTAGTAGTAAATATGAAATGAATTAGGGAAAACATAATGTAGCTGAGATCACATATATGAGCATTTGTCCAGTGTTGTGTGAGACCCCAAAATCAGGCCTCTAAGCCACTATCTCATCAATTTCACTTTGCACAGTGTTGTATGAACATAGTCAAGATGAATGAAATAAGAATTAAAGTCATATCTACACATCCCAATTATCAAATAATAATCCATCCCAACCTATCACTCCTTTAGAGGATATCAGCAAGCACATCAACCCCGAACCATCTCACCTGAATCCAACCACTATATGTAAACCGTATCCATAACCACTAACTTTGAAAATTTCCCAATCTCTTAGGCTATGATCAATCTATCCATGATGATCCACGTATCATAGTAGGCTGAATCAATCAATTAGAATGGTCCCATACAAGGTAACCTCACATTAGTCTAAAGGGATTTACTCATTCTTTCTCTTTCATTACTAAACTTAGCGATACCACTCCATGGTGATTCTCACATTTGATCACTACTTTCCACCAAACCATGTCCTAAGATTGTGAGAAAAAACTATCCATAACCAACCATCCCATTTACCCCGAGTCAAAATTTCCATCCATAGTAACCAAGACACACATGACTTCCCACTAAAGATCCATTCCTAACATATATCAATTCCTCTCTTAAGTGGGAACAATACCCAAGGCAATCCTTATTCTAACAACCACCACTTAAGGTCGTTAGACACACTAGTGATGAGTGGTCAAACCCTCAACCCACTTTAGTAAAATCATCCATCCACATAAACTAAGATATATATGCTAAATAGATTCCCCTACACCCTTTACCATCAATACAACCATTTCCAGGTAGATCCCATGGTCCTAAGGCTATACTCACAAATCCATTCCAAAATGTATCACAAATTATCCAATAAAAGTAACATTAACCAATGAATTACCATATTTGGATTCTATTTTCCATATCATCAAGGATCATCCCAAAAAATCATGGTTCATTATATAAACCAATATTCTCTTGGGGTCTATCATACATAAGTTGTGATAATTCCCCTTGGTGTTGTAGCAACAAGGCACCTCTCAATTTCTAAACCATAGGGGAAATACCCGCTCTACTCCAAAGTTGATCTATCCCTGACCCATTACAATTGGAAAACACTAAAACCCTATACAATATCCTAAACCCAAACCCCTAATCATGCACACTCAACAACATAAAAATACACATATGGATAAGTATTAAAGGGACCACCTACCTTGATATCAGAGTTACCACTCCTTCAACCATGCTATCCCAAGCCTCATTTAAGATCAAACCAATATTCAACAAGATTTCAAGATCTTTACTCATACCAAAATATTATAATAATAATTTATATATAATCATAATCGAATTCTAAATTTAATACAATGATACATGATCATTAAAAAATCATTGATCATTATCATGACATTGAAACTGCAACAAAAAACATGTGGAAGGTATAATTCATGTATCCAACACTCCTTTTGAAAAAATATCCAAGAAACAACACCTAATAAATCACTAATTTAAAATCGATTTGGAGAAAATACTAGTAAAACTTACTAAATGATTTACCTCTAGTGAAATGGTGAGAAATGGTTGATATTCTTCCTTCCTAGATGTCCTCTAGACATTAAACAAAGAAAATCCATGTTTTAGAAACAATTACACCATGATTTAGTGTAATAGTACTTAGAACATTAGATTAATCCATTATAAATTAAAGGATAACGATTAAGTGGAAGACAATAGGAATAAGATGACGAATTACCTCTATTTAGTTTAGTAAAAAAACCTCTGATTAGCCGCTAATCAAAGGGGAAGCAAGGGGAATCCAAGAGGGAAACCAATGGGGAAGAGTACCATCCAAATGAACCCTCTCATATACTTGAATGGATAAATAATGAAGGTACCAAACATAAAATTATGGTTTTTGTAACACCCCAACCCCTACCCATTGGCTTGTGTAGGATCAGAATGCCACAAATCTTAGGTGATATCCCCCAAACACCATAGGTTGACAATAAATAGAAAGGGTATACAATGTTATTGGGGGATGGTTTACCCTTTTTAATACAAATCCTAAAATAGTTAGCAATGATAAGATATAACATGATGCATGATATAAAATTAGAACAAACTTTGATAACATAACATGATGATAATCAGAGTAGCAATAGAAGATAATACATAACAGAAGTCTATAAATCCAGAGAGACCAGACTAACAAGAATCTGGGTAGCACTAGTGGGTGAAGTCTCTAACAAGGTCTCTAAAAAGATCATAATTTGGGAGTACATAAAGGATGAAAAAATCACAAATAATAAAATATTATCCACGAAGAGGATAAGGGGACTACCTGTCATCAACTTCGCATGATCATTTTGGGAATCACTTCGCACGAAGAACATAAAGTCTTAGAGATAATGTAGAGAGATAAAGTTTGAAATCGTTCTGATTTCTATTCAAAATCACATCTCTGAACAAAAGGGTTGGATGTCCCTTATATAGGGCTTTGGGCTTATCTTTCCCGAGAAGCCTTTCGATAATGAAAATAGAAAAAGAAAAAGTAAAAAGTGGAATGAAAAACCATGAAAATTGTACCACACAATTCATACTAATTTTTTTTAACATAATTCACATATCTAATTTGATCCTATCATCTGTGTCAGATATGACACATGTCTAGATCAGTGCCTAGAATCCCTCCAATCCGTACAGAGCATCGATCATTTCCCCAACTGAGACTTCTTTCTCTGACTCTTTCATTTTCATCAATTCTTTGATGGCGCATTGGATATGATCTCTGGTAATAAATATATCTTTTTTATGTCCTTTCCATGCCTTGAGTTCTTCAAGAATCGTGTCTTCCTCCACTGTGAAGTCCGTCAGATGTTCCATTTCTGCATGTTTCTTGTCTTTAGAGTTGATAGAGATTAACACATTGTATCATGAAAATAATATACAATATTTACTTTTTTATCTTGATTCAATTAGATAAATACTCCATGTGATTTGGATATGATCATAATGAAGCTTATTCAAACTAAACTCTAGCCAATAATCATCGATAAACTACAAATCTTAGAAGGATTTCTGGATAGGTCCTTTAGTCCAATGCCCTGGGTACAAATTTTATAGTATGATCACTCTGTCTACCAATATAATAGGTTCAATATGTGTAACCCACCATAAAAACTTTTATATGCATTTTTTATAATAGTTCTCACCATCTGAGGTACCCAATTGAATGTGGAATTTATTTTCTTAAATCCCAAGAATTTTACTGCTCCCATGCTGAAAGTTTTTTGGAATGCAATGCACTGTTATAGTTCTAATTCCATATCTGGTATGTGGAGTTTTGGAATATCTATTCTTAATATTCTCCAAAACCTTTTAAACAATGGATATTATTCCATACCTATCTCCTTGATTCTTCTAACTTTGTCAAGGAGGCAAAAAACTTAGACCTTTAACCCGATCTCTTCAGTGATGATCATAATGATCATATCTCGATCAATCTTTTTATAACACTCCATAAGATCTTCAGATTATTCAATCATGTCTAAAACATGGTTCAAATATCTTTTTAATATCCAGTCATGTTTAATTTTCTGGATCAAATTATAAATAGCTATGGATTTATTCCTTAAAATATTTGGAATCCTATGAAAATATTTCTATATTTCCTTTGCTGTATTGGGATCTTTATCTAGATCATCATCCAGACATTCTTGATCTTGTTCTTGCTGAACATTCTGTCGATGAGTTTCTTTATGAGACCTTTTCTGCTTTTCAAGTTCTTATTCTACGCGATCAGCCCTACTCTTAATGGTTTTTTATTTTCCTTTAGAGACTCCATTCATGTCAATGTTCTGGTTCTTTTGAGCCTTTATGATTCTCAGATTATCTACACATTGAGTGCTGCAATGGACTTTCTGACCACATACAAAGCATTAAATATGAATTTTATCTTTAGACTTTCTGTCTAGAGGCCTATTTGAAGAATTTACTAGTTTTTTATCCTTTCTATCCAAGGAACATGTGCTTTCTAATCTTTCAACCTTACTAGATGAAGATACATTCTTCTGAAGGTGATTCTCTACTAGAATCCCCTTTCTTTATTTAAGTTTATCAAGTCTGTCATTCATTGCTTTGATAACCGATAATTCTACCACATAATGATTATCAATGAAAATAAGAAATCTTCTCGATTTTATACTTTATTCCATTGCACTTACAAGAGTTAAAATTGAGTGTTAGTGCATCTGGAATGAAATTATATTTTCCTTTAATATTTTTTATATTAAAGTTATAGTATTTCAGTTCATTCCTCCACCGTACAAGTCATTCCTAGGTATTTTTTTTAATTTAATTCTCATAAAATTATTTATATAGGAACTATCAGTTCTTATAGTAAAATTTTTTCCCAAGAAAATATCATTAGCCCTAATTCCTTTAAGGACTACAATAAATTCTCTTTCATGGACATGATAATTCTTCTCTATCTTTTTTAAACATCCACTCCATTATCTACTGATACTATCATTATGGTTTTTCTTTATCTTTAGGATACATCCCATGATGATTATGATGCATCTATTTCTAAGATAAGTTGATCTTCACTCCCATCTAGATACTCTAATTCTGGGAGATTCTATGCTTTTTTACTTTAAAATTATGATTACTTTAGAATATTTTTTTGTCCAATCCCAATGTACCTTACTAGAAACCTTTCTTTGTATTGGAATTGAGATTTTTGCTAAATATATGATGTATGCTCTGGCATAACTTAGTATACCCAGAAACACTGACATCTTCTTATGATATGTAAGTTCACCAGGGAAAGTTTTTAGCTTTTATGAAATATGCGATTAAAGCTTTTCTCTACTTATTTGGATCTAAAATCCTAATAATTCTATATTTGGTTGCTTCCAAATGATCTTTATTTTTGAAAGTATCGTCCCTTCTTCTCTGAAAAATTCAACAACCTACTACAAATGTTTCATATGCTATTCTATATCTTTACTAAATATGAGCACATCATCAATATAGACTACCATGAACTATTCTAATCTACTGAATGCCTTTTCCATTCTTCTCTAAAATATTCCCGGTGCATTCTTGAGTCCAAATGGAATAAGAATCCATTCAAAAAATCCAACTGGCATTGTAAATGCTATTAATAGTATAACCTCTTCTTTGATATTTATCTGATAATATCCTGACTTGAGATCAAACTTAGAATATACCATTGGCCTTTCATTCCTAATCATTCTTATTAAATATTATTAATTAGAAAGATTGTATCCATAATAATTTGTGGCACAATTAAGATCATGATAATCTATAAACATTATGGCCTTACCAAACCATTTTTATGCATGATTCATTACCATGAATGCCGCATTCCTCTGAGGAATTTCAATATGCCTGATTAGTCCAAGACTGATTAGTTTTGGAATTTGTTTCTAAAATTCCTTAACCATCTCATCTGGATAGGTAATTACCTTACTTATGATAATTGTACTAGGATCTCTAAGGGTGATTGTAGCCTTTGGACTTACCTTCTTCCATATTTTCATAGGGTTTTGTGACCAATTTTCTAATAAATAATCTTTTATCATAGCCAATGCCTCTTCTTCATTAATCCTTAGTACTTTCAATCCAACTAGTCCTTTCCATTGCTCAATCTTTCTGTGGTATTCTCTATCTTCATCTGGATAGTTTTCCACTTTAACAATAGATACTTGATTATCTAGAATGATTCTAGGTTTTACAAAAGTAGTTGAAATTAGATAATTATTGAGGATAATTTCTTCTGAAAATATCATTAGAAGCTGATATCTTCTAAGAAATCTACTTCCAATCAATAAGTCATCTAGAAATTGAGGAATAAAACAAAGAATCTTATCTATAAATATCCTTCCATTGAGTTCAATCTGAAAATCCTTGTCTAATTTTTGAATTATAACTGTTGTATTGTTACCAAATGTAACTTGAAACTCTAAAGATTCCCAATATACTTCTGAAAATCAGATTCTTGTATAAGAGAATGTTCATCCTATATCAACTAGGGAAATACATACAGTTTCATTAATACTTAATTTTACTAATGTATCCCACTCTTACATCTTTTCAATGAGTAATGAAGATCCCATATATCCTATATGAGTTTCTTTATCCTCATAGATAGGTAGTCTAATAGTCTTTTGTACAACTATCTTTCTGGAAATTGATGTTCTAGGTTATTATACTGAAGTACCTTAATCTTTTTCAATTGATATCCTTGGATTTTCCAAAGGGTTCTATAATATTTCTGATTTGAAATATTTTATTTTCAAATATGATCTACCTAATATTGATCCTTATGATCTAATATCATCTTCATCTTCTCTGACCTCAGAGATGAAAAGTTTATTTCTGACTTGTTTAATAACATCTGGAAGAAGTTTCTTTTGTCTTAATTATTCATCTAGATCTGGTGAAACCCATTATCTAGGCCAAGTTAGCCTCTTGGGGTTTATCACCTATGGTATCATTACTCTAATTGATGTTCCTTCATATTGAAAAATATGTGTAAATATATCCACACCCTTCCTTAGAGATGATCTTCTAGTATTGTAAAACTTTACATAGAGGCGAGTAATCACTCTTACACATCTCTTGTTGGGTGGGAAACCCAACATCTTTTTCTAGTTCCTCATGTTGATCTTAACTACTAGAGTTCTACTAATACTTCTATCCACAAGAAATAAATGAAAGTCTAGTATCACCTTTACCCATGCTGCTCCTATATGCAAATTTTCTCATGATCCCCCTAATAGTGAATTGGAGAAATTAACTAAATTTCCATCCACTACTGCAATTATGATCTGTAGATCTTGTCCTTTTCTAACAAGAGGATATACTCCTATCTGGATTATTCCAAAATTCACATACTTAGAATTTTTATAGATTTTCTTATTAACCCTTTCTGGTTTTAGAAAATGCATTGTAAATAATCCTCTATCTATTTTATAGACTTTAGCTATCTCTTATTTTTCTAGAAAAGGTGGTGCCTCAGTCAATGACTGAGGCACAATTTATTGAATATTGAATAAATCAAGTTACAAGAGTCTGAAGGACGGAGTGTTATTACAATCTTTATCATAAAATGAAAGAAAATCACCAGGAAAATCATCCTACCAAGTAATGTTCTGGTTGAACCCCTTGTTTTCAAGACCATCAGCAACCATGTTCACTTCAAAAAAGGCATAAGTGAAAATTTAGTTGATTTTGGTGATCAAATCAAGGTAGTTCATCCAATAGAAAGTGAGAGGCTATGCAAGATGCACCACCCCCTTCCAAATAGCTTGGAAAATAGTGGTTGAATCACTTTCAATCCAAAGATTTTTCCAACCTTACTGAATAGAAAAGTCCAAGACATGGATCACCCCCATCATCTCCGCTTCCAGAGACGAGGCTATACCACATCTGCTAAAGAAGCACCCAAAAAACTTGCCAATATAGTCTCTGAAAATGGAACCGCATCCTGTAGGTCCTATATTTCCTTTCGAGTCACCATAGACATTCACTTTGATACATCTTAGAAGCGGTGATTTCCAGAATACCTCAAAGGCACGTCGAGTCTGTCTATAAGAACCAACAACCCTAAGACAGTGTAGGATATCAAATTCACCAACCGTGTTGTCACAATAAGCTTTCTGAATCAAGGCAGCATCCCTAATGGCAATGAGAATCCACGACATACCTACATTAGCATTGAGTGAAGAATTATTAAAAATAATATTATTTCTATCATACCAGATCACATAAATAAGTTCAGAAACCGTATTCAGAAAAAGATTGTTGATTTGTTGAGAAGATTTAACATCAACACAATGCTGTAGTTGAGAGCTAATAGAATCAGAAAGTAACCATCTGCAACAAAAAATGTCAAGAATGCAATTCCAAAGAGCTGCAGCTGCAGCACAAGACAAAAAAAAAGGTTAGAATCCTCTTTGTGTTGGTTACACAGATGACATCTAGAAAAAATATGAATCCCAAAAGATTGCAGGGAAGCTTCAGTGGGGACTGTTATAAGAAATACGCCAAATAAGATTAAATCTCAAGGTCTTAATCCAAGGTTTACTAAAAGATTTCAACCAGCTTAGTATAGAGTCAGAATTTACGAAATTGTGATTATAAAAACTCTTGGAATCAAGAACACCATTATAAGCAGGTTCTTAAATGAGAAAATCATTAGAGTTGGAGAAAGGATAATTGTCAATAACATGAATGATGTTTTTAGGGAGGTTGATGTCATGAGAGTTAATGACAATCACTTCCATTCTTGACAATCTCTTCCTTTTGAAGGGATTTTAGTTTCTAAATAATGAACCATATCTTCTTCCATATCCTCTAGTTTTACTAGTTTTAGAGAGTCTTTAGGTGAACTATCCCCTATTTGAATCATGGATATTCGAAGCTGGCTCAAAATAGGGTTATTTCCTTCTTCCTCATTTGAGACAAAATATTCTTCCTCTGAGTACTCTGAATATAAAGAATATAAACTTTCATCATCTGAGTCTATATCTTCTCCCCAGATAGGCTTAAACAATATTTCTGATGAATCTTCCATCATTATTGCTTTGAGATTTCCCCTTCTCCTATCTGCATCTGGGAAACTATTATCTCTATGAACTTTTTTGCCACAAAACCAACAACAATCACAACTGGATAGAGATTTTCCTTTATGGAATCTGGGATAATTTACATATTTGGCCTTAAAGTTTTCTCTCATATACTTCTGGATTCTATTTGGTCTAAGAAATATCTTTGATTTTTTTGGATTTCTACCTGAAAATAAACTTGATGATTTTTTATTACCAAATAATTTATAGATTTTCTTGAATGATTTATTTCATTCACAATGTCCCTCCTAACACTATGTTTTGAATGATCTTTGTTGAGTTTTTACAAGATCTTTCCTGGTTAGACCGCACCCATATCTTCCTGCAACACCCTCTACTTTTGGGTAACAAGAAGAACTCATGTATGAAATATTTCTTACATACTACAAGACATGCCTCTATATATAATAGAGTCTTATAACTTGGTTTATTGTTTCTGAACAAAATATTAGAGTGTCTTATAGATCTTCACTCTAGGAAAGATGAGTCTTCAATGCTTGTTGAATAATTTCATGCCAACTACCTGGAAGCTTCTGGATAAAGATAGCTAAATCATATAATTGATCACCCATTACAAGAAGATAATACCATTACTGAAACTCAAAAATATATTCTTCAAAGTAACACATGTCACAAATTTGGATCTTGGTTAAATCTAGTCTATATTTTTCTACCAATTATCCATCCTGATCTACCAGTAAATTTCCTACAAAACTCTTGTTTAAGAAAATCATCTACTACTGGTATAACATCAATTGAGAATTTAACATATTACTGGAAAGTTGTTCTCACTTCTGAGTGTCTTAGTAGTTATCCCAAAATATCCTTGCATTACCTCTCAAGGTATCTCCTGTGAAATTAAGAAAACTATCAATGTTACATGACTGTAAAAAAAAATGATAGCATATAATATCAAAGGTCTAGAGCCCATTTATCCATGGATGCTCCCAAATCCTTTTCATAGTCTAGATTTAGGATCATACCATGTTGAGGAACACCTTCTGGATGTGTTTTATTTGTCCTATATTCTTCCTAAATATACCTGGTATATGAGGGATTGGCTTCCCTATTGATCTTCTGAAACAAATCATTGAATGATAATTTCTATTTTTCCCAAGGAATTGGTTTCTGGGAGATCACCTGCCATACTAGCATGGCTTACCAAGGTTTTACATCGAGTCTTTCAGTGGGAGATGAATTAGTCTCTTTCTTTTTTCTCTTATCTTTGAGTTTGGATTATAGGTCTTCAACCTTATTGAGATTTTTATTTAGGTTTTTGGAGACACATTCTATATCCCCAAGTTCTTATTTCTTCTGAGTAATAATATCATGGATTTGTTTCTGGTCTTTTTGGATTCTTTGAGGAATACTCTAAACTTCTTCCTAATAATCTTGAGCTTCTATTGCTAAAGGCCACACATAATCTTCTGTATTATATCATCCTGATAAACTTTCTCTTTTTGTATCTCTATGTGGATTCATATCAGAGACAACGACATAGGGATGATTGGAAGCTTCTCCTAAAGCTTTCAATTCAAGCCTCTTCCAAATATCTTAGATATTTGGTTCGACAACATATCCTCTTCTAGCCATATTTTATTGTTCAAAGAAAAATACTTATCCTTCTGGATCTACTAGTGTTATTTCTAGGTTTTTGACTAACCACTTGGCTTGTCAAAGTTGAGATTCTGTACACCTGATTTCTACCTTTAATTCCTCAAGTTTATCATGAGTTTCCTGGGCTTTCTACCCTAACTCGATTACTTCGGCTTGATTTTTAAAATCTAATATGGATTATGGAATTTGAAGATAATTTCTAATCCAAATATGTTTGTATTTGTTATCGTAATACCGTATCCTGCCTTCTAACCATTTCTAATCATAATAAAGACCTTTAACCATGGGATTCACAAATTCCTTATTGAAAAATCCGTTGAACCAGCACTCTGGCTGGCTTTTTCTCTCCCCATGCTTTGATACCACCAACAAGACTCTGGTATTCAACTCCCATGAACAAAGAGAACATCATTAAAATTATCCATTGGTAAATTATGATACTTTCTCTATACTTGTATCATGATAAAGAGCATATGTATATACACCAAGGTGTATATGTAAGGGGTGAGTATACAAACTAGCAGGAAAACCCAAAGACTTACCACACACACCACTAAAACAAGAGAAAGTTATCTCACACTAAATATAAAATAGTAGGTAGAGAAGTATACAAAAATTATCCAGGATATACATATACATAAGGTGTGAAAATAACTCACCCAAAAAACACACCCATGCTATGATTACAATAACCCATATAATGAAACCAAACCTAATGCATATCCCATTAAAGAGGGACCTATAAAAAATCCAACTAGTGAGAGAAAACCCATCACTATAGATCTAATTTTTCACTTGGAGGTATAATCCAGTGTGCCCCAGTTAGCACCAATAACCAATTATGAACCACCAAATCCCTATACAAATGTAGTATGAATACCCATCACGCTATGTATTCCAGTGTGCCCCAGTTGGAATTGGTAGATAATCCAAACCAATAATTACCTATATCAATGCATAAAATGAACACACTATAATATCACATCCAAAACAATTTTATCATATTCCAAAAATCATACTTTTAAAACCAACACACTAAAGAAACATTTTATCAAACATGTTATTGACATTTCCCACATTTTTTTCCAAAACCACTTTATACTAAGAGGAAATAAACCAAAATTTATTCTAATTTTTTTTAAAAATATAAAGTTAGGGATCTTAATTTAAAATAAATAAAAATCCTTTTATGTTATTATATGAATTATAGTGATAGAGAATCCACCTACATAAAACACATCCATCTTAAAGAATCATCTCAAAAACTTATAGATCTGAACCCTCCTTCCCATTCCTTCAATTAATCCTAAGAAAATTCCATCAAAATATTTCCCAAACCATAGATTCAACCATGATATCCTCAATTTAGGTTTCCTATCAAGAGATATTTTGAAGACCAAAATAGATAAAAAGAAACAAGATCCTTACTTTCAATTTTCTAGGTTCAATGCTTGACGATCCATTGAAATCAGCCTCCATAAGGGAAGGAATCACTAAAATCACCTAGAGGAATACTAGGGTTCAATATCATAATTAAAGGGAGGAATAATGAGGGTTTTAGGGAAGGTTATGAGTTAATTTTTTTTTAGATTTCATCAATTATGCAGATGATTAGGAATCACAGTTTGGAAAACCATGTTCCAACCACGCGAGTGTTACTGCATAATACCCAGGGCTGCACAGTTTGGTAAACCATGTGCCAACCATGAAAATTTACACTATCCAAAAAATCTCCTAAGTCATATATTTATTGAATGGTTTTCCCAAACCATGCACCAACCATGATCATAACCAGAGAAATCTCTTACCCCTCAGATAGTTACATAGGAAATCTTCCTAGTTTCTCTAACCATGATCAAACCATGCACCAAAAAAAAAACCTTCCAAAACATATAAAAACTATCCATAAACTTACCGAGACCAAATATAATAATTAAATAACATAAAATATGAAATAAAAAGCAGCATTCCTTAAACTAGGGGTGTTACATTCTCCCCACCATTAGGCTTTATATCTTCAAAAAGTGGGAGGTTAATGAATACTAGGAACAATATCAACCACTCAATGAACATAATGGTATTATGTTTCAAAGAATACACCTAGGAACAATCACAATACTATAATACACATTCCAAGAATATTAATTTCCCTTACAATAGGTTATCATTCCCATTAATAGATACACTACCCAATAAGAACCCAAAGGAACATCCGATGCACGAGCAACATGATTTAAACCAATCATGAAATATAGTATGAATCACACTATAACTATTATGATATGAAAAGAAGTATACCATGTACATTTATGACTTGGAGAACTAAATATAACCATTTATAAATCTTAACAATATTCTTGAAAATCTCAATGTGTCCAACACACTAAGGAGTTAAATAACCTTGTGTACCCAAACAAATTCTTCTAAATCATGAAAGCACCAATACAAATGCATGATCCCTCAACAATAACAATAATGGAATACTATAATGATCCCAATAAAAAAACAAACTGCTTGATTTCATAACCATGATTATTTATACTAGTCACTATTTTCTATAGTTTTTTCACCAAACTCAGTTTAAGGTAAGTGTTATTCAAACCTCCACCTGAACCATGGATTTTGACATGGAGATAGTGAAATGATACAAATAGGGAAATATGAAACATTATAGGATAACTTAGGACATATGGAAACTCTATTAAATGAAAACAGACCTCCCAAAAACTATTAAAGTTCATCCCACCAGCTTTAAGGACAAATTCTAAGATAAAAGAATGCTGTAACTACCCCTTAGATAAAAGGTGGAATATGATATTCATGGTTAAATATAATTCTAAGGGTTAATGTAGTAAATAGTAAAATTTTAGAGGAAAACCAAAATAGATATCATAGATAATAAAAATATGTACACCATCTATGTTAAATACATAAAAAACATGCCCCATTATCATATATTTAGAATTTTTAACCCTCAAATTGGGAGGAAGTGCACTGACTAAAATATTTGACCATTATTTCAATAACATGATACTATTGATAAATTTTAGATATAATAGTGTGAAATCCCACAATAATCTACTCCCATATACTAAAGTTATAGGTAATAGGTAAAATATATTCAGTGGTTGTTGGTTCATTCTCTATTAACTTGCACACCCTTAGAGTAATTGGATGAAAACCTAGTTGAATCAAGAAAGGTCCAGATATGCTTACATAAGGATTAAGTAGAGTTGGATCCTGAAAACAAGAGAGAATTCTCATTCTCTACCCACCCTTTGATATATACCCACCATTATAGTTTAACTTAATGGTAAATCTATCATCATTCAACCACTAAACTTCCTTATACTTGGTCACCAAATCTATTATTGAAAGTAAGCTAATAGAACCCACAAAACTTCATCATGGTTTGTGTAACCCAAGTGTGTACCAATAAGTCAACCCATGAATCATCATTTATCCCACATTTTATAAACCCAACACCGATAGAGTGATGAGTAAGGCATCCCATATACCATAGATCACGAGGATTAAAATCTATATAGAACAATCATTAGTAATAATAGACATGACCAGACATAAAAATACATTTGAAATAACTCTCTCTAAACAAATATAAGAGACTACTAGGTTTTTGGAAACGATATTATACTATGATAGGAAATATCCCACACATTACTAAAGTCATTATGATGACCAAGTATACATTTAAACCCCTAAAAAACATCAAAGGATATTACTTAACATGAAATCACTCCCGACTAAGAACACTTAATCGATAAATTCAATCTAGTTTGGGTATTAAAAAAAAGTGAACCTTGTTTCCCAATTCCACTAAGAAAATATCCAACAAGATATTTACCAGCCATAGTAGATTAGTGTTTCCAATTACAATAATCCACCATAAGTTTCCAACCACCCATTCCCCATGTTATAAAGACTATAGATAACCATACTAAAAGTTGTAGAGTTTCTAAGAAAAATTACAAGGTTTTCAAAATCCATTTTTCTTTCTCAAAACCTAATTAAGGAGACTCATTAAATCCTTTATAAAAATAAAATATGAGTAAAAATGTTTACAAAATCATTTTATAATAATTATTTAAAACTCATCATGTGAGAAAACAACCTTTTATAGAATAGAATTTACCAAGATAATTTATTTTGAAAACCTATTTAAACTCTAGATTGTAAGCATAAAAATTTTAATATTTTTTTTATAAGTGAATTTAAAGAAAAATTAATTTTTTTTATCAACAAAACATTCCATCTATTAATAAAAAACATAAGCACTAAAAAAACCACATAATAACAAATATAAAAACCATGTAAAATATAATAAAAAACGATTCAATAATATTATAACATCATTACATACCAATATAATAGTAACTAATTTTATCATGAATAAATGGAGTATTTTAAAGTAGTGGATAATTACATGATGTTCACAAAAAATCTGAAATGTGTTGATTTATTTTCACTAGAAGGTAAACAACTATTTTTTTCATATACTTTTATGGGTATATCATATATGATTATGTTTTAACTTAAAATTTTTATCAAAAAAATTATTTTATCAATCATGCATGGTAAATTAATGAACACCTTAAACAACATGTCACAAACTATAGCATGGTCAAAGAACTAGTGAACTAAAAACTACATGATTTACAAAACACATTGAATATTATAACAGGCTATCCATTTAACATATAATGGTTATACATGTTATATTATTCATTGAGTTAAATATTCTTAGATACTTATATATGGATCATATATTAACATCAATTCACTAACCTTTTTAACATGTCCTTTAATTCACTAATATGATAATAACTTAAAGTTATAATATTCTTAATTAATAAAAAAATTTAGCAACTAAATGTAATTTATATAGATTTATATCATTCTTTCATAAATAAAAGCCTATCAATTTTAAGATTTTTCAAAATAGATTCAATAGTACAACAGGCTATATCCTTTAGGATATCCCAATTTTTCCTCACTATGCTATTCATCATATTAAAAATGGTAAAGTACCAATGAATATGACATAGAATGATATTTTTTTTAATAATTTATCATGTCTTCAAATTAACCAAAACAAAAGTTCTCAAAATTCTAGCATACTTTTTGTTTAATTAGATTCATCATGCAACCAAATTTCAAATTATTCACACATGGAATAACATAAGAAGCATAAAATATAAGACTTGAATAATCCACTATATCATGTCTTAAAGTTTTATAAGCTATAAAAATGTTACCAGTTACAAAGAAAAAAAATATTAAACATGTAACCATGCTTTTAAGTGATTATCATAAGTCTGTTAACATTTTCTTAAAATAACACAGATTCCAATCACCGTTTATTCAATTACTTCTAACCCGAGTTATTACCAATTTATAAATCAGTTCTATAATATTTTTTTTACTCTAAAAAATAAAATAATAGAGTCATATTAACAATTAAATAAAATAAATAATAAATAAATAACCCAAATATAACCCACATATTACCATGTTTAAAAAAAAATTTCTTAATACTCTCAGTATTGTCGACAAACATAGTAAAAAAAATTTAAATCAATAAAGTTTTTCATGTCACAAGCTACCAAAGCATGAACAATCAAATATCATGTCATGATAATGAAAAAAATACTAGTGTAATTTCTCTTTACTAATCCAAGATACCAAATTCTCATTGGCTAAACCCATGACAATAAGGTGAAAACACACCTAGAAGTGCTTAACACTTTTTGTACTTAGACCACCCTTGTAACTATAGTTTCAACATAAATAGGTTAGATATACCTTTTTATTATTTATATTTCAAGTCTTGAAACATCCTTTATCCACAAAAACCATCCCAACTGATGGTCCAGACTAAAATGATACTGTTTTCAACATCCCGACACCAATTTATTGGATTGGGTAGGACTGGAATGACACTAACCTTAGACGAAACCCCCCATACACCAAAGGTTGGAAATAAATTCCAAGGGTATACAATATTATTGTGGGATGGTTTAACCTTTACAATATAAAACTTTCAATAGCCAACAATGATGATACATAATATTATGTATGATATAAAATTAGAACAAACTCTAATAACATAAAAAGATAATAATATGAGTATCAATATATAAAAATACATAACATAATTCTACAGATATAGAAATTCCAAACTAACAAGAATCTGAATACCAAGATGGAACTACCCCATAATCCATCATATGACCATCACCATGTTACAAATCCGATCAACAAATACCAAAACATATAAATACTCCACTGGTAAAGTATGAGACTTTACCCATACTTGTATCATGATAAAAAACCCAGTAGGGAAACCCAGAGACTTCCCAAAAATGACAATAATACGGGAAAAATTTATCACACATTAAATATAAATTAAAAGGGATAAAAGTATAAAATATTTATCCAGGATATACATATACATTATCCATGAAAATAACTCACCTAATGAGAACACCCATTCTATGGATGCACACACCCATGTAATACACCCAAACCCAATGCATCCCCCATTAAATTGGACCCTTTGAACAACCTAACTCATCAATAGAAATCCATCCCTCCTTACCCAATTCATCACTTGGTAGTATAATCTAGTGTGACCTAATTGGCACCAATAACCAAGTTTAAACCAAGAACTCCATGTATAAATATAGTATGAATACCCATTAACCCATGTAATCAAGTGCACCCTAATTGTAATTGAAAACCAAGTCCAAAACAACAAGGCCCCATATCAATTCATATCACGAATTCACACCAATATCATATCCAAATAACTTTTTATAACAATGTAAAATCATAATTTTAAAACTAACACACACAAAAAAACATTTTATAAAACATATTGTGGGAGCTTCCCATAAGTTTTTTCTAAAACCAATTTCCACCAAGAGTAAATCAACCAACATTTGTTTCAATATCAAAGAATAGGGTATGGATTTTACTTTGAAATAAATAACAATATTTCAAGTTATTAGATGAAGGAGAGTGAAAAAGAATCCACTTACCTCAAACATGTTCATCTTGAAGAATCATCTCATGATCTTATAGATCCATCCCATACTTCCCATTCATTTAAAAAATCCTAATAAAATCATATAAAAACATGTCCCAAAACATATATAAAGGTGTGAAAACCCTGTTCTCGGTTTCCTCTCAAGATTGAATGAGAATATCATAAAGTATATGAAGAAGCAAGATACTTATCTTTAATTTCTTAGGTTTAACGCTTCAAGATCCATTGAAATTAGCCTCTAGAAGGGAAGGAATCACAAAATTTACCTAGGGAAAGCCTAGGATTTTAGAGACTAAGTAAAGGTAGGACAAATTAGGGTTTCAAGGAGTTATTTTTTCCATATTTTATTAATTATGTTGCATGGTTAGGCTGAACGATTTGGAAAAACATGTGCTAATGGTGTGAGCATTACTGAAAAATACCTAGGGCCATATGGTTGGGCCATATAGTTTGGTAAACCATGAAAAAACCATGAAAAATTCCATTGTATAAAATTATTTAAAGACATATGGTTATCACATGGTTTACCCAAAACAAAATCCAACTATGACCCCAACCAGAGAACTCCCATACCCACACATGGTTACCTAGAAAATTTGCATTATTTATCATAGCCATGTTCAAACCGTGCAACCTCCAAAACCATTCCAAAATATATAAAAATCTCCAAAAAAAATTCCAATACCAAATCTAATAATTTCATAAATTAAAATATGTAATAAAATGGAAACATTCCTCAAATTGAGGGGGTTATATGTTTTTCACTACTTAAAAAAATACCACATTATGCTATCAGAAACCTGGTCATCCAGAACCTGGTAACCATAACCACCTAGTATAAGAAGACTAAGTGGATGGTGGAAATCCATGGGGTAATACCCCTTGGAACAGTAACTAGGTACTTGATAATCTTTAACCAAGTACCTGATGGATTCCTTTTACTTTTCCTCACTAGTAGGGCCACTCTAACTGTAACACCCTGACCTGAGACCACTCACCCATTGTCTGGATTGATGCATCATAGGATCTTAGGTGTGACTCACTATATGATAGAGTCTAACAACTAACAATGAGGTTCTAAGGTGTTGACTTGGGGAGACTATACCATCATATCAGAGTAAAACCATAAAAATAATAATAAAACATCATCTATGGTAACCATAATAAATCAAAGTATGCATAATAATAAATAGAATCATCCTATCACAAATGTTGTGAAACATACCAAAACATGATCATAAAAGTATACATCAATAGATCACTTACTTAGACAATCACATATACAAATAAACAAAAAAATAAATTTGAAAAGGCTCTACTACTATCCCCAAGCCATACCTCAATCCTAGACTCTATATCTTTATTTAGTTGCTCCATCCTGACCATGAAACATTGGGATTATTCTCAGTTCAATATAAATCCCATGATCAAACTAAAATTATACTTAAAGATTAAAAATGCACCATGGTTATCATATACCAGGGTTTACATACAGGTGGTGAGAAATGAATTCTTAGCAGTTCACACCAAATAGTTTCCCTAAAAAGTGTTGTCATAAAAAATTACATGCACATGTGATATCCCAATCCTAGATGAATAATAAATAGAACAAAAAAACAAACAAGTCACTATTGATCATTTAGTTCTATCATGCCACCTAAAATCAACTATACTGACTTCATCCAATTCCACATGTATCTGAACACATGGAATAACCATAGTAAGGTCTGGGTAAATGCATGTCCATAATATCATCATAATTTTATGAAATCACTCGGGTGGGGTGGGGGGTGGGGTAGAGCATTCCACCAAGGTCATTTTAGATACATATCTCATATATAATCTAGGGGTAGTGAATCCCACCCATCCATCTCATTTATTAAAGTGAAAAAACCAGATCCTAAGAATCCTATATAATATTAGTCAAAATTTTCAGATCCTAGGTAATATCCTAGGCATCCTATATAGTATAATCTATAATCAACAGATCCTAAGTATAATTATATACATCTCATGTATTATCATGAATAATCACCAAATCTTAGGTAACATCCTTGGCATCCCATGTAGTATAAGGAATAATAAATGGATCCTAGGTAACATCCTAGGAATTCCATATAATATCAGGTGTAAAAATTAGATCTTAGGTTACATCATAGGAATCCCATGTAGTATATAATCTAGAAAATTTAGGGTGTACCTACACCCTTCTAAAAAAATAGGTTAAATCATCATATCCTAGGAAGTATTACAAACATCTCATATAGAATCATGAATAATCGTAAGATCCCTAGAAGCTCAGGGGTGCACCTGTAACACCCCAAATATAGTAACCCAGAGCCAATGATTATCTTAATACATTGGAAAAAGATATAAGAGATCACATCCTAAAGGTTTGAATATATTAATAGTCTTGGGAGACTAGGTACATATATTATTCTCAAATTACATTTGAAAACATGAAATACAACATAACACTCAAGTGAGAAGTTTATTATTTATTCAATTACATACTTAAAATAAATCATAGATACCTTTTTTTATCCCAAGGAAAGGAAATCATAATAAAGGGTGAACTCAAATGATTAGTAAGGGAAAGCGTACAATAGAAGCTATCAAAGAATAACTAAATCATGAATAATATGGAAAATATAAACATTAATAAAATATTCCATATAACTAATGTCATACAAGTAAAATTTATCCATGGGTTAAATAAAAACATAAATAATCATATGGATAACAATGACTAGTTTAATAATGATAGAATGTATAATTCCAAACTTCACAATCTCACTATCAAGGCCTAGATCCAAGATATCATATATAAGTAGGTAAGGTGTATGCCAAATACCCAATCTAGTTTTTCACATGACACCCATTTATGATTCAAAGGGATATAATGGGACCCACCCATCACATAATAATTCTAATGCATTCATCATATGAAATAAATTAATAATAATTTAATACATAATCAAATCATTATATTTGAAAAACTAGCATATAGAATGTTAATATTTTCCTCAACCAATCACTAGAGTAATATGATCATAAGACATCCAAAGTAATATGATGGATGGAATCATTATATTATATCCCCAATAAATAATATAATTTATCAAATGATATTGAAATAGATCAAAATAATTTTAAAATATCACTAGAACATTTATTGTGGAAAATACCCTTTTTATTTTGAAATCACTTATTTAAAATCTAAAAATTTCCAGAATATTAGGAAAAAAAAATTATTTTAAAAGAACCACATTTTTTTAAGTATGATTCAATAAAAATAATAGTCATGATGAAATGGAAATCTGTTTGTGTGGTAAACATTAAAATAAATATTCCATTCACGCCTTTAGTAAAAAGTACCTCGTTTAGAAAATGAAAAGAAGATTTATTTTAAACATATTTATAAAAATTAAAACATGGTTAAAAATGCCTTTAATAAATCATTTTATAATATTAAAATAATTCTTGAATATATTTTAAAGTAAATATGAACATGGAAGAAAAATATTCCCAACTGAATAGATTAAACAAAGTTAGTTTTCCTTTAAAAAATTATTTCAAAATTTTGAGTAGTTAGAGAGAGGAAAATGAAGAAAAAAATTGAATTTAAAAAATTAACCATAGGACAAGAAAATACGTAATATTTTTGAAAGATATATTATATAATTTTATCATTATAAATTTAAGCATAAACATTCCCAGTAAAAAGTGAGATTGTAGCATAAAACCCTTACCACTTTGGTAACTTTTTAATCAGAACCCCTGTGAAAGATATAAATTCAAATGAAACTTCAAAAACCATGAATATAAATATATACAGGATATAACATATCACATGTGAATTATATACAACATATGAAAGAAAAAAGTGGCGAATGTGACACATTTCTCATAGAAATAAAAGTGAGACAAGATACCCTTACCTTAGGTCTGACATCCTTTGTAAATGATTTTAACCTCCTGTAAAATTAATTTAAATTTATTATAATTATATAGATTAATCATATTAATACCTATAATACCATAAATTTTTTAATTGTAAAATACTATCACTTATTCATTAATAATCCTTCATTATCATAATCATTTCAGGAGTTAAGTGCTTCATTTTTCATGTATATTTCGATTTAATAGTTATAATCCTTGCATATTTTTCATGGATCCATCATATATAGAATGTTAATAATGATATAAATATCATATATATTCATATGTACATATTTATAACCATCCATAAATGTAAGAGATAAAAAAATGAATTACACCATTTATGGGGATGATAATCTATACATACGCATGAATGATTTTTTCATTTTATAATGAAAAGAAGGGAATAAATATAAATAATATTTTATCATTAAATAATCATAATTATATCATAAATATAATATATATTTATTAAACATATCATTATATCCATCAATTTTATGTGGTGATGGAAAATAAAACACATCATTACATGGAGGTTGTAGTCCACACGTATGCACGTACAATACTATTATTTCCTATTTGATGGAAAGAAGGTGAAAAATAGTTTTCACATAATCATAATAACATATCAGTATATTTATTATAATGAAATAACTATATATTTATGGATATAATATTATTTTAGGAATTATAAGAAGGAACAAACTTTTAAAGAGTCGGGTAAGAAAATAACCTCTTCTTTGAGTGACCTCCTTTGAATTACACCTTAAGAATTATTAGGATGGTATTAGGGTAAGTATATATGACCAAGAATGAAAATAAGGAATATAGGAATGTTTTTTTAGGTTTTAACTGAGATATAAGGCTAATTTTTTTTGAATAAGGGTGGAGAAGAGGTGCCCTTTTACAAGTGATGGGAGGGACACACATATAATTTCTTAAAATATTTAAATAATATAAAGTCATTTTCTTGTGAAAGTGGAACCAAATGGATAATAATTAGAAGTTAGGATAATATAAGGTCTAAATATATTCAAAAAATAATATTTATATAAGTTTAAGTGGCATTTATACCCTTATCTATTAGTTTAACCCCCAATCAACCCTTTTAACCTTAACCATGGTAACAAAATTTTAATGTTTTTACTATTCATCATGACAAAAAAATGGCTGACCATATTAAATAATATTAATTATGATTATATAAAATATGTAATCCATTTTACAGGATTAAATTTCTATAATTGGTAAAAATTACTTTTAATAAATGTTCGTAAAATGTAATTAAAACTATTTTTAGAAAAATGTTTTTAAGCATAAAAATGATTTTTCTATAAAATAAAATATAATTTTGATTCAAATATAATTAATTAGATTATTTTAGTTAATAAAATACTTATTTTTCTTTCAAACTAATCTAAAACCTAAAGAAACCTTTTAAATAATTGATTAAAAGAGAAGAACAAAAATTAATTTTTATTTGAACAAAAACATTACTTTGATTTCCAAAATGTTCAGCATATGTTTCTAAGTTCAAAATAATATTTTTTTATATATTATATTACTTTTTAAATATATATTTTTTCTATAATTTTTTTAATAAAGTTCCCAATTATTATTATATAATTATAATGTCATAAAAGTGAAATTTTTTGTAAAATCAGTATTTTTTACTATTCACCCTATAATAAACTGTTTCTGAATAATATAAAAAAATAATCATATGATAATTTTTACATGATAATTTCAAAAATTAAGTTCATTTTTTCAAATAAAATTTCTAAAAATAGTAGAAATTAATTCTAATTGTTTTTACCTAAAACACCTAAAACCCATTTTTATAATGAATGTATTCTTATGGCATAAAATGAATTTATTATTATACTTTTACTTGTAACAACAATTAGATAAATATATTTTTTTTTATTATTTAATTCATTATTTTAATTAAGTAAATAATTTCTTCATATATTTTATAATTCTATTATTCTTATCTATACCTGCCAACCTAATTGCAAGGTAATAACAGTCATATTTAAATAATATTATTTCGTAACTTGTTTAAGATCAAGGTTATCTGAAGTGAATGCTATCAAATTTAGTATTAATTTAATAGAAACTAAAATCTTTGGGTGTTACATTCTCCAATCCTTATAAAAATTATATCCTCACAATTTTAATTCACTTTGAGCATATCATACCATTTTAATACATTTTTTTTCATGAATTTTAATTTATAGGTTAAGAATAGGGAACTTATTATTTCATAAATAAACAATATGTATCCCTTTATAAGACTTAAACTTCTAAATGTGATTCCAAAAGAGTAAATTAATAATTAATTGATACTTTCCACAGAAAACTTGATCAATTTATCTTCCAATGCTTGAGTTTATGGAATTATAAGAAAAATATTTACGTGATTCCTTTCAACTTTTCAAGTGATTTTTTCCTTTTAATTGAGTATTTTGATCAGCTTCTACTCCTGATTATAACGATGAATAACTAAGAGTAAAATTTCATTGTTAAAGTACAAAAATCAACCTTTAATGGATTATAAGATCCATAAAAGTTGAAAAATTATTTCACTTGTTTAAAAAATTGATTAGAATAATTTAAGATAATAATCAATATGAATAAACCTTCATGTAAAGAAGTAATAAATTAATTCATAAAACATCAATAATAACACCCATAGAAATGATATAATAATTTAACCTTTAAATTATAATACCTATAGTCTATCATAGATTATTTTATTATTCATCTACAAATCCTTGAATCCTCAAAACTAATTAAGCCCCAAAAATCATGATTATGTTAAAGAAAAACATAGGTATAAAAACCATGTTTGAAACTACAGAAAAAATATTTATCTTAATAGAAACCACTTGATATATTCTCATTATAACCAATTTCCCACTAGGTGTCTTGATTTGAAATTCCTTTCTTAGATCGTTAAGGTATGATTTTATATCCATGAAAAATATAAAATATTGAATAGATGCAACATCAAATAAATTATGAGTTTATGATCAAAGTACAATCTATAAAAACTTAAGGGATTTAAACTTTAGCTATATTAATCACACAAGATTTTCCTTATTATCTTATCCTTTTCAGAGGTAAATTATCTTGATACTGGGGGAATTTTTTAGAATAATTATTTATCTCCTTACAATAAAATAAATGAATATTGGTGAATTATTTCTTTCCCTTTCATTCATGTTCATGTTGGACTTTCACTTGACAGTTGATAAAACTCCCATTCCCTTTAAAAAAGTACCAAGATTTTTCTTTTCACAATTATCATATGTGGGATGGTCTATCCTTCCTTTCTTTTCTTTCACATTATTTTTTTATTGATGCTCATTCATCCTCTTCTTCTCTTTATTTTCTTTGAAAATATATAACTTAGAGAATTATTTCTCCACCCTGATGGAACTTGATACTATATCATCATATGATGAAAAGATTTGAGAGATTTGTTCCCTTTATAGGCTTAGATTAATCCCATTAAATAAATAGTCAATATCAATTTATGAATTAAATACATAGTTTATATCATGCCTTATTAATATTGTAAAATTTTCCTCTTAATCAGAAACATTTTTCTCTTCCTTTTATCTTAATTGAGTAATTTTCTTTCTATATAATCTCACAACACATGAGAAAATAATTTTTCAAATAACATATCCTTAAAAGCATTCTATTACATTATCTCTACCCGCTCTATTTTATTTTGAATCAATAAAAACCATTAATTAGTATATTCATTTAAAAAAATACACTATTAGAATAACCTTATCTATTTCATTACTTCTCAAAGATAAAAATATCATTTGAAGGTACTTGATCCATTTTCAGCTATCAATGAATTAGTAGTTCCGTTAAAGGATAGAGGTATCTTCAACATGAAGTAGTCCAACATCAATGAATCATTTTGTGAAGCAATAGGTGGTTCTATATAGAAAATGTTATTGGTAATAACTTGATCCAATTATCTAAATATTTTCATAATCTCCTCATCTGCAACACTGGTCATGTTGGATTAATCATGTGGGAAATCCCTACATTGATTATGGGAATTTACATGTTTTCCATTCTTTCCATTTGAAATCATTTCTAAAAAATTACATACACTATATTATATCATAACATTATGAATCATAGTGTATAATTCTAAATCTGGTGCATTACCTAACATAAATTGAAAATTTATGCATAGCTAATCTCAGAATCACAAGTGAAGATCGAGTTGATACTCAACCAACCATTTTCGAGGTGTTTACATATAAGCTCATCTATGACACAATTGAATCTACTTTCCATAATAAAAAAATGGATATAATTTCTAGGAAAGCAAATATTCTCTACCTTAAAAAACATTATGATATTATCCTATTTAGACTTATCCATAGAGTCTGTCATAGGGTTATGTTCTATAATCTAAGTTTTTCTAAATACACTTACCAAGGATTATATTAAACTTCATCTTATACCAAATACAACAACATAAATCTAATAACTCAGAGATATTGGTTATCATACTATATTGTAACAAGATACAAGTTATTACATCCCAAAGTATTGAATAGTTTAACAATCTTGGGATACTAGATACATACATGATTCTCACATTATATTTGAAATCCTGAAATACAACTTAAAATTCAAGTAATAAATTAATTATTTATTCTATTATATTTATAAAATAAATAATATATCCCTAATTAGTATCTTGGGGAAAGGAAAACATAATAAAGTTTGAGCTCAAATACTCAGTAATGGAAATCATACAACAAAATCTATCATAGAATAAGTAAAGCATGAATAATATTCCAAGATAAACTATAATAAAATATTCTATATAACTAATATTATAAAATTGTAATATATACATTAATTACATAAAAATATAAACAACCACATGGATGACAATAACTTGTTTTATAATGATATAATGCATAGTTTCAGACATCATAATATTACCATCAAGGCCTCGATCCAAGAGATCATACATAAGTTGGTAAAAAATATACTAAATACCCAAACTAGTTTGTCTCATGATACCCACCAATGATTCAAGGGTATATAATGGTCCCATACCACCACTTAATAGGTCTAATGAATTCATCATATAAAATAAATTAATAACAATTTAATACATAATCAACATAAACATTTGTATTGAAAAACTAGCATATGAAATGTTAATATTTTCCATAGACAATCACTAGATAAAAATGATCATAAGACATATAAAGTAATATGTAATATGGTATCATTATATTATATCCCAAATAAAGCATAATATTTATCAAAGGATGTTAACATAGATGAAAATACTTTTAAAATATCACTGGAACATTTCTTTAGGAAAATACCATTTTCATTTTGAAATCACTTATTTAAAATATAAAAATTTATAGAATATTGAGACAAATATTTTATTTTAAAAGAATAATAGAAAATTATAATTTAATATTTAATTAAAATAATATTTATGATGATGGTAAAATCTATTTGTGCGGTAAAAATTAAACAAAGATTTTTTTAAGACCTTTGGTAAAAAGTATATCATTTGGAAAATGATAAGAAGTTTCCTTTTAATTTTTTATATAAAGTAAAAAATAGGTAAAAATTAATTTAATAAATCATTTTATAATATTAAAAACAAAATTTAAAACATTTTAAAGAAAATATGGACATGGAATAAAAATATTCCTCACCGAATTGAAAAAACAAAGCCGGTATTCCTTAAAAACATTCTTTTGGACTCCTGATTACTTATAGAGAGGTAAATTAAAGGAAAAAAAAATTTAATTTCCATAAATTACTATAGGATAAGAAAATAAATAATATTTGTGATATATAGATCATATAATTTCATCCTCATAAATTTAATCATAAACAATCCTAGTAAAAAGTGCAATTGTATGCTAAAATCCTTACCACTTTGGTAACTTTTGAATCATAACCCCCAGAAAAGAAATAACTTCAAATGAAAATTTAAATACCATGAATATAAATATATTCATGATATAACATATCAAAGGGGTATTATATATACCACATGAAAGAAATAATTAGTGAATATGATATATGTCTCACAAAAACAAAAGTGGGATGAGAAGCCCTTACCTCAGGTCTGACTTCCTTCATACATGATTTTATCCTTATGTATAATAAATATAGATTTATTATCATTATATAACAGAATAATATTAATAGCTATAATACCATACATAATTATAACATATTATAACCCATTCATTACCAATATTTCATTATAACCATCATTTTAAGTGTTAACTGCTTCATTTTTTATGTATGTTTTGATTCAACAGTAATGATTCATGAAAATTGATCATGATTAAATTATATAAATAATTTTAATAAATATATTAATATAATATATATTAATTATATAAATATTTATAACCATTCATGAAATTAATATATCCAAAAATGAATTACACCGTTCAAGGAGACAGTAGTCCGTTCGTACGCATGAACACTGTTTTTATTTTCTAATGAATAGAAGGAATGAAAGATAAATGATATTTTATCATTATAGAATCATAATTATATCATAAATATAATATATATTTATTAAATCTATCATTATTTTCATCAATTATAGGTAGTTATTTAAAATGAAACATATCTCTTCGTGGAGGGGGTAATCCACATGTACGCACAAGCGATACTTTTATTTCCCATTCATTGGAAAAGAGGTAGAAAATAGTTTTTCCATAATGAAAATAACATATAATTATATTTATGATACTATATTAATTATATTAGTATGGATAAAATATATTTATAGGAATTATAAGAAGAAATAAACTTTTAATGAGTCGGTTAAAATGATTACGTCTTCTTTGAGAGGCCTCCTTTAGTATACACCTTAATCCTTCTTAGGATAGTCTTAGGGTAATAAATAAAAATCAGGAATAAATATAAGTAATATAGGAATGTTTTTGGGTAGTTATTTTCTGATATATATCGATCAAAGTTTGTTAATAACGGTGGAGAAGAGGTTCTCTTTTATAAGTGAGGGGAGGGACACACATGGAATTACTTCAAAGATTTAAATAATATAAAGTCATTTTCATGTGAAAGCTTTAAAAAATGGTCCTTAATTAGTATTTAAGACAATATAAGAAATAAATATCTTCAAAAAATAACATTTATACATGTTTAAGTGGAATTTATACCCTTATCTCTTAGTTTATCCCCCAATAAACCCTTTTAACCTAAACCGTGACAACAAATTTTTACTTTTTTTTTTCTATTCATTATGAGAAAAATAAGTTGAACTTATTAAATAATATAAATTATTATTATTAATAAAATATTTAACCCATTTTCAAATATTTAATTTTCAAAAGTGTTCAAAATTATGTTTAACATATGTTTATAAAATGCAATGTAAACCGTTTTTAGAAAAATGTTTATTTTAAGCATAAAAATAACTTTAAAAAAAGTATAATGATGATTAAAATTAAATTAATTGTATTATTTTAAATAAAATGACATATATTTTTATTTAAAACCAAACCAAATTTGAAATTAACCTTGAAAATACTTAATTAAAAAAGATGAACTAATTTTTTTTATTTGAATAAAAACATTACTTAGATTCCCAAAATTTTGTGCATATAAATCTATGTTCAAAATTATATTTTTTATATTTATTATATTAATTCTTAAATATAAATTTGTTCTATTAATTTTTTTTCATAAACTTTCAAGTTATTCTTATATCATTATAATTTCATAAAATTGACATTTTTTGTAAAATTTTTATTTTTCACTATTCACCCCAAAATAAACTATTTATGAAAAATATAAAAGATTCGCCCTAAGAAAATTTTGACATGATAATTTAGAAAATTAAGTTCATTTTTTCAAATAAAAATTCTAGAAATGGAAGAAATTTATTTTAATTATTCATACATAAAATACCTAAAAACTATTTTTATAAAGAATGTATTCATATGAAATAAAATGGATTTATTCTCACACTTTTCCTAGTAAAAATAATTAGATAAATATAATTTTTTTTGATTTAATTAATTGTTTTTATTAAGGAAATACTTTATATATATATTTTATAATTAAATTATTCTTATTCATATCCTCAAACCCAACAATTAGGTTATAATAGTTATATTTAAATAATAATATTTCATGGTTCATTTAAGCTCAAGGTTGTGTAGGGAATGCTTCCGAAAATAGTATTCATTTAAAGGAAACTAAAATCTTGGGGTGTTATAGAACATACAATCTACTAGGAAATCATATGTAATAACTAGATCCTAGGAAACATATAAGTAATCTCATATAACATTAGGTGTAAACACCAAATCCTAGATAACATCCTAGGAATCTCATATATCATATCATCTAGAAACTCAGAGGCATACTTACAACCTTACAAGAAATCAGGTGTAACCATTAGATCCTAGGAAATATCCTAGGCATCTCATATAACATTATCCATAATTTCTAGATACTAGGAAACATTTTAGGCATCTCATATAACATATCATCTAGAAACAAATGGGCATACCTACACCCTTCCATGAAATTAGGTGAAACAAAAATGTCTTATGAAACATCCCAAGCATCTCATATATCACCAGGCATAATCACTAGATCCTATGAATCATCATATATATCACATTTATCATCAATCATAATATTCATATCCTAGGAAGTATCATAGGAATCTCATACAACATCAAGAAACTTGGGAGTGTACCAGATCCCCACCATAAATCACATATCATATCATCATTTCAGACACCAACCCTCACACTATAGTTTGTCTAAACACTATATCATTATTTAATATCCTCAACCTAGCACATACATATAGGGGGAAATAAATAACCATGGCCCATCCCACGATATCATCAGCACATCACTAGGGTTCTGGTCACTTAATACCTATCCCAACATCTCAAACTATCTCAACATCCATTTATCCACTTGGAATAATCTCATCAAGATCATCTTGATCAAAAAATATCATCAAATCAAAGCCATAGGAATTAACATGTCTCCCACATGGGAATCCATTATCATCCTCTAGACCTATCCTAGTCTCTTCTCACTAGAACCATGCCATATCTAACACCCATGATGTTCTCACAACTCGTAGGCTAAATCTAACCCATGACTTAGGAGGCTGTTCCAAATACTCATAAAAAATCCATATCATAGATTTATCCTACTAACTAGGGACTATACCGAGACATCTAATACTAAAGACCTTGTAAATCTCATACCAAGTCCTCAATTCATTATCAAAACCCTCACCGTGTCCCATATCACATCTTCCTTAAGAGAGATCTCAATCGATCACACAAAATAAAATCCTCTTTATCATAATTTATAAACAAATAATCATCTCACCAATGAATTATAATACCAGTAAGGGATTCAATATCATGTTCTATACAAAAAAAATACTCAGATGGTACTCCTTATTGTCCTATTCTATCTCCAAGGAAGAAAAACATGAAAAACCCCTTTAAGGGAATAATATATGGCATATACTTTAGTGCACATGATGTGTACTCCTAGTGATCTACTATGGGCATGTATCTCACCAATTATAACTTGTATTTCCCCAAAACATGTCCTGTAGTCCACATGCTGTATCTAGTCATGTACCTCACATGGTGTTTGGCCATGTACTACACATGGGGTCTGGCCGTGTACCTTACATACCATGTGCCCCGACATGGGGTGTTTGGTCGAGTACTCAGCCCCACTATGGGTCATGTATTATAGTCACTACACAAAATGTACATATAAAAAAACACTTTTTAGTCACTATATTCTAACTTTATTAACACTTAAGAACACATGATGTCTATTCTTGAACTACATCATCCACTACGAATTGCCTAAAACCATAATTTTGTCCCAATCCAAGCCTCTTTGGGCATTAAACCATCCCTAGTAGTCCATATATCATAATATAATTTTAAAATAATGAATTAAATTGGAAAAATTTAAAAAAATCAAAACAAAGACTTAACTTATGGTGAAATCACTAAAGCTTCAAGCTTAGATCCGAGCTCTGTGGCCACTGCATCCTGATTCGGTCTTAATCAATACCAGATATGAAGCTAGTGCCTCCATCTTCCATTTATCCTATCATAACAATGGTGTAACATAGTTTAATACTCCCCTCACACCACGTGAGAGTGAGAGAGAGAGAGATTTATGAGGGGGGGGGGGGGTAATTATGAAAATATAATATAATGTAATATATTTAATACTTGTTTAATGGCCCAACCTGGGATCCAAATCCCAAATAAATTTTATACATTTCCTTGGTAAAACCCCCCATTTTGGAATCAACCATGAATTAAAATTTTCAATTTGGGACTCTGTTTATGAGATATTGATGTTTTTTTATGCAAAATAATTAATAATTATTTAATAAATATTAAAATACTCTAAAAAAGATGTCCATATTAGGATTTAATCAAATTCCCTCCTAAAGGTAAACACCCCATTTCACGATCAAAAGAATCATTATAAAACTATTCTGATGTTATCAACTAGGGGAAATTACCATTTCCCCTCATAAGTACCCGAGACAAAAAAATTCAAATCTCCCTAGATTCTTACAACCCATAATGACATGGGTCATCACAAACTCCACACCATAACACTTTTCATCCCTGAGAAGTAACAGTGGTCCTAAAACCATTACTCCTGAATGACCTTGGTCATAAATTCAAAACTAAATCATCATGTCCCCTTTATAAATCCAACCTAGCTTCCACTGTTCAACTTTGAGCATGAGGCATATTAGGCACCAAAATCTGAGATACCTATTTATCATCATCATGAACATTAAGATAGTGCTCAACCACACCCATCTATCTCAAGAAAAATGATGTAATCATCAAATTCATCTCCAATATTATGATTATACCCACTATAATATTTTACTCATAAATTATAATCCCAATCAATGGTTCTCCTCTACATAGGAATCACCTACCAAAAAAAATTATCAGCTATCCATTAACACACTTGGTGTGGTCTGTACCTTAACACAAAAAACCTCATATAAAAAAAACTATTTATATGTCCACTGACTGTCCTCTCCCAAAAACGCTTGGATGTAGCCACTGAAACACTAGCACATCACCTGATCCCAATGTATTAAATCTTATAGGCATCATAAGATCATCCATACATCCACACCAAAGTTCATACCCGATACTCAGTATAGTTTCATCCCTGGTCCCTCGACCAACCAAATCCTCCATCACACTACACCCATAAGTACCATCAAATTTATGATCTGAATCAATCTCTGATCAAATTATCACATGATGAGTTTGACACCAATTCTAAGACGCTATGAAATATCATATTCAAATTTCTATATGGTATTTACCAAGGGACCAAATAATTCATATTCACTTGTGCACCAATATCTTAGTGCTATTTCAACTATCTACCAACTGGTCTCACAATATACACAACCCTTCCAACATGAGGGTCATTCACCTATGACTGATAAGATGTTCCCCACTAAAACAGTATCCTTATTATTACCTACTAAACCAATATTCTAATGTCTATGACCCACACCAAGTCCATTAATACATGTAATGACTCTATGTGTCCACCTTTTTTGTACCCAAGCACTAATATGAAACATCAATCACCACCCATTCCTAAATCACTAGGAATGTGATCCTTGGTATTTTTTGAAATCCCATTCACAATGAGGATCACACCCTCTAATAGTTAATGGTGAAATCCACACCATATAGCTTTTGTTTCACTGCTCTTCATGTGAAACCTCAATAAGTTTCATTATCACACGCATGTTTCTCCACCTGAGGCATGCTCACCCATCATGTTAATCCCCAACACAATCTATCCATGATGAAATAATCCATCATGGAGGAAAAAAATACCATTACCATCCAACACCTTGGGTCACCATGTATAAAATCATTTCATTAGAATCATTAGTCCTTAACCCACACATTTCCATTCACCAATCCAAAACGAGTGGCATCACTCACAACCAGTATGCACCACCTTGATCTCTTCTAAACTAATGGGTGTATAATCCTATACCACTCAATAAAACAACTTGAAACACACTCCCATGAGTCATACATCATAGAACCTAGTCCCAAACACCTAAAAAGCTAACAATTACCACTCACATGTCAATCTCACCTAAATTGGGGTATCCTCAATGCTCTGCAAATAAGTTTGACATTGTAAAAAAGCTAAGTATAACAAAAAAATAACTTACCACTTGGGAATCATTCTAAAATTATATATTTCTACCCATGCTCTCATCACACCATATAAAGTGCATCTAGAATCAATAGGGCTTGAAATCCTACTAATCATTTGTATGAAATCCAACCTAAATACCCAAAAGCATTAACAATAAAAGTGATTTACAATGAAATTCTAAGACATATTCATTAATATAACACATAAATGATATAACCACATGTGAATCAATCTCATATGTAACACATCTACCCTGTCAACCTATCTATAATGACACTTACAAGCCCAGTATAGCCCCTCTCTCACGTTACCCTCGTATATCATAGCTCACCTTAACAATAGTAGGAAAACACCCCAGTAATCAATATAAAACTAACTCAATAATATTCTGAGCTATATCTCAAGGAACTATAATCTCCCACCTAGAAAATATACCACATATCATGATGGTCAAAACTCATGATAATATATCCCTTATCATGTCTCAAACATCACAAGGAAACTCACGTGCCATCACACCCACTCTGGGTCCTCATATATATACATACTAGACATAACACATCAAATCCACTACCCACTCTTGGGAACCAATACTCACCGAGCATATGCATATGGATTACCCACTTAAGAACCACAATCCTATCCATATGTATATATATATAACAACCCCAGATTTTTATATATAGATATAACATTATTTTAGATGAATATTCATTACATATCATACTGATACATGCTATAACTATAAAGGTTTAGTGTCTTTGGATACTAGATACATAAACATATTATTTAGATAAAATATTCATCATCTATAACAATGTTCTTCCAATTTTATACCCTTCTTTATATACCATACTTAAGACTTTATTCATAACTAGTAAAAAAAATAAAGTGTGATATAATATTCTTAGTAAGGGAAAACATAGTATATATCTATATATTCTTGACACACACCTATCATAGGGTGTAGAAAAATAAATTTATTTTCCCCTAGGGGTATAGTATTAGTAGTAACCAAAAGTCATCTCTAGAGAGTAGTGTTTTAATCTAGTTTTCATGAATGTAAAAGTAAATAAAAGAAAAATATTTTAAAAGATAGAAAGAAAAAGGAACATAGAGTTGTGAGATTCATATGATAGAAAAGTAGTTGGATTTAGGTTAGGTTTACCCCTTTTGTAATGTTATCATGGTATTTGATATAAAATGAATATTTTTTATTAAAATGAGTAAATGAATAGAGTAATAATCATTTCTATTTTATTAACCTTTGATTTAATATTTTTCAATGTGTTAAAGTTAAAGTGTTCCTTCTTTAAATTATTTAGGCAATACAAAATCTAGTATTGAGTATATGAACCCATGAAGGAGAGATTTTTTATGGAAGAAAAGATAACATTGCATGTGCTGGAGAATTTTCAATCTCTGATGACTATTTCTTAGGTTCCCCCAGATCCTCCTTATCTGGAACCTCTTGGATCTCTGGTGACTGGTGTTTGGGGGAGCTTTCCCCAATCTTAGCCTCAACAACTGAAAAGTAGGACTTCCTCCCCCTTAGGATCTAGACCACTTCTGGTGCCTTTATATAAGGATGTTCTTCATTGACACCCTTATTCTTAGATTCCATCAAGCTAATTTCCTTCATAGGTCCCCATGGATTTGAAGTCTTCCTCAAAAGGTGGCTTTTAGGTCCCATTAGTTTCAATGTAGGCTTTCAGGTACATGAAAACTCATATTAAATGGATATTAGTTACAAGTTTTGGGATATAAAAACCTCCGATTTATTTGTTTTAGGCATTCATAAACTCATGGGGATTAAAATAATTAGCCATGGTTTCATATTTGAACTGTAACTACATCATTCTAGAATCTTGGGAGGACTTTGTGATGGCATGGTGAAAAAAACCTAGATCTGTGGGTTTCTATAGGTTTAGCTTATTTTAGTGGTCTATAAAATCCCATATTGGTAAGGAATCCTCCTGAGCTGTAGTCTAGATATCTTTCCTAGGTCTTTATCTCCTTTTCATGAATTTGGGATTCCTACGAGGCATCAGGGACTCCATAGGATCATATCTCTATGCCTAAGGGCATACTCTGCATCTCAAGGAAGCAGAAGTGTCAAGGGTGTGTATCGATATGGATCTCGTCAAACCTATTTCAGCTATAATCTTTCTTCATGTTGAGGGAATGGTGGATTGTATCAGGATATGGTTTGTCCCTCACCACTGAGGTTCTACAAAAGGTTTAACTCCCAAGGACATGCATTGCCATTTTTTCAAAAAAACCATCATATTTGGGAAGATAGTGGATAGGTTAATATCACCAGTAATAATGAGGATTCGAATTTAAGGCCACTAGATTTTCTCTTCTAGTTTGATAAATAAGGAAGAATGATCTCAGGGGAAGGTGGTACTCCCTACTTCATCCTCACATGAGGTCTTGGATATACCCACAAAGAAGAATGATCAACCTAATGACGTTCCCCCCCAGTGCTTGGATATGGTTTTATTTAATCAAGAACCACTTCCTCCCTCCTTATCTCACCATCAGGACCCGGACCCTTCCAGTTTGACACCTCAACCCATCCCTATGTGAAATAATGTATTATTGCATGCTCTTTATATTTTACCTCATATCCGCTTTAGTGAATCCTCAACGAAGGAGATTGATAACATGTCCTAGAAATAGAACCCCCATTTTCTCCAGTGCTCCATTAACCCTCTCAGAGGTAGGATTAAAATTCACCAATGACCGATCAATGTGGAATGTCTTAGGAGTTAGATAACAATGATCATTCTACAACATTTTTTTATCCAATGCATCATTAAAGAGTTTTCACCAGATCTTGGTCTAAATAAAAGGTGGATATAGTGTTGTCTCAGTTTGTGTATGACCATGGGGATGGGGCCAAATCCATATGGATATTTTTGTGATGATATTGATTCTCATTTATAATGTTTTAGGGATATGATATTGGGTAAAAATAGACTTTATTTCTAATAAAATATATAATAATTATGTATCTCTTGTTGAAGTTCTAGAACCTAAACAAGACCTTTAAAAAATCAAGGAGTATGAGCATATAAGAAGAGTGCATGGATTTCTGTATACATTCCAACTCTCTTAACAGGAACATATAGCTATTTTGATGTCTCAATTGATTTTCTTTCCTCCTTAGATCAGTTTATGACAACAAAAATCTCATTTAGGGTAAGCTATTTTTTCTTCTTGTTTGTATATTCTAAATGTGATGCTTATAATCGAGAGGATATTTATCACGATCTAGGATCCTTCAACCTAGAATATACTCCATGGATGGAGGGTGGTGGATACAATATTGTGGAAGATCTAAAGGATAATAAAGGAGGTGGAGCTTTTACCAGGATAGATAGTATGGACTTTGTGTCGTTCATGTCTAAAAATGGGCTAATAGACGCAGTCTATGTTGGGGATCGGTTTACATGGTGTAACAATCAGAGAGGGGGATATTGGACTTGGTGTCATCTCGATCAGTTCCTGGTGAATGGTCAAGCCTTATCTTCCTTTATAGACATTAAATTCTCCCATCTTATGCACAGTTTACCAGATCACTCACCTTTACATATTGAATTTTCTCCTAGAATTGATAGATGTGAGTTTTTTCATTATTCTAATTTGTGGGTAGAATATCCAGGGTTTCATGACACAGTGAGGGAGTCATGGAATATGAAATCCTAGGGACACCCATGGATTATTCTTCACAACAAGATTCAGTAAATCAGAGGCAACCTACAAACATGGATAAAAATATCCCCCTGTGGACAGGACCTAGACATGATCAATAGGGATATTAAATGGCTAGAGCCTAGTTCAAAGAATGAATGGGAAGAGTCCTTATTACACCAGATCAGAAATAGAAAGAATATATTGGATTATATGCTCCTAAAATAGGAACTTCTACCTCATGAAAGATCGAGGATAAAATGCATCCAGGAAGGTGTGAATAACACCAGCTTTTTCAATGCATGCATTAAAGAGAAACCATGTATCAAGAGACCCAATATACTCATAGATGATGGATATTACTTGAAAGATCATGATTTGGTAGGGGATATTGAGGATGAACACTTTAAATATATTCTAGATAGTCCCAATCTAAACATGAAAGGATGATATCCAAGGGGTGCTACACAGAACTTTGATTCCATTGTACATAGGGTAACTGAGATAGATAATGAAAGTTTGAGGGCTATCCCCAAAGAGAGGGAGATTCATGACATAGTATGAAACCTTAATACTAAAAGTCAATCCATGCCATATGGAATACCATTTTTCTTTTATAGGGACTCATGGGATGTGGTGAAGAGGGATATAGTGCATGCAATGTAAGATTACTTTACAGGTGTCAATCTTCATCATGTTGCATGTTCCACGAAGATTGTATTGGTGCCAAAGGTTAAAGATCCATAGTCCCTTAATTAGTAACTTACTATTTTAATGTTTAATGTTCCATATAAGGTATTTTACTACATCATAAATAATATAATCATGAACTACCTCCCTATATGGATTTCCAAAGAACAACACGATTTTATTAAAGGTCGAACGATTCAAGGTGTGATCAGCTTGGCCCAGGAGGTGACCAATCTTATTAATCAAAAGGACTTTGGATCCAATAATATCATTAAGTTGGACATGAATAAGTCTTATGAAAGTGTCTAATGGAATATCATTATAAGGTTCCTTTCCTGTATGGGATTATCCTCCTAGGTAATTGACCTTCTGTTTCAGTGTTTCAGCTTTGCATGGATATCTACATCCTTCACAGGTAAGTAGTATGGATTCTTCAAGGTAGTCCTAGGTCTAAGACAAGGCGATACAATCTCCCAAACCATATTTATTATCACCTAGGATGTGTTGATCTAGTATATCAACCAATGCATAGGTTTGGGTAGAATTATCCCCTACCGCAATAGAAACCTGGTCGGTGGTATTTTTCACATGATTTTCATTGATGATACTGTCGTATTTGTTAATGGGAGTAGTATATCAATATAGGAAATCAATTTAATTTTGTAGGAATAATGTATATAGTGTGGTAAATTGGTGAACCAGGATAATATTTATGTCTACATTACAAGCGGTTGTTTAGACAAGAGGGTCAAGACCTTGGAAATAGGCTTGACATGCATAAAGGGACCTTCCCAATGGATTATTTGGGTACCCTGGTTTCCATGAAAAAATTCAAAATTCACCACTTTGATAAGGTATTAGATAGAATCAAAGGTTGTATCTTGAATCAGAAGAATTTTTTTCTACATTTTAGAGGACAAATTACCCTATTGAACAATATTCTCTCCTTAATACCCATGTACGTCCTATCAACTATTAAAGTGAAAAAGGTTATATCTATCTTGGAAATATTGATGGTTTATTTATTATGGGATGTCCAGTTGGATATAAAACACCATTTTGTGTTGTGGAGTAGGATATAAAGACCCCTCTCTAAGGGGGGTATCAACGTTAGTAGTGTATCTAGGACTATGAGTAGTCTGCATGTTAAGTTATCATGGGAGACTATTGAGGGGGAGATTCTTTGGGGTAGGCATATGTAGGGAAAGTATGGGGTCAATGTGAACATGATGAGAACAAGGATTTTAGTTATTCAACTAATGATATATTCTTACACATCATTCTTACAACATCATACTTGTTGGATTGTAGGAAGGGGATATTTAAATTTCTAGTAGAAAATTTGGGTGGGGATTAAAATGGGATTTCTAGGATGTCCAAATATAGAAATTACATTTAGAGAAGCAAGTGATCACCCCATATTCATTCAAGCTATCCTCGATAATAACCAGTGGGGAATTTTTGAAAGCGCTGTGTTAAACTATGATATGGAAAAGTGTATATTCATAGTTTCTTCTTCACGAGATTTCTCACTAAAAGAGATTCACAGATTTCAGATAGATGTTAATGACCAGTATGTTTAGGGTGAGGAATTGTGGTACTAGGAGATTTTAGTGAAATTCATTTTTTTGGTATGGTGAGTTAGGAATAAGGTGCTTCCCACTAAGGATAATATCCAATGTTTGGGATTTAGTCTTTCCTTAAGGTATCAATATTGCAGGGAACCAAGGATTGAAACTCTTGAACATCAGTTTTTTGAAAGTGAATGGGTGGGTTAAGTGTGGAGTGCATTTAGGGAGTTCACTAGGTTGGATTCCTAGGATTCATCGAGAAATTCCTTTCTCCATTGGTGGTTTTAGGGTGTGGAAAACCAGGGCTCAGAGAAAAAGGCTAGGATAATTATTCTTGCAGTGAGATGCTGGTGTATCTGGAAAATGACAAATAAAGTATGGAACAAAGAAATAACTGGTACCATAACAAGTATTATATTTAAAAAAAGAACATATTAGTTGACCTAAGTAGTATTTACAAGGACTAAGAAACAAGCCCTTCCTAAGACCCCTCCTGGCCTCCAGTTCCTCCCCCAATATGGACATCTGTTTGGGCCGGGGTGGTGGGTTCAGTGACATCCACATCACCTAGGTCTAAAACTTAACACCGATGGTTTTTTCCACATGGGTTTTATACGAGGTGGATTAGTAATCTGGGACAAGTGGGGATTGGTTATTTTGGACTTTTTTGCTTACTTTGGAAGAGGTGACTCTCTTCAAGACGAAGGAGATGCAATGTTCACTAGCCTATGGATATGAAACCAAAGAAACATTATTTTTGGAGAAGTTGAGACTAATTATTTGACAAATTATAATGTGATTCAAGGAATTATAACCATAACTTGTTCTATAGTGTATACTATCCAAAGGTTTAAGGGGAACGTGAATAACTACATATACATCTTATATACATGTCGCAAAGGGAATGCAATTGAAGACTTCCTGGAATCCAAGGTGACACAAAGTGAGAGGATTTCATACTTTTATACTCTTGGGTCATTTCCTCTTGAGGGGGTCAACCTTGTTAGAGAAGATTCTCTTAGACTTCACTACTTAATACCTCTATGATTGGGATGACTTTGTAGTCCTCTAGTGTTTCCTTGTACTTATTTTTGATAATAAAATAAATTTTTAGCGGTATTGAAATTCCCTAAGTATTCAAATCTACCCCCCATTCCTTCCCCACATGTTTAGAAATCACTAAAACACTTATCAACTTGATTTTAGATCAACTAATTGGTATGAAACAAAACCAAGCATGGGAAGAATAAAACTTTTAATCAAAGAAATTCAAAATTTCAAAATTAAATAAAAATACAATCATATTTAATTTGAATTTAGAATTTTTTAAATTGAAAACCATTAAATAAATAAGAAAATAATTTTTATTTTGATTATAATTGAAACTCAAGGATTAAAAATGGGCCCCCCTTCCCTTCACCCAACCACAAGGTATTATACCCCTCCATGTAAGGGGGATCCGTGAAGAAGAATGGGTAGAATACATGGTTGTGGTCGAAAAAGAAAAGAAAAGAAAAATAAAAGAATGAAGAAATAAAAATTGGTAGTAGATCGAGCCTCTCCACCTCACCATTGGATATGGTTTAACTCTAGTTATTTATCTCCCAAATCATGGTCTCTTCCTTTCACCAAACTTTCCTTCCTTATATAGAAAGTGTGGGCACCGTATGCCTCAACCTTACTCCTAAACGCTTCTTCCCAAGTCTTGAGTGTTTTAAATTTCAAAATGAAGATATAAATCCACCCATGAGACATGTTGTGGTTGTATCTCAAATGAAAACACTTTATAATATCAATTTTTTATAAAATTTATCCCCCAGATGGTGGTTTTCATGTGAAAAACTTAGAGGATGACCTTACATGGTGCATGCAAGGGATTACAACAAATCCATCTGAAACATGTTGTGTGAAGATGATATGGAAACATGGGATGAATAATTTGGTGGTGAGTAGTGGGTGAGCAAAGTAGTGGCGTTATCCTATGAATGATCTAGCCTTTGCATGGATAAATGAAGGCTCTAGATGGGACCACATAGATCATCTTGGGTTCTAGATGAGATCTTGGGTGTTATTGGTCCTTGGAAGTGGATATAGGCTTGAGGTGTAGCTAAAGAGATGGTTGGAGATGGAGATATTTGATGCTGTAGTGGTGGACGATGACGTTAGGTAGTGGAGATATGGTGGAGATGGTGAGGCAGGGCATGGGAAAGATTTGAGCGGCGACGCATGGGAAAGATTTGAGCGACGACGCTTTATTTTTTCAAATGGGATGAATAGTACCCAACTAAAAATCCATCCTACATAGAAATTATGGGAGGGAGGTGCACTCATTTATATGAAAATGACTCCCTACCTGGCCATAATAAAGTCTACTAGGTGTCGCAGGATGCCCATCACCACTGTGGACCACCTAGTCCCAGTGAGGCCCTCTTTCCACAGCTGTGTGGGATTGACCACTGCACACCTATGAGATTATACGGGCTTCATCCCAGATATGAATCCCATGGGATTGATCCCTTGATGCCACCTATTCATGGGTATGATGCCCCCATGCACCTCTGTGTTTTAATTTAGCCTTCCCACTAGGTTCTTGGTCAGATAGCCTTGTGAAAAGCTAGCTATGTGACTTGGGATTGGTCAGTTGAGGGCTAGCCATCCTGATGGGATATTTTTTTATAAAAACATGAAAGAGTCAAGAAAATTATAAGTACATGTTTAAACACATCTATCATGGTCTTTGATAAAAAATTAATCTTTTGTTTTTTTAATTAAAATGATTAGACGAACAAAGTAACAATCGTTTATATTTTCTTCACCTTTGATTTAAGATTTATCAGTGTGTGAAAGTCACAATGTGACTTCTTTAAATTATTTAGGAAATAACAAATCTAGTACTTAAATTCTATAAATATTCAAATTAGTCCATAAATCCTTACTCATGTGTTTACCAATCACTAAAACACTTATCAACGTGATTTTAGATCAACCAATCAGTATAACCCAAAACCCAGTAGAGGAAGAATAAAAATTTCAATCAAAGAAATTCAAAATTTCATAATTAAATAAAAAAATCATATTAATTTGAATTCAAAAATTTTTAGATTTAAAATCATTAAATAAGTAAGAAAATAATTTTGATTTTGATTATAATTGAAACTCAATCATCACAAAGGGATCCCATTCCCTTCACCCAACCACAAGGGATTCTACCCCTCCATTAAAGGGGGGATCATTAAAGAAGAATGGTAAGAAGATATGGTAGTGATATAAAAATAAAATAAAATAAAATAAAATAATGAAGAAATCAAAAGAAGCAGCACCACGAACCTCTCCTCATCACCAGTGGGTGTGGTTGAACTTCAATTATTTATCTCCCAAACCATGGTCTCCTCTTTATGCGAAACCTACCTCCCTTATATAGGCAGCAAGGGTACTGCATTCCTTGACCTCCATACTAAACTCTCTAGATTGAGTTTAGGAAATTTAAAATTTAAAATGAAGATATCAATCCCCCACAAAAGACCCACAATGGTTGTCTCTCAAATGGAAACATCAGATTATATTAGGTGTTCATAAAAGTTTTACCTTGGATCGTGGTTTATGTGTGGATAACCTAGAGGATTCTCTTCTATGGTGCATGCATGGGATCACGAAAAATATATATGGCACAGGGTGTGCGTAGATGATGTGGAATCATGGGATGCAAACTTTGGTGGTGAGCAGTGGGGGAACAGAGTAGTAGCGGTCTCCTACGAATGATTTGTCCCTCACATGGAAAGATAAAGGCTTGATATGAGCCCATGGGGTTCGTTCGGGGTTCAATAGGTGATCCAGGGTGTTCTTAATACTTGGAAGTAGATATAGGCTCGAGGTGGAGCTTGAGAAGTGGTTAGAGATGGAAATCTTGGGTGCTGTAGGAGTGGATGGTAATGTCAGGTGGTAGAGCTAGGGTGGAGATGGTGTGGCATGGTGCATGAAATATTTGAGTGGTGTCGTATACTATTTTCAAATGTGATGAACAATACTAGGATAAAATCCTTACCATATTGAAATGGTGGGAGGGAGGCACACTAGTTTATAAGAAAAAGGCCTCCCTACCCAAACATAATTAAGTCGACCAGTTGATAGATGATGCCCGTTGCCACTACGAACCAACCCATCTCGATAAGGCTCTCCTCCCATCACAACTGAAAAATTAATTATTTGTGACATGATCCCATTGAAAATAGTCATTTACGATGGGACCCCTTTATAAAAAATATTATTTGCAACGAGTGGATATACCATTGCAAATAATCTTTATCAATATATAAAAAAGACCTTTTGTGATGAGAATATTTTCTCGTTGAAAATACATATTTATGAAAAAAGGTTTTTTGTGATGGGAAAACCTTCCCATCATAAATAAGTAAAAATAAAAATAAAAAATTACTAACAAAATTCACAATAATATAAAAAGCACACTATTTATAACTGTAAATATATGAATTAATAAAAATATTATAATTAATATGTACATTAAAACTTTTATCAAAATAAATGTGACAAAAAAATACATAAATTACTAGAGGGTTATATAGAGGAGGTGGTGGAGAGAACTACATCCCTAAACCACGAGTCAGACATCAAATGTACTCCATCATCTAATCGTGTTGCCACTCCTACCATCAATGCATCTACTCCTCCTCCTCCTATTTATACTGTCGATGGAGCTCTTCCTGCTCCCTATACATGGTCTCTAGAACCTCAACCTGATCTCTTAATTGCTCCTCATACTGTGAAACATATGATGATGACTCTCCATGAGTACCCCTCAAGATGGATGATGACATCGCATCAATACCATAATAAATTTCAGGCATCAATCGAGAGTTGATACTAATAATTCGGTCTTTCTTGAAGGCATACTGAGTCGCCTACATCCATGCTGAATTATCAAATCCTACTATACCGGTGCTCTAATCATTGGTCTCGCCCTGAATTTCATTCCTTCCCTAAGAAATCATAGCCTTATATGAATCCTTTAATTTCAATTTAAAATTAAAATAGTTAAAATATTATTTGAAGTTAATTTAAAACTAAAAAAATTATACTAACCATAATATGATGCTGGCGATCACCTATAATCTCTCCAGTGACAAGAACACTATACACCCTCTTATAAATTCCGAACTCCATAATATCAGGATGTTTGACTGCCTATATGAGTATAAAATAAAAAGTTCACATTTAACGTTATATAAATTATTAAAAAAATTATTTACCATATGTCATCAATGCATATTAAATGTATGACTACCATCTCAATGCATCACCTCCTACCTCCCTCACTTTTTTCAACCTAATGATTCTATCCTATATAAACTAGATAGCATCCAATATGAACATAATCCATCCCAAACCTAGGATGATTTATAATCTAGTCAGTGGGTGCAACAAGACTGATCAAAATCTATGACTCCCACTCTCTGCATGCCAGTCCTACTCAGATTGTGAAAAAAATGACATCAACACTCACACATACAGACTTCCCATGCCTCCAAGATAGAGGCCCACATTTTATCATTTATGGGATACCATAAACCCCATAAATAATTAATAATATCAAGTTACTAATTAAATAAATTTTAAAATAACTGTTATTTATTTACATTCTATCTAATGATCAAACATGTGGTGCTGAACATCAATGAGAATCTGATCCCACATCATCCATGCTCTAAAAAAATAATTCCATAATATAGCACTCCCCTATCCAATTATTATATATGAAAATCTATGAAAACCTAGATCAAATAATCAAACATTTAGTACATAAATAAATTAATGAAAATTAATAAAAACTAACTAAAATACACAACTAAACATACCTCAACATGCGTGGACTGAACTCAAGACATGGATGTCGCTCGAGGATTGGGGAAATAATCACTACAAAAAAATGATGGTTAATAGAGGTTATTTAGTGGTCTAGTGGTGGTTTAAACCACCAACTATTTGTTTAGCAGCTGTTTATAAAACCACTGCATTTTTCACGGTCTCTAGTCAATTAGTGGTGGTTTATTTTATTTCATGATTGTTTTTTAAGTGTTTTTTGGAGAATTTAGTGGTGGTTCGTTGTTTAATTAGATGCAGTTTTTTAATATAAAAAATATATACTGGGAATATAAATAAAATAAAAATAACCGCGATAAATCATTTCATGGTGGTTATTTTTAGCGGTGGTTCATATGAACCGCCACTAAATAAATTTAGTAATATATGTTTAGTAGTAGTTAGAAAAAACCGATGCTAATTTTGTTTTGATTTTTTTAAAAAATATTCAATAAAAAACAATAAATATATGAAAATTGAAATGTTATAAACTTGAAACACATTTACGACCATAATGGGAAAAATATCACTCGGAATGATGTGCCGTTAGTCCCTATATTTCACCATTAAATTTACAGTGGATGTCTTCTGATTTTAGGTCAATTCAATGTCATTTTCCTAGTTTTGACTATTTCACACATGTTTTAGTGTTCAAAGACACTAAAAAATAATTTATGACCATAATGGGAAAACCATTATTCGGAATGACGTGCTGTAATTTCTTAAATTTCAAAATTAAATATACGGTGGGTTTACCATGATTTCACATCAATCAGAGGTCATTTTCCTAGTTTTTACCATTCTATACATGTTTTAGTGTTTTAAAACACTAAAAACACGTTTATAGCCATAACGAAAAAACCGTCATTCATAATAATGTTTTATTAATTTATAAATTTCACAATTAAATCTACAATCATTATCCTCTAATTTTAGGACAATATGATGTTGTTTTCTAGTTTTGAACATTCCACGTATTTAAAACACTAAAAATGCATTTACTCTCATAATGGAAAAACTAGCATTCAAGATGAAGTATCCTTAGTTCCTACATTTCAAAATTAAATCTACAGTAGTTATCCCCTAATTTCAGGACAATTCGATATCATTTTTATAGTTTTGACTATTCCAAACACATTTTAGTGTTTTAAAACACTAAAAATAGGTTTATGACCATAACGGGAAAATCATCATTCATAATGACATGTCGTTAGTTCCTATATTTCAAAATTAAATATATGGTATTTTACCCATGATTTTAGGGAAATCTGATGTTATTTCCCTAGTTCCCCCCAACACTTGTTTTTAAAGGTTTTTGTACCTTTTATAAGTGTTTACCGAGTAATTTCAGTCACACCACACATCAGATTGACGTGTTGTCCATGTTTACACATAAAAAAATAATACCTAGTGGTTTAACCTTTATTTTAGGATAATCTGACATTTTTTTCTTGGTTTTGACAATTTCATACATGTTTTAATGTTTTTAATCACTAAAAATGTTTATACGACCATAACAGAAAAAAATCATTCGAAATGATGTGACATCGGTTCCTATATTTCAAAATTAAATATATAGTGGGTTTACATTGATTTCAAGACAATCCAATTTTATTTTCTTGGTTTTGAATTTTCATGCACATTTTAGTGTTTTAAAACACTAAAAACGCATTTACAACCATAACGAGAAAACCATCATTTGGAATGATGTGCCATTGGTTCCTACATTTAACAATTAAATGTATGGTCATTTTATACCGATTTTAAGAAAATATGTCATCATTTGTCTATTTTTGATCGTTCCATGCAGGTTTTAGTGATTTAAAACACAAAAAATACGTTTATAGCTGTAACAGGAAAACCTTCATTTAGAATGACATACCATTGGTTCCTACATTTCAAAAATTAAATGTATGGTCGTTTTACTCTGATTTAAGGATAATTCAACATCATTTTTCTAGTTTTGACCATTCCATGCACATTTTAGTGTTTTAAAACACTAAAAATGTGTTTATAGCCATAATGGGAAAACCCTCATTCGGAATGATGTGATGTGAGTTATTACATTTTAAAATTAAATTTATGGTCATTTTCCCCCCAATTTTCAGACAATTCGACATCATTTTTCTGGTTTTGACCATTCCACACATGTTTTTTTGCTTTAAAACACTAAAAACATGTTTATAATAATAATGGGAAAACCATCATTCTGAATGACGTGTCATCAGTTCCTACATTTCAAAATTAAATGTATGATCATTTTACTCTTGTTTTAGAGAAATATGATGTAGCTTGCCTAATTTTGAACATTCCATGCATGTTTTAGTGTTTTAAAACACTAAAAATGTGTTTATGGCCATAACGGGAAAACTTTCCTTCAGAATGATGTGTCGTTAGTTCATACATTTAAAAATTAAATTTATAGTAGTTTTACCCTTATTTAAAGACAATTCAATGTAATTTGTCTAGTTTTTACCATTCCATGCACATTTTAGTGTTTTAAAATACTAAAAACACATTTATATCCATAACCTGAAAACAATCATTCAAAATAATCTGCCATTGGTTCTTACATTTTACAATTAAATCTACGGTCATTATACCATGATTTTAGGGAAATATGAAATTATTTTCCTAATTTTGACCTCCCAATAGTTGTTTTTAAAGGCTTTTCCATCTTTCATAAGCATTTACCGAGTTAAAACTAAGAAAGAAAGCTCAAATTATTTTCAAACTTATGGATAACGATCTATAATTTATTTTTGATGTGTAGGAATAAATCCTATGTCAATACGACACAAGATGTGGTTGGTATAACTTGAAATGTGTGTTATATATATAAAAATTTCATTTTAGTTTTTTATAGACATTGTATGTGTTCTTTGAAAAGTCCATGGGTGTGAAACATATTTAAGGACATCAAAATGAAAAAACATCTAGAAATAAAAAACATAACACTTTATAAGTATATCAAAAAATTTACTTATGTATTTTAAATTAGTTATAAAAGAATATTAGATTAATATTACCTTTACTTAAGAATCAAAGACCTCATTTTTCCAAGCTATAGGAATATGCCTCCAATATTTATCTGTTTGAAAAATGCATTAAACAATTAATAAAATATAGTATTTGTTTTTTGAAAAATGACATACATACCAGTAACGACAACCCACCAATATCCCCTAGATGGAGGGGTGACCAACTGATCCATTGCTAGAGGCTAATCAGGTGGTGGCTACCAACGACATCTGGGGAAACTGATGGCTTACTAGCAGTCTCGGGTATAACAAAATCACTAGGATCCATATAAGATGACGGTAGTGGTAGTGTTCTCCAAGATGCTAATCGACTAGAATCTTGATTTTTTTTCTCTCTCGTCATTCTTGCATTTGAAATGGTTAAGGTATATTAAATATATAAAAAATAAAAAACTGAAAGCTTTTTATAAAAAAAGAAAAACTAAAACAATGTATATATGTTCGTAACACTTATCAATGAGAAATTGTAATATAATTTCATTACCAATTTATACATTAAATTATATTCATATTCATTATCTTCATTGTTATCAACCTCCATTACGACAATTCCTTCACTTTCAATCTCTCATGAAAGTTATGCCATTTTGATATTGTCAAGGAAAAACTATTCAATATTTTGTGGTTGATGAGGTTCACTATCACAAAGCACCAATTGATTTTCATTACCAATATCATATAAGTATTTCTGCTTTAAGTGTAAAACAACATTCAAACCTTCATGTATTTCATCATCCACATAAAAAAACATCTTCTCTTATGAATCCAAGATAAATGGATCATGATCTGCACACTCACTGGTATCCATTAAGCGAGATAAGTTGAAAGAAGTAAAATGTAATGAATATTTCATTATACCCCTATTAATGTTGACCCATTTTCATTTGAATAAGACAACTGAAAAATTTCCATAATAGTTTAATTAAATTATATTAATAATCTTCCCATAATATCCCACCTATACAAATGTAAATACACCACTATTTTGAGTTTTCAAGTCATCTTAATGATAAATTGTAGGAAACCTTAAGCCATGAATATTGTAGGCATCAAATCTATTATCACGCCTTAGAGTACCTCAGGCCAAAAAATTTAAATCATTCGATATTTTAGATCGATTGTTAACATTAATTATCTATAAAAATAGATATAAGCTATTACTTTTAATGTAGAAAAAATAACTACATGTCAATAACATGATTATGAGTATATACTTACACAATGGGCGAACCATTCAACAAGATCCTTATTAATAATTTTTTTAATTCCTTATCATTTAGAGCTTGAACCCTTTGTTGCCTCTTTGTTTGCTATCGTAATTCTTTAATAAATGGATCTATAATAACACTATTGGTTAGTCCATATCTATGTGATTTTAGCAACTCTAATTCATTCAGTGTAAAATTTTACCCCTTTCCAATTGGTCTTCTAATAGTTGGAAATACCGATGACTGATTTTCAAAACTATAATTAGGGGAGATGTCATCCGTGCATCCAACATGATTGAATTTAGTCTCAATCCCATCCTAATACCTAGAAAAAAAGGTCATGAACTCTTCATCTATTTAAACTTTAGCAATAGACCCTTATAGTTAAGATTTATTCCTCACATATGATTTCAAATGACCTAAGTACCTGATGAAAAAAAATAAACATATTAAAAAATTTTACTCAATTATTTGATAAAATAGAATTCACCAATGAAAATAAAAAAATATCAGCACACCTATCAATTTGATACATCCATCGATAGTGTACTAGTCCACCAATTTTAGCTTCTTCAACCAAATGAATAGTCAAATAAATCATGACTGTAAATAATGAAGGGGGAAATAACATCTCCAAATGACAAAGCTTCAAAAAAATTATTTCTTAAAGTTTATCAAGATCGATTGTATTTAGAGTTTTTCCACAAAGCTCTATAAAAAAGGTACAAAAATAAACTAGATTTTCAGTTACTTTTCCAAGTAAAGTATTATGTAAAGCCAAAAATATTAACTACTCTATAAAAATATGTGAGTCATGACTTTTTAATCCATATAACTTTCTATATTTTAAGTCAACACACCTTGACATGTTACTTGAATATACATCTGTAACTTTTGTATTCTTTAAGGTTTTAAGGAATACATATTTATCATGATTTTTCATTGTTAAAATAGCCAAAGGATAATTTCCATTCTCATTTTCCCACAAACCATGCTTTATATTCATTGACTCCAAATCCTTACAAGCATTAAGATGATCCTTCAATTTACCCTGCTCATTAAGCACTAAAAAAAATTACATTTTCATAGACGTTCTTATCAATAAGCCTTACATAAAGATTATGATGTATCAAATTAAAATCCCAATAGGGAAGTTTGAAAAATATACTCTTTTTCTTACATTTTTGTGTTCTAGCTTATTTAGATACTATACCTCATACCCTTTCCTCCCTTTAAATCGATTACATTTTTCAAATTCTTTAGTGACATTCATTAATTGTCCCAAGATTTATGAACTAGATAAAACCTTATGAAACTTTATCATTTCAATATCTCCATTGAATAGTGTCTTATTAATCCTAAATTTACAAGAAGCATCAAGAAATAGACGATGACACATAAAACAATAATTTCTGCTATGAGGTAATCATTGAGGTTCAAAATCAAAATTAAAAACTGGACAAGCTAAACTGGTATGAGTGTTCCAATAATATAAATTTCCTAGTCTAGGAAATTCAATAATTGTACACATTAAAGTAGAATTCATTTTGAATAGTTATCTCATTGAAGCATCATATGTTTCCATGCCATCATCCTATAATTTTCACAATTCTTTGATTAGAGGTTGGAGGTATACATCAATGCCATTTCCAGGAATTTTCTTTCTAGGAATAATAATTGAAATAATGAGATAAGTATTCTTTATATACATCCATGGTGGTATATTATAGGGGATCAAAACAACTGACCAAATGCTATAATTAGTACTTAAAGTACCAAAAGGGTTAAAACCATCAGAATCCAATCCCAAACGTACATTCCTAGGATCCAAAGAAAAATATGGATATAGAGAATCAAACATCTTCTATGACGTTGAATCTTTTGTATGTCTCATCAATCCATTATTACTATCCTGCGCATGCCACTTCATGTCGTCTGTAGCCTTAGACAACATGAATAATCTTTGCAAGCACAGTTTCAGAAAAAAGTAACGCAATACCTCTGTAGGAGTTTTCTTCTTCTGTTTCTTCTTGGGGTTTCATTGATTTATACTCTCACTATTGTTCATTGAATTCCATCTTCTTGTATGAAATCTTACACATTCTTCTTTATTAGACTCTTCTCCCTAGTAAATCATGAAATCATTAGGGCATGTATGTATCTTTGTATAATCATGTCCAAGTTTTTTGATGAATCTATTCATATAACACCCCAAGGATTTAAAATTAAATTTAATATATAATTTAATTCATGCAGCACTAAGTCTAAAAAAACACTTTACTAGTATAAGTATTTAAACAAGTTAAAATCTAGACGTTAAACATTGTAATTTGAATAGTAATAACTACAATTAAATTTTATTTATAACAGTTTCACATAAATGAAACATATTTATAATTAAATATATAATTTTTGGTAAAATAAACATTATTTTTGAATTTGGAATGTCAAAATTAATTTAGGGGGAATTTTTAGTACTTTTCTGAGAAGTTTCATTTTTTTGATGAATAATAAAGAATATTGCATTGTAGTTAAAAAAATGTGTGTTTAGTTTAAATAATTATTATAATTTATTATTAATGTCACCATATATCAATTATACATATATTAATCCAATGTAGATCGTTGAAATCAATTTTTATAATGAAAATTAGATATAAAAACCTATTAAACTTTTGAACGTTCTTTTACCGGCCTTCTTTCCACACATGAGGGATTAAAATTAAACATATTTTTTCCTCTTTTGTGTTTTCAATTTTGAAAAATAGACATACAACATTGAGATTAGTAAAATTTTTAATGTATAATAGAATCAACTAATTTTTTTGGTGAATAGTAACTTGACCCTTATGAATAGTAATGTACCCTTATGAATAGTAATGTTACCATTATTAATAGTAGTATGAACCTTCTAAATAATAACCTCACCCATGAAAGTATAAATAAAATTTAGGCACCTTATAAATGAAAGTGAATATTTTAAAAATTAATAATTAAGTGTTGGTGTTTTTGTGAGAAAAAATATTTAATTAAAATTTTATAATTAATAAATTTATTTAAAAGAAAATTCATTTTTATAAAATTTATTCCTAAATAAATAGTTTTTTCCAATGATTTTAGGATAATTTAATGAGACCTTAGTTAATTTTCAGGGTGTTATAAAATCAGTTTTAATTAAAAAACTGTATTTTTTAGAGTAAATGATGATTTTAATTAAAGATTAAATTTATCATATTTTGAAAATTATCTTGATAAAATGGATTACATTTTTAAAATCTAAACATTGAAAAATGGTGATGGTGAATTTTTTGGAATTTTCTAAAATACTTGAATTTTTGATGAATAGTAAAATATGATAATTTACAATAAATGCTAAATACATGAATTATAGATTCATGGATGATGTTTGGATGATTTAAGCACCATTGGTTCAAAATAACAACCACTAATTACTTTATTTAGTCCCAAGAAGTAACACTATTGCTTTTCTTGAGAAAAATAATAAAATAATGAATAAAATAGTGAGAAATTCCCCCTCTCCCCCACTATAAAAACCACCCCTCACCACCTCTTCTCTCCACCCATCTAAGCCTTGAATCCTATAAAATTTCTTCCCAAATAATCTTCCCTATCCTCTCCCCACATCCAGGATCTCTTGGTCTTGCCAAAATACCAAAACCAATCCCCTTAAAGTGGTTCTCAAGGAGAAGTATTTAAGAGGTAAAATCCTATTCCTTTATCTTTTATTTTGTTTTCAAGTTGATTATTTTATAATTATCTCCTCACCTCTTCTATCCAAATGATTATGATAACTTTAGTATCATCTATATACTGGAATTATATCATGTTAATGGAATATCCTTCCTCAATCTTGTAATGACCTGATCATTTATGAATAAAATTACCTTTCTTTCAATGTCTTATAGATATAGAAAACACATGCACTATTTTTTTATTATTGGTTTTAAATTAACATTAAGTATCATTACCATTGATAATATATCCATTGAACAGTGATCACATTATTGATATAAATACAAGGTTTTTAAAAAAAATCCTTTCGACACAGACACCATCACACACCTTACCCTTAGTTCAAGTTAATAGAGATTACCACCTGGGTGATGTTATCTGAGACGCCCCAAGAGTCTGTCACCATCACACACCTTACCCTTAGTTCTTATATGGGTGTTATAAGGGGTATGTAACAAGATATTAGTTACTTATTGTGTAATCCCTTTTTATAAATAAAAGTCTAATTCCATTAATTCTTTTATGAGAATATTTTTTTAAAAAGGTTGGGGTCGAAGCCTCAATTTATTATTTAAAGCAAAGACCTCTTTTAAACTGGGTAGAGGGTGACCCATTACATAGACCGAAGGCCCAAGGCTAAGTGTCCTGAATACAAGGCTTGAAAACCCAATTTTTGGCCCAAAGGACCCCTCGATGAATAGTACTGCTACAGTACCCGCGCTTCTACAATAACTGCTACAGTAACTGCCACTGCTACATTACCTGCTACAGTCCCTCCGCCGCTACAGTGTCACCACTACTACAGTTCCATGACTGCTATAGTACTTTATGAATAATAAATGAGTATATAATTTTTATTAATTCAAATGAATTTTTTATTAAGGTATGAAAACTGTTTTTGTCAAAACCCATGAATTTTCAATAAATGTTGATTTTCATTTTAAAAGTGAAAATTTATATATTTAGAAAATTATTTAGATGAAATGAATATTATTTTTGGAATCATTATGTAAAAATTATCCAATGGTAAATTTTTTATAAATTTCCAAGACAGTCAAATTTGTGGGTAAAAATTAAATACTGTAGAAATAAAATATGTGTTTTATGACATCATAATGGCACCAAAATGATGTAATAAATAATATAATGGGTATTATCATCCTAATATATGTTTTCCCATTAAAATAATGTGATTTTAGATTTTTTTTACTTATTCTATAAAGCCTTAGTGAATCCTCCAAAATGTATAATATATTTTATGATTTTAAATTCATTTCTGTAATAATGTGACTCAAATCCACATAATAAAGCCTAATATTTTAATATGTTCAGATATTTTCCTTATAAAATAATTTTTTTCCACTCCTCTTTGGTAAAAAACATGGGTAAAAACCATGGAAATGTTTTTGGTTTTGAATATTTAATTATATATATTTCAAAACCTAAGTTTGTGAAATATTAAAGAACTCCCCTCTCATTTCCAATATAAACCCACCCAATATCCCACTTATCTTCACTCAAAATCCTTGGAACATGTCCCTACTATGTATTCCCCTCTATAGAATCCCCCCAAGGTTCCCCAATCTCTCAAGAATCCCCTCTTGAAGCTTTTTAAGTCACACACTCAAGTAAGGATTTCCTTCCTTTCTCATTTTTATCCAAGTTTCCTTATATTGTTACACCCATTAATTTTAAATTAAGAAACACCGGGTATGTTTTCAAACCTCCCCCATACCACCCTTATTATGTTTTTATGATGGAAGACATATTTATCTCTCATTAATCCTATAACACCCTAAAAAATTACAAATAGATTTAATATAGAATGCATGAAACACCGAGTCTCTACAAAACACCACTTTGTTATAACCTAGCCAAGTAAACATATTTTTTCCACCTCTGTGATTTGACTCTCAAAAAACTGACATACATGGTTGCATTCAGTAAGATATTTAGAGTCTTATAAGGCAAACCTAATTTTTTGGTGAATAGTAACATACCCTTATGAATAGTAACATACCCTTATGAATAGTAATGAATAGTAAATCAGCCAAAAAATAAAAACATCACCCATAAATGTATAAATACAATTTAGACATCTTATAAGTGAAAAAAATCATAGTATAAGTATTGGTATTTTTGCATGTCATAAATATTTTAATTACAATTTTATGATTAATTTAATAATTTAAAATGGAAATGTATATTCATAAAATGTATTAATAAATTGTTACTTTATTTTCTTATGGTTATAAGATAATTTTATGGGACCATGATTAATTTCTCAATGTGTTATAAAATGAGTTATATTTTTAATGTTTTTTTGAAATAACATTTGATTTTATTTAAAAATTAAATTAATAATATTTAGAAAATTAATTTCAAAAAATGGATTTCATTTTTGAATTATACTTGTCGAAAAATGGTTAGGGTGATTTTTTGGGATATTTTAGAAATACTTGAATTTTTGATGAATAGTGAAATACGGTAAAATACTGTATATACAAATTATCAGTTAAATACACTATTTATGAAATCATGAGTGTTGTAAGGTCACTTGGTTCGAAATCACATGCACTTATCACTATTAGGGGTCACATGAAACATCACTATTTGTTGTCTTGATGGAAATAATAAAATAATGAATAAAATATTCAAAATTTACTCCTCTCCTCCATTATAAAACCCCCCCTCACTCCCTCTTCTCCTCACTCCTCTAATCCTTAAATATCCTAAAAGTTCTACCAAAATAACCTCCCCTAGTCACTCCCTACTTCCAAGAATCTCTTTGTATTTCCAAAAGACTAAAACCCCTTCCCTTAAAGAGATTCTCAAGGAGGTGGATTCAAGAGGTAAATTCCTCTTTTCATTTCTTTTATTTAAAGTTCTCTTTTATGTGGTATGTATTTAAATTTTTCATACCATATTATTACATTCATTTTATTTTATTCCACTACTATTTTCTCAGTTTTCTATGAATGGGTGACCCCTTTCCCCTCTCTTTTTAATGTTTTCTAAAACCTTGTTGCATAGCCGTTATGCTGCAGAATTTTCGTCTCAAAATCTATCTTTCAAGCACTCTTATTATGTTATTATATTTTAATTTCAATTGTATTATGTTGGGATATATAATTCCATATACCCATTACTTTCTATATTATGTAATAATTATGTTATACAATTTTTCTCTCATCAATATATTTTATGAATTTTTAAGTGACGCCGTTAGGCTGCTGAATTTTCGTAAGGGATTTCTCAACTTTTCTTTTATTTTGAGTTCCTTTATTTTTATTTACTCTCCTAATTTCTTCCAAATGTTGTAATGAATAAATTATCTTACATGTACTTTAATTTTTTCATGATAAAGGAATACTTTTTCATCATCTCCCCTTTCCCATTCTTTTATACTAAAAATGAAAACACCACTAGAGATGTCCTAATCTACCACATTCAAGGACGATGGGTTTTCAATTTCTATTACCATTTTCAATTATGGTCATGAAACCATTATTATGGTTGAACCAGACAATAATTTATTTATTATTTCTCATATATGGTTCTGGAATGTTTTTTTACACATGGTTTTGATTTATAAAGCAAAATGAGTTCGTTGTGTTCAAAAACCGAAAATTAACCCAAACAGTTTTCATTAAATGATTTAAATAACGATTCATATTAACTTAAAGTAACCAAATGAAATTTAAAACAATTTTACCTTATGTATGTTCAATAATAACATACAAATTCAATTCTATACAACAATTCTCATTTTACACGATTCTCCATTCATGTATATAAGTATACCGACCATGAAACAAATGGACCTGAATAATGAAATCGAACCTCTTAACTCATAAAAAAGGCCATGAATGAACTTAATATAGTTATAATAAATAAATTACATGTAGAATAGGTTCTATATATCTTAATTAATGAATTTAATTTTTTTATCTAGGACACTAAGACCAAGTGAAGAACACCATCCGAGTTATAGTTTTGGTTGAGCCCTTAATCATTTTTAGACGTCTTGGACGAGGCCTTGATGGTATATTTTAGAATGTTCGACATATTCATTTCCCTAATTATGAATCTAGTAACTTAAAGTTCATGTGGTTATTCAACTAGTATAATACCCATGGTTATGTTTTATTATGGAATTATTTACTCAGCTAATATTCATTCTTTAATGTGTTCAAGTTTATTATTTATAGAGGCATGTGTTTTAAATTATTCACTATTCCTATTATTGTTGTTTATAATATATTCCATTGTATTTCTTACCCTTAATGAGTGTTTTAGATCACACCTTTCTTATTTTTCATTTTATCATGACATGAAGAAGTTTTTTTTATGATTTACCTACAAGGATAATCTTAGAGTGGTATATGTTCCCAATAAAATTTATATGTTGTATTTCTTTTCAAGTTGTAATGTTGAAATTATATATGTATCTGGATTTCCAAAACTACTAAACTACTCGGTCCTTCAGGATTTTATTCCTTGTAATCATTCCAATGTATTAAAATAATTCACCAGATCCAGGCTTCTATGGTTTGGGTGTTATAGTTGGTATCAAAGGAAGTTTAGTAGAAAACTTGGAAATTAGATTTAGAAAACTTCGATTAGGTTAAAAACCCTTAAGATACTCTATGAGGATAAACATACAAGAACATCCTAGAATCTTGGTAAAGAATAGTTTATATGGATCTTCTTATAAAATAAATCCATATTTGGATACTACAAGTGGACATTTTTCTATCACAAATGTACCTAGGAGTGAAAACACCGACAAGGAGTTTCGAGATTGACTCGGGCTATCCTAGTACACAACAACAGGCCTTACTACGTACCTGGTTTGACACTCCTGGGGGATATGCTTAGGATAATTCACATTTTATTTACCACACCATTATGAAGGATTTATGCCCCCAAAGTAACTAAAGTATATGGTTCTAGGATTTACGATATATAAATTTGTGCTATGTGCTATACCATGTATAGAGTCATAGTGTAAGGCCCCAGCCTTAAACCTTACTTAATCTTGAGTTATTACAAGATTACACATTGAGGATCTTTTCAGGTTTAGAGTTTTAGAGGATTAGATCATGAAACTTGCATTACATTCCACATTTAAACAAAGTGGTTACATAAAAGACAGTATTCATTCTTCCCATCAACAGAAAAATATTTAAAATAAAACATGGATTCTTTCTTGACACATCCTTGACACTATCATCACATCATGTACCCTTCCCTTGACCTGTGAAAAACATTTCAAAATCTTGGGATGAGCATAAAAAGCTCAGTAAGGGGTATAGAAATATGGAAAGGAAACATGAGTACATGTATACATAAGAATGAAATCATACTTTACCCATAAAATATAAGCACTTTATCATACCTCATAAAATCCTGAATAAGTCATAGAAATCATAAGACATAAAGGTAACTTGAGGCATTCATAACATTCTTACGTAGGGAGTAACCCCCTTGGTTACGTTTGGAATACCCATCACAGTATATTCCCTAAATCTCTTTGGATAAACCTTAACGTTTCACTCCTTCGCGTTACCCAATGCATTGGAGAGCTATATCGGGCTCACCCGCCCTTAGTTTATCACGGAACCACCCGTCTTCATAATAATGCCCAAGAACCTCAACATAATCGTATCACATAAAACATGCATAAAGGAAACATAACATTTCCACATTTCAATCACAAGATATCAATACAACACATTGATATAAAAACATTATCAAAACCATTTTCAATACCAAAATAAAAGAAAATTAAAACATGGTATTTATTTTTCTTTTAAAAAGAAGGTATGGCTTGTAGAGGAAGCCGAAACTCAAATAACGGTCACGAAGGCAGAGAATTCATTTTCGCCGCATACGTACGACAAAAACATTCCCTTTTGTCGTTTAGTAAACGCTTCGTATAAAAAATATTCCTTTTGGATAAACGTAAAAGTCAAAGGCATTTATACACCGTATAAAAGAAAGTTGTGTATAAAATAAAATATGCCTCAATGAAGGAGATTGAGACGAATTACCATACCACTTTGAAGCTTTTAACATTTTAAACCATTAATATCCATATAAATAAATCCTTAAAACCATTTTGAAAACATGGATATTAATAAGAACAAATCATTAAAACATTTAAAGCGATATTTTGGTTAAAGGGTTTTTACCAAAATTAGAGACACTTGAATACAATAATTGAGGAATAAAATTTAATCAGAACTTTATAATATCATGAGAATAAATGGATTCATGATATAATATTCCAAAGGTCAGTATATACACCATATAAGAGTGAATTGGTGCATAACAACAATGAAGTATCAATAGAGATGTAAAATGTGATGAAATACCTTATAAAGAAGGTATCCTTAAATTAAGGATAAATCAATCTCAAAATTATGTGTGAAAAATATAAATACACCCAATATAATTGGATATTAAGTGTAAAACAATAAAAGGTCATTCACACATATTCAAAGGATGACATATTCAATAACTACATGTTGAACCCAAAGAAATCGAAATTGGGTTAAAAAGTTCCCTTGGTAAAATTCGACAGCCTAACGACGTCACTTCAAAAATTCAGAAAAATGAGTTGATGAGAGATAAAAAGGGAATATCATCACTTGGACATAAAATTTACATCAATCAGGATATATAAGAACATATCCCAACATAATAGTATGTGAATTAAAAGACATAACAAATGAAGTCTTTTAAAATGAGGAGGGTGAAAGGTTCTCTTACCGACTTGGGTAACTTTCAAAAAGTACACCCCATTGAAGAAGTGTCATACAATAAATATCTAAATTCCCATAAATGGAATTATATTACAAAAGGAGTGTAATAATGGGAAGTACATAAACCACTCAATGGAAATTGTGGCAAATGTAGCATAAATCTCACGGGAATAAAAGTGAGATGAAAAATCTCTTACGAAACCTCGACAGCCTAACGGTGCCACATAAAACTTCCAAAATGGATTGATGAGAGGAAATAAGGTCTCTCATCATATCAACATAAAGTTTAAAGAAATAGGAATACAAAATAACATCCCCCAACATAACAAAAATGAGCTTAAAAGAAGTGACATAAAGGAGAGTACTTAAAATGAAAGAGAGAGGTTAGATCTCTTACGAAAACTCGGCAGCCTAACGACGCCACTCAAAACTTCCAAAATGGATTGATGAGAGGAAATAAGGTCTCTCATAATATGAACATAATAATTACAGTAGTATTAATATAAAATAACATCCAAATCATACGAAAGATGAGCTTAAAAGGAATGACATAAAAGAGTGTACTTAAAAAGAAAGAGAGGTGTAGGATCCCTTACCTCGTATCCGACTTGACCCGACCATTCTTTAATCTCATGAATAATAAACTTGAGTTAATCTCTACTTGCTTAAGAACATTTTTCAATTTCATTATTCCTTTTATACCATGTTATGAACATCATGTAATCATTTAAGTTAATAATGATCATTTTGTCGGTATTTAGTTCTTAAGTCAAAAATAGACTTCTTACACTTACATGTTGTTAATTTGGTCAAAGGTTCGTTATATCCAGTATGATATTAATGATTTGGATAACATATATATCATAAATACTCAGCATATACATTTATTTATAATATTACATCACATTTAGAGGTAAGAAATGAAATTCACTGTTCATGGAGACGGTAAGCCGTACGTACGCATGAACGCTACTTCCATTTCTATTTAGTATTTCTGGAATGGAATCATAATGATATAAGAGTATATTATAATTCCAGTATAATAACATAAATAATATCATTAACTTTATCCTTTACACATCCCACATATGGTATTAACGAATCAAATCCCTTTCAGGGGGCGGTAGTCCGCACTTCCTAAAATGAAGATATCGTGTTTACCCATAATGGAAAAAATAATGGTATGCCATAAATGAAAAATACAGAAGCTTAAGGAAAGAATAAACATATTATATATCATATATAAAAATAGTGACATCATAATGTCCACCTTTTAAGGTGTTAAATGAGTATTGAACAATCATCGTTTCGGGAGGCAGAATTTCGCCATCCACGGAAACCGTATGTTATTTAACCATTTGATGTAGTTGTGTGAGAGTGTAGCTCGAATAAATATTATAACAACATACTAGTATATTGAATATACTGGTGTTGTTACAAAAGAAGTAAATAAAAAGAGTTTAGGGGGTTGGAGAAGCAAAATAAAACAAATGAACATGAGAGAATGAATTACCTTTAAAAGTGTAACTCCTTTTGATTTGAGCCTAAAAGCTTCCTTTGAAAGGATTATGCCCAAAGGGAATCCTCTAGGATGAGGAGAGGGATGTGGAGAGAGTAAATTGGCAGGGTATGGCCGAGCCAAAGGCTTGAGGAGTGTGTGAAATGAGGTAGAGTTGGGGGCCTTTTATAAGAGGAGAGGAGGGGCACTTTTGGAAATCATGAAACTATTATTTTATTTTCAAAAGTGTTTCGAATTTCTAAGGTCCCACATTGATATATTTCGAAGATACGATGATAAGGCTTCGAAATATTCCCATCCAATAGTTTTTGGACAAGTGTAGGTCTTAGATTTTATATTATCATTTCATTTTATTTAAACTGTTCATTAATGAGGTCATCGTTGCATCATCATGATGTCATAATTAAATTAATTTATTTAATGTCTAAAAATTATAAAAAAATATCCTGATGTAGGAAATCTTTTTATCTTTCCGAAGAGTATTTATAGACAAAATTATGATTAGTATAACACCTTCTAAAAATTGTTTTAGTAAAACAATTTATGTTAGTGTCATTTTCACCTTTATTTAAAAAAAGGCATTAAAGTCATTATCTCACCCAAGATGCTCCATAGGGTCCCCTAAATCGACCCATGGGTTGTATTGGTCGGCCATGACTCATCAAATAGGGGTAGTACATGTGTCATGGTGTTTTAATATTTTTATAATATCATTTTTACCTTAAATTACACTAATTACCTCTAATCGCGATTAATGAAAAAAAGTTACTATTCACCAAAAAAATTATTTTCATCCCATTGAACCACATTTTACATACTAATGACAACCATGTATTTCGGATTTTTAAAATTCAAAACACAATGATGACAAAATTTCATTTAAACGAAAAATCAGTTTTTATAAGTACCACTTAGTGGTTTCACTATTCATCAAAAATTGAAGTTTTTCAGAAAATTACAAAAAATTCACCCTAAGCTATATTTGATATTCCGAATTCAAAAATGAAGTATATTTTACAAAATTAAAAACATATAAGTCACATTAATTAATTTAATAATCAATTCCCGCTGTCAGAGCAAATAGCGTGTTTTTATAAAACAATAAGTATCAAAAGATTGACACTAGTTTAAGTCTGATTTCAAAGTGAAATTAATTCCAACGACCACCATTGGATTTAATGGTAAAAATATATTATAATTTCACTTTAAAACCAATTCAAAAGATAATCTAATCATATAAATAAATTAGATTAAAAAGAGGTTTTGAATTAAAATACAACATTTTACACTTTTCATTAAAAAATGAACTTTATCGGAAAGATACCAAAAATTTACACAAAGTAAATTTTGATGTCCCGATTCTAAAGAAGAATTTTATTTTGTCAAATATAACACATAAAATTGTCAAAAAGTGGATTTAAAAGAGGTTCTCCATCAAAAGGCGGTTAATCGACCTTTTAAAGAATATTAGAATGTTTACGCTTAAAATTGGATTCATTCGCATTTTTAATCCTCTAACATATATTGTAAAAAGTAAAAATATTTGACAAACATATATAATCATTTTGTAGTTAGTTCTGTTCATTCCCTCCATTACAACGGCTAGGCGTTAACTACCTTTTAAAATAATATTATTTTATTTTTAGAGTGCAACGTAAGATTCCCAAGAAACTCGTTGTTGCGTATTGGGTACGCCATCGAGCATAGCATCCCCTTTAAAGTAATATTAATATTTGATTCACAAATATGGATAAATATAAAGATGTTATATTCTTTATTTACCCGGGGTGTTACACATAGAGACTTCATAATGTTACCAACTAATATATAATACGAAATTGATTAGAAATGGATCTTAGAAGAAGGAATAAGAGCTTCACCAATACACATGATGTGAAGAGTAAGAAGGATCATATATTTAATGGTCTCAAGCCATTATTTCAAAGTAATATTGTCTCCCAAGTATCCTCATCATATGAGGAAATAATATCATGTGTTGACAAGGTATTTAAGGACTTCTCCGAGTCTTATGGATTTCAAGGTAAGAAAAAGAAGAAGAGGATAGCATGGAAAAACATGGATAAATGGAAGAAGGGAAAGATGTATTTTACCACATGTGATAATTGTGGAAGGAAACACCATGGTATATGATTGAGAGGAAAAGGAGTTTGCTTCAAGTGTGGAGAAAAAGGCCACCATACTCATAAGTGCAAGACAAGGAAAGAATTTTCCTATATTAATTGTTTCAAATACAAGGATATGGGACACTATGAGAATAATTGTCCCAAGCATAAAAGGAATATACCCCAAATGATTATTTTAGATAAGGATCAAGTTATGATGCTACTGCAGATGAAGTAGAATGATTAATATGCCTAGTTAAGAATCAGGCCATATGAATATTTTTTCAGTAATGTACTGGTTCTAAGAATTATGATATATATAAGGATTGTACTATAGTACTCTTTAATTAAGTATTTGTGGTCATATGATTAATGGTACAAAGGAAAAGTGATTCCAAATAAAGTTAATTTTTTTTTAAAAAATATGATTGAGGGAAAGACAACCCTTAATATATATATCTAATGCTAAGATAATGATGATGAAATGATTGATTCAGATAAATACTGACTACCTTGGAACTGATTATTGACTTGTCAAGAAGTGGTTTGTGCTATCATCGATGGAGTTTACAACACTTTTGGATTTAAGTAATGTATCCAATAAAATGTATATTACTTAATGAATATGGAAGAATGCATGTTTCCAATATTGTTTTTACGGTAATTCAAGTTATTACCATATTGCAAGAGGATACATGATGAAGTTATTCACATGTTTGGAATGTGAATTTTAGAATTGCTTCTTGTTGATTAAGGGTTAATGATATGTTCATCATGGAAATTTAGAGACCTTCGTTATAAAGTGTTTAATCATTATATTTTGGAATTATTAGAATTTACAAAATGGTTTAAGTTGATCATTGTATGGGGTTTTAGAGTTTAATGTCACTACATGATGGTTTTATTATTCTTCCATGACCATGTTGTCTAATTATAAAGTGTTGTTTTGTAGTAACAGATGCATTTCCCTTTCCTCTCATTAATAGGATATTTTAACCATATTCTTGATGTGGGTTTCCCGTAAGGGAATTTTCAAGTATCAACCATTAACTTTCAAAGTTAACTTTCAAATTTCAAGGACAAACTTTTTGTAAGGAGGGGATAATGCAACAGCCAAAAAATTAAAAATAGATTTAATATAGAATGAATGAAACACTGAGTCTCTACGAATACCACTTTTTTATAACTTAGCCAAGTAAAAATAATTTTAACACCTCTGTGATTTGAATTTCAAAAAACTAACATACACAATTGCGTTCATTAAGATATTTAGAGTTTGATAAGACAAACATAATTTTTTGGTGAATAGTAACATACCCTTATGAATAGTAGCATAAACTTATAAATAGTAATGAATAGTAAATAGGCCAAAAAATAGAAACTTCACCCATAAATGTATAAATACAATTTATAAATCTTATAAGTGAAAAAACGATCATAGTATAAGTATTGGTATTTTTGCATGTCATAAATATTTTAATTACAATTTTATGATTAATTTAATAATTTAAAATGAAAATGTATATTCGTAAAATGTATTAATAATTTTTTACTTTATTTTCTTATGGTTATAAGATAATTTTATGGGACCTTGATTAATTTCTCAATGTGTTATAAAACGAGTTATAGTTTTAAAGTTATTTTTTTTGTAATAAATTATGATTTTATTTAAAAATTAAATTAAAAATATTTAGAAAATTAATTTCAAAAAATTAATTTCATTTTTAGATTCTACACGTTGAAAAATGGTCAGGGTGAATTTTTTGAATTTTTCTGAAATACTCAAATTTTTGATAAATAGTAAAATACGGTAAAATACCGTATATGAAAATTATCAGTTAAATACACTATTTATGACATCATGAGTGATGTAAGGACACTTTTTTATAAATCACATGCACTTATCACTATTATGGGTCACATGAAACAACACTATTTGTTGTCTTTATGGAAATAATAAAATAATGAATAAAATATTCAAAATTCACTCCTCTCCTCCACTACAAACCCTCCCTCACTCCCTCTTCTCCTCACTCCTCTAAGCCTTTAAGCTCCTAAAATTTATTTCCAAATACCCTAGACTAGTCACTCCCCACTTCCAAGAATCTCTTGGTCTTTCCAAAATATTAAAACCCCTTCCCTTAAAGAGATTCTCAAGGAGGTGGATTCAAGAGGTAAATTCCTCTTTTCATTTCTTTTATTTAATGTTCTCTTTCATGTGGTATGTATTTAATGTTTTCATACCATTTTCTTATTTAAATTTTATTATGTTCCACTAATGTTTTATGAGTCTTATAGTAATGGCTGAACCCTTTCCCCTCTCTTTTTAATGTTTTATAAAACCATGTTGCATAGCCATTATGCTGCAGAATTTTCGTCTCAAAATCTCTCTCTTTTTCAAGCACTCTTATTATGTTATTATATTTAAATTTAAATTGTATTATTTTAAGATATATAATTACATATCCCCCTTAATTTATATATTATTTAATAATGATGTGATACCCTTTTTCTCTCATCAATATATTTTATGAATTTTTAAGTGACGCCGTTAGGCTACCAGATTTTTGTAATGGATTTCTCAACTTTTATTTTATTTTGATTTCCTTTATTTTTCTTTCCTCTCATAATTTTTTCCAAATGTTGTGATTAATATAGTATCTTACATGTACTGGAATTTTTTCATTATAAAGGAATAATTTTTCATCATCCCTCCTTTCCAATTATTTTATGCTAAAAATGAAAACACCAACAGAGATGTGCTAATATACCACATTCAAGGACGATGGGTTTTCAATTTCTATTAACGTATTCAATTATGGTCATGAAACCATTATTATGATTGAAAAATACTATAATATATGTATTATGTCTCATATATGGTTCTGGAATATTTTTTCACACATGTTTTTTATTTATAAAGCAAAATGAGTTCGTTGTGTTGAAAAACCGCAAATTAACCCAAACCGTTTTCATTAAATGATTTAAATAAAAATTAATCTTCACTCCAAGTAAACAAATGAAATTTAAAACCATGTAACCTTATGAATGTTAACTAATAACAAATAAATTCAATTATGTACAACAATCCTCATTTTACAGGATTCTATGTTCATGTATATAAGTATACCGATCATGAAACAAAAGGACCTGAACAATGAAATTGAACCTATTAAACCATTGAAAAGGAAATGAATGAAATTAATAAGGTTATAAAAAATAAATTAAATGTATAATAGGTTCAGGAAATATTAATTAATTAATTTAATTTGGTTATCCAGGACACTAAAACCAAGTGAAGAACACCCTCAGACTTAAGGTAAGGGGTTTTTTTCATCTCACTTCTATTTTTGTGAGATATTCCCTATTCACTAATATTACTTGTGTATGGTGTATTTATACTTCCCATTGATGTTTCATGTCAATATTACCTTTATTTTAATGATATTTAATTTTTCATTTAATTATTATTAATTTTGGGTCATACAATTCAATTGATTACAATGTTACAATTATTTTCTACCCGAACCTCCATTTTCATCCGGGTTGCTCTTATTCTATACTCACCTCAATGATATTATTTTCTTATGTACTCATCATAAATTCTATGTGAATGTTTTATATATGTGTACCAATCATAATCCTACTTTTATTTATGAGGAGTCATATGTTTTAAAAGCATCTTTCAGAAATTCTTCCCGAAATACAAGCTCGATTCAACGAACTTCTCAGATTATTACCTATTTTGAAGTTCACCCTATAAACTATTTCAAGACATATTTAACTTTATAAAGTCACAAATTTTACTATGAAAAATATATTTTGGTTAATTTCTAGTTTTATGAAAGCAAACATTCCTTTGTGCTTTAAAATATCATTAATGAATTTCTTAAACCGGACTAAAATGTTTTAATTCTAAATATTCATTTAAAACACTTTTTACACGCTTTAAATTCAGTGGTAAATAACTTGTGAATCAAATGTAATATAAATTTCCTTCCCTTTTCTTCTCTGGGATATAAATTTTTAAAACCAGGTTTATGAAAAATACAAATTATTTTCTAAAAGAACTCTTCTTTCCAAAGTAAAATGGATTTTTCTCATCTCACTTTAACTTTTATGAGATATACGCCTTGTTCACTACTTACTCCTTTCATGTGGTGTATGTATTACACTTTGTTATATCATATAAAGAGTCTTATTATTCTCATGATATTATAAGGGATTATTATTTGAATATTTCAAGGTGTTATGGGACACTTTGGAATGTTTAAGGATTATTTCCTCAAGAAATGTTAAATGGTATCATTTAAATATATCTTATCTATGTCAACATACTTATTGAATCTTGTAATTTATTGAGGATTATCTCTTATGATATAATCTACCATATTTAATTTAATGGTTTATGATTAGTTTGACTATGGATGTGCTATCTTAAAACCATCCACCAATTTACTTTGAATGGTTAGTGTTTAGGATTATTGTTCAGGGAAAGTTATTTGCATTTGATTTGTTAGTTTCAATATGAATATATATGTTATTTATATTTATCACCATTCATATGAGGAATGAATTGGAATTATTAATTTTTGGGTGGGATCCTCTATATCCCCTTGTTGCATTGGTAGGTCTCATGAGACAAACTATGGTCTTGGCACGAGGCCTTGAAAAAATGAATATTTATGGTTTTGGTTGAGGCCTTAATCATTTTTAGACATCTTGGCTGAGACGTTGATGGTATATTTTAGAATTTATGGAATATTAATTTCCCTCATTATGAATCTAGTAATTGAAAGTTCACGTGGTTATTCAACTAGTAGAATACCCATGGTTATGTTTTATTATGGAATTATTTACTTAGCTAACATTTCTTCCTTAATGTGTTCAAGATTATTATTTGTAGAGGCATGTGTTTTTAATTATCCACGATGCCTATTGTTGATATTTATGATATCTTTTGCTGTGTTTCTAACCATTAATAAGAATTTGAGCTCAAACCTTTATTATGTTTCATTTTCTTAGGACATGAAGAAGTTTTTTTATGATTTACTTACAAGGATAATCTTAGAGTGGTGGATGTTCCAAATAAAACTTATATGTTGTATTTCTTTTCAAGTTGTAATGTTGAACTTATGTATAGATATGGATTTCTAAAACAACTAAACTACTTGGTCCTTTGGGATTTTATTCCTTGTAATCATGATAATGTATTAAAATAATGCACCGACTCTAGGATTCTGGGGTTAGGGTGTTACAAATCCCTCCCATGTACACCCATTACAATGCTGAAATTTCATAAGAGTTAGTCCATTTCTTTTCTTTCTTCAGGTTTCTATATTATGTTACGCCTTCTATTTAAAAATTACTTGTGTTGGGACATGTATACATATGAACCCCTTACATTCCATTTCATGTATATATAATGAGATACCCATTTCTCTCTCATCAACCATTTTTATGAATTTTTATGTCACACCTTTAGGCTGTCGAAATTGCACCGTGATTTTCCATGCCAAAATCATCGTGTAGTGAATACCATGCCCATTCCTATAGCAAGGGTATTCAAATTTATTCAAAAATATTTATTGATTATCTATGTTCATGTATGTATTCCACATTCATTTATTGTTGAATAAATGATGATGTTGAATGAATCCATGTTATATGATCTATGTGGCACACTTAAGAGTGATATTGAAATGACTATGAAGGGTGTACCGTGATAGTGCTCAAATGAATTGGGTAATATTTAGTTTCATTATAAGTCATGTTGGGATTGGGGTTTACCTGATTACTTTTAGAAAATTTATCCACCATGTTGGGACAAGGGTTTACCTGATTCTTTTATGTTAATGATGAAACGTTTTAAGTTGTTTCCACATTTTCTTGTTATGATAATCATGCTATATCATACCTTTATATGCATGTTTCTATTATGATCCATTGATATTTTTATTAACTAAAATGTATTATATTCTTTATGTTATTACTTTTTACTCCCTTACTGGGATTTATATATCACCCTTTTCTTATGTATGTCCTCTGGTTATCCCATGCAATGCTAAGTATGAAAGAATGTTGTGGTCATGTAAAAGAATTTTTCAATAAAGATGTTGTATTTTATGTCTTAAGTTTTAATATAATGTTCCTAATCCCCAAATGCACTATAACTCTCAATCTTTTGGGTTTTATTAAGTGAAAGTTTATGTAATAAATCATGTTTAAGTGTGTAATAAAGAGCAGGGTTATTATAGTTGGTATCAAAGGGAGGTTTAGTTATTTTTGGTATTAGGATTAGAAAAACCTAGTGAAAAGCCTTAAGGATAAGAATAATTATAATAAAAACATCCCTAAATTTTTGTGAGTATAGAGTAAGTGGTTTATTAAGAAAATACATCCTTTTTGGGATACGAACAAGTAGAGGTGGATCTAGCACAAATGTTTGTCGGGGTAAAATCCAAAAACACCGCTTTGAGCTAGACTCGAATGAGAACCAGTGCATGACAATGGGAATTGATACACTCTTAGTTAAACATTCCTAGGGTATATGATTTAGTAAATTTATAATCTTAGTACGAACCATTATTAATGGAATAAAAAAATCCCCCAAATAATATATGCTAGGAAATAAATCATGGATAATTTAGATCAAAACTTAGAAATTCATAAGTTAAGAAAATAAATTTAATTTATAAGTTACCCCTTTTTTTCATTGGATTATCCTTTATGTGTTTAATAGTTTAAAATAATTACCCATATTTTTCCTTTTATTATATCCAATGGTCAGTAATAGGAGGACTTGGGCTAACAATCGATGCGAAGATAAATGTGATGACTGTTCTAATGAGATGCCCAATCCGATGGGATCAGGAATCACAAAATTTGTCACAATAATCTCTTAGTTAACTCAAGTTTTGAATAGAAACATAGGTCAAGAGGAACGTTCAACCCCCCCTATGAAAGATAAGTCACAATTGAGAGTTTCATGAGATAAAGGCCTCCTACTTTCAATGGATCATCTGATACCTCAATCACCGAACAATGGATAAACTACATTGAGAAGATCTTCTCCATCCTTCAATGTTCCGAACAAGAGAAGGTTCTTATGGTTTATTATCATATAAAGGGTGAAGCTGATCAATGGTGGACATTGAACAAAAATATAAAGCCTAAGGAATATATCAAGGTGTTGTAATGGAAGGATTTCCAAAAAATGTTTTCTGATAAATATTTTCCTCGCACCATCTGACTTAAAATGGAAAGGGACTTCCTTTAACTCAATCAAAAGAATGAATAATACATCAAAGAGTACAAGGAAAACTTCACAAGGCTTGCATGATATTCCTTCGGCTTTGTTGTCACCTCTGAATGCAAGGTTGACCGCTTCTTTGGTGGGATAAAACCTAGCCTACGGAAATACCTAGCGATCTATGACTTTGATATCTATGAGGAAATTATCTGATGTTCCCTCAAAGTCTAAATGGAGATTGGTGAGTCTTAGGGGTATTATGGGGATAAGAAGTGGAAAGTGGACTTTAAATCTAGTGGCTCTATGGATAAATCCAATGGTTCTAAGAAATTCTAGCACCCCACTTTCCAAAGGTGTGGAAAGAAGAACTCCAGAAATTTCCTAAAGGGGACGGGGAAATGATTTAGGTGTGGAAGAGAAGGGAACCTAGACAATTATTTACAACAAGAAAAACCTTCTACTATGATAGAGGAGAATAATTATCCATTCAACCCTCAACACATTTTTCATTGCTACAACCGCAAAGAACGAGAGCACTTTGCGGACCAGTTCCCTAAGCCAAGGGTTATCAGAGGCAACCAATAACCTCCAAGGCAGCATGGGTGAGATTTTTCCATCACTATTTCCAAAGATAATCCCAACAATGAAGTAGTGATAGGTATGCTAGTTATTCATTCAATAATAGAGAATGTATAATTTGATTCTGGTTACAAACATTCTCTTATATCTAGAAATTTTATTAGAACAATCCAAAAACCACCACAAATCATGGAAGTATAGATGTCAGTGAGAACGAAAAATGGGGAAATTATTACATCCCATAAATATAACTCCTCCCTATCAAAATTTGTGTATTTAACTTCTCTATGAACCTATTAATACTCTCTTTTTTGAAATTTGATGCAATTCTTGTCATGGATTGACTTTCCCTATATAGAGCCAATATAAATTGTTGTAAAAGGGAAATCACTCTCTATATGGAGAAATGACCCCTATTATATACAAGTACAAGGAGGAGGATGAATCTCCCTCAGAACCATTATCCCATGTATGGATATTACTACCTTATGATCATGCCTATTTTGATAAGATGATTGAGTCTAAGGAAGGAACCATCCTCTAAGACAAGCCTATTGTGAGGGAATTTTCTGATGTGTTTCCCGATGAATTTACCGGTCTTCCTCCTATAATAGATGTTGAATTATAGATTGATCTTATACCTAGGACATTTCTAATATCCAAGAATCCATATAGAATAGATGTTGTAGAGATTTAGGAGCTAAAGAAACAACTATAGGATAATCTGGATAAAGGGTTATATGGCCAAGTGCTTCACTATGGGGTGCACCAGTCCTCTTTGTCAAGAAGAAGGATAGGTCAATGCGTCTTTGCATTGATTATATTGAGATAAAAAAAATCACGATAAAGAAAAATTATCCTTTACCAAGAATTAATGACTTTTTCGATTAGCTTCCTGGATCAAAATAATTCTCCAAGGTGGATCTACAGTCAGGATATTTCCAAGTAAGGGTGAAGAAGGATGATATCCCCGAGATTGATTTTCATACAAGGTACTTACACTATGAATTCATAGTAATGCCTTTTAGACCCACTAATGCTCCATAAATATTCATGAACTTGATGAATAGAGTCTTTATAGTTTTTTTTGACAAAATTTTGGTAGTATTTATAGATGATATTCTAATATACTCCAAAACTAAGGAGGAATATGAGGAGCATATAAGCAATGTACTAGAGACCTTGCGGAAGGAGAATATCTATAAAAAGTACAACAAGTGTGAGTTTTGGTTTAAGGAAGTCTCATTCTTGGGGCATATCATCACAATAAATGGGATATATATAGATCCCTCCAAGAGAAATGCAATTGAGGGATGATAGAGGCCAACATCTATGACAAATATATGTAGATTCCTTGGGTTAGCTAGATATTATCGTCGATTTGTGAGAAATTTCTCACTATTGGAAAACCCTCTTACCAAGATAACTTAGAAAGGAGTCAAGTCTAATTGGAATGATGAATGAAAAGAGAGCTTCAAGAAGTTGAAAAGGAGGCTTATCACTATGTCCATGATCATACTAACCACAAGTGGAGATAACTTTTCGTGGTATTTAGTGACTCTACAAAGAAGGTCCTGAGTTGTGTGTTGATGAAAATGACATTCATTGCCTATACTTCAAGGAAATTAAAAGTTCAAGAGTAGAACTATCCAACACATAATATAGATTTGGCAATAGTGATCTTCACTTTGAAAATTTGGCAACATTACCTCTTTGGAGAAAAGTGTGAAATATATACTGATCAAAAAAGCCTCAAGTATATATTCACATAGAAAGAGTTGAATATGCTCCAATGAAGATGGTTAGAGTTGATAAGATACCATGACAAATCAATTTTATACCATCCAAAGAAAGAAAATAAAGTAGTAGATGCTTTAAGTATAAAGGATCCAACAACTCTTTCATTTATGAGAATTTAAAAGGATCTAATCTTCTTAGATTTGATGAATATGGACATGGAAATAATAAAGAATAGAACACTATCAATCCTTTCAAAAATTATTTCTCAACCATATATTTTGGAAAGGTTGAAGGATTATCAAAAGGATGATCTGGGAATTCATAAGAAAGTGAAAACTATTAGAAAAGGGAAATCCTTAGAGTTCAATTTTAATGAAGAAGGAATTGTGAGATTTGGGTCAACACTATGTGTTCTATCAAATCCAGAGTTAAAGAAATAACTTTTGGATAATGCAGATAGTTCAAATTTCTCCATTAACCCAGGAAACACAAAGATGTATTGATATCTCTGAGAGCATTATTGGTGGGATAAAATGAATAATGAGATTGTTGAGTATACATCAAAGTTCCTGGTATGTAATTAAGTGAAGGCTGAGAAGCAGAAGTCTAAGGTGACGATGCAACCATTACCCATACCAACTTGGAAATGGGAAAAAATCACCATGGACTTTGTCACCGGACTTCTAAAGACATTCAAATGAAATAATGTTATCTGGGTTGTTGTGGATGTTCTTACAAAGACTGCACACTTCATTGCAATTTAGGAGGACTTCTCATTGGATCAAATGACACGAATATACATCAGAGATGTGGTAAGGCTGCATGGTGTACCACTATCGATTGTATCTGATCAAGATCTAAGATTCACCTATAAGTTATGGAAGAGTCTCCAACATGATCTGAATACTGATATGATCTTCATTACGGATTATCATCCTCAAACGGATGACCAATATGAGCAGACTATACAAACACTTGAGGACATGATGAGAGCATTCTCAATGGACTTTAAAAGAGGATGAGATCAACATATTCCTCTAATTGAGTTCTCTTACACCAACAGTTTCTACTCAAGCATCCAAATTTCTCCTTATGAAGCCCTTTATGGGAAGAGGTTCAGAACACTGGCATATTGGGATGAAGTTGGGGAGCGAAAACTTCTAGGTCTAGAAATGGTAGATGAAATGGTGGAGAAGGTTAAGACCATACAACAACACATTAAAGCTTCTCAGAGTTAAAAAAAGATCTATGTTGAGTAAGTACATCACCCTTTTGAGAACCTTGATTGCATTGGATCCGTGGCCTATCGACTAGCACTCCCATCGAACCTTTCTCAAGTACAAGATGTATTCCATGTATCATTCTTGAGGAAGTACATACCTGAACCATCGCATGTACTCAATCCAGAGGTAGTACCATTGGATAATGACCTATCCTATGAAGATAATCCGATGAATATCTTAGATCATAGAGAATTTTTTATATGAAATAAGACGATGCCCCTCATCAAGGTGTTGTGGTGAAACCACAAGTTCTAAGAATCAATGTAGGAACCGAAGGAAGTGATGAGGTAGAGTTACCCTCATCTATTTTTTTGTGGGAAAAGGAAATTTTGAGGGAAAAAATTTCTTAAGGGGGGAATGTTGTAATGACCAGATCATTTATGAATAAAATTACCTTTCTTTTAATGTCTTATGGATATAGAAAACACATGTAATATTTTTTATTATTATTAGGTTTATATGAAAATTAAGTATCATTACCATTGATAATATATCCATTTAACAATGATCACATGATTGATATTAATATAAGTTAAAAAAAAAAAATACTTTTGACACAGACAAAGGAGTGGATAGACTCATCTAGTAGACTCGGGCCATACAAAGATTATTTTTTGGATCTCGGGAAGGAGGTATCATCACTGGGCTTCTCTCTTGACCAATCCCAATCCCAGATTCAACATATTAAACTTGAACAGAATCGCCTATTGGAGATGTTCAAGTTAATATAGATTACCACCTGGGCGATGTTATCCGAGCCACCCCAAGAGTCTTTCACCATCACACACATTACCCTTAGGTATTATGTGGGTGTTATAAGGGGTTATGTAACAAGGTATTAGTTACTTATTGTGCAATCCCTTTCTATAAATAAAATTCATATTCCATCAATTCCTTTATGAGAATAGTCTTTTTTAAAAAAAATGATGAATTTAATAAATTGATTCTTCAGGTAAAAATGGTACTTTTGAGTAATATATACATTATTATATTAAACTAAAGTTTTTTATTAATAATATTATTAAAAAATTATTATAAATTAATATTATATCAGTTCCTTATGTGTAAATGATTAGGTAATCAGTTTGATAAGAGTTATAATTTTTATATGATAAAATAGAAAGTGTATTTTTTAAAGAATTTATTTTAATGAATTATTAATTTTTTTGTAAAATATTATTATCAAATTTATTTTATGAATAATAAATGAGTATATAATTTTTATGAAGTCAAATAATTTTTTTATTAAGGTTTGAAAACTGTTTTAATCAAAACCCATGAATTTTCAATAAATGCCAGTTTTCATTTTAAAAGTAAAAATTTAGATATTTAGAAAATTATTTAGATAAAATGAATATTATTTTTGGAATCAGGACATAAAAATTATCCAATAGTTAAGTTTTCAAAATTTTCTCAGACAGTCGAATTTTTAGGTAAAAATTAATTACCGTATAAATAAAATATGTGTTTTATGACATCATAATGACCCCAAAATGATGTAATAAATACTATAATGGGTATTACCAGACCAATATATTTTTCACCATTAAAATAATAGGATTTTATATATTTTTACTTAATTTATAAATCCTTAGTGAATCCACCAAAAGGTATAATATATTTTATGATTTTAAATTCATTTATTTAATAATGTGACCCACTTCCACATAAGAAAGGATAATATTTTAATATGTTCAGATGTTGTCCTTATAAAATAATTTTTTCCACTCCTATTTGGAAAAAACCAAGGGATAAATCATGATAAGGTTTGTGGTTTTGAATATTTAATTATATAGATTCCAAAACCTAAGTTTGTGAAATATTAAAGAATCCCCCTCTCATTTCTTATATAAACCCACCAAAGATCCCACTTATATTAACTAAAAATACTTGTATAACGTCCCTAATATTTAATACCCTCTCTAGAATCCTCCCAAGACACCCCAAGATCTCAGGAATCCCCTCTTCAATATTTTGAAGTCACACACTCAAGAAAGGGTTTCCTCCATTTCTCATTTTTATCCAAGTTTCCTTATATTGTTACACCCTTTTATTTTCTATTAAAAATTATGCGGAATGTTTTATCACCTACCTCATACTTCCATTATTATTTTTTTATGATGGGATAACTCTTTATCTCTCAATAATCTCTCCCATGTACACCTGTTACCATGCCAAGATTTCGTAAGAGTTATTTTATTTCTCCTCTTTCTTCAAGTTTATTTATTTTGTTACGCCTTCTATTTCCCAATTCCTTGTGTTGGGACATGTATAAATATGATCCCATTACTTTAAATTTTATTTATATATGATGAGATACCCCTTTACCTCTCATAAACCATTTTATTTGAATTTTTATGTCACACCGTTAGGTTGCCGAAATTGCACCGTGATTTTCTATGCCAAAATCATCATGTAGTGAATACCACGCCCATTCCTCTATTAAGGGTATTCACCTTCATGAACATATAATTATTGATTATATAATTTCATTTATGTATTCCAAATTAATTTATCGTGTAATAAATGATGATGTATAATGAATCCATGTTATATGATCTCTGTGACACACTTAAGCATGAGATTGAAATGATTATGAAGGGTGTACCCTGATAGCGCTCCAATACATTGGGTAATGTTTAGTATCATGATACGTCATGTTGGGATAGGGATTTACTTGATTCATTTTAGGAAAATTTTAACCCATGTTGGGGCAGGGGTTTACCTAATTCATTTTTGTTAATGAAGTAATGTTTTAAGTTGTTTCCACATTTCCATGTTATGATAATCATGATATATCATGCCTTTATGTTCATGTTTCTCTTATGCTCCATTGATATGTCTATTGCCTAACATGTATTGTATTATTCATGTTATTCCTTGTTTAATTTCTTAGTGGGATTTATATCTCACTCTTTTATTATGTATATCCTCATGTTATCCACTGTAATGCTAAATACAAAGAAAATTTGTGGTCATGTAAAAGAAGCGTTCAATAAATATGTTTTATTTTATGTCTTAAGTTGTAATGTAATGTTCCTTATCCCCAAAGACACAAGAAATATTGATGTTATGGATTGTATTAAGTTAAATTTTATGTAATAAATTACATTTAAGTTTTTAATAAAGATAAGGGATGTTATAAATCTACTATTTATCTCTCTTTTATTTTTAAAAATGAAATCATCATCCAGGAGGTGCCGATTTGCAACCTTCAGGGATGAAAAATCTTCGTTCTTAAATTTATCCTTCAATGATGGTAATGAAACTATTTTTATGGTTTAAAAATATTATAAAATATTTATTATTTCTTATTTAAGGTTTTATAACTAGTATATATACCTAATACTAGTTCATACGACAAAACTAGTTCGTGATGATCAAAATACCGCCGTAATAATCTAAATGATTATCACTAATGTTTTATCTTATAAATAATTCTCATTACATATAAACAAATGAATTAAATAACCATTTACTATTATGTAAGTTCATTAGTATCGTATAAAATAAATTCTGGATAATTATATCTATTCCACATGAACTCCATTACTTATATACAAGTGAACCGATCATGAAAACCAAGAAAACGAATGGTTTGGAATGATGAAATTAAACTCTATAACTCATAAATAAGCCATAAATGAACATAATAAAACTACAATGAATCTTATAAATGTATAAAAGTTTCTTAATTAATTAATTAATGGATTTAATTTAATTATTTAGGATAGTAATGTCAAGTACATGATACATTTAGACATAAGGTAAGGGGTTTCTCATCTCACTTTTTTCTTGTGATATTTCCATTATTCGCCACTATATCATGTGTATGGTTTATGTATAATTACCAGTTATGTATCATATCACGAATCTAATTATTTTAATGGTATTAAATTTATCATTTCATGATTATTAATTTTTAGTCATATGATTTGATTGATTACCAAGTGGTAAGGGATTCTATCCGAACCCCCGTTTTTTACTTCAAGTTACTTTTTATCTACCTTTACACAAATTTAATGATTCTTTATTTTCGTATATTTCTTATAAATTATCTATATATGTTCAAAAATTATATACAAAGATCTTATCATCCTTCTTTTATGGGTATATACATGTTTTAAAATGGTTCCCTTCTCAATTCTTTCTGATAAACAAACCCGATTTAAGGAAACTTCTTGAATTTTTACCCATTTTCAAGTAAAATATATAATATATTTTAATCCATAATTATTTTTATAAAATAAAACGTTTTATTATGAAAAAAAATCTTGGTTGATTTCTTGTTTTTTGAAAAGAAGCATGCCTTTCCGCTTTAAAATCTCTTTAATATTTTCCTTAAACCGCACTAAAATGTTTTATTTATAATATTTCTTAAAAAATATTTTTACATGATTTCACTTCAATTAGAAATAATTTATGACTAAAATATATTTTTAATTACATTACATTTTATTTTCTTGGATATACATGTTACAATATGATTTTATGAAAAATAAAAATGATTTTCCAAAAGAACTCTTCTTTTCAAAGTAAAAATGGTTTTTCTCATCTCACTTTTACTTCTGTTAGATATATTCCTTGTTCACTAATTATTACTTATGTGTGTGGTGTATGTATTTTCCTTTGATATATCATATCAAGAGTCTCCTTATTCTCATGATATTCTAGAGTATTATATTTTTAATGTTTCAAGTGGTGTGGGATACTTGGGAATGTTTAAAGATTAATTTCCTCGATAATTTTTCAATGGTATCTTAATCTATGTAAAATTTATTTTTTGAATATTGTACTTCATTGGGGGTTATCTCTTGTGATACCATATACCATATGTTTTTAAGGGTTAATGATCAATTTTACTATGGATTTTCTATTTGATACCATTCATGGTTTATGGTTAAATTATTCACATTTAGTATGCTAGTTTTCAATATAAATGTTTATGTTGTTCATATTTCACAATTTCATATGAGAAATGTATTTGTCTTAGTAAGTGATGGAAGAATACCTCTATATCCACCAGATTCATCATTAGGTCTCATGAGACAAACAAGTTTTGTTTTTGACCTGTTTATGTATGGTATTGGCATGAGGCCTTGACAATTTGGTTATGATGTTTCACATTATGCATTCCATCATTATGAAACTAGTAATTGATAGTCCATGATATTATTCAACTAGTATAATATCTATGGTTATGTTTTATTATGGAATTATTTATTTAGCATTCATTCCTACCATATTATGTTCAAGATTATGTTTTAATGACATGTTTAATTTTATTTATTCACCATGCCTTATTACTTATGATTCCGCTGTATTTCTTATCCTTACTAAGAATCTAAGCTCACTCCTTTATTATGTTTCCTTTCCTTAGGATGTGAAGAAGTATATTATGAATGAACTTCAGGGATAATCTAGGATTAATGGATGTTTATAATGGAATTTACATATTGTATTTCCTTTCAAGTTGTAATGTTGAGCTTATGTATGTATCTTGTTTTAAAAAGTTACTAAACTATTCAGTTCTTCAGGATATGTCTTCCTTGTTTATATGCCAATGTAATAAAATAAGGCACTAGATTTGGGAAATTGGGGATAGGTCCCTTACACTTAATCTCATAGAATGGTGCAGGAATCTTAGCTTCACTAAATGCATCATGAAGAAAATCTAAAATCATGGAAATTTATTTGTCTGTAATTCCACAGAGACACTTGATATGATACAACTTAAGTAGAATATACAACTTTGAATACTTGTTGCACCCTTCATATAGTTCTTTCTGTCTTTCTTCTACTAATTCATAAAAATAATTTTTTTGATCACCAAAGTTCTGAGCAAGATTAACCTACTCAAGATTAACTGAAGGTTCTGTTGATCTATTGAAATCTTGGAAATTATATTCTGCAAAACCAAATGTGTCATTTAAATTTTTTTGAATTAAATTCTCCTCTTCTGGTTCACTTTGTATTTTGTTGACAGTATTTTCATTATTTTGACTTTCCATAACACGTGATTTACCATAAAAAATCCAATATACATATCGAGCATAAAACTAATTCAATATAAAATGATCATATACTTCATTTCTATTAAAATATCACTTGAATTTAAAATCAAGGCACATACATTTTATTCAACTATCCACTGATCAGTTTTCAATTACATTATCTAATTTTTTTTCAAACCCTTGGTATATTGAAGAGTGTTTCGAGGTAAATTAATCCAAATTTTATCCAAATGTATTGGATTGTATTCTCCATTTACAATCAAATATAAAGATATAATTTTTTTAATAAAATAATTAAAATAAAAAATAAATATCACCCAACTTCTTCATAGAATCCTTCATAAAAACTATAAAGGAAAATGGGATGAATCAAATAATGAATTTTTTCTTACTAAAATTATAATATAAAAACATAAATCAAATAAATTATTATTTGTCACAAACATAGATGAATGAGATGAATCAAATAAAATATAATGGTGTATTCTACCCTAGTTTTGTAACTAAGGATGGTTTATTCCATTGAAAAATTAGCTACATTTATCAATTCTGGAACCATTTACCATGATCTAACTATGACCAAGAGAAACCCTTAAAAAATATGAATGCAAATTATAATTTATTTTGATATCATGATATATCATGCATGCCCAAAATATTCAACTCTATATGTCTATATTTTATTATAATATTTTAGTGTGACTTCATGTTATTCATGAATTACATAAATCAACTCTATTCACATAAGATCAAATCAGATGTCACTTAAATTTTATTTAAATATAAAAAACATTATGTTAACATAAATTTGAAGAATTTCTATTGGGATTTTAAAATCAAATGATAAAAAATTAGTCATTTGAATCAACAAAAAACAAACTACACACTATAATTAGTTTTATTAAAAAGCATGTTAGTTAAAATAAAATCAATGAAATGATGTTGGATTTTCCAGTTACCATAATTAATAATTAATTATCATGCATGTAAAACTTAACCCTAACTAATTTATCATTATTAGATAGTTTTTATTAAAATAAATGATTCCTCACATATGAATAAAACATGAAGCATTATGAAATTTTTTAAAAGGGTATCCTATCTCATTTTCAAGGCCTCTATCCTTAGAGACCTTTCCAGGGTTGGTGATGAAACCATGTGTGACCCCAAACCCTACCTCCAATTGGTCATGATTTGGAAAATAATGTCAATTATGTATCTGTAAAAAATTGGAGGCATTAACATATATAGAACAAAATGGAATTCATTAATATAAAATAAAAAACATGAAATTATGAATGATCTATATTCCATAACTGATATATATCATAAAAGATTTTTTATTTAATTTAATACAACATAACAAAAATTAATGATTGTTATAACTAAAACAAATAACTACAAAATCCAAATAACACATTATAAACTAAAATTACAGATATATTTATTATCTAATTAATAAAAAAAATTCTATACTATTTTTATCACCCATGATTTTCCATATAATGATACTCAATAATAAAATTAGGGTGAGGATGATACAACCTTTAGGGGGTTTGCGTTGCCGCCGAGGAGGGGATCCGAGCCAGGCAAAGGGAGATGGAGGGGGGGGGGGGTTGCATCACTGCCAAAGAAGGGAAACGATCTAGGGTGAGGGAGGTAAGGGGGGGGGGGTTGTATCACCATTGAGTTGACTAGAGAGGAGGTTGTAGGGTTGCAGAGGTCAGGGTCGAAGGGTGGGGGGGGGGTCATGAGGGTTGGGGGTCACAGGCTCTGGGTCGCAGGCTCAGGGTTTCTGCTGGGGAGAGGAGAGTAGGAGAGGTGGTGGGAAAGCTAGTTTTGGGCTTGGGGTCACCACCGGGGAGAGGAGAGGAGGAAGTTGGTCGAGGGGTAGGGGTCGAGGTAGCATAGAGGTATTAGGGGAGGGGGGAGGGATTAGGGTTTTTTAAAATGTCTAGTGAGATTTTAAATGAAATTGCCGCTGATTGAAAATATAAAAAATATCATGGTGGTTTTATGAAACCTATAATATATTATATATATTTTTAACCAGATTTATTTCATGAAAGTTATTAGAACCACCATGAATAAACCGCTACTAACCATCACTTTTTTTTGTAGCGAATCATCAATATTGCAAGAAAACAACCCCTCTGAGTCACCCCTAAACCACCAGAAGTATGAGGGTCAGATGATATAGCATCAGGATTTCCACCATGTAGTGAAACCTCCTATAACTCATGAAATATATCAGAAAAACATTCATCGGCCATCTGAAACATGAAATGATTATTATCAAAAAATAATTAAAAACAAGTATTATATATAGATATATATTATATATAGTTATAACCAGAATTTAATTATGTCAATGTTAATCTCCATCCTCATATTTTTTATGAAAATATCAATATCTTCATATTACTCCATAGTATCATCAATTTCTATAGGAATTTCAGGCTCATCATATCTTTCTATTTCAAAATTCATTTGTTACATCAATAACTTCACCACCACCACCGAACCATAACTGTGAGGTGTCATCATTAATATTCATGCCTTTCAATGGAAAATATGGATTTGGAGTTGTCTCTTAAAAAATTTAAATTCATTTCACTTCATTAGAACAACATTCACTTTGGAAAAACTTATTTTCATGAGATTTAATTTTTATTATGATCCAAAAATCACTTAACTCTCTTTAAGTAGCACAATAATTTACATAATAAATTTGATGTGCCTGATGGGCTAATAAAATTGTTCATTTACTTTAAGAAGGATTTTATATTTAATATCAATGATTCTATGGAGTAGATGAACATGAAATCCTATATTATTATCCAACAAATGAAATTTAAATATCTTTATGATGGAATCCTCTCAAGAAAACACCACTATTCATTTTTTTTGATTCCCCGCATGAACGCTCATGAAATCTAACACCATTCACCAAATATGAATTATGATATTAAACTATTTTGGATGGTGGGTTACTCAATACACACAATCGATTATTAATTTTTTCACCATGTTGAGATACTTGAAAATTTTAAAAAAATTATCAATATAAAAATTAATAAATTGATTTTATATATTAAACCATAAACAATTTTCTTTACCAATTTTTGAAACCACTAGGAAAAATTATTTTTCTGATGTTCTTCAACAGTAGCTACTACAATTTGTGGAAACTATTTCTTGATATAATTATCATATAACCTACAAATAAAATAATATTTATTTACTTTTTTAAAAAATATAGAATAAGTGATTGCAGTACTCACTGTACAAATGGTGTCATTTTTTCACAGTTGAGAAAAATATATGTATGAGCCCTGTGATGTTCATCATCTGAAATACATCATTCATGAACTCCACTAAAGACAAGTTTGGTTTGATTAAAAATTGATAATTGATTCTTCATTTCATTGTCAACAATCACCTCATTATGGCCCATTTAGTTGTGTTTTGAGGGATATTCAGATTTAAAATAATGATAGAATAAAAAAAGAAATTTCCTCCTATAAATAAGTTTCTACAATTGATCCTTCCACCAATGCTTTGTCACATACCATTATCTTCAACTTCTACATGCATCTATCATATGGGTACATCCATGAGAACTATATTAGCACTCCAAATTTTTCTTCATGTGACAAATGTAATATCAAATGTTCCATTAAATCAAAAAAATACAGTGTTTTTTTTCAATTTATATAAAATTAAAACAACATCTTCTTACAGTCTACTTAGTGCATCATAGTTTGTTGTATCCGCACAAATTTCTTGGAAAAAATAGGATATTTTTGTTAGAACATCCCAAATCATAGAATTCAATAACCCTCTAAATCAAATTGGAAGAATTGTTTTCATTATAAAATGATAGTCATGAATTTTTAATCTATTAATATGACCATTTTTGACACATATTGAAAATTTAGAAACATAACCATTAATAAGCATAAAATATTCAATCCAATAACAAAATAATAAAAGATTTTCTTTAGAGACTTTATAAGTATCTTTTGGATTCATTAAATTGTATGATCTTTCATTTTTAAATAGTTAAAGTTCTACTCACCTATAAATTTGAGAAAGATTTAATCACACCTTTACATTATATTTTGTTTTACCAAGTGTGTCCAAGACTGTATAAAATATATTATCAAAATAGTTATTCTTAATATGCATGAAATCCAACATGTGGAAAACCAAAAAATCAAACCAATATGGAATATCCCAAAAAATGATTCCTTTTATTCAATTTTTTTGTCCCAAATCCATCTATTTTTTTGTTGGTTTATAGTTAGTATAAAGGTAATGAAAGGTAATGAAGTGGTAATATATTTTAACTCAATACTTGAGATCATTTTTAGAGGTATATCTCTTTCAATCATTCATTTTATAAAATGATATCTGTTCCTTCAAGAAAGGTGATCAGTAGGAAGAAATATTCTATAACATTTAAAAAAATGAGTTTTTATTCCATTAGTGAGTATAAATGATTTTTCATCACTCATACAGTACATACTTGATTTTAGACCATGTGTACACTAGCCAGATAACATGCCATATTATGAGAAGTCACTAATTGTTCACATTAATGGAGCTTTCATTAGGAAATTTTGTTTCTCAATAACATCATATGTATTGACACCATTACTCCAAAATAGATTTAACTCATCAATCAATGACTTCAAATAAACATCGATATTCTTTTTTGGATGTCCTAGAATTAATATGGTAAAAAAGATATATAGATCACTATTCAATATCCAAGGAGGTAAATTGTATAGAGTGATAAAGATGGTAAAATAAGAATATTGACTACCTTAAGAACCAAATGGATATAAACCGTCATTAGAAAGAATCAATCACACATTTTGGAATTTTGAATTAATATATAGATGTACTTAGTCAAAATGTTTCAATGAATCACCACCATAAGGATGATTTCATATTTTACCAATTTAAATATTTTTTTGTGCCATGACATCAATGACGCTGTGTTTTGATACATAAATAAATACTAAAATATGGGTGTAGGCATAAAATACATCAACTATTTTATAGGAATCAATTCAAACTTCCCTAGTTGAGACTCTTTGTACCTCGATTTTACACATATAGAACAACTAACCAATGTCTCATTTTCACCATAATATAAAATGAAATCATGTGAACATGCATGAATCTTCTGATAAACAAGACCCAAATTACGAACCAACCTCTTTCTCTTATAAAGGTTTATAGGAAACACATTTCTTTCAGGTAACAATGGTTAAAATAAAGAGAACATATGATCAAAATAACTATTTGACATTCCATTATCTGATATAATATCCATAAATTTTGAAACCACATTAAATTTTTATATCTTACAACTAGGATATAAGAGATCCTCAACAGACTTCAACCAATCATAAAATTGAGATGGTTCCAACTTAGGATTTAAATCAATATCATCATGAGTTTCATTTTATCAAAAAGATGAACTAGACACATCATGTACTAAATTTTAAAACCTTGATGGATTTGGAACCAAATTATTATTATCTTCTCCAGAACTGCATTCACCATGTTGATACCAAAAAACATAATCTATTCAAAAAGAAAAATGTAATAGATGACCCCAAACATTGTCAAATGTATCAAACCCACTTGGTTCACATTTCTTATATGGATTCTTAATCATCCCTTTTTATTTTTTTTGGTTTTGATGATGAAAATGATAAAAAAGATTCAACACCTCAATATATATAGGATTTATACCAGAACTGTGTGGATTCTTGTGATGATTTATCCAATCAAAATCACATAATAAATACTGTTGTTGAATTACTTGTTCCATATTTCTCTAAAAAATATAAAATAAATAAATTGTTTATGAGTAATTTGATATAAAAAAAGGAAATCCAAAAATGAGTATAAAACTAAAAAAATATAATTTAGTGGTAAATGTTTTTAATTTTATTTATTTACAACAAATTTTTACTAATTACCACTAATTTTATATAATTATCATTACTTTTTACTAATTATAATGATTTAATGTTTATTTTTACTAATATTTACTTTTTACTACAAATTATTACTATTTTTTTCTAATTACCTGTTATTTTTAATAATTATAGTGATTTTCCATTAATTGTTCCCGCTACTACTACTATTGCTATTGCCATCGACGCATCACATCCTGTTTGCCCCGATTCTGGAAACCTAATGACAAATTTGGATATGGGTGGCACAAATTGGTCATTTTTAATCACCTAAAGATAAGAAATTCTATGATTTACACATTATTATCAATTTATAATATATTTTATTTCTTTATATTAAATTATACTAAAGATTAACTATAATTAGTGTTAATTATAAATAATTACCACTAATTACTACTAAATTTTTGTATAATTTAATTTAAAGTAATAAAATATATTATAAATTTCTAAAAGGGCATAAATTATAGATTTTACAATCTTCAAGTGATAAAACCAATTTATTCCAACCATGTCTAATTTTTTTATTACACCAATTTATGCCAACCATGTCTAAATTTTTCATTTCTTATCACCTGTAAATTGATGACCTATTTCATTTTCAATTTTCTAAAAATTTATACTAAAAAATACCAATTATTACTAAGTACCACTAATTACCACTAATTATCACTAAGTACCACTAATTATTACTATTTATTACCAATTATTAATAAAAACCACTAATTATTACTAATTACCACAAATTATTACTAATTACCGCTAATTTTTACTTAATTATAGTGATTTAAAATTAATTTTTACTAATTAAGGCTATTTTATGGTAATATTTACAAATTATATTGATTTACCATTATTTTTTACTAATTACTGCTATTTTTTACTAATTATACAGGTTTACCACTAATTTTTACTATTTTTTTCTAATCACTGATAATTTTTACAAATTTTTAGTCATTTCCACTAATTTTTACTGAATTTTACTAACCATCTCTATTTTTAACTAATAAATCTATTTTTTATAAATTATTGTGATTAACATTATTTTTTACTAATTACGGATATTTTTTACTAATTATAAAGGTTTAACATTTAAATTTACTAATTAATATTATTTATTAAAAAATAATATAAATTATTATTACATATTACTATGATCTATAAATTATTACTAATTTTTATTAATTAGTACTATTTTTTATCAATTATAAGTAATTACTTTTAATATCACCCACTTACTAATAATTAAAACAAATTATTGAAAATTAAAACTATTTTCTTTTAATTAAAAACATTACTACTAATTGAAACTAAATATTTCTATTTTATAAAAACTATCACATGTATTCCATCTTATGCTCATGATGCTGCTCCAATCATCGACACATCTCCTCCTCCTCCTCCTGTTGTTGTTGTCGTCGACGTGTCACATCCTACCTGCCCTGGTTCTAACGACCTAATGAAAAATTTGGAAATGGTTGGAATAAATTGGTCATTTCTAACCACTTGAAGATTGGAAATTCTATGATTGACACCTTATTATTAATTTATAATATATTTTATTACATCATATTAAATTATACTAAAAATTAATGGTAATTAGTGGTGTTTAGAAATAATTTCCACTAATTACCACTATTTTTTTTGTATAATTTAATAAAGTAATAAAATATATTATAAAGTACTAAAAAGTTATAAATCATAGATTTTAAAATCTTTTGGCGATGAAACCAATTTATTCCAAAATTTTTCAACTTTTTTATTGCACCAATTTATGCCAACCATGTTCAAATTTTTCATGGCTCATAACCTGAAAATTGATGACCAATTTCATTTTCAGTTTTCTAGAGATTTATACAAAAAATACTAAGTATTACTAGGTACCACTAATTATCACTAATTATCACTAAGTACCACTAATTACCACTATTTATTAATAATTTTTACTAATGACCACTAATTAATACTAATTACCACTAATTATTATAAATTACTACTAATTTCAACTTAATTATAGAGATTTTCCACTAATATGTAGTAATTGTCAATACTTTTTAATAATTATAATAATTTATTGCTAATTTTCACTAATTATATATAATTTTTACTAATTAACATTAATTTTTACTAATTATAGTGATTTAATGTTCATTTTTACTAATTTTTACTGATTACCACTAATGTTTTTTAATTACCACTAATTTTTAATAATTACAGTGTTTTAACAATAATTTTCAATAATTACCACTAGTATTTAATAATTATAGCGACTTATCATTAATTATTACTAATTACTACTAATTATTACTAATTATACTAGTTTACCACTACTTTATACTAATTTTTATTGATCATTGCTAATTTTTACTAATTTTTAGTTATTACCAATAATTTTTTTATAATTTTTACTTATTACAGCTTATTTTTGTTTTTTACTAATTATTGTGTTTTACCGATAATTTTTACCAATTACCGCTTATTTTTACTAATTTTTTGTCATTAGAACTAATTTAAAATAATTATAATAATTTACCACTAATTTTTACTAATTATTGTTATTATTTTACTAATTATAGTGATTTAATGTTCATTTTTACTAGTATTTACTAAATACCACTAATTTTTAATAATAATGATAATTTTTAAATATTATAGTGATTTACTCTTAATTTTTTCTAGTTACTACTATTTTTTGCAAATTATAGTGGTATAACATTCATTTTTTACTAATTACTATTATTTATTAAAAATGGATCTAAATTATTATTACTTATTACTAGGATCTCTAAATTATTACTAAGTTTTTTTTGATTAATACTATTTATCAATTATAATTAATTACTATTAATAACACCCACTCACAAATAATTTAAACTAATTATTTCAAATTTAAACTATTTACTTTTTAATTAAAAACATTATTGCTAATTAAAAATAAATATTTCTAATTTAAAATAACTACTACTAATTATAAATAATTAATTCTAATTATAAATAATTACTTATAATTGACTCTAATTACTACTAATTAATAACATTAAAATATAATATAAAATAAAATAAAATTTAAAAACATTACATAAATATCTCAAAAATGAAGCTTTTGTGCGCTCCAAACCTCAAAATTATGTTTCGTATAAAAAACTAAACTTTGATTGAACTATTGAAGATAAAAATAGAAATTTTGATTAGAGGAAATCTCAATTGGAGAATGAAGAGAAAAATTTGGTGGGGGGGGGAGGTATATAAGTTAGATTACTAGAAACATGACTATTTGCGACGAGTACCATCGAAAATCATTCCCGCAATAAATAAACAAGGTGATAGTTAAAAAGTAATTTGCAATGGTACCCATCATAAATACTCACCCGCCGATAGAGTATTTGCGATGCACTTTAATACTTGCTACAAATAACTATAATTTATGAAGGTTATTTGTGATATGACCATTCTCCCATCACAAATATCTTTACATTATCAATAGTATTTGAGACGATAACCAAGTCCCTTTGCAAATACCCTTTCATGCATTGTGGTGGGAAGGCGCGCCGAAAGTATTTATGACGGGTTCTTTCTCCCATCACAAATAAGCATTTATTTAATTATATTTGTGACAGGATTCAAATCCAGTTGAAAATAGTCCTCTAGATGGGTCTATTTATTACTGGAAACAGGCTCGTCACAAAGAGCTGATCATAAAAAGTCATTTTTCCTGTAATTCAGGGTCATATGGGCTTGACCACCACATGCTTGTGCGCTCATATGGGATTCGGCTCAGCTATGCATCCCAAAAAATTGATCCCCCGTGACCACCTGTGCATCGGCCTGATTCCCCCATGCACCCCTGTGGTTTGAGCTGGCCTTCCCACTAGGGCCTTCTTTGGCCGACCCCTATGAAGGTCTAGCTATATGATTTGGATTAGTCGGGTGAGGGCTAGCTATCCTGATGAGATAGTTTTTTGTAAACACCTTAAAGAGTCAAAGAAATTATAAGTACAAGTTCAAACACATCTTTCATAAATAATGTTTGACAATTAAAATTTCAAATTAAATACCATTAAAAAAACATTTAAAACTCCTACTTTAATTCCATTGAATTAATTTTAACTCTGAAAATGAAAATTACCAATTTTAAATAAAACATTGAAATATAAGAGATTATTTATTAAAAACCATAAAAAATAATTAGAATATATTTAAAAATATGCACCAAATTTATGCAAACACCTGAAGGAGTCAAGAAAATTATAAGTATAGGTTCAAACACATCTTTCATAAATAAAGTTTGACAATTAAAATTCTAAATTAAATACCATTAAAAATTTAAACATTTAAAACCCCTACTTTAATTCCATTTCAATTAATTTTAACACCTCAATTGAAAATTCCCACTTTTGAATAAAACATTGAAATATAAGGGATTATTCATTAAAAACCATGAAAAAACAGAAAAAACCATTAGAATTTGATTAAAAATATACACCAAATTTATGTATGTCAAATCCCCCACACTTAAACCATTATTTTCTTAAATCATAAAATCTCAAAAATAAATTTAGAGGGAATAAATTTTATCATTATTAAAATTCCAAATTAATAAAATCAAATAATTTTTAATGTTAAATCAACTTTTCAAAAATACAAAAAAAATATCAATTAAATTTCTAAATTTTCAATGAAAAAAATCTAATTATAAATTTTACGTTTTTTCTTTCTAAAATTTATGGAAACTTATCTTCTCATTCATTCAAGTTCATCAATTTATTATTATTAAGCATTCCAAATCATGATTTACTTCACCTGAATTTTTTCTATCATCACTCATGATAAAATTCAAGTAGAATTATGCTCAAATCATGAGAACATGTTCCTTATCCATAATCTTGTAAATGAACAACTTTATACACTTTTTAAAGACAAAAGACACAAACAATTATGAGGTATTTCATAAAAAGTTTAAATGAATATGAGGCTTAAGGTTGGTAGGAATTGATGTTTCAAAAATTAAGGTTCAAAGAGAACATTTTTCTCTTAAAGTACGAAGCATGATATTTAAAGTGAAAGTGTAATCACATTCTCCCCTTAAATTTATAACATCTTCAACTTCCACTAGAACTCAAAGTAAAGGTTATGATCAAAATATATTATTATGAATTATTTGTTCACCCTCTTAAATTTTTATCTACTTTTATACTTTTTTTTCAAAGAAAATTTTCTTTTTTTCTTTTTTTTGAAATTTATTATCAGAATAAACCTCACACCCACCAACTAACCATATATTATAAAAATAATAGGTATAGTAATTGTGTTTTTTGTTTTTATAAAATCACAACCCATTTTTTTCATTTTTTTGGTTCTTTTTTTTTTCATTTTTTCATTTTTTTATTGAAGAGGGGAAAATATTGAAGAATCATGAATGAATTAACAACCTTACTTTATTCTCACAATGTATCACCCCAAAATTCTTACTTACAATTTAAATAATCCCTTTCTTTATAACCCCCTTATCCCCCACACTTCAACTTTAAAATATCATGCAAATACTAAGAAGAGGGTAGGAATGGATAAAAATGGCTTGAAATAGGATCATTTCTAACAAGGTTATTCATGGTTTCTATGGGATAAATAATAATTTATGTAAAGGTGGTTTTCAAGGATAATGGAATTTCAAAATAATCTTGAATCATTTTAAATTCATTTTTGTACAATAAAAGCTTTGAAAAGTTCAAATTCAAGTTCTGGTCAGTGGAATGTCCCAATATCACTCAAGAAACAGGCTCAAGATTAAATAGTAAGTACGTGGTCTATAAATCGTCTTGGGAATGGGAATAATATAATTGGACAATCACTAAAGTCATGATTAATAATAAAAAATTAATTCACATGAATTTTAGAAATTCAAATCATGAAAAATTATTGGTAAATTTCATTTACTTGAATAAATTAATTACCTAAAATCATGATTCCTCATTTTATTATCCATGATTCACTTTAATAATTCAATTCTCCATTATTCTCTTTCAATTTAATTAATATTAAAATCTAAAACATGACCTTATATGATTCCTAAGAAACTCATGTATCCTATATAATTCATGTAAATCATGAATTCAAATGTGGGCACAAAAGTTTCTAGTTTTAATCCCAATACATGTTGTGGACAAAAAATGTAAAGAGTTGAAAGGATAAACATTAAAATTGAACTCCCTTTTATATTAATCTTAGTCCTTTTCTATACTTCTTGTGAATTCCTTATGGTTTCCTCTGATGATAGTCCTGAAAAATCAAAGAAACTCATACCGGTGTAAGAACCATTCCATTAAAGCTTAAACGGGTGAAGTTATAGGTAACTGAATCCTAAATCCTAATAAAATAACAAAACTTGGGTTGTATCTTGGAAGCACCTTTGGTTAATATCATTATCTTAAACTAACCTCATGGGAATAAATTAGTAGATGGGTTGAAGAAGTTTGAGATCCTCCACTAGTTCTTCAGGTAAACTTCCATTGAACTTTTTCATCCTTTGATAATATAAAATGAATGGGTTTTCTTCATATTATTTCTTGATCTTAATGGAACCAAAAGGATAGAAATTAGTAACAAGGAAATTTCCTTCCCAACTAGAATGAATCATACTTGGAATTAACATCATTATGTAATTCTAGAGTAGGAATTGGTCTCCAGGTTGAAAGGTATTTAATTGAATCAGTTTTTCATGTTCCACTATAGTTCTTTCTTTGTAAATTCTTTAATTTTAAAAATATTCTCTTTTGATTTATTCTAGACCCTATAAATGAATTTTTATCTCTTTTCCAGAACTCTCCAAATCCAAATTCACATTTTTAGTAGCCCAATATGCTTGGTTCTCCAATTCTTCTGGTAGGTGATTTTTTTTGCATAAATCAACCAGTAGGGGCTCATACCTATAGGTGTCTTGTATGCTATTAGGTATTCCCATAAGGTGTCTTCAAGAATCTGTCTCTAAACCTTTCAGTTTGGTTTGATTATTTTCTATAAGATACCATTAATGTCATGGTTGGACACTTCTGCTTGGCCATTTGTTTAGGGATGATAAGGTGTAGGCATTTTGTGGTGCACTACATACTTTTTAAGAAAATCATTTATTCTTCTGTTGAATTTTTTTTTCCGTTGGTTGCTGATGATGGATCTTGTCATTCCAAACCAAAAAAATATGTTGACCATGAAAAAATCACATACAAATTTCACATCATCAATCTTGGAGGACTTATCTTCCCCCCATTTAGATATATAATCAACAACAAGTAAAATATAAGATTTCCCAAAAGACACGAGAAAGGGTCCCATAAAATCGATTCCCCAAAATTCAATGATTTCACAAAAAATGAGGGGTTTTTTGGGAATCTCTTGTCTATTTGAAATATTTATATAAAATTGAAACTTTTTACATTTTTTTCAATAATCACAAGAATATTTAAAAAAGTTAGTCCAATAGATTCTAGATTACAATACTTTTCTTTACATTCTTTGAGGTCCAAATCCTCTACAAGAAAGTGTATGATATAATTAAAAAATATATTCTATTTCAATTGTCCGTAAGAATATTTTTATGACTTTGTCATTGCAAATTTTCCAGAGAAATTGATCTTCCTAGATATAGAATCTAGATTCAGCTTTGAGTTTATTCTTCTGATAGAAGTTAAGGGAATAAGGTACTTGAGACGTGGAAAAATAATTTAATATGTTGGCATACCATCGTAGTTCACATTCTATGATATAAATTTGATTTCTTGGGATGTGATAATTGAGTAGGATCAATTCTAGAATTTATTTTTTTATTCTTGTTGGGTAGCATATTTATGTGATCTGCTACTTAGTTTTTAGCTCCCTTTTTGTCTTTAATCTCCTGATTAAACTCCTGCAAGATTAGTATCCATCTTACTATCCTTGGTTTGGCATCATAGTTATTCATCATGTACCTAAGTGGCACATGATCATAAAATACAACTACTTTAGTTTCAAGTAAATATGACCTGTATTTATCTAATGAAAATAAAATAGAAATAAACTCTTTTTCAGGAGTTGTGTAATTGATCTGAGTGTCATATAAGGTTCTTGATGCATATGTTATGTGTTGGGGTTTTCCTTAAATTATTTGAGAAATAACTGCTCCCACAGCTTGGTTTGATGCATTACAAAGCAACTCAAATGGATGTTCCCAATTCGGTGGTTATATCATCAGTGGGGTTATCAACTTCTATTTCATCTCATCAAATGACACCCTACAATTATCATTAAAAAAATCCAACTTCATTTAAGATAAACCTTTAAATGGGAAGATAAATCTTACTAAATTTCTTGATAAATCTTATATAAAATTCTACATGCCCCAAAAATGATCTAATGTGTCTCACACAAGTGGGATTTGGAAAAGAATTGATTACTTAAATTTTATATTTATCCACATAAATGTCTTTTTGTGAAATGATATCTTATAGCACTATTCATTTTTCAACCATAAAGTGACAATTTTCAAATTTAAATACCATATTTTTTCTCAATGTATGTTTTCAAAACATTCTATAAATTCCCTAAGAAATGATCAAAGGAGTTTCAAAAAATAGTAAATTCATTGAGAAATACCTCCAGGAATTCCTCAATGTGATATGATAAAATGATTACAGCATATCACTAAAATGTAATTGGGGCATTGAACAATCCGAAAGGAATCCTCTTTTAAGAAAAGGTTTTGAAAGGATAGGTGAATGTTATTTTATCTTGGTCTTATGTGATAATTGGTACCTAAAAATAATCAAAAAAACCATCCAAAAATTAGTAATGTGTCATACTTGTTAGCCATTATATAATTTGATCAATGAATGGGATTGGGAAGTGATCTTTTCATGTTACTTGGTTCAACTTTCTATAATAAATGTATACCCTCCAACTATTTTATAATATCATTGGAATTAATTCATTATTATAATTTTACAAAATAGTCAAGCCTATTTTTTGGGAACCACATGGTTGGGTTTGACCTATTTGGAGTTAGAAATGGGATAAATTATGTCGGATTCCAAAAATTTTTAAATTTATTTTTTAAAACCCTCCATGATGGTAGGGTTAAGTATTCTCTGGGGATTCCTAAAAGGTTGGGATTCCTCTTCTAAAAATATTATATGAGAGTATAACTTGGGTTTTATTTTAAGTATATAGCATATAATCCATCCTATAGCTCATGTATTTCTTTTTAGAAGGTCAATTGGAGTTTTTTATGGGGTCTAATATATATTTATGAAAATGATCAGTGGAAACTTTTCTACCTATATAAGATACACATATTTCAAGTCATAAGGGAGGGGTTTTAATTCCATATTTGTGTGTTGTTATATAGATGATTATGAATTCAATTTTCCAACTTCAAAATCTTGAATTTCTTTGGTAAAGGGTATCATATCATTTTCTTTTAGAAGATTATCAAGGAATTATGAAGTTATCTCTTATTGTGTTTTAAAGGAAAGTTTTTTAGATTTTTGAGTACTATCTTGTTCCATGATTTTTTAAATATCAAAGTGATCTCATAAAATGAATAATTCTAAAAGAATAACTAAATATTCAATGGGATTAATACATTCTTCATTGAAAATTGAAAAGAGTGAATGATTGTTGGTAGGTTTCCTCTTAGAGTCAAGAACATTGAAGTTCACATTGTCGTCTCCCAGTTCTATGGTGAGAGTTCCTTCATGCACATTGATGATTTATTTAGACATATTTAGGAATGTTATTCTAAAAATAATGGGTGAATTCCATGGTGAACTATCTTTCTACATGGTGAGTATATAAAAGTCTACTGAAAAAGTTAGTTCTTTAACTCCTACTAGCACATCCTCCATAAATCCAGCCAGAAAAAAGTGGATCATTTTTCTAGTTATACCACCACTCTTGTGGAAGTTAGTTCACCTATTTTTAAATTTGTAAAGAAATATTTGGACATGAAATTATTGGAAGCACTTTGATCACAAAAATCAATATAAAATTTCAAAGAACCCATAGTGCAGGGAATAGAAAATATCCTTGGATCTTGAAATTGTTTTGGAAATGGTGGTGTAATCATGGTTGAGAAACTCCTTACAAAGCCGATTCTTTCATCCCTATAAAGAATATTTATCTCTTTCATATTTATTTGAGAAAATTTTTATATTTTGGGATTTTGAGGATTTACTCTAGCAGTGGAATATTGATTTCAACTTTATAGAAGGTTTCTTGGATCTCTCTTTGAATTTTCTCTCCTTTAACCTTTTTTGATTGAGTTAACATAGAAGGGAAGGGTGCCTTGTTTTTTTCCTCCCTTTGTTGCCTTGTTTTTTCTGTTTATACCATCTCTTTTGAGTATATGGATTGATCTTTAGGATTTTTTTAGAATCATCAAACATACTTGGTTCAGGTGGTAGAAGCTATTTACCACTTCGTTTTGTAATTACACTGTCATTATATTTGGGATTTGGAACCGTCTCGGCTGAAAACATTCCTAGATTCTTTGTTAGAGTATCCAAAATAGTCTTTAAATAGATGGATAAATCCTTGAAATTTGGTTTTAACCCCTCAACATCAGTTTTTAGTTGTTGGTTCTCATTTGATGGTGCACTGGTTGATGGATTCTCAAAACTCTTTTATTAGAAAGTTGGTGGTTGACAGGTTTTTTATTAATGGAAGGGATATTTTTAAGATTATTGTAATGGTTACAGGTTTTGATATTGATATCAAAAAGGTTTTTGATTAGAAAATGGTGCATGTCCTAGTTATTTAGGGCTTTTACTTCTCTCCATTGTTGATTCTGTGGAAATTTCCTTTACTGGAATACCACTACACAACTATCCATAATCTGTATCCCAACACATTCATTAGTGTAATGATTGGATGATGAACATAATCCACACTCCATCAGTGGAGATGTTTTCTCAATAAATTTATTTACATCCATTTATCTCACTTGGATTTTAAATTCTTCAATATTAGTTTCAAGTAAATGTGATGAGTCAGAAGTTCTTACCTCATGAATACCTCTCATACTAGTGCCTCTTGTTTCAAATTATTATGAATTATATGCTATCTTCTCAATGAGATTCCCGAATTCTATTGGTTATTTTTCAATCAAAGATCCCATGGATGATGCATCCAATAGGTTCCTATCAATTTCTAGAAATCCTTAGTAGAAGAAGACAAGGAAGTGGTGATCTTCTGCTATTTGATGTGGGAAGCTTGCACAAAACTTCTTGAAACATTCATAGTATTCATAAAGAGTCTCACTAGTAGATTTACAAATGGAATATATCTCATTCCCGATTTTTGTGTTCTAGAAGGATAGGAAGAACCTTTGCATTAATATTTTTTGTCGACCATCCCACTCATGGATATCTATAGTTTATAAGCTATAAAACCACTCCTTAGATGCTCCCTCAAGTGAAAAGGGGTATTATCTTCACTTGAATTTCTCCTCAGCTACTTCTCTTGTATTGAAACTAAAAAAAATTATTTCTTGAATGTTTCTATTAGGATCTTCACCTACAAGGCCATGGAATTTAGATAACATAGGAATCATGTTGACATATAATTAAAAATCATTTTACTTTGAAGGCATGGTTAACTGATATTGTTGGTTGGAAAATTTTGGGGGCATAAAGGCCCCTTAAGTTCTGTTGTGGATTGATTTCCATGATTGGTGGTTCAAAATGAACACTTGAGGTTTCACTCGAGTCTTCGAAATTGATTTCTTAAAAATTGATTTCATGATTAAGACTCCTATTCCTAGTTATTATATTTCTTTCCATATTAGGGTTAAAAACAAATAGTTCCTTGTTAGTGGTCCCAGAAATGAAAATTTTTAGGGTCATATTAACTCTTACTTTCTATAAACGACAACATTTTTGATGCACACCTATCACAGGGTGTGGAAAAATCAATTTATTTTCCCCAAGGGCTGTAGTATTAGTATTAACCAAAATTGTTTTTAGATAGTAGTGATTTAATCTAGTTTTCACGAATGCGAATGTAAATAAAAGAACAAGATTGAAAAAACTATAAAGTAAAGAAACTTGGAGTTTTAGGATTTAGATGAGATAAAATTGGTTGGATTTATGTTAGGTTTATCCTTTTTATAATGCTATAATATTATTTGATAAAAAATTAATATTTTGTTTTTTTATTAAAATGATTAAAAGAATAGAGTAAAAATCATTTATATTTTATTCACATTTGATTTAAGATTCATCAATGTGATAAAGTCATAGTGTGGCTTATTTAAATTATTCAGGAAATAAAAAATCTGGTATTGACATTCCATAAATATTTAAATCATTCCACCATTCATTCATAACTTGTTTAGAAATCAGTAAAACATTTCTCAACTTGATTTTAGGCCAACCAATCAGTATAAACCAAACCCAAGTAGAGGATGAATAAAAATTTTAATAAGAGAAATTAAAAATTTTATAATAAAAAAACTCAATCTTATTTAATTTTAATTTAAAAATTTTTAAATTGGGAACTATTAAATAAATAATAAAATAATTTAGATTCTAGTTATAATTGGAACTCAAGAATCAAAAATGGATCCCGTTCCCTTCACCCAACCACAAGGGCTTCTACCCCTCCATGAAAGGGGGGATCATTTAAGAAGAATGGGTAGAAGACATGGTAGTGATGGAAAAGGAAAATAAAAATAAAATAATGAAGAAATAAAAAGAGGAAACATATTGAGCCTCTCCTCCTCACTAATGGGTGCAGTTGAACTATGATTCTTTATCTCCCAAAGAATGGTCTCCTTCTTCAAAAAATACATCCCTTATATAGGTAGTGAGGAAACTAAATGCCTCAAAATAACTAATAAACACTCCATTATAAGTATCAGGTGTTTTAAATTTCAAAATGAATATATAAATCCCCCATAAAACTTTTGGTGGTAGTCTTTCAAATGAAAACACCCGATCATATTGGGTGTTCAAAAAAATTATCCTCAGGATGGTGTTTCCATGTAGATATCCTGGAAGATGATCTTACATGGAGAATGCATAGGATTTAGGAAACTTCACATGGAAAAATTTGTTCATAGATTATGTGGCATCATGAGATGTGGACTTTTTGGTGAGTAGTGGGGGAGCGGAGCAGTGGTGGTCTCCTCTGAATGATTCAGCCTTCACACGGTTGGATGAAGGCTCGATATGAGCCCATGGGGATCATATGAGGTTCAAAAGGTGATCTTGCAAGTTATTTGTTCTTGGAAGTGGATATAATATTGATGTGGAGCTCAAGGAGTGGTTGGATATGGTGATATACGGTGCTATAGTGGTGTCCAATGATGTCCGGTGGCAGATCCTTGACAAATATGATGAGTTGGGGCACAAGAAATATATGAGCTGCAGCGTACACTATTTTTAAATGGTATTAACAGTACCTAGATAAAAATCCATCCCAAATAGAAATAGTGGAAGGGAGGAATGATCATTTATAATCAAAGGCCTCCCCACCCAACTGTAATGAAGTCGACTGGGTGCCGGGGTATGCCCATCGCCACTACGGATCTTCCCATATCATCAAGTCTCTCCTCCCATGTTTATGAAAGCTTTAACACCACATTATTGTGTATTTCTATGGTCTTTGGCCCATATATTCATCCTATGGGTATGATACCCTGTGGCCACCTGTTCATGGGACTGATGCCCCCATGAAAACCTATGGTTCGAGCTGGCATTCCCAACAGGGCCTTGGTCGGCTAACACTATGAAGGGATGATTATGTGGTTTGGATTTGGTCAGTTTAGGGCTAACTAACCTGGTGGGATATTTTTTTAAACACCTAAAAGAGTTAAGTAAATTATAAGCAAAATTTAAAACACATCTTTTATAAATAAATTTTCACATTTAAAATTTGAAATTAAATACTATTAAAAACTTAAGCATTTGAAACTCATACTTTAATTACATTTCAATTAATTTTAAATCCATAAATCAAAATTACCACTTTTGAATAAAACATTGAAATATAAGGGATTATTCATTAAAAACCCTAAAAAAATCATTTGAATTTGTTTAAAAATATGAACCAAATTTATGTAAACACTTGAAAGAGTTAAGGAAATTATAAGTATAGGTTCAAACACATCTTTCATAAATAAAGTTTTACAATTAAAATTCAAAATCAAATACAATTAAAAAATTATATATTTAAAACTACTACTTGAATTCCATTTCAATTAATTTTAACTCCTAAACTTAAAATTCTCACTTTTGAATAAAACATTGAAATATAAGGTATTATTCATTAAAAACTATCAAAAAATCATTAATTTTTTTTTGAAAATATACACCAAATTTATATATGTCAATGTAAATATGAAATAATAAGATAAGAATAAGGGTATGATTTCATAACAATAACTTACAAAGTTCATAACCAATATATAAAAGATCATAAACACGAGTCATAGTATAAATCATTATCATTTCAAAATTCATGAATCATAAGAGTGAGAAGTATTCATAAATCAATCATGAACCATAAGTTAATGTCATAAAAATATGGAACCACCATATGTGTAGAAACCATTTCATCTTACAAGGTTATCTAATGAGACCATAAAATCATAAAATATCAATAATAAAAACCTATTTCCCATAGTGTATCAATCACACCTACTTGTTTCCCATAGCATATCAAGCACATCGACTTGTTTCCCATAGCTAATCAAGCACATCAAATTGTTTTCTAGAATTATCTCAAGAGATCTAATACTTTACCCAATGCATTGAAGGGATATATAATTCCTGGACCAGACATAAAATAATTAAATCTAAACATATATGTGACATAATATCATAAAACATTCACTATATCATTACATCATAACGCATGCAAAGAAAATGGGTTTTATAAACATTTCACCAATTCATTATAGCATAAATCATAAATAGCTTTTATAAACATATTTTAATCATAATAATAAACCATCAAAATAAATAATAAGGTTGGTAGCATTGGAAAATATCCCCATTATAATCCTAATTAACATCAAATTATTCTATCATAGATAAAAATTTCTCTCAAATATCACTGGGATGTTTCTTGAGTAAAATACCCTTTTCATTTTAAAATTTCTTATTTAAAATCCAAATATTTCTATAATTTTAACGAAGAAATTTTATTTCAAAATAAACATGGGAATTTTTAAAGTAATCTTCAAATAATTTACCATTAATGATGTTAAGAAATTATATTCACGCCATATAAGTTAAAAGAAAACATTCCTTTCACACTTTTGAAAAAAATAAAGAAAGTACCTCTTTATGAAAATGAAAAGAAGATTACTTGGAATTTTTTAATAAAAATTAAAACATGGGTTAAAATGATTTTAAATAATCATATGATAATATTAAATAAAATTTTAAAACAATTTATATAAAACATGGACATGGAAAAAAATCTTTTTGACCAAAGAAAGAAATAATGTTCGTTTTCCTTAAAAATACTCTTTCAGTGTATTGAGTTCTTAAAGAGAGGAAAATGAAAGTAAAAAAGTGAGACCACAAAAAATAACAATAAGATAATAAAATTAAAGGAATTTATCAGATAAGGATCATATAATTTCTTTGATGGAAATTTAAGAATAAATTATCCTGATTAAGAGAGGATTGAAACTTAAATACCTTACCTAAAGTATTGTATTTCTTCATACATTTGAGAAACTAATATATAATATATATTTATTATAAATGTATTATAGTACCATACTAATATTTATCATACCATTTATGATTTACTTATGTCATCTTATCACCCATTTATTAACATTTTTTTATTAAAAAATCACAGTTCTGGGCGATAATTACTTCATTTTTATGCATGTTTCGGTTTGGCAGTCCTAATCTTGGTACTTTGATAATGGATACATAATATTAAATACTTTAATAATTATATAAATATATTAAATATTAATTAAATATATATTTAGATTCATATATAAAGGATATGGATTAAAAAATTAATAATACAGTTCATGGAGTTGGTAGGCCACACGTACACATGAACATTGTTTTTACTTTTCAACGGATAGAACAAAATTAAGATAACTTATAATTAAAATTTATATAATAGTTATTATATTATATTATATATATATATCCATTAAATCTGTCCTTATTACCATTAATTTAAAGCTTTAATGAAAAATGAATCACATCTGTTTGTGGAGGTGGCAGTTCACACGCATGCATGAACGACGTTCTCATTTTCCAAATGACTGGAAGGTAAGAAGAGAGATATGATATTATCATTAAAAAGTATAATTATTTGATAAATATACTATATAAACATTAATACCATTATAATACCTATCTATAAAATATGGTGATGAAAAATGGTATCACTACGTGGAGACAGTAAGTCGTACGCATGCATGAGCAATATATTCACTTCCCATTTAATGGGAAAGAGGATGGATAATGGTGGTTTCATAATAATAATAAAATTTAAGTATATTTAGGATTATGAATTTATTATTTTCTGATAAATACCATAAATTTATATTATATAAATAATAAGTAAAAATAAAGTTATCGGTCAATGAGATTACCTTTTCTTTAAAAAACTTATTTAAATGTCATCTTTTGTATCATAGGGTTGATATTTTTGGAATACCAGAAACTCTAGAATGTGGATAAGGATTATAGGGGTATATTTTGGTATCTTTTTTCTTTATATATGTCTTAAAATTTGTGAATAAATTAAGGGAGGAGGTTCTATTTTATAATTTAGGTGAGGGGCATTTTTGGAATTTCTTAAGAGATTAATTTATAATAAAGTCATTCTCAATCCAAATGATTCCAAATGGATATAGATTCTAAGAAAAGGTAGGATGATTTGTAATACCAGAAAAAAATAGAATTTTCATAGGTTTAAGTGGTGTTTTAAACCTTATCTTTTGGTCTAACTCCTTAGTTATCCCATTTTAACCTTATCCACAGTAACAAATGTTTTCACTATTAAAGGGTTATAATTTTACTTATAAGGTAAATATTAACTCATAAATGGAAATAGTATGAAATTTTAGACCATATATTATCATAATTATCCTCTTGAAATATTTTTATATTATTTAGATAATTTAATAAAATATTATTTCTATAAAATATCGTTAATGTCATTTTTGACACTATTCATTTAATTTGACTTTTAACAACATTAATAAAAAGTTGGAATTCAAATAAAAACCTTTCATAAATTCTTGAAAAGTAATAATTTTATAAAAAATTTGTTGGAAACACTAATTTTTCCATATTACATTAATTTTAAAACTTTAAAATAGTTTATTTATTTTCTATTAATTGAATAAATAATGTATTAGTATTGAATAAGAATTTAACGTAATTATTTCATTCCTAAAAATTAGAAATAAATTACCATGATAAAAAAATCATTTATATTTAAAATACCCATTTCTAATTGAACTTATAATATTTCACTTATGTAATAATTTAATAGATAGTAAAGTTAAGAGAATTCAATTTTTGACTTTATCTTTAATTAAATATTATTAATGTAATTATCAAGGGAAAATGGCACCAATATGTCATATACTCTAGAATTAGAAGGAATTGATTGAAATAAAACCATCCAATAGGATAAATACAAGTTCTGTGTTTATTTAGAGACCCTATTATATTATTTTTAACCTTAATTAACCTATTTTACCTTTACCATGATAATAAAAAATTACTATGGTTACTTTTCATTATGACCAAAAGTAAAAGTAACCTTGTAACACCCTGACCACATAATCCTGGAGTTGGTGCATTAATCTATTACATTATTGAAAAAACCCCATCATAAATAGGGTTAATAACACATCAACTTACTAAGAGTGAAATGAAAATGTGAAGGTTACCAAAAAAATAGGATTTCAAATAGGAAATCATTAGTGAAAACATGGACATGGAAGAGAAATCTAGATATCAAGTTCTGATGAGAAGTAATAGAGAACCTGTTAAGATAAAAGTTGATGACCATAAAGCCAAAAACCAAAGGTGTGAATAAAGGTCATCGATATCATAAAAAATGATGATAATAGGAAAACATTTTTGTTTCATGACCCTTTTTCCAAGATTTGAGGATTTATTTCACTCTATAATAATATAATTAAATATAATTTCTTGATACTTTTCTATAAGTGTAATATTATCCTTTTTTCATGGATTGAACTATTTTTAATTATTTTCTTAGAACACGTTGCATCATATAGTGAAGTAATAAAATAATCTCTAAAACCTCATCAAATGTTAAACTTAAACCATTTCATAAATGGTTAATCTTATGAACCTCACAATTATTAGGATACAAAACATTCAAATAAATTCCAAGTTAGTTAGTAGTATCCAATTTACTTTATCCATATCAATCATATCTTTATCCAAAAATCATTGTCTCAAAATCAGGAACATATTATGGTTTATCTTTCCCTCAATCATGTGTTCTCCAAAAGTTTAATTTGAAACAAAATCAATTTTCTTGGTAGCATTCAATATATGACCTCAAATATTTAATGGAAAAGTACTATAGTATAGTCCTTATATATTTCATAAATCATATGATGATAACATCATAAATAAAATAAATTTTAAAAATATTTCGTAAATCCAAATACATAATCACATTAATCAGTACACTTTGGTTGTGTCAACAACATATGATTGAACTTGATCCATTATCTTTTTATGAGGTATATTCCCTTTACTCTTGGGAAATTCGTTTGAATAATTCCCCAACTCCTTGAATTTATAACACTGAATAATAGTTTTTTCCTTTTTTATTTTCATTCTTTTTCGTAGTGACCCTTTTCTCCACACTCATAACAAACTCCGAATACTTTCAAGAATTTCATAGAGTGTTTCTTTCCATAATTATCACATGTTGGAAAATTATTATTTCCCTTATTCCTTTTATATATTATTTTCTCTTTCATCCACTTCTTCTCTTTCTTCTATTTTAATCCATTAGACTTAGATAATTATTTCTTTGTCTTGATAACACATAAAACTATTTCATTGTATGAAGAAAAGGTTTGAGACACTAGTGCCCTTCAGAGCCTTGGATTAAGTCTTTCAAAGAAATTATCAATCTTGTATTCTGTTTTTAATATAAAAATTTTAGCATAACTTTCTAACCTTGTAAAGGTAGCTTCATACTCCTCAACACTTTCTTCCCCATTTTTCTTTAAACTAAGGAAACTTCTCTTCATCTCATTTTTTTTGTTCATGAGGGAAATATTTTTTTAAAAATGTGTCCTTAGAGGATTTCCAATCCATGAGTTATATTTTATCTTCCTCCACATTATCCTAGATCAATGACCATAATTTTTCAGTATCTCTATTGATATAATACACTGAAAGTGTAATAATTTCCTTTTGACCACATCACAATGCCATGAATATATTCTCCAAAGACTTAATTATTTTTTCTAGCACTATTGGGTCAGTAGCCTCACTAAACGATTATGTATTCTATCTCATAAAGTTATACAACATCAAATAATTTCATTTTGGAATTGGTTGCTCCATCCATGAAAGGTTATGTGTCAGAACCTAATTAATCTTCCCTAATATATCCATAACTTTCTCAATTCCAATACCATCTATATGGACTTTCTCAATAAGTAAACGTCTATATTTTACATGAGTATTGATACCATTATTCCTTATAGGAACCATATATAAACAATGTAATATAATGGATTAGATCATAACATTAGGTAACATAATGTATAATCCCAAAACTAGTGAAACAATTATCATAAATTTTTGAATAAATTTTCCATAACTAATATCATAATAATAAACATGGTTTCTTTGGGGACATATTTTCTTTAAAATCCTTCACAATGGTTTGTAAAGAAATGTGAATTATCCTAAGTGTATCCTCCAGGAGTGTAAAACCAGGCAAACAATAAGGGCCATTTTCATATACTAGGTTATTATTGAGTCAGGCTTGATGCACCTTTTCAGAGTTGTTACCCCTTGGTAAATTTGTTCCAAAATCACATCCACTTATAGTATCCATACATGGATGCATTTTTAATAATACCAACATAATCTATACCTTACCAAAATTATAAGATGATCTTATATACTTATACTCAAATTATATCAGAGGGTTATGTTCCCTAATCTAAGTTTTCTAAATCTAGTTTCCATGTTTGCTACTAAACTTCTTTTGATACCAACTGTAACACCCCAACCCTAGAAGACTATATCTGATGCATTACTTTATTACATTGGTATGATTACAAGGAAATAAAATCTAGAAGGACCAAAAGTTTAACAATTTTGGAAAAACTGATTACATACATGATACCCATTTTATATTAGGAAATAGAAAATATAATATGATACATAATAAAACAAAATGAACAATATCCTTGAAAGAATATTCAAATATTTCTTCTTCATAACTTGGGGAAAGGAAAAAATATAAGGGCGATCTCAAATACTCAGTAAGGGTATGTAAAATAGAATAAATATTGAATAAATAAGCATAAAAATCATGAAAAGGTAAATAAATGAGGACACATTTGATATAAATATCTGGATAAGGCATAATAAATATGGTATGATAAGTAGTTAAAACACATTATATTTAATTAATAAACTGATAATTAAATGAATCCATAGATAATGTTAAATAAAAAAAATATCATGGATAATAATAATAACTGAATTCTCAATAAAGGAAATTATTAATTATTTGAAATAATTTTTCCTAGGAACATGATACCTTTACCATCAAGATCTATTATCAATACATTTTAAATCTATGTGTAGAAACCCGTCTATTTTACTTGGAAACAAACTCAAAGGGTTTGTCGCCAACTAATTTCGTCTCATGATACTACCGATGCATTGATGTGATTGCATTAACCAATACCCAACCCATGAATTTCATGTAAAAATCATTCCTAATATATCAAATAATTGATTTAAATTCATAAACAAAGTGCCTTATCAAATATCCATATTGAGTTTAAAATACAGCTTTCTAAACATTTCAAATAATTATCAAAGTGAACACCATATATAAAAATGGTATAAATTTTAGGCAATAATGATATAAATTTCATGATAATATGGATATTTAAAATGTAATTTATAACAAAAATGATTATAAATGAGTGATTGTTTCAAGAGAAATTTAACAATCACTAAAGAAAGTGATATTACAAAGATAACTTCTACCACTTGGTAATTTTCAAGTAAAACCCCCTTGGACGAGATAGTTAAAAGTGAAACTAAAAATACCATGAATTATTAGTTAATAATGATTTTAAATGACAAATTTCTAGTATATACACCACATTAATGTGAATTGGTGTATACTAACAAATAAGTCTCAATGGAATGTAAATTGAGATGAAACCCCTTACCTTGCATTTCATTTTGGTTGAACACATTTTAAACTCCTATATAAGGGTTTTAAACATGTTAATAAATCATAAAATAACCATAATAATATTAATAATATCATATACTATCTTATTATAATATCTTATTACCTATTTGTTAACAATATTTCATTATTTTCATTATTTCAGGTGTTAATTGCCTAGTTTTTCGAGTATCTTTGACTTTTATTTTTCTTCTTCTAATGTAAATAATGATTTCATCATATACACAATGTAAAACAGGATTTAATTTTAATATATATTCAATATATATGTATTTATAATAATCTATAAATTTTGGAGATAGGAAATGAAATGCACCGTTCATGGAGATGGTAGGCCGTACGTACGCATGAACGCTACTTCCATTTCCTTATCGTATTAAAATAATGAAAATAAATAGTATATATGTATATTATAATTCCATTATATTAATTATATAATATATATAATTTTTTTAATTAAAATCATCCATTATACATTCTATATATAATGTGAAAAAATCACATCGCTTTGAGGACGCGGTTGTCCACACATCCACAAATGAAGTTATCATATTCCCACAAAATGAGAAAAAATGTACATGTTATATAAAAGTGAAAAAAGAATAGATAAATCATAAATATCATATATAACATATATAATATATTAATACATAATTATTCTAACGTTTAAATGTGGGAATGGAAGAATGAACAACATCGGTTCGCATGGCGGTAGTCTACCGTACACACGAACGATGATTGCGTATCCCATTTGATGGATATGTGTGAAAGTGTAGGTAAAAAACTTATAACAAAAAAATATCAGTATATTGAATATAAAAGTGTTATTATAATATCATTATATAAAAATAATTTATGGGGTGGATAAGTAAATGAAACAAAAGAAATCGTTGAAGAACGTTACCTCTTATTTGGGTAACTCCTTTTGGATTATTCCAAAAGAATTACTTGGTTGTATTTATGCCCAAAGTTAGTATTATAGAATGAGGTTAGGGGATTTTGGAGCTTATTTGGGTAGTTTTTGGATGATCCAAAGGGCTTGATATGTGTTAATAAGTGGGATAGGTGAGTGCCTTTTTATAGTAGAGGAGTGACATTCTTCTAAATTTTTGAAAAAAAAATTCCACCCACATTTTTTCTATGTAAAGTGGATAAAATAATGAAAAAATTAAATAAGAGGGAGTATAGAGTAAAAAAATGTCCATAAAATGGATTTTGGGCAAGTTTATAGGTCATTTTGGCCCATGAGTTTAAGGTTTAGTTCCCTGTTAAGCTATTTTTTCTCTTAATCACTGCAATTAATTTTAATCACCTTTAATAATGTTTTTGTTAAAAAAATAACTTGAACTTATTAGAAATTATATATTATTATTATTAAAAATATGGAATCTATTTTTTCAAATTCTAATAATAGAATTGGTAGAAATTAATTTAAAATTAACCTTGCAGACGAGACGACAAACCAGGTTTTTAAAGTAAAAATGTTCAAAAGTTTGCTAAGTTTTTATATCAAATTTCAAATATAAATTGATTCCAGTGAACTAAATTGGATAAATTATATATAATTTATCTAATTTTTCTTTTGAACCAATTATATATATAATTTATCCTTATAAATAAATTAGACAAAGAATTATTTTCAATTAAAATTTAGTATTTTTCACTATTCATAAAGAAAATGAAACTTCATAGAAAAATAAAAAATTCACCATAAGATAATTTTAACATTCCTATTTAAAAAGTGAATTTTATCTTGACATATAAAATTTATATAATTTTCAAAAATTATATTTAAAATACATTCACCATTAAAATAAGAAAAAATTGTCTTTATATGAATATTGGTTTTTATGTATAAAATTAGGCTTGTTCGTACCTAATGCCTATAAAATATATGGGATGAATGTAAAAAATATTTGATTTAATATATAATATATGAATTTAATTAATATCATTCACTAATAGTAATTAATTTAATTTATCAAGATAAAAGGCCTTTTTAAGCATAAAAATAGTTATTTATAAAAACATTTCCTATATTTTCAATTGGTTTTGATATTAATTTCTATTTAATTATTGACCAATGGATTTGAACATATATTTTCATAAGTTATTTAATCCTATTCGTAACCATAAATTTAATGTCTATGTTATATCTTATTATATTAAATAAAAACATCTTAATAATATATTGTTGTTTCGTAAAACTTGGTCTTGCATGCAACGCAAACTAGCGAACAAAGAAATTCTTTCATGTAACGCAAGATAAATCAGTTTTGTGTGAATTAAAATATATATAAAAGATTTATTTAAAATATTAAATATAACCTAAAGTCTTGACATATTATATTCTTTTCTACACTTGGTGTTTCATATTATAGATGTTGTTAAATATAATGTTCTTACTTTAGAATTTTGGGGTGTTACAGACCTATTTACCAAATTTGGACCTATTGATTAAAAATATGAAATAAATTTTTTAAATATTAAATTAATAAAATTTTTAGAAATTAATTTAACATGAAGACATAAAACGCAATGAAGAATAATTTTTTTCTTCATAAAAACCACCTTTTAAGTATAAAAATATTTTTATATTAAATTTTAGTATAAAATTTATCACAAAGAATATAATTATATTTTTTTAATAAAAATGAAATAATTATAATTTAAAACTAATTCAAAATATAATTTTAGTTTTAAAATTCTTAAAAAGAAAATACATATTTCAATAAATATCTGTATTTTTAATTATTCATTGAAAAATCTATCCTTTCAGAAAATTATCAAAAAATAATCATATGATTATTTTGATATTCTTAATTTAAAAATTACATACTTTTTATAAAATAATTTTTTTAAATTTCTATCAATTTATTTTAATATTTTCTCAAAAAATTAATAATTTTTTAAGAAAATGTATTTTTGAAACATAAAATGATTTTAATAAAAATTCAATGCTCATTTACTAAGAATTAATAAATACATTTTTATTGATTAGGTGGTTTATATATATATATATGTGTGTGTTTCATAATATTGTTAATCCTATTCATACCTACCAATTCAATATCTAGGTTATAATGATAATATTTCATGGTTCGTTTAAGTTTGATGGTATGCATCTTGTATTCTATTGCACATAGTGTTATTTTAAATTCTTGGGCCATTATATTCTCCCACTTTAATAAATTGTATCCTCAAAATTTGAATTTTTTCTTGGTAATTATGGGTTTCATATTTGAAAATTTATTTATTTGGAAAACCAAATCATAAAAATGGTTGATAAAATTTCCTCTTGAAAAGAAGAAAATAGAAATACCAAGGTTATCTAGATTAACAAGTATATCACCTTTTAGATTGGTTATCATTAGTGGGAAGTAAAAATATAGACATGGAAGGAAAAAATAATGTCCATATAATTATTCAGAGTAACAATGAATATTGATCATAAGAAAGTAAATGATCATGAGAAAGTTAACGACCACAAAATGATAAATTGATGAGGTGTGAAAAGGCCATTAATTCCTCAAAATTGAATGTAATATGATTTTTTTTATTTCAAGATCCTTCTCGAAGAGTTGGAGAAATAACTTACCATCTAGACTAAGAATATCAGGAAATATACTTAGAAGAAATAATTTTATACTCTAATCATTTTCGAAAATAATCTAATCTGTTGCTTCTATAAATGAGTATTCTAGATGATTTATTTTTGTATGAAGCACTAAAATAAACTTTTAATGAATAAAAAATGTATATCAATATAATCCTTTTATCCTAGTTATTATTAAAAAAGATTTTCTTTAGCTCATGGTAAGATAATTCCCTAAATTAATAAACTTTTATATGAAGAAATAAAACATTAATCTCAAAAGCCTTCATAATAACACCCAATATTCAACTTAGATTATTCCATATATAACTCTAAAGAATATGCTAAGTTCAAAACCCAAAAAATCCGAGGGAATTGATTCAAATATTCTTCAAATATAAATGTAACATTTTCCTCCAAACTATACTGAAAAATGTATATTAATAATCATATATTCTCTAAAATTTTCACATCATTTCTACAAATAACCTGAATCACATTAAAATCATATATGCTTCCAAAATATAATTTAACCTTTACCCTAAATTAAAACCCACATTGCCAAAAATATTTCCATTTAACTTAGTCATAAAATTTTCCTAAAATAATCTTAATATTTATATTTTAAATAAAATAAAAGTTATAATAATCAGGACATCAAGTAAGCGAGTGTTAGGAACTTCACCCTTGTCACCCTTTGGTTGTGTGTTCAAGCCCTATAACATTGCTATATGTGAAAAATTTTCACCCAGCCTGCGGGTTGTTGTTTTTAAATATAAATTAGTATAATTCATATAAAATTCCTAAAAATATGGTGAATATCCTAAAAATTAATATTAATATTTAAGAAAGTTTTAACCACAAAGTCTATTTCATACCCCACAGCTCACATCTTCATAAATTTAGTTGCATTCATCCAAAATAGTATTACATGTTAAACCTAAAGGTTATAAATACCTCAACCTAATGAAAAATTTCCCAAAATATCATTAATATCTATGATAAATCACTATATAATATAATAATGTAGTGAAATTACCCAAAATATCATGAATCAAGTTTAGATACTAACCTAAAAGGTATTCATAAGATTGACTATAAATTTCTTCAAAATAACTTATTAAAAATGAAATAGTTTTCAATCATTAATATTATTTATATCCCATAATCCAATAGACCACAATTATCTTAACATAAAATAATATATTAACCAAAAGTGTTATTTAAACCTCAATAGAGTATTCTTCCTAAAACCTAGAAAAAGTTTCAAATAACTTCAAAATCCAATGATTTAAAACATTAAAAGGGGGTGTTGATTCCTTTGAACTTATGATAAAACTTAAACTTATAAAACCATGAAGGTTTTAAGTTATCCTCACATGAAAACATATATGCTTCCAAAAATCAACACAATTATTATTATTAAAATAACATCATATAATATTAAATATATTCCATAAATCCAAAAATTAAATAAACATAATCAAATATGACCTAAATCTATTTGTCATAAAATAATTACCCAATTTCTAGGTCACCAATATTATCCCTTTAATGTCAATAATATCTATATCTGATCTAAACATTATCACCTTACCACTAAATCATTTTTCTTGGTTATAAGAACCATTCATCATATATATTTTTATATTCATAAAGAAAACTACTGTAAAAAAATCCTTATATTTTTCATGATTATTATATCCAAAATATCATTGATATAATTCTTGAATACCAATACATAGAAACTTAAATCCTTTCACTTCAAATAGTGTAATAAAATAAGTTCTTCCTTGGTTTATGAGTTAACTCTTGGATTATGGAATTGGGTCAAATAATACCCATACTCCTCTAAAAATGGGACATTTAACTATAAATATAACCTTAGGATGAACTTCATTTTCCTCCATCAAACTATTCATTTTTCCATATAAATTACTTTCTCTATGCCCTTCATTAATATAAATAAAACATTTTTCCATTCCTTTGATACATCCCCTTGAGTTCTTATACCTACATTTCATACATCTAGTAAGCTAAATATTCTTTTTACAATAATATTCATGAAAATCCTTCTTTATCATATAAATCATGTTAATAAAATCACCAAAGTAGTGATTGTAAATCATATAATGGGATAACTAATTAGGCATAATCACAAGGTTTCACATTCTGGTTCCCATTTAATTTTGTTTCTCATTAGTACAATCATTCCATTTTCCATCATTATTAACAAAAATCCTCCCAGTTCTATCCACTGACTAAAACCAAAAAATATAGTGTGAGAAATAATAGTCATAGTGAATAATCATGGAAAATAATTTATAGGGTTTTAAAATCATGACACCACCTTTTCAATCTATGATACATTAGGTTTAACATAGATCATTCATGGTCATTATCTTTTCAAATACTTCATAAAGGTTCATCAAGAAAATGTGAATTATCCCAAGAATATACCTAAGAGTGTCAAACTAGATGAAAATTAAGGGAAAAATCATCATGGAACATAATGATGGTTGTGATATAATCAACCAAATATTTTCGGTATTATAACCCCAAGATGAATTTGTTCTAAAAATGTATCCATTTATAATATCCAAATATGTTACTAGGAAAATCACATAATTTTTTCCTTACAAAAACTTTTGGATGTTATCCTATACTTATACTTATCCTGAAGGTTATCATTAAGGTTTTATCATCCTAATCTCTAAATATTAATTAAAACCTACTCTAATACAAAATAAAATGGGTTGATCTTTTTATAAATATATATTACAACACATTAGAGGAATATTCATTACATATCCTAACAATCCATACATGAACCATGAATGTTTTGTGTATTTGGAGACTAGATACATAAAAAAATTATTTAGATACCTTCTTCACTATCTCTCATAATTTTATTTTCCCTTTGTACCATTATTTATATACCATACCTAAACATTTCTTCATAACATAGGGAAAAGAAACCCAAGAAAGGGTGATCTCTGATACTTAGTATGGGAAAATATGAGAGATATCAATTGATGATCATATGAAAGAATAAAATATGAAAAGGGGTATTATATCATATCCACAACTTACAAAGTTTTTAAAAAATATTTCAAAGATCATAAAAATTATTCATTTTATAAATCATTTTCATTTTAAAATACACGAATCATAAGAGTGATAAGTTTTCACAAATCAATTATGAACTATAAGTTCATGTCCTAATAATGTTCAACCATCATAAGTATATGAACCATTTAATATATCAAGGTTAAATAATGAGACAATTAGATCACAAGGGATCAATAATCAATACTTATTTCTTATAGTGGATTAATAAAATCAACTTTTTTCCCATAGATGATCAAGAAAATTGAGTTGTTTCCCATAATAGATCAAGAACATGAACTCTTTTCCCAAAGTGGATAAAACCCACAGACTTGTTTTCCAAAATTATATTATGAGATATAATACTTTACCTAATGCACTGAATGGATTTATAATTATGGGTCCATCCATCACATAATGAAAACCATACATATGTGTGCCATGATATTATAAAATATTCTCTATATGATCACATCATAATCCATGCAAATAAAATGAGTTTCATAAAAATTTCATCAATTCAACATAGCATAACCCAAAAATTATTTTCTTAAATATATTATCATAATAATAATAAACCATATAGAGAAATAATAATGTTGTTACCATTTAATCACATCCCTAATAAAGTATAATTAACATTAAAGGATTGTATCATAGATAAAAATTCCATTAAAATATCAGTGGAATGTTTCTTGAGGAAAACACCCTTTTCATTTCAAATCTCTTATTTAAAATCCAAATATTCACAACATATTAAGGAAATTTTTTTCTTTGAAAAGAACTATGAAAAATTGTAAATTAATATTTAAATATTTGAGTAGTCATGAAAGTGGGAAATTCTACTCATGTTGTATAAGTTAAAAGAAAACATTTATTTCACAATTTTTTTTAAAAAGTCAAAAAGTACCTCATTTAGAAAATGAAACTAATATTACTTTAATTTTTTTTATAAAAATTAAAAAATGGGTACAAATAATTTTAAATTTTCATAGGATAATATTAAACCATGTTTGAAAACATTTTCATGAAAATATAGAATAGAAAAAAGGATTTTTGACTAAAGAGAGAAATAAATTCCATTTTCCTTACAAGAATTGTTTTGGTATCTTGAGTTATTAAAGAGAGAAAAATTAAATGAAAACATGTGATCATCATAAATAAATATAGTATAATAAAATGAAATCAATTTATTATATAAGGATCATATAATTCCCTCAACATAAATTCAAGCATAAATAATCCCTACTAAGATAGGATTGAAACATAAACCCCTTAACTCGAGTCTCATATTTATTAACACAAGTTAGAACCCAATATATAATAGATATTTATTTATTGTAAATATATATATTATATAACCATAATTATATGTATCATACCTTGTATTATTTACTTATGAAATTCTATCACCCGTTAATTAACAATTTTTTATTAAAAAATCACAATTCTGGGTGATAAATGCTTCGTTTTTCAAGTATGTTTCGGTTTGGAAGTCCTGGTTCTTATAATTCTATGATGGTTCCTTTATCTATAGAAATTTAATAATGATATAAATATAATATATATATATATATTTATATTCATCAATAAATAATATATATTGAAAAATTAATTACACCGTTAATGGAGATGATTGTTCGTATGCACACATGAACATTTCTTTCACTTTTCGATGGACGAAAGAAAATAAAGTTAAATAAAAATTCACCTTTATATAATAATTATTTTATATATAATATATAATTCATTAAATCTATATTTATTACCATCTATGTAAATTGAAAATAAAAAACAAATCACATCGCTTCATGGAGGTACGCACGAGCGATACATTTACTTCACATTTGATGGTAAAGATGATAGATAATGGGGGTTTCATAATAATATTAACATTTTAGTGCATTTAGGATACTGAATTTATTATTTTATTGTAAATAACATAAATTTATAGGAGGTAAAATAATAAGTAAAAGGAAAGTGACTTTTTAAGGCTATTACCTTCTCTTTGAAAGAACTCCTTTAGAAATCCTCTTAGGGATCTTATGGTTGGTATATTGTTAAGAATAGAACATATTTAATGTGTATAAGGATGTTGGGGAGGGTTTTTTTAGTGTTTTGTAGATATATATGGCTAAAAATGTATGAATAAGTGAGGGTAGGAGGTTTCCATTTATAATTGAGGTGAAGGACACTTTTGGAATTTCTTAATAGTTTAAATTATAATAAATTAATTACAAAGAAAAATGATTCCAAATGGACATATATTCAAAGATAAGTTAGTATATGGTTTTAATAACATCAATCAATATAATTTTTATAGGTTAAGGTGGTATTTTAAACCTTATTTTTTATTTTAACACCTTAGTTAACCCATTTTTACCTTAACCATAGTAACAAATTCTTCACACTTAATGGGTTATAATTTTACTTATAAGATTACTATTGAATCATAAATAGACAAAGGATGAAAATTTTCACCACATATTTTACAAATTTTCCTCTTTCAATATTTTTATAATTTTTATATAATTTCTTTAAATATTATTTCCATAAAATAATATTAAATTTTTCAGACTATTTGTTTAATTTTATTTTTAATTACATCAAGAAAAATATGGAATTCAAATATAAATATTTCACACATTCATAATAAGTGATAATTATCTAAAAAATTCATTGTACACACTCTTTTTTCCAAATTATATTACTCTTAATATTTTTAAAATCATTTAGTTTATCTTTTTATTAATTGAATAAATACTATATTGGAGTTATGTAAGAATTTATGGTAATTATTTCATTCCTAAAAAATATAAATAAATTACCATGAATCAAACTTATACTATTTTTTTCATATGTAATAGTTTGATAGATAGTAAATTCAAGAGAATGGCATTTTTGACTTTATCTTTTACCTAAATATTATAAATGTCATTATCAATGGAAAATGGAACCAAAATTATATATATTTGGGACTTGGATGTAATTGGTTGATAAAAAATAATCTAATAGTATAAATTCAAGTTTTGGGTTGATTTTGAGACCTAATTATATTAGTTATAAGCCCAGTTAACCCATTTTTTCTTTACCTTGACAATTAAAATTTACCATGGTTATTATTCAATATCACCAAAAGTAAAAGTGATCTATTTGACAAATTTAGACCTCCTGATTCCAAATGTGGAATCTATTTTTCAATATTAAATTCATATAATTTATAAAAATTAATTTATCATAAAAACACAAAATTCAATAAAAAACATTTTTTTTCTGAAAAATTTTCTTTTAAGGATAATTGTTTTAATATAAAATTAAATTATAAAATTCATTCCAAAGACCATAATTATATTTTTTAATGAACATGAACTAATTATATTTTAAAAATAATTTAGAATATAATTTGACCTTGTAAATTCTTAAAAAAAATACAATTTTTCATAAAAATCATTACTTTTCACTATTCATTGAAAGATCAAACCTTTCTAAAAATTCTCAAAAATTCATCATAATATTATTATAATATTCTGAATTATATTATTAAATAATATTTATAAAATAAATTTTATAAAATTTCTTGAAATTATTTTTATTATTTTCTCATAAAAAGTAATAAAAATTATTTTTTGAAGAAAACATATTTTTGAGGCATAAAATGAAATCACTAAAAATTAAATGCTCATTTACTAACAATTAATAAATAAATTTTATTTATTAGGTTCTTTATATATATATATTTCATAATGTTGTTAATCCTATCCATACCCTCCAATTCCATGGTTATGTTATAATGATAATATTTTATGGACTGTTTAAGCTTGGTGTTGTGTATGTTGTACACTATCGACCCTAGTGTTATTTTAAAATCATTGGGTAGTACAATATATATAATGAAATCACTTTAAGATGGCCTATTTTTAGAAATTCATAGTCTTGTGGTTTGACTAAATAGAATTCCACTAAAAAACTATATGGGAAAACACCATATAGGTTATTGTTAACACTTTAAATAACTGAAATAGAATTAGAGGTACCCATAAGGGGTCTGTAACTAAGGAAATCAAATGCCTACACTGACCCAATGGGGGTCACTATACATCCATTTCATAGAGGTACTGTATAGATATCATCAAAAAAATATCTCATCATAAGATCTATATGGCCTATCATCAAATAAAAAATACTATGGTTCTACTGAGTATAATTCCATCAAAAAGTTATATAGAAAAATTCCATATAATTTATTGTTGACACTTAAAAAAATTAAACCCTGATCACTATTGATATCAATAAAACACAAGAATGAAATTTTCATATGAATCATGTGTGTTGAAAATGATTCAGGTATAAACACCTCTCACCACTATGTATTAAGATCCAAAACCATAATAATGATCTGAGACACAAACATCATATTGAATAAATATCTATACTATAATAATGAAAACCCAGAAAAAAACCCCATGTCCATGGTAACATGGTCTTCCCAATGAAAATTTGTTTATGAAGCATTTATATAAGGTTCATCACACGTTCTGACACATTTCTGTATCATGTATCTACTATCTACTCAAATAGTAAAACTAAACAAAAATTCTATAATACCACTTTGTAACACCCGTACCTGAAACCAATATCTGAGTGTCCAAACTAGTGTATCATAGGACTTTGGGAACATCTACCCATTTCCATAGGTTTCCTACTAGTAGTGAGGGTCTAAAATGTTTCCATGGGGAGACTATACCATCATATTAGAGTAAAATACATTTTAAATAACCAAACATAATCCATAATAATCATAAATAATCATATTATTCATAACTATAAAACAAAATCATTATATAATAAATATAGTGAAGTATACATACACACAATCATACAAGCATACATCAATTGACCATATACTAGGCCACTCATATATAAAAATAAACAAAATAAATTAAACTCAAAGGATTTTCTACTACCCCTAAGATGTCCCCCAATCTCAGTCTCCATATCTCTATAGAGCCACTTAAGCCTGCCAATGAAACACTGGGCCTCTAATTGATCCCCTATGCATCCTATTCATAACCTGAAAGAAGATATAAGGTCTACACATACACTAGGGGTCCTATAAAAGGTTGAGAAATAAATTATTAGCAGGACACCCCAATTATGTCCTTAACAAGTGATGTCTTATACAAGTGCATTCACACATGATATTCACAACCTATCCAAATAATAACTAGAAAAAATAAATAAATAATTCATCATTGATCCTTGAGTTCTAACATTCCACCTTGGATTTACTATACCCACTTTTTTGATCACTTGGGGGGGGGATATCCCAATTAGATCATCTCATATAAACATCTCATTTATTATCAAGGGGTAGTGTATCCCACCCATATATATATATTTTATTCTGGTATAATCACCATATCCTTGTTAGTATCCTAGGAATCCTATATAGTATCAGGTGTAATCACTAAATCCTAGGTAAAATCCTATATATCATATAAAGTATTAGGAATAATAACTAGATCATAGGTAACATATTATGAATCACATATAGTTTCTATTGTTAATAATTTAAAGGGTTTCCTTAAAACAAGGATTACCTCTTGGCATTACACTTGGGAGCTATATTATTTTGAAGATAGTATATTCCCTATGTTTGAAAAGGTCCTTGAAGAAGGTTTTGCAATAAAGGATGCTCCCAGGAATCAAACATTTGTATGAATTTACTTGGGAGTGAATAGTTGGTCACAAAAAGTTTCCTTTGAGAGGCGTATAATAAATGAAGAAACTTTAGTCCCCAGTGTCCTAGTCTACTCTGATCCACAACCTACCAACCAGAAGTAAAATATTTTTTTATGAATCATATGCGTGGTGGTGTTTTGGGAGGCATAACTTACTACCTTGGATGATGAACTCAATTTTTTATATTTTCTTCCTATCATTTTTTAATCACTATATTTCAAGATGGTGAAAATACATTGCATCTTGTGTCATCACTTTTTTTCTACCATTTCTTTTAATAAATTTATGGGGTATGAGTTGCGTAACTAACTCATGCTTGAATCATTTTTGTAAATCCCATATAGTATTTTGAATAATCATTAGTACCTAAGTAATATCCTAGGAATCCCATGCAATATTAGGCATAATCACTGGATCTTATGTTACATATTAAGCATTACATGTAACATCAGGTGTAAACACTAGATCATAGTTAACATCCTTGAAATATCTTATAGGATATCATATGAAAACTCAATGTAACAGACTAAAGACTACTTCTATGATTAATAGAAGAATTTTTTTTTCATAATAGTTATTTTATTAATTTCATATTGGAAGTACATAGAAAGACTATTTTAAGAAGAATATTACTTGTTAAATAATAATACAGATTAACATAGCTAAGAATAGTATAGGGATATAAAAACCAAATAATAGTGACTGCACAATGTTATACTTTGTAAGATCAAAATATTCTAGGAAGATTACACCATTCATAAAAACTATTAAAAGAAAAAAATGTTTAGAATATAATTTACATTATAAAACAGTTATAAAAACCTTTGGGAATGAAGTAGTAAATATTGATGTTTGGTTCTATATATAGGATGTAATTAGAAATGTGTCTATTAGGATATGATCATTATCTTACTATTACATGAGCATTGGCTAAAATGACTATTGTTCAATATGACCACTGGTTAATATGACTATTGGGAATTATAACCATTGGTAATATAGCCTCTATAAAGTGACTATTAGGATTAGTTTATATTAAGGGTAATAATAAGAGTTTATCGAATACAAAAGGAAGAAACAATGGACTCAACTAGTATGATCATGACTTTTGAATCCAATTTATTAGAACTTAGAGGGATGTAGCATCACTGGGGTTCAACCCTAACTAAACCCAAGAAAAATTTCAATATGTAAGTCTTGATTGAAATTGAATATGGGAGAAGTTCAAGTTAGTGGAGATCACCACTAGGTCAATGTTATCTAGGCCACCACATGAAACTACCACCATCACATACCTTACCCTTAGAGCATATACTGGATTAATAAAGGGTTATGGATCTAGATCTTAGTATTGTAAAAGTGTATTTTTTTGTATAAATGAAATAATCATTTCTTTAATTCCATTTTCATTATTATTTTATTTAATAGAATACACATGAATATAAGATGAATTTTATAAATATATTTTTGAATATAAATAATAAAAAATTATATTTTCAAAAAATATATGTACTTTAATAATTTAGGTATTCTAAATAAAATTTATTTTAATGAAATAGTCTTATAAAAAAATTGTTTTAATATAAAAGAAAATATAACTTTATAACTTCTGAGGAAATTTTCATAAGTGCCAGAAAGTTGGAAATGTCGTAAAAAATATATTTTTAATAAATTTGAATTTTTTAATTTAAAAGTTAATATTATCATATTCAAAGAATTATTTTTTAAAAATAAACATCATATTTGAAATTAGGACATTGAAATTATCTTAGGGTGAGATTTTGAGAATTTTATAAAATACTACATTTTTAAGTGAATAGTAAAAATACAGTTTAATATTTTTAGTATATTTCATTACTTTATATATATATATAAATAATACTAATGTAATACTTAATTAAATATAATATATGAATAAAAATATGTTATTTTTTAATATTATTTATTTTAATGGATTTAAATCAATTTCCAAACCTATAAACGACTTTATAAAGTCTAAAATAGAAATTATGATTTGAGAAACAATATTTTTAAGAAAATTTAATTTTTTCCATATCCAAAGTAATATTAAATAATGTATTTAGTATAAGAACTCAAATTTTCATATGAGGTATGAGTATTTGTTTCGGTTTAAATTCTTAATTACAGCCTAATGTGAATACGTTTTGAGGTTACAAGTGTATCGGGGGTGTTTGGGGCTTGTTTGAAGCCCAAAAATCAACTTTTTAGAAGAAAAGGGAAGGTGGCATAGTTAGTATAAATTGGGCGGTGTAGGTCTCACAATTACTACTAACTATACGGGCCTAGTCAGTGGGCTAGAGGAGATCACACAATTTGACAAACCATGCAGATTGAGGCGCATGCTCATGCAGCGGCCTCTTCAGTTTTTGACACCAGTCTATGACATGGTTTGCACATAGTTAGTCAAACTGTGCATACAAACCATGTGAGGTGCTCATCCTTACACCAGAGGGAGAACTATTGGCACACAGTTTGGACAATTGTGTGAACTGGGGATTTTCGGTGAAATTACCAAATTTCCATTACTTAATGTTATACCATAATTTTCCTGTTTCTCTCCTCCTTAATTAGACAACAACACCTTGGGAGATCCATATTGATCCAATTTTTATATTTTTATCCCTCTCCTATGTTCGAACTCGTAATCAAGCATTGTTAGTCTCCTTAGATCTACATCAGTGAGTACTCATTTACTTTTGTGCCATTATTCATTTATCTTGGTATTGGTTTTTATATTTAGGTGTAATATAATTTTATTCATTTCTAGGTTCTTCACCCGTTATTAATTTTTCTCTTGATATAAATCAAGTTAATATCTGATACTAGATGAGAACTCTATTACCGACCTATGATAGGTATTCTATACTTTTCCTGTTTGGTTTAGCGATTTATTAATCTAGTTTTATTTGTGACTCCCTCCGAACTTTCCAGTGTGACCCCAAAAATTATTTGAGAAATTGAATTAACTGTAATGGAACATATTAGGGATTCTGTTTAGTTCCTTTGAGATGCGTCAGAGTCTGTTACCCTAACCCAATCCCATCCATGGGGTGTTCCATGTAGATTACCTTTGCATATGACTTGTTGAACCACCATGGGGTGATTTGGTTCTTTCCTAGTTAGGGGAATCCTGTTAAAAATTTAATTATTTTAAAATGGTTGATTAGGATATGAGTTTATTCCTTTGAATGTTGATGCTTTTTTATTAAATGGTTTATTTGGAACTTGAATTTATTAAATGGTTTATCTTGAAATTCATATATGAGTGGGTAAACTCATGGTATTAAATAATGTTTTTTATTGAATGTGAATTGTGATATGAGTTCGTATACTCATGGAACCTAATTGTGAATGGATGATTGGTTACATAGGATTCCATGTGTGGGCTATTCCATGGGTCATGGAAATGGTAGAGAATTCCTTGGACCCATATGTTCCTTGGATTCTAATTCTATGGGATTCCTTGGGACTTACTACCCATTGAACCTGGGTTGTATTGGGCTCATAGTGGACATTGTCAGTAGACATTCTCCTTGGACCCCAACTCGAGCCAAACTGATTTTTCATTGAGATGATCATGGGACTCGATGAGGATTCCTTGGTCCACTATACCTTAGATCCAACACTAAGGGGTATGAGAAAATGATTATACGGTACAAACATGGTAAATGTGATTTGAATTATTATACAATTCAACTGTGGATGTTCTAGAACTATTGTTTATATTATGTGGCTGTGGTTTCTTGATATATAGATTACACGAAAAGTCTATGAGTGACATGATATGTATGGATGTATGGCGAGGTCATGTTATTTTTTCTATATTTTTTGTAGTTTTCTTGTTATTAGATCTAACCCATGTTTTGTAGGGATCCTTGATGGGCTATAAAGGATCACTCTTTGTGTGGTAGACATTCCATGAGAAATTTATTTTTATTACTTCTTACATGTGACATGTACTACACTTTGCATTAGATTGTTATATTGCACAACCAGGATTTGTTATAGACCTTTGGGTTGTTATGTATTGAGTTTGTATATCACACCCTATTTGGGATGCTGTTGTGTACTCGAATAGACAATATGGATGTAGGTAGGGATCGGGTGAAAGCACCCACATTTCGATTTTTGACTTTATGCCATGCTTAGGAGTAGGACAACATCATACTGAGCTGAGGACCGTGATGTTATCTGGAGATAGTGTTTTTCGGTATTTTTTAATATGTATTGTACACATTCCATGTATACCTATTTTGGATGTTTTTAGAGACTTGAAATATATCATCATCATCTATATATGAGATTACAACTGGCATAGTTTATATATTCTTATCCTATTTATTTATCTTCAGTCTGATTGTTACACTTCTTATGATATTATCTATTATTGATATTACATTGTGTTACACTCTAGTAAGAGGGTATATTATCCCCAAATACACAACCTAGGACATCACTACTAGTCATAATCCTCTAGATTTTGGGGATATGCACTTGAGGTCATGTGTCCAACAGTGCTTGGGGAACCATTTAGTGACATCTGGGTCTGAGATATTCCAGAGTGGCATAAGTGGTTTCTTTTTATGGTTTATTATTTAGCTATAATAGACAGGGATGTGAAGGTATTTTAATTTTTTTTAATGAGTTGTTCCTAGGCGTATCTAACCCATGTACAAGAAAAATCCAAATTTCCTTGAATAGAAATTATTGTTTTCTGATTCCTTACTAGTACAATTGATTTAATTCCACCGTTAGGTGAGGAATTTTAATTGTGATATTATTATTGTTAGGATTATGGGTTTTATTTTTTTACAACCTGATGAGATAAGTATATTCCATCTCATTCATAGGAAATTTTTATAAATCACATTACTTTCATTATTACATGACATATAGGATTAATTGCTTGTTTTCATGATATTGTGAAAGGTGATGTGATAAATATTCCTTCTATGGTGATATAATTATGTGATGGGAATTGAGAAATATTTTTGGTACATAGAGTGGTTGACACAACCTAAGTAGTGATTTTCTTATTAGTCTACATTTGACACCCTTAGATACCAATTATGGCATGTTTATTCAGGGACCATGAGTCACATGGACTGGAATGTATTATATCATAGATTGGGTGGACACCAAATTTTGGTTTATAAGGAGTATGGGCCCTTATGTATTGGAATTTAGAGAACCATTTAGTTAAACCATTTAAAATGAAATGTGAAATGAATATGAAATTCAAATTGAAAATTGAAATGATAAATAGAGAACTTGAACTAGACCCATATTTTGAGTGGGAAAGAGGCAGTGTATCTAGTGAATTTTCTGATAGTTCCTTTTTTCCAATACTAGATTTAGGACCAATATATATGGTATGGCCTATTTATAGGAATTTTATGATCAGTCCTATTATTTTGAGCTACAAAATTTGATATTGAATCTTTTTGAGGTGTTTGTTTGGTATTGTAGAGACATGAAACCATGACGAAATTCAGTCATATGTCCAAAGGGTAGTGATGACCTTTCTATAGAGATGGTGGGCCATGGGATACCAGTGTATCATCCTTTAGCGAGAGCTTCAGAACCATGTATTTTTTCAGACACAGGTGTTGAGGCAAAGTTTAGTGATTGATTTTTCAAATTCATGTAGTCTTTTCAAGGATCACCTCAGCCAGCCTTGTCTATGACTGAGCTAACACGTGTGTTCTAGTAGTAGTATCCTCCCAAATTTTCAGAGGATAGTGGACCAAAAGATGTTGAGCTATGGATTGAGACTAACCTATAAATAGTTGATCATATTGAGTCACCTTCTGATAGGATATTGAAGCCCCCAAATTATATGCTTCATGGAGAGAAAAGTGCTGGTGGGATGTACTGAACTAGGATGAAAAGATATGAGACATGTTTGTGATTATTTTCAAACTGGGTTTGATCATTAATTTTACCTCGAGACTCAGAGGGAAGATCAAACTAGTGAGTTCTTGTATCTGGAGTAGGGCACTATGAAAATTATGGATTACATGACACTCTTTATAGAGCTGCAACATTTTACACCAATGTACCTTACTAATGAGTTATCGAGGGCGAGACACTTTGAGACATTCCATTTGATCTCATGTCAATGTGTTCAGATTGATCTATATTACTAAACTTGTAAATCATTTGTTAATTATAGAGTGGAACATGAGAGAAGATGATGGTGCAGAGCACAGTAGTATAGTCTCTTAACCTATAAGTTCAACTTCTAGTGGAAGGAAGTGAAATTTTGAGGCTTCCCATGAGATGAGTACCAGTTAGGCTGTGAGTACTGGTAGCTCGGTTTTCTTCAATCAGTGTGGAATATAAGTATACATGAGGAATCAATGAAATCATTAACCAGTTGAGTGTTGAGATTATGGTAAGATGTTTCACATGTAATGTTTCTACAGGACCTTCCCTCCAACAGTGAGTGGTAGTGGGTCAGCCTTGACAACAGATTCAGGAGAAAGTTTCATAGCTTTATACTAGTCTGTTAGATATATTATCACCATTTGATTAGTTTGAGGTGGTGGGGGTCATGGTTGTGGTATCATGATACAAATTATACAAAGACAGCAGAGAAGACCTACTTCATGTAGTGAGGTTGTGTCAAAGGGACACAATTTAGGCTAGATCTATTTTGTGTAGCCTACCCTTGAGGATCAGGACTCCGGACCATCTGTGGTGAGAGGTACAATCTTAGTAACCTAAAATATTTTATCTTATCTTTTTTGATACAGGCACATTTTATAGTTTCATATCCTATATGTGGTGGAAATCCTTGGGCATGTGGTTTAGTTTTCCAAGGGAATTATGATGCTTGAAACTCTTTTGGAAATTATAATTGAGGATGTACGTCAGTTTATAGAGTGCCCCTTGAGATTGGTGGGTGTCACTTTTTTTGGAATCTATTTTTCCTTGAGATGATCGAGTTTGATGTCATACTCATAATGGACTGGATGGTGGATTATCAAGCCTAAGTTGAGTTCTATTTCTATAGGGAGAATTTCAAATCACCATAGGGAATAGTTTATACTCACAAGGGTGAATGGGATGTCTAGGCGAGCTGAGAAATACCACAACATCATGGGTTGGGAAGGATGACAACCCAAATTTCTTATTTTTATCTAGATAACCAGGGATCATGTTAAGAGTACTGATGTCTAAGGAGACCCGAATATTGATAATCTTGGGAGTTTTTATATATGTGAGATAGTAAGACTTCATGGAATCCCTTTTTCTATCATTTTATATAGGGATTCCTAGTTTATATATTGCTTCTAGTAGAGTTTTCAGAGGGTGCTGGGTACATTGGTTCTTCTGAGCACAACATAATACCCTCAAACTGATTTCCAATCAGATCATATAATACAAGTGCTTGAGGAAATTTTGCAATCATGTACCCTATATTTGGGGGGTCTTTGGAGAGGTATATACCTCTATTTGAGTTTACCCATAATAATATCTATCAGGATACTATACAGATGGAACCTTATGAGGATTTGTATGGTAGGAAATTTCGATCACCCTTGTGATAGTTAGAGGTAGGTGATGCAGCTTTACTGGGACCATGTCTTATGTAGGAGACTTTTGAGTAGATCCAGTAGATTTAGAAGCAGATGGATACTCCACATTCTCAAAAGAAATATTATATCGATCAACATAGACAACCTCTATAGTTTTATTTTAGGTATCATGTATCTTTATGTATCTCACTGAGGCTGGGACACAAATGGATCAAGAGATAGGGTAATATTTCACTATGATATATTTGGCCGTTCAAGATTCTGGAAAGAGTCAACACTGTAACCTATCTGTTATAGTTACCTTAGAGGTACTAGGTGATGAATGATGTCTTCCATGTATTTTAGATGTGGCACCATCACACATACATGTCTCACACTCTACATCTGGATGAGGCAAAGTTATAGGTAGATGAATCTTTTGAGGAGAATCTGATTCATATCATTAATAGGAGCATGAAGGTTATTTGAGCCCGGTCAATTCCTCTACTGAGGGTGATATGGAAAGATAAATATTTATAGGATGAGACCTAGGAGGTGGAGGCCAACGTACATGATCTGTGGTCATATTTTTTCTTAGAATAATCTTTACCACCCTTGAGAGGGAAATTTAGGGACTAATTGCTTTAAGGGGGAATATTATAAGAACTCAGATTTTTTTATGAGGTAAGGATATTTTTGTTTTCTGTTTAAATTATTAATTATGACCTAATGTGAAAAAATTTGAGGTTATAGGTGTATCAGTGGTTCTTGGGCCTTATCCAAATCCCATATCTCATCTTTTCAGAAGAAAAAGGTAGGTTTCATGATCAGTAGAAACTATGCGGGGAAGGTCGCATGATTACTACTAACTGTGTAGGGATGAACAGTGGGATGGAGGACCCCGCATAGTTTGAAAAACCATATGGATTGAAGTGCACACCCATGAAGTGTCTTATATAGTTTTTAACAGTTGGTTGATATAGTTTTTTACATAGTTAGTCAAACTGCGTGCAAACCATGTGAAGTTCCCTTCAATATAGTAGTGGGCACACAGTTGGTGCACAGTTTGGCCAACCGTGCGGTCAAACTATGTGACCCAGGTATTTTTGGTGAAATTAACAATTTTTCCTTACTTAATGTTATAACATAAATTTTTCATTTCTCTCCTCCTTCATTGGATAATAACACCTTGGGAGATCCCCCTTGAAAAAATTTGTAGATTTTGATCTCTCTTCTCCGTTTGAAATCAGAATTGAGCACCGTTGGTCTCATTAGATCTAAATCGATGATTACTCAATTCCTTTTGTATCATTATTCATTTTTCTTAGTATTGGTTATGATATTTAGGTTCAATATAATTTTCCCTATTTCTAGGTTTTTCATCTGTTATTTGTTTTTCTCCAGATTTGAGTCGAATCAGGAGATAATAATGGACGATCACTCTACTACCAACCTATAGTAGGTGGTCTATAATTTTACCATTTGTTTTAGTGATTTATTAAGGTAGTTTATATTGGGACACCTAAAATAATTTCTGTACTGGACCCAAAAATCAATTGATAAATTGAATTAAATGCAGTGGAATCTGTTAGGGATGCCCTTTAGTTCCTTTTAGATGTGTTAAAGGTTGTTTCCCCAACCTAAGGCCACCCGTGGGGTGTGAAATATAAATTGCCTATGCTTATGACTTATTGAACCACCATGGTATAAGTTAGTAATTTACTAGTTAGATGAATCCTATTAATAATTGAATTGATTTGAAATGGTTGAATATGATTTTGGTTGTCTACTTTTCATGTTAATGCTTTTTGATTAAATGGTTTATGTGAAACTTGAATTACTTAAATGGTTTATCTTGAAATTGATATATGAGTGGGTGAACTCATGGTATGAAACAATATTTTAATTAAATTTGAATTGTGATATGATTGGGTATGCTCATGGAACCCAAATGTGAATTGATGGATGGTTACATAGGATTCCATGTGTGTGCTATGACATGGGTCATATAAATTGTAGATAATTACTTAGACCTTTATTATCCTTGGATTCTGATTATGTGGGATACCTTGGTCCTTACTACCCCTTGGATTTTGTTTTTATTGATCTTGCAGTGGACATGGTCGGTAGACATGCTCCTTGGACCCCAACTCAAGCCTAACTGAGTTTCCATCGAGATTCTCTTAGGACTTAATAAGGATTCCTTTGTACACTATGCCTTGGATCCAGCCCTGAGGGGTATAAAACTATGATTATATAGAAAACATATGGTGAATATTATATGCATAATTATATGGTTCGATCATGGATGTTCCAACACTTCAAGTTATACGGTGTGGCTGTAGTTGTTTGATATACAAATTATACAACAAGGTTGTGGGTGTCATGATATGTATGGATGTATGGAGATTCCATGTTGGTTTTTTCTATATTGTTTATAGATGCCTTGTTATAGGATCTGACCCATATTTTCTTAGAATCCTTGATGGTTTATATAAGATCACTCATTTTTTAGTTGACATTCCATGGACACTTTTTTTTATTGTTGCTTACTTATGACATGTACTGCACTAAATGTTAGATTTTTATATTTCATAGTCATGATTTGTTATATAATTTTGGGTGGTTACTTACTGGGATAGTATATCACACCCTGTTCAGGCCTCCATTGGGTACCTAGATAGACTATATGGATGCAGGTAGGGACCGGGGCAAGCGCTCACAGTTCAATGCTTGACTTTGTTACATGCTTAGGAGTAGGAGAGTACGAGACTGAGTTGAGGATCATGGTATTACATTGAGATAACACTTTTTTTCTTCTTTTTGGTACTTTTTTATATGTATTTTACACATTCCATGTATACCTATTTTTGTTTTTAGAGACATTTCATGTATCATAATCATCATCATCTGTATATGAGATTACTTCTAGCATAGTTTATATATTATTGTCCTATTTATTTACCTTTTTTCAAATTGTTACACTGCTTATTATATTGAATCTTATTGATATTATACTGTGTTAAACTCTTCTAATAGGGAATATACTCCCTATAGACACACCATATTCCCTTGTTGCTTGTTGAAAACCTCCGTAGTTTGGGGAGATGCTTTTGAGGCGTTGTGGGAAACAAGGTTCGGGGTACCATTCAGTGGAATCCGAGTCTGGGACATTACATTTAGGTTTTAGTGTATTAAAATATTATGAAACATCATATAAATGTCTACATACATGATAAAAAAACTTAGGAAATCCAATGGGTTTTTACTTTCCACAACCTAGAATTCTAAGACCTATATTTAGAAATTATTTAACAATTCCTTCTCTTTTACTATAAATTCCCACCCATACCCCCATCACTATACATGAAAAATAAATTAACCATGAAATTATTCTCATTTACCCTCTCTATAGAACCTCTAAGTTGTCTAAAAGGTCCAAGTGTTTCCATCTACATGCTTTAGGAAGTTACTTACTAAGGTTAGGGAACACTCTTCTTATTATTTTCCATTCAAGTACATATTTTATGGAATGTCTTCTAAATGTTGAATTTAATTCTTTTAATGAACCTTTAATTATCCCATTACTTTGAAAATAGAATTTTATCAATGATAGACCTTTTTTTATCTCTCATTATTCCCTTTGTTTAGTCTATGTTTTATACCCATCTTACTTCCAAAATATTTCATTAATTTGTCTCATTTACATGAAATATTTTGTACTGGGAATACAAAAACCTCTTCCTTATCCCTGGGTATTCATATAGTTGTAACCATGACTCATTTATTGGGTACTTCAAAATATGAAACCTATATTCCACTCTCATGGGTTAAAAATTATATAATGATCATGTCTTGAATCATTTTTGTATTTAATAACTTTTACATGAAACTAATTTCTTATTTCCCACAAGTTATTACTAAAATGTTTTCTTAAGATCTATATGGAACACATGAATTTATACATATAAAGGGTGAACACTAATATACTTTTAATGCATTGGATAAATAATTAATCTCTAGATATTACATGCTTTTTGATACCTTGATGAATAACCATGGTAATTATGTTTTATGAGACCTTGGAGATAAATCCTAGTGATATGGTTATGAATGTCTCATTTTTATGTTTCTTCCATATTTCAATGTTATACTTCATTGTCATTATATTATGATATGCATCATGTTCTTATCATCATGAACTATTTTTATGCCTCATGATCAAATGCTAAATATTTCATTTTTTATTCCCTTATCAAGATTTATGCTCACCAATTTCTTTTAATGTATATACCGAGGATATGAGATACAATAAAAGTATCCTAGTATGAATCTACAAAGAATCATTTCAAGTGCATTAAAAATAAATGTGATTTTTTATATATATTATATTCGTAATTTCTGAGAAGATAAACCTTAAATGATCCTCTGTGTTATTAAATGTTGTACCATGTAATGAATGTTTTATATATTAAAAAGTCATGATTCCATAGTTGGTACCAAATGGAGGTTTAGTTATTTTTGGAAATTAGGACAAGAAAAACATTAGTAAGAACCATAGGGATACGTCTACATATAAAAAAATGTCCTAAAATTTAGTGAAGTATAAAGTGAGTGGTTTCCAAGAAATGAAATCCCTATCTTGATACTATAAGTTGATGTGGCTCTATCATAGTTGTACCTAAGGGTAATAACCTAAAAATATGCATTGGGTATTAACTCTATCATCACCTAGTGTGCAACAAAGATGCAATGCTTCACACCTATTTTAACACTCATGGGGTATATATTTGGTTAACCACATGATTATTTTGAATCTTTATAAAGAATATATAGAAAATGTAATTATTATTAGAGGTGATTAATGGATAATGTATTCAAATCATGTTCTTTCAGGACTTAAAATCCATTTAGATTTAAAAGATTCCTAAAAGTATCATGTTTCTCACAAAGGTTTTCTCCTTTTAGGAAAATTGTAGGAAATAAAAGGACTCATGTAAATATAGGATGTAATGAATAGTGCAATGATAGTCTTCCTAATGTTATGGAAGATAGAGTTGAAAACTTCACAATAACGATGAATTAGTTAACTCAGGTCATGAATAACAACCTAAACCATGTGGAGTTTCTAACTTCACTAAGGAAGGAATACTTGGTAGTTGAATCTTTAATGCATTAAAGACCACTAGTTTTTAGTGGAACCTATGATCCGCTAATCACCGAACAATGGATCAATTCTATAAAAAAGATATTTTTTTACTCCATTGTTCAAACCAACAGAAATTTATATTGGTAGTATATTTCTTAGAGAGAGAATCTAATCAATGTTGGACATTTATCTATAACATGAAGCCAAGGGATTAGGTGGAAGCCATGGAATGATAGACTTTAATAAATTATTTTTTAACAAGTATATTATTTGTACCCTCCAAACTAAGATGGAGAGGTAATTACTTGAGTTGAAACAAAAATAAAATAATTTAATGGGGGATTATGAGATGAAATTTACAAGGATTATGTGATATGATTCAAGATTTTTCATCGATTCTGATGGGAATATCAATCAATTCTTTGGCAGACTGAGACCCTATATATATAAAGTATTAAAAATACGAGGCTTTGGTAGTTATAAAGAGATAATATGATGTGATCTGAAGTTTTAAATAGAGTTTAGATATTCCTAGTGCAATCATGGAAAGAATTAAAAGAAGAGAAGGATGGAATTTTTTTGGGAAAGAATATTTTCATGAAGAAATTTCAACATCCCATGATAAAAAAATTTGGTAAGAATAATTTGAGGAATTGTTTGTAAAAAAGTGTAAAGTTATATAGGTGTGGAATATATTTCCATAAATATTGATATTATCATGTAGATGTTAAGACTCAAGATCTAAATGTCAATGAAAAAGGGAATATGGGGAAAGAACAACCAACCATGTAATGCTTCAAGTGTGGGGAGCATAAACATTTTTCTAATTAATGTATAAATTTAAAGATAATGGAGGGATACAACCATCAAACCTAGAAAAGGCCATAGAAGAAAGGTCACGATTTTATAAACACAATGGAAGAAGTTGAGGCTCTAAATATGTTGTAGTAGGTAAAATCATCATACACTCAAATCTATCAAGTACATTATTTGATTTTTAATCTACAAGTTCTTTTATTTCATTAATGTTTGAAAAGAACATAAAGTTAAGACATGAACTTATAGTGGTATATTTTTCAGTTAAAACTCATGTAAGAACTATTCAAGTATCAAATATATATATGGATTTAACTAATAAATTTTCTGAGTGCAATATCTCTGTAAACCTGGTGGTTATCCCAATGGTGAAATTTGACATAATACTTAGGATGTATTGGTTATAAAAGTATAATTCTAAGATTTAGTATATATTAAATAATAAATATATTATCTTGAAGGGAAAACCCATAGTTATCATCAAATGATAGATATCATAGCTTGAGTCTTACCAAGAACCACCTCCTATTGCCTTATTTATGGAAATGATTGGTGAAGAAGGAGAATAAAGATAACATATAAAGATTGAAGATGTATACATTATTCTAGAATACATTGATTCATTTCCTAAAGAGTTACCTAGACCCCCCTAAAATAGAGTTGGTGTTCTAAATTAAAATCATACCTGGATCCAAGAAAATATCAATGACCCCATATAAAATGGAATATGTGTGTTTAGAGGAATTAAAGAAGCAACTACAAGACCTCTTGGAAAAAGGTTTTATTCAACCAAGTGTATCTCCTTGGTGATAACTTGTTCTCTTTATAAAAAATAAATATGGATAAATGATAATATGAATTGAATATAGATAGATTAATGGGATCATATTATAGAAAAAATACCCTCTCCTAATGACTGATGAAATGTTCGACCAACTTCAAGGGGATTAATTCTTATTTAAGATTAACCTCTGGCCAGAGTATCATCAGTTAAGGGTGAAGAAATAATATATCCAAAAGTCTACCTTATAAAAAAGATATGTGATATATGATTTTTTTGTTATACCATTTTTATTGAATAATTATCCTTCCATATTTATGGATTTGATGAATAGAGTCTTTAATGACTACCTTGATAAATTTTTAGTGGTCATTATTGATAATATTAAAATATATTCCAAAAGTAAAAAGGATCGTGAGGACTATCTAAGGGTCATATTACTACCTATAAGTAAGGATATACTATTTGGTAAATTCTATAAACTTGAGTTCTGGTTACAATAATTTTCATTATTGGGGAACATTGTAACTAGTGAAGGAATCTCATTTGATCCTTTAAAGACGAGGTTTATAGAGGAGTGGCCTCATCCTATAATAATAATCAAGATTCAAAGTTTCCATTATTTAGTAGTATATTATATAAGGTTTTATAAAATATTTTTCATTGATTTCTAATCCACTAACCAATGATCTCAAAAAGTGTTAAGTTTATCTTGACAAAGGAGTGTGAAAAAAGTTTCCAAGAACTGAATAAGAGGTTGGTTATTACACCTATGCAACCTCTAACCTCTACCATAGAAGTATTTGTTATCTATAGCGATGCATATATGAATGTTATTGGATGTGTTATAATGAAAAATGAAGAGGTGATCACCAATGCATCTTGATAGTTAAAGCCTTATGAGCAGAATTAACCTACTCATAACCAGGAGTTAGCTGTAGTCATTTTTGTTCTAAAGATATAAAGACACCTTATTTATTGGAAAAAGTATGATATATAAATAGAAAACCATTTTTTAAAGTATATATTCAAACAACACAAGAGCCTCAACCTAGTTGGTGAGGACTCGACAAGTGCATCCAAGAGACCTGAGATCAAAACCAAGTGAAATGATAATTTATGAGTTACTATAGTAGTAATGTAGTAGTTACTATAGCGGGCACTGTAGCAGTTACTATTCAGAACTGTAGCATCCATAACTATTTAACCATTTAGGCCTTTGGGCCACTGGTTTGGTCTTCAGGTCTTTCATGGCCTTTTAGAAACCTAAGGCCTTCATTCCAGTAAGGCTTTTGGGCCACCAAAATGATTTTCGGTCACCAAAAGGCCTTCGGACCACCTAAAGTTTTTCGGGCCACATGATCAATGCTGTTTCCCCAGGTAGACTCAACAAAAAAAGTAACAGCCCCAGAGGAGGATTCAGATTAGGAGCACCCACCAGAGGAGAACCCACAGATTTGGAAGAATGAGAGGGTATGGAAATTCCATCAGGACTAGCCTGGGCCTGCATAGGAAGATTAGCCGGACGACCATAAAAAGGTGGATAGCTACCATTATGATGCAGATGCTAGGGAGGGGTAGTTCCTTGTAGTTATAGTCTGGTTGAATTCCCTAAGACTTTCGGGTCATGTAATGTATCATAATCCTACGGTCCATGTAATCTCTAATCCTACGGGCCTTGTAAGGGTTCCCTCTCATCCCTTGAAAGGGGGGTTATAAAAAATAAATAAATAAAATGGCCTTCGGTCTATTTAGGTAAGTATATATTCAAACAAAAGGAACTAAATATGATACAAAGGAGATTATTAGAGATTCTTAATGACTATGTTTTTTCAATTCATTACTATCCTATAAAATCAAAGTAGTATATGCCTTGAGTAAGAGATATCATAATGTTCTTACAATAATGAGGATTGAAGTATATCCATTGATCAAGGACCTATTAAGGTTTGAAATGGTAATAGTAAGGGAAAAGAAATCATCAATCCTATCCCAAATTATTTATCAACCGTCATTACTAGAGAAGATGAAGAAATATCAAAGAGACGATCCTTTGATGAAAAAGAAGATAGAGGATATGAAAAATGGGAAGTTTCTGAAATTGTATATTTTCCAAGAAAGTTTACTATAATTTGGTATAAAGATTTTTATTCCATCTACTCCATATATAAATAAGGAGTTGATTGATGATTCTCATAGCTCTACAATCTCTATACATCCTAGAGGAACTAAATTGTAGTGGGACCTTCATGATCATTATTGATGGGATAATATAAAAAGGGAGATTGTTAATTACAACACATAGTTCTTGGTGTTTCAACAAGTGAAGGAAAATAAAAAAATTCTTAAAGGGGTATTATAGCCACTACCCACACCTATATGGAAGTGGAAACCATCATTATGGACTTTATCATTAGCCTTCCTAAGATATTAAGGGGAACAATTCTACATGGGTAATCATTGATAGATTGAAAAAGTCAACCGATTTTATTGATATAAGAGAGAATTTATCCCTAGATAAACTATCATGCCTCTATATTCAATAAGTAGTTATAATCCATGGAGTACCATTGTTGATTGTTTCTAACTGAGATCCAAGATTTACTTCTAAGTTCTAGAGGAGACTTCAAAATTCTTTGAAAACAAAAGTAAACATGGGAACAACCTATCATCCTAAAACTTATGGGTAGACCAAGAGGACAATTCAAACATAATAATACATTCTAAGGGCTAGATCACTTGATTTTCAATGGAACTGGGACCAATATCTTCCTGTTGTTGAATTATCCTATAATAAGAGTTTTCACTCAAGTATTCAAATTGAACCTTCTAAATCTCTGCATAGAAAAATCTATATAATTAAAAAAATATGGGATGAATTTGGATAAGGGAAACTTTTAGAACCATACATTGTGAAGGAGAATACATAAAAATATAAGTGATTCATAAACACATCAAGGCTACCCATTTTCGATAAAAAAGTTATGCTAACAACTGAAGGAAGGACATAGAATTATTTTTTGGGGATCATGTTTTTCTCAAGATTTCACCATGTAAAGGAGTTATGTGATTTAGAAGGAATGGGAAATCAAGTCCATGGTAAATTGGACCATTTTAGATTCTAGAAAATGTTAGATTAGTTTATTATCGATTAAAACTACCTCCAAATATTTACAATGTCCATGTTTTCTTCCACATGTCTCTATTGAAAAAGTATATTTCTAAACCAACACATATACTTAATATTAATGGTGTGGAATTGAAACCTTACTTTTATTTTGAATAATAATTGATCCAAATTCTTGGTATAATGGAATAAGTGTTGAGAAACAAGATAACACAACTTGTGAAATTCCTATGGATAAATAACAAGTCTGAATAAGATATTTGGGAACCTACATAAGTGATGAAGGAAAGATATCCTCATTTGTTTAGTGGAAAGAGTAAAATTCCAAGGATAAAATTTATTATGGGGGGTAATGAAATAGTGTAAGGGCCCAGATCCATGTGGTCCAACCATTTGTGAGTTTCCCAGGGCAAAGAGAGATTAGAGGAGGATTTTAATTAGTCCAGAGGTGTTGGATACCAAAATGATGGAAGCAGGAAGATTAAATTCCATGTAATCATTACACATCATGTAAGTGTGGTTTATGATTTTTTCAGGGTAGGTTCATGAAATTTTAATATTCAGGCTTAAATAATCAAAATTCAATGCAATTTTTTTCATCAACTTAACCCTGAGGATTACATGACGTGAAAGGGGATTACACGTCATGTCAATCGCCGATGCAGTGTATCTTTAAAGGTGTATCCAATCAGGTTTTTCAAAAACCCCACAACTTCAATGTATCTCGCCCCCTATTACAGAAAATCCAAATCCCTTATTCTAGGATTCTAGATATCCCTTAGACTAGAATCCATCATTGACTTTCTATATTCGATCCATGGCGATCCATGTTGATGCAAGGTGAGTTCTTCATGTATTTCTTGCAGTTTATCCTTCATTATGTTTCATTTTTTCTCTTATATTTTGTCCATGATATTATGTTTGATATCCCATGATTCTAATGGGTTTTATTTGGTTTTTTTGGGTGTAATTATGGTGCGACATCCTCAGATGGATGCAGTTATTATGGGAGAGGTGATCAGAGATCCGTAACGTGGTTTGTTCACATTCTAAGAACATTGGTGGATTTTGGGGTAGGGGATTCATTGATTCTCTTATAGTTTACTTGAAACCATAAATTTATTAGTATTTATCCCTTTGCATGGAAATAAATATGACCTAATATTTATTTAACTAGATTAAATAAATTTTATAGTGATTGCATGCCGATGTTACTGCTTTATACCGTGATAAAAATTTTCCTCTTGATTTTATAGATAGCTTGATATTTATGCATTAATTTGTTAGAATGTATGTTTATGATATTTATTATCATGTTTATCTTGATGTAAATTTGGAAACAATGTAAATCTAGAATTAATTTATTATTAATTATCTTAATATTAATAAAGATTCATGTTAATGAATCCGATTTATGTTATAATTTGGTAACGATCAAATTGATAAAATGATCATGTTTAATCATGTATAATATTCCACGTGATTAATGGAATTGATAAAGAATGTAAAACATGTTGATAATTGTTGATAATAAATAAAAATACATGTTAAATGATAATGATACTTCTATAGGATTGTTGAAACCAAAATAAATACTGAGAGAATGTTTTTACTTTTGATGAGTTGTTATATCTTGATGCCTTAGGTTTCCCATAGTTGGAACCTATGAATAATGAACTAGTTAATTAAATATGGAATAATAACCGATTCTTTGATACATATAATTTTTTATGGATTGGTTTTCCCATTTTCTTGAGAAGGCTAAGTGCCTTGTTTTGGACTCGTGATAGTTCGTTCACATAAGAAGGATGGATGCCTTGTTTTGAGGGCCCAATTGACCTATTGATTGTTGTTTTTTCCTAATTCTTTGTGATGTGATCTATATGTGAGACTTGTATTGTGAACCTAATATAGTTGAGCCTGAGATGTCTGATATAGGTTGGAAAATCCCAAATATTATGTGAGCCTGGTGCGGATGATCCTGGGATGGATGAGGTGATATATGTGGGAATGGAGCCCCAAATGATATGGAAACACATGACATATGTGATGGATAAATGCATCGGTATATTCATGTGGGTGTCGAGGATGGAACCAGAGGTGATGGAACTAGTTAAATATTACATTATCTATTAATGAGATGTTGAGAGCTAGTATTGTAATGACCCATCCTCGGGGCTCGTGTCATGACTACCCCAAGCCCGCCTTCCATAGGCCAGGGGCTGGCGACTAGCACCAAGGCGTAAATCCTGATAAAGACGGGAAGGCATTGCATTGTAAGGTAAACAAACACACAGAGTAATCAAGCAGAAGTAAACACTAAGTAAAACTGGGTACAATAGTAAGTGCAGAAAAGTAAGTGGGCTAGAATACAAACCCAAACTGAAAGTAAAGTAAAACTGAAAAAGGGAGTACAACAACTGAAAATTAAAGCCGCAACGTCGAACCATCCACTGAAAGTCCCAAATGAAGGGTGGGTACAGATAGTCTCCACAGCTCCTCAGGTCCAGCCGTCCGCTCCGAGTAAGTCCCGCCCAGTGGTCCACCTCCAGGTACCAACCTACTCCGCAAGCCTCAACCACGATCAGCGCTGTCTGTCGTCTACAACCAACACAACGTAGTGCGGGCATAACCCGTGAAGGGGTGAGTATACGCTACTCATTAGGGACCCCGAGACCCCCGAAGGTCTCCTAGAATCCACAAAGGATAATCCACAAAGGGAAAAATACAATCATTAAGTAACATCTGACACTACTTAGGTATATTCCCATACATATACCTAAGTCATCAATTCTCGTTCGGCTCCAACATCCAAGCCCAAGTAAACCCAGTCCACACAAGAAAACACAACCGAATCCACACAGGAAAGCATAACGTAATCCACAAAGGATATCAAGTCAATATTATCGAATATAAGGATTAAAAGTCAAGATTCAACTCACACAGGATATAGTTCTTCGTAAGACGATAGAGATGATCAGATGTAGCCGCTGATTCATCTAAGCCGTCAGACCCACACAAGATCGATAGGTACTAACCCCCGCAATGACCCACAAAGGATCAATAGGTAACTAATGTAGAGACCCAAAGCATGACGTACATGGACATAAAATTACTTTTGAGGAATAAACTTTTATAAAACATGGACATGGATGATATCAATAACCCTAGTAAATACTTAGGAATAAGCAATCTCAGATAAAAATGAGATTTGCACAATTATCCCTTACCTTAGGTCCGATATGCTTCGTATGGATCCGAACCTTCTATATAATAATTTAAATAATGTAATTGACTTATTACATAATCATATTCATTGTTATGATATCATATATGTTTCACTTATGACTTTATATTACCCGTTCTTTTGTAAATTCCATGTTAAAGTAGCATTTTGGGTAAAATCATTTCATTTATCGTATGTGTTTCGACTTGTCGTTCTTGATATTATTAATTATATCCTCATTTAAATAATTCCAGAATGTAAAACATGATTTATATATAATATATATTCATCATATACATATATATTATAGATCGATAAAAGGAATGAAATACACCGTTCATGGAGACGGTAGGCCATACGTACGCATGAACGCTGTTTTCGTTTCCTTATTGAATTGAATGAAACTAAATAGATGAAATACATACATATATATATATATACAAAAATAAAGTAGCATTAGTATTTCATATATTTCATTATTATTCATTATATAAACTTTATGATCATTCATGTATGGTTAACATGGAGAATGAATCTCATCGCGTCGTGGAGACGGTAGTCCGTACGTACGCATGAGCGATGATATCGTTCCCATAATTATAGAATTGGAGTGGATGGTATAATATATAAGAATCAGTATGATGTTATAATAACCATATATAGTTATTCTTTACACCATTATACCCATCCATGTAAGGTGTTGGTGGAAAAACAGATTACACCACGGCGTGGAGACGGTATTCCGTACGTACGCACGCACGGTGATTTTGTTTTCCGTAGGATGGATAGAAGGTGAAATAGGGTTGTTTCATATTTATAATTACATATCAGTATATGAGGGATATTGATGTTATTAATTCATAATGAAACAACTAAATAAGAAGAAGTTGAAGAAGAAAGAAAATTGAAAGAATCGGTAACGGATATTACCTCTTCTTTGACACGCCTCTTTGAATCCTCCTCTTAGGGTACTAAAATTGGTCTTTGAAGAAGAACAAGACCTATATAATGTTTCTAGGGAAGTTTATAAGGGAAATGGGCAGGGTTTGGCCGAGCTTCAAGGCTCCAAATTGTGTGAGGAAGAGAGGGAGGATGTGCCCTTTTATAAGGGAGGAGAGGGGCACCTTTGGAAATCTTAAAAATATTAATTTATAATAAATATAAAGCTACTTAAAGACCTCCAAAAATGACTCATATTCGAATATTAGATTATATAGGGTTGTAATCTCATAAAACAATAAAATTTAGACATGTTATGAAATTATTTTAAACATTATCAACTTGATTTATCCTTACTTAATCAATTTAATTTTATTTGTGGTAATAACATTCTAAATTTTAAATTATAAAAAATAATTACTTATTTGTTGTGAATTTTCCATAATTGGATACTTTATAACATTTTAGACCATATAAATTTAAATTTATAATTTTTATATATTTTTTTGATTTTTAAACAATTTTATAATATGTTATTTTTATAAAATAACAATAGTGTCAATTTTGACACTATTCATTTATTTGAATTTAAATAAAATATATACAGAAGATATGTTCAAACTAAAAGCTTTAATAGATTCATACAAGGTCATATGTATCTAGAAAATTAGTGTATCACATTAAATAGTTCATATAATATTTATTTTATTATTTTTAAAACCATTTATTTGGTTTATCTCTTAATAAAATAATTACTACAAATTTTTTGTATAATTATTTAATATACTTATTTGTTGTATAAAAATTAAAAATAAAATCTTATGATGAAGATAAATCTATTGAATTTCACAATAATACTTTTAGTCAAATTTATCATCTTAAAATCATAATATTTAAATTGTTATATTTATTAAATTATGAAGGTGACAACTTTGGAATCACTTAAAATAAAATAATATAAGTGTCATAATCACTTTTTTACGACTCAAAACGGTTATATATTAGTTCATTGGATGATTATGGTGTAGATATACACTAACAATAAGTTTTGGTCAGGTTTGTTGGCCTTTTAATTGGTATTATTATTTCAATAAAAACTATATTACTGATCATTCACTTAATAAATAATTTCTGTATCATTAATGTATCACCATTAATGACAATTATTTAATCCCTAAAAATTATAAATAAATTATCATGATGTAGATAATTTTATTAGATTTCTGGAGACTATTCATGTTCTAAGTTTCATGGACCCACTGATTCCAAATACATAATCCATTTTTCCAAATTCAATACCCAAAATTTTCAGAAATTAAATTAAAATTAATCCCGTTGTCGAAAGAAAACAGGTTTTTCTTTAAAACATTGCAAAAGATTGAATTGATTTAACCTACGAATTCAAGGTAAAATCAATGCTAATGACATAAATTATATTAAATGCTAAAAATCTATTCTATTTATACTTTAAAACCATTAAATATTATAATTTAACTATATAAATTATTATGATGAAAAAAGTTGTTTTTAATTAAAATATAGCATGTTTTTACTATTCATTAAAATATGAAAGTTATCAGAAAAATATCAAAACTTTATCCAATGAAAATTTTTATATCCTGATTGAAAATAAGAAGTTTATTTTATAAAATTGAACTTATAAACATGTCAAAAACTAGGTTTAATGTGGGTGCTCCATTAAAAGGTGGCAAAACTGCATTTTTTGAAAAATACTTATTTTACCTGAAAAATTTATTTTGTTCTCATAACATGTTCTATAAAATGTGTAAGATGAATAATAATGTTATAAAATTAAAAATTTAGTTAATTCTATTCATAACGGCTAGTCCATAACAATATATCACTGTTTAGTGAAACCCGGTATTGCGTACAACACACGCTATCGAGGAAAGTCGCGATTGCATGTAATGCAAGCCAAGTCAGGGTTACGTGTAGTGCAAGACTCCTTTGTTTTTTTTCATAACATAATCCAAACATATTTCATTTATACATTGAATATATATATATATATATATATATACACTCAATGTTGCAAACTTGAAATTGTGTGTAACAAGATCCAAGAATAGTGTTGCGTATACTACAAGCTAATACGGTGTTGCATATAGTACAAGATAATATCGGTGTAGCGTAAAACAGATGATATGAAAGAAATTAAAAAGAATATATCTTATAAAATCTCGGGTTGTTATTTTCTACCCCCCTTAAAATGAATTTCGCCCTCAAAATTTGTCGGGGTTATAAATCGTTTACTATTCATAGAAACCCACATCGTAAAAAAAACTTAATTTTAAAATCTAAAGTATGAAACGTAATGATTACCCATAATTAACTAATCACTGGGTTTCTACATAGGAGAACATAGATGAAAATATGGATATGGAAGAGAAATCTAACCATCATGTTTTGATGGAGAGTGGTGGAGAACATGGCTATGAAAAAGCCAACAATCACAAAGCCATAAATTTGTGATGATCTAAGGTACCATCTGATTCATCGGATATAAGAGCATTAGGAAAACATTTTTGGTTTTCAATATCATTTCCCTAAAGTTGAAAATTTTGAATTAGAAGAAATACTTGCTTGATTTTGGTACAATCTCACTGTTGTTCATGCTTTGAACAATTTCCACTTCATCTATTAAAGAAATGAAGTTGAATTTGTTATTCGTGAAGCGTTAGCAGATCATGTGATAGAATGATGGGTCATTCCATTTGTTTCAAACAAAAGGTTAGAAAAAGTTATAAGTCCATCTTATGGTGAGATTAATCGTATATGGTTCCAAAAATGGACTTATACTTTATTTATCATACCGCTTAATAAAATAAAACTACTTTACACTAACTAGGGACTTCCTGTAGGCCAGTGGTAGGTGATAAAGTCCTATCACACTTCGGTTGTGGGTTCGATTCCCACATCCTTGTCCGACGCGATGGGCTGTCGCCCGTCCTGCAGGTTGTCCTTTTTCTAAAACTACATTACTATAACATCCCATCAATAATATCGAAAAAATTTCTATCCTTAAACAATACTAACTTATGTCCAACATAATCCATTCCAATATTTAGGATTATCTAAAATACTTCGGTCCAAGCTCATAGTATAAAGAAAATGATTACTTGAAATGTCACATAACAATCACGTGAATTCCATCATTTATCCCCAATATATCATAAGATATATCTTGTTGGTCAAATTAAAAACATGTGAATACCTTAATCATGTATTCTCTTGAATAATAAATACCCATTGAACCTTAGTGAAAACATGAATGCAGTTAAAAGTTAACACTTTCCACATACCAAAATCCTAAAAACTCTATATACTCAAACCATGATATCACTTAGTCCTTATATCAGTCATGAGCTCATGAATACAATCAAACATCTCATTATCTTCTTATCTTTTCATTATGCACATATCATCTACTTTCCAAAAATATCTGAATAACCTTTCATGGTTACCGGTACCATTCAACATATACTTTCAAATACTTTAGGAAAAAAAATAGTGTAACAATACTTAGATGATTCTTTATTCCATAGTACCATACATTATTCTTTATAAACAGACAATCATTCCACAAACTTCTTAAACCACTGATTGGGCTTCATCATTTCTTTCATCTCATATTTCATTTGTAGTATCTTCATCATCATCCACTTAAATAATACTCATATGACCATGCTGATTCTCCTCATGAGATTTTCCCTTAGGGCATTGATTTGCATAATGCCTGTACATTCCACATTTAAAACATCTAATCATTGTTGATGTCGTAGCAATACCAATATCCTTGTCCATGCTGTTAACTGAACCTTTTCCTTTGCACTTACTGGCTTTGTGTCCTTATTTTCCACACCCAAAGCATCTTCCAATTCCTTTGAAACAATCTCCCCGATTCATCTTCCCATATGATTTACATGAGGGAAATTGAACTTTCTTTCCTCTATGATCATCATGAAACTCCATCTTTCTCTTATTATCTGAGTCGGGAAACTTACCAAAGTTGAGATTATTGATCATATTATGAGATTGATGATTAGGCATAATAACGATGTTTGGACTTCCAAACCTCGTTTCATTTGGTTTCTCATGAAGAATATCATTCCATTGCCCGTCATAACCTCCATTATCGTGAATCTTCCTGTTTCCAGCCATTTTCTAAAACCCAAAAAGAAAAGTGTGAGAGGCAAAAATCATGCTAGGGAAAACAACATAGTAAAGGGGGAGTACCCTCAATATCTAACATCTTAGGTTAAATTCTAATATCGTTACCGTAGTTCTAGGACTATATCCTATACGTATACTTATCCTTAGGGACATCTCTAAACATACCTTAGAAATATCTTTAGGGATCTCACTAACGTTTTCGCATCCTAGTTTCCAAAGTTTGACTAAAACTTTACTCTGATACCAACTATAGAGCCCCAAATCTTGACATACATGGACATTACATTACTTTTTCGGAATACTTAATACATAACAAAAACAGACACACAAGGATCGTAATAGTTTAGTGTCTTTGTAAACTCGGAATATAAACTTCTAATCATGTTGAAATATCTTCAACAACTCCCATAACGATCTTCCCCTTTTTATTTCCTTACCTAAAAACTTTCTTTATTTCCTAGGGAAAATAAAACATAAAAAGGGTGAGCTCAAATGCTCAGTAAGGGAAAACATAGAGAACATAAAACAATCCATAAACATTTGGAAGCAAAAACTTGAACATGAAATTTAAACATCAAAATCTTGAGCAAATACATAAATCATGGAAGTACGTAAGGAATATATCATAATGGAACATCAACCATGATAAAATATAATGGGAATAAAACATGTAATTATGGCAACCATTCAGCAGATGTTATGATTTCCATAGTATCCAAGGCATTGCTGCCAAGACCGTATTAGTGGACAAAGTCCCTTTCTGAATCGAGTTCACTCCTCGTTTCAGTCCTATAATACTAAACCATATTAACTTACCATTCCAGCCATGTCTATCTCATGAGATAAAAATCTTTACCCAATGCATTGGAGGGAGATATAGGTCCCACCCATCTCATAATGAAATCATTCTTACTTGTGTCACAACATAAACATAAATCATTCATCATAACCCAAAGAATAAAAATGGGTTTCATAAACATCATCCCATCATAACATAATCCATATAAAAAAATGGATATCATTTCATCATAATAAAAGTGAAACCATGTAAATCATAGAGACATTATACTTGAAACATACACATATGAAAATAATTTCATCTTAGATGGAAAATGGTTTTGATAAAACACTTGAAATGAATTATTGAGGAAAATATCATTTCTTCTTCAAAATAATTTTCTTTTCACAAAATGCCATGGAATTTTAAATGAAAAGTATTTTTTTGAAAATAGTCATAAAATATTGTCGAGTAAGCTTCATGAAAATGAGGCGTTATGAAACCGTAAAAATCCGTTCACACCGTATAAGTTAAAAATAACATTTTTCTCGTACTTTTTTCGGAAAATTCAAAAAGTAACTCGTATGGTAAACAAAAGAAAGATTCTTTCCATACGATGTGGTAAAAGTAGAAAAGGTTAAAAATGACTTTAAACATACATGGAAGAAAATTAAAAATTTTATGAAAACATTTTGAGAAAATATGGACATGGATAATAATCATAAACCCAGTAAATACTTACAAATAAACAATCTTGGATAAGAATGAGATTGGAATAATTATCCCTTACCTTAGGTCCGATATGCTTCGTACGTATCTGAACCTCCTATATAATTATTTAAATAATTTCATTGACTTATTACAGAATCATATTCATTGTTATGATATCATATATGGTTCACTTATGACTTTATATTACCCATTCTTTTGTAAGTTTCATGTTAAAGTAGCGTTTTGGGTAAAATCGTTTCATTTATCATATGTGTTTCGACTTGTCATTATTGATATTATTACGTATATACTGATTTACATAATTCTAGAATGTAAAACATGATTTATATATAATATATATTCATCATATACATATATATTATAGATCGATAAAAGGAATGAAATACACCGTTCATGGAGACGGTAGGCCGTGCGTACGCACGAACGCTGTTTTCATTTCCTTATTGAATTGAATGAAACTAAATAGATGACATACATATATATATACATAAATCTAGTAGCATTATTATGTCATATATTTCATTATTATTCATTATATAAACTTTATGATCATTCATGTATGGTTAACATGGAGAATGAATCGCATCACGTCGTGGAGACGGTAATTCGTACGTACGCACGAGCGATGATATCGTTATCATAATTATTGAATAGAATTGGAGTGGATGGTATAATATATTAGAATTAGTATTATGTTATAATAACCATATATAGTTATTCTTTACACCATTATACCCATCCATGTAAGGTGTTGGTGGAAAAACAGATTACACCACGGCGTGGAGACGGTATTTCGTACGTACGCACGTGCAGTGATTTCGTTTTCTGTAGGATGGATATAAGGTGAAATGAGGTTGTTTCATATTTATAATAACATATCAGTATATTAGTGATACTTATGTTATTAATTTATAATGAAATAACTAAAGAAGAATAAGTTGAAGAAGAAATAAGCTTGAAATAATCGGTAGAAGAGATTACCTCTTCTTCGACGCACCTCTTTTAAACTTCTTCTCAGGGCACTAGGGTTGGTATTCTGAGAAGACCAGTACCTCTATAAGGTTTCTAGGGAAGTGGGGAAGTGAAATGGGTAGATTTTGGCTGAGCTTGAAGTCTCAAAATTGTGTGAGGAAGAGAGGGAGGAGGTTCCCTTTTATAAGGGAGGAGAGGGGCACCTTTGGAAATATAAGAAATATTAGTTTATATTAAATCTCAAACCCACGTAAAAACCTCTAAAAACGACTCAATTCGAAGATTAGATGATATAGGGTTGTTGATGTAGTAGAAATACCATTGTACTTGTCCATGCTGTTAACTGAACCTTTTCCTTTGCACTTACTGGCTTTGTGTCCTTCTTTTCCACACCCAAAGCATCTTCCAGTTCCTTTGAAACAATCTCCCCGATGACTCTTCCCACATGATTTAAATGAGGGAAATTGAACTTTCTCTCCTCTATGATCATCATGAAACTCCATATTTCTCTTATTATCTGAGTCGAGAAACTTACCAAAGTTGAAATTATTGATCATATTATGAGATTTCTGATTAGGCATAATAACGATGTTTGGACTTCCAAATCACTTTTCATTTGTTTTCTCATGAAGAATATCATTCCATTGTCCATCATATCCTCCATTATCGTGAATCTTCCTGTTTCCAGCCATTTTCTAAAACCCAAAAAGAATAGTGTGAGAGGCAAAAATCATGCTAGGGAAAACAACATAGTAAAGGGGAAGTACCCTCAATATCTAACATCTTAGGTTAAATTCTAAGATCGTTAGCGCAATTCTAGGACTATAACCTATACGTATTCTCAACCTTAGGGACATCCTTAGACATACCTTAGACATATCTCTTGGGATCTCACTAAATTTCTCGCATCCTAGTTTCCAAAGGTTGACTAAAACTTTCCTCTGATACCAACTGTAGAGGCCCGAAGCTTTACGTACATGGACATAACATTACTTTTGAGGAATACTTAGTAAATAACAAAAAAAGTCACACAAGTACCGTAATAGTTTAGTGTTTTTGGAATCATGGAACGCAATCTTCTAATCATGGTGAAAGATCTTCAACATCTCCCATAAAGATCTTACCCTTTTTTTCTTACCTAAAACATTTCTTTATATCCTGGGGAAAAGAAAACATAAAAAGGGTGAGATCAAATACTCAGTAAGGGTAAGCATGGATAAAATAAAACATACCATATACATTTGAACTTAGAAACATGAACATAATGTTTAAACATCAAAATCTTGAGCAATGACATAAAACATGGAAGTACGTAAGACATAGATCATAAAGAAACATTAAGAATTATAAAATAGCATGGGAATAAAACATGTAATTTTGGAAACCATTAAGAACATGATATGATTTCCATATTAGCCAAGGCATTGCTACCAAGACCATCTTAGTGGACAAAGTCCCTTTCTGAATCGAGTTCACTCCTCGTTCCAGTCCTGTATTACTGAACCGGTTTAACTTACTGTTTCAGCCATGTCCATCTCATGATATATAAATCTTTACCCAATTCATTGTAGGGAGATATAGGTCCCACCAATCACATAATGAAATCATTCTTACTTGTGCCATAAAATAAACATACATCATTCATAATTACCCAACGAATAAAATGGGTTTCATAAACATAATCCCATCATCACATAATCCATATAAAAGAAATGGATATAATTTCATAATAAGAAAATTGAAACCATGTAAATCATATAGACATTATACTTGAAACATACACATATGAAATAATGTCATCTTATATGGAAAAAATGGTTTTGATAAAACACTTGAAATGAATTCTTGAGGAAAATATCCTTTCTTCTTCAAAATCAATTTCTTTTCACAAAACGTCATGAAATTTTAAAAGAAATAGATTTTGTTGAAAATAGTCATGAAATATTTTGGAGGAAGTTTCATGAAAATAAGGCTTTATAAAACCTTAAAAATCCTTTCATGCCGTATAAGTTTAAAAAAACATTCTTCTCGTACTTTTGTCCGAAAAGTCAAAAAGTACCTTATAGGGTAAATAAAAGAAAGATTCCTTATATACATTGAAGTAAAAGTAAAAATGGGTAAAAAGGAAATTAAACATACATGAATACACTTTTATAAAACATGGACATGGAAGATAGCAATAACCCCAGAAAATACTTACGAATAAGCAATCTCGGATAAAAATGAGATTTGCACAATTATCCCTTACCTTAGGTCCGATATGCTTCGTATGGATCCGAACCTCCTGTATAATGATTTAAATAATGTAATTGACTTATTATATAACCATATTAATTGTTATTATATCATATATGTTTCACTTATGACTTTATATTACCCGTTCTTTTGTAAATTCCATGTTAAAGTAGCGTTTTGGGTAAAATCATTTCATTTATCGTATGTGTTTCGACTTGTCGTTCTTGATATTATTACTTATATCCTCATTTAAATAATTCCAGAATGTAAAAAATTATTTATATATAATATATATTCATCATATACATATATATTATAGATCGATAAAAGGAATGAAATACACCGTTCATGGAGACGGTAGGCCATACGTACACATGAACGCTGTTTTCGTTTCCTTATTGAATTGAATGAAACTAAATAGATGACATAAATATATATATATATATATATACACATAAATACAGTAGCATTATTATTTCATATATTTCATTATTATTCATTAGATAAACTTTATGATCATTCATATATGGTTAACATGGAGAATGAATCTCATCGCGTTGTGGAGACGGTAGTCCGTATGTACGCACGAGCGATGATATCGTTCCCATAATTATAAAATTGGAGTGGATGATATAATATATCAGAATCAGTATGATGTTATAATAACAATATATAGTTATTCTTTACATCATTATACCCATCCATGTAAGGTGTTGGTGGAAAAACAGATTACACCACGGCGTGGAGACGGTATTCCGTACGTACGCACGCACGGTGATTTTGTTTTCCGTAGGATGGATAGAAGGTGAAATAGGGTTGTTTACTATTTATAATAACATATCAGTATATGAGAGATACTGATGTTATTACTTCATAATGAAACAACTAAAGAAGAAGAAGTTGAAGAAGAAAGAAAATTGAAAGAATCGGTAACAGATATTACCTCTTCTTTGACACGCCTCTTTGAATCCTACTCTTAGGGTACTAAAATTGGTCTTTGAAGAAGAAAAAGACCTCTAGAATGTTTCTAGGGAAGTTTAGAAGGGAAATGGTCATGGTTTTTACGAGCTTCAAGGCTCCAAATTGTGTGAGGAAGAGAGGGAGGAGGTGCCCTTTTATAAGGGAGGAGAGGGGTACCTTTGGAAATCTTAAAAATATTAATTTATAATAAATCTAACCCTACTTAAAGACCTCCAAAAATGAATCATATTCAAATATTATATGATATAAGGTTGTAATATCATCAAACAATAAAATTTAGACATGTTAGGAAATTATTTTAAACATTATCAACTTGATTTATCCTTACTTAATCAATTTAATTTAATTTGTGGTAATAACATTCTAAATTTTAAATTATAAAAAATAATTACTTATTTGTTGTGAATTTTCCATAATTGGATACTTTAAAACATTTTAGACCATATAAATTTAAATTTATAATTTGTATATATTTTTGTGATTTTTAAACAATTTTATAATATGTTATTTTTATAAAATAACAATAGTGTCAATTTTGACACTATTCATTTATTTGAATTTAAATAAAATATATACAGAAGATATGTTCAAACTAAAAGCTTTAATAGATTCATAAAAGGTCATATGTATCTAGAAAAATTAGTGTAGCACATTAAATAGTTCATATAATATTTATTTTATTATTTTTAAAACCATTTATTTGGTTTATCTCTTAATAAAATAATTACTACAACAATTGTGTATAATTATTTAATATACTTATTTTTGCATAAAAATTAAAAATAAAATCCTATGATGAAGATAAATCTATTAAATTTCACAATAATACTTTTAGTCAAATTTATCATCTTAAAATCACAATATTTAAATTGTTATATTTATTAAATTATGAAGGTGACAACTTTGGCATCATTTAAAATAAAATAATATAAGTGTCATAATCACTTTTATAAGACTCCAAACGGTTATATATTAGGTCATTTAATGATTATGATGTATATATAAACTACCAATAAGTTTTGTTCAGGTTTGTGGGCCTTTTAACAATTATTTAATCCCTAAAAATTATAAATAAATTATCATGATGTAGATAATTTTATTAGATTTCTGGATACTATTCATTTTATAAGTTTCATGAAGTTTATCACTAAATTAAAATTAATATACTTATAAGATTTAAGAGAGTGACATGTTGTCACTTTCTTTGGTTTTAATAATAATTAAGTTATTTTCATGGAAAAAAGTCCATTAAATGATTCTAATCCGACCCTTAGGTTATATGGGTCGACTTTTAGTTAACAAATAAAATTTTGGGAGGTGTTATGGTAATTTTATAATCTTATATTTACCCTTAATTACCCGATTTACCTTTAACCATGGTAAATAAAATTTACCGTAGTTACTATTCATAATGCCCAAAAATAAAAAGTAGCTTATTAACATAATTTGGACCCACTGATTCCAAATAAAGAATCCATTTTTCCAAATTAAATATACAAAAGTTTCAGAAATTAAATTAAAATTAATCCCGTTGTCGAAAGAAAATAGGTTTCTCTTTAAAATATTGCAAAAGATTGAATTGATTTAACCTACGAATTCAAGGTAAAATAAATGCTAATGACATAAATTATATTAAATGGTAAAAATATATTCTAGTTATACTTTAAAACCATTCAATATTATAATTTAACTATATAAATTATTACGATGAAAAAAGTTGTTTTTAATTAAAATATTGTGTGTTTTTACTATTCATTAAAATATGAAAGTTATCAGAAAAATATCAAAACTTTTTCCAATGTAATTTTTTATATCTTGATTCAAAAGAAGAAGTTTATTTTGTAAAATTGAACTTATACACATGTTAAAAACTAGGTTTAATGTGGGTGCGCCATTAAAAGGTGGCAAAAGTGCATTTTTTGAAAAATACTTATTTTACCTGAAAAATTTATTTTGTTCTCATAACAGGTTCTATAAAATGTGTAAGTTGAATAATAATTTTATAAAATTAAAAATTTAGTTAATACTATTCATAACGGCTAGTCCATAACAATATATCACTATTTACTGAAACCCGGTATTGCGTACAACACACGCGCCGAGCTGAGCGGATTGGGGGGGGGGGGCTGCCCCCCTGTTTAATGAAATGTGGCCCCCACGTGGGGGGCCGCTCCTCCTTCCAGCCGGGGGTTACAAACCCTTGGTCTCCCCCCTGAACGGCTGGCCCGCTCCGGCCAGCCGGTTGCTGCCGCCACGAGACCGGCGCGGTCCCTCCCCCTGCTCCAACGCCGGCGGCCGGAAGTCGGCCGCCGCTCCCTGCTCCGCCGCGGCCTTGGTCTGACCGGCGCGGCGCGACGGCGCCGTGCCCCTTCATTGTGGTTCCCTCGTTTTCCCGCGCGGTGCGACGGCACCACGCCGTCTCCGTTCCAAACCACAACAAGGACAACAACAGAAATAAGGGAGGGGGGTCAGCCGTGTTTGTGCGGTCCGACCCCCTCCCGTTAATCGATAGCAAGCAGCTAAAAGATTAACGAAGAACGTCCAAAAAATTCACGAAGATATAATCAAACCCCTACCTCGAGCATTGTTGAACAAAGGCTCATCGCGGGATTGAACGTCGCAGAAGAAGGCGTCGCAGAATTGAACTTCGCGGAAGAAGGTGTCGCAGAATTGAACGTCGCGAAAGAAGGTTCCGTACACGTTGATGGAGATCGTCCAAGGAGGAATGGTGTCTCCCTTCCTTTGACGTGGAAATAAGGAACGAAGGAATGCGTGTTGGTGTTCTTCGCGTTCTTCAAGTAAGAAGATGGATATTCTTCAAGAGTTGGAAATCTCCCTTCTCAAAACTCCACACAACGTGTCCAGCCAAAATAAAATAAGACTCTCTTTATTTTATTAAAGCTTTGACATGTATTTCAAAAATAAAAAAATTCAAAAAGAAGCCACATAATTAATTAAGCTTATGTTGTCATATTAAAAGGAGGGTTATGGGAGTTAGGGAATATGAAGGGGTGGGGTTTGTGTGGGCCCCCACCCCACAATTATCCTAACTAGGTTAGTTCATCAAATTCCACACAACGGATAAAACCACTTAGTAAAAAGAAATAAAATTGTAGCTCAATTTTATTTTACCTTCCACAATTTTTAATTACTCCTCCTGAGAAAACTCAACCCCAGTAAAGGTCTTCTTAAGCAATTACCGGCGCTGTGGTTCCATCGGTGTGCTCAAATTTTGATTCCGAGCACCGGTTCAAAAGTTATAAAAACCCACTCGTTCATTCCCTAAACGTACTTGAGCTAAACTTCGGTAAATGATTTCGGGCACACCGAGCCTCGGAATCAGGTGCCGTCAGAAATTGAGTTCTTGTAAAATCACAAAGAAAATTAAGAAAAAAATTTCCCTTGAATTTTACGGGTCTTTACATTACTCCCACCTCAGGGCTTTACTTCCCTGTAAAGATACATCATAAAATAGGGGAACAAATGTGGGTACTGTGCATGCATCTGAGCCTCCCGCTCCCAAGTGATCTCCTAGAGGTTCTCGTGCTACCATATGATTCACACTAGAGTAATCGACCGTCCACGTAGGACCTGCTTCAGTCAATCCTTGATCTCCATCGGAACCTCTGCAAACGTCACCCCATCATCAATGTCTAGCTCCTCACGGTCGATGATATGCGTCGGGTCGTGTACGTATCTCCTCAGCTGAGATACATGGAAGACATCATGAATCTAGTGCAACTGAGGTGGTAGAGCCAGGCGATAAGCCACCTCGCCAATCCTACTGAGGACCTGGAATGGTCCGATGAAGCGTGGAGATAACTTGCCACCTCGGCCAAATCTCCGTAATCCACTTCGAGGTGAGACCTGTAAGAAAACGTGGTCTCCATCCTCGAACTCTAGTGGCCTCCGCCTCCTATCATCATAAGACTTCTGTCGGCTCTGAGCTGTCCTCATCCGCTCTTGGATGACCTGGACCTTCTCCGTCGTGGCTTGGACCATCTCCGGTCCCACAAGTGCTAACTCCCCAGGGTCTGTTCAGCACAGAGGTGATCTGCAAGGTCGGTCGTACAACGCCTCATATGGTGCCATCCCGATGGTGGAGTGGTAGCTGTTGTTGTACGCGAACTCCACCAAGGGTAGTTGATCCTCCCAGCTGCGACCAAAGTCGAGGACACATGCACGGAGCATGTCCTCAAGAGTTTGAATGGTCCTCTCCGTCTGACCATCCGTCTAAGGGTGAATGCAGTGCTCAGATGTAGCTGCATCCCGAATGCCTCCTACAACCCCTTCGAAAGACGGGAAGTAAAGCGAGCATCTTGATTGGAGACGATAGATGATGTCACACCATGTAGTCGTACAATCTCCTGAACATAGTGACGTCCCAAGCTCTCCACTGAGACCTGCTCTCTGATGGGTAAGAAGTGAGCAGAATTGGTGAGTCGGTCGACAATCACCCAAATGGAGTCATGACCCCTGGAAGTGCGTGGAAGTCCAGTCACGAAGTCCAAATATATACCATCCCACTTCCACTCCAGGACCTCTAAAGGCTGTACCAAGCCTGCTGGTACCTGGTGCTCCGCCTTCACCTGCTGACAGGTGAGGCATCGAGAAATGAACTCCGCCACAACCTTCTTCATGCCCGACCACCATTGCTGTCGTCTGAGGTCCTGGTAAATCTTCACAACTACTAGATGTACCACTAAAGGGGAAGTGTGAAACTCCCTCAACACCTCCTCCTGTAAAGCAGCTGGTACCATGGTACGTCCTCTGAAAAGGACGACGTGCTCTCCTCCCACAGAGAATCCATCAGGTGGCTGTCCTGAGGATATCTGTGCATGCCGTGTCTCACAGTCAACATCCCCACGCTGTGCCTCTCTGATCCGCTATAGTAGTGGAAAAGTGTCACGACCCGCCTTCACCAAAAGGAGGGAAGGGTCAGCAGGTTGCCAGGCCCTCCCTTCTTCGAGTTGAAGGAGAGATAATGACCCCCGAAACCCGCCTTCAATAGGTCCCGGAGTGGCGACTAGCACCAAGGGTATAGGAAGTTCTCACAAATGGAAGGCATTACCCTTTTTATTTTATAGGATCGAAAGATAAGGAGGAGAAAACCCAACAACACCAAGATAGAAAGAAAAGTAAAGCCAAAAGTAAACCATTCCCACATGTATGTTTAAACAGTTTACAACAAAGTACAAGTACAAAAGAAAAAGAAGCTCTCAAGTACAATACCAAAAGAAAACAAAGGTACGACAACAGCGACAACTCCAACTGTCCGACTAATAGGGTCCCGCGCAGCCCTGGTAGTCCTCCTGGAAACCTGAAAGTAAACGTAGGGTGAGCATACAAGTACACTCAGTAGGGAAAACCAAGACTCTCGTGCACAAGTGGGGGAACGTACTAAAGTCCCGTGAGAAAGAGTAAACCAAACACCTAACAAGGCAACTATCCATCCCAAGCCTCACCAAGGTTCGCTCCCCAAATAACGCAAGTCAAGTAATATATATATAAGAGCACATCGATGTTTGGGTACCCCGCGCCACTTTCCCACTGGTTATTGAGACATCCTACGCATCAGACCAATCCCGCCATTCTCACCGCAGTCCCACTGCCACACCCGCCCGCACACACCTGGGCCACAACCACACGCAGTCCCACTGCCAAATCCCGCCCGCACACACCTGGGCCACAACCACACGCAGTCCCACTGCCAAATCCCGCCCGCACACACCTGGGCCTCAACTGTCACAAGTAACCATGCCTGCAAACACCTAGGCCAGAACAACCACCGCTACGCCCGAAGACACCTGGGCTAAAGAATCCACTACCACGCCCGAAAACACCTGGGCCTCATCCCGAAGACACTTGGGAAACCACCTGCCGCACACACCTGGCCAACCACCACAACACCCTGCCCGATGGTTCTTGGGCTAATAATGGACTTCAGGCCATCACAGCCTGCCCGAAGGTACTTGGGCTATCCGGGAAAGGGAGCAGAAAAGGAGCTAATAACCAGCCACTAAGTATAGTGTTGGGAAAAACACCCTTCCCCCATAAATGGGGGTGTTCGGCACTAAGTGCTCAACTTGGGTGGGGCGCGAATAAGAAACACAAAGCTACAAGTATAGATATAGGTAACAAACACTCACCCAAAACTTAGGTTTTCCTAGCTAACCTACAGGACACAATACCACAACGCCCGAGTCACAATTCGCGACCCTTGCCCACAAAACCATTTGTCCCATTCTTGTTTCACGTTCAGTCAATTGTTCAATTAATTTTAAGCACTACTGGGCAACTACCATAAGCATAACCAAGGGAAAACGTCGAGCATAGATCAACCAAAACACTCACACCTGGTTCTGTCAACAGAGGATCTCTCCCCAGTTTGTGATAAAAACCCACAACCACTGAAACCATGCCAACAGGAGATCCCATCCCCCAAATTCACACAGCCACCGAGAGTTTAAAAAGAACGGGGGATCCCATCCCCTCCCACATTTCCAGCAAACGGCCCGAAGGGAAAACAACCAACAACCACTACCAACACGAGTCAGGGATTTTCAGATTTAAACGACTTAACACACTCCATGATTTCAAAATTCCATGTGTTCTATCCGTTAGTTATCACAAAAGGGTTGATCCTGGTGCTTTCAATTATTCAGCCGGGTATACGTGATTAACCAATTTCACAGCAGGAGTTCACAATTTCAGCAACCCATTTAAAACATCACGAGGGGATTCAAGTGCACACACACGACCACCAACGGCCTCAATTTTCAGAAAACATAGACCAGTACAACAAAAAAAGGGATGATCACTAGATAAAGCATAAACAACGATCACAACCCCTTCCCCTTCTTTCTTTAGAACTTCGTTTAGTATCTCCATTAGGGTTTGGTTCAACCAATTTGATAGGAACAAAAGTAACCGCCCACCCCGCATGATACACAAAAGTGAGAGACGAGAGAAATTCCCTACCTGTTGATGGATGATCGACGTTTAGGCCGGGGGCGCGGAACTTTACGGATAACGACGCGGCGGTCCCGATGCACCAGAAGAGTCACGAACGAAGAAGGGGGAAAACCACGGCCTAACCCTTAATTATAAGGGCTGGGGACGGTCGAGATGAAAACACAAAACCACGGAAGACGAGGGAGTCGTGGGTTGACCACGTGGCTTGACTCATCATTAATGGCGCTGGGTGGTTTTAACTGACCCATGAATTAATGAAGCATTTAATTAAGACCTTTGCGCGCGTTTCGGATTTCCAAGATATTTTTAGCAAGGAAGAATAGGGTTTAAAACCCTATTTGCGAAAAAGGAACATTACTGGAACAACTTAGCAGGGCCGGTCTCACCGATCGGTGTCACCGATCGGTCTCACCGATCGGTCTCACCGATCGGTCTCACCGATCGGTCTCACCGATCGGTCTCACCGATCGGTCTCACCGATCGGTGACACCGCAAGGAAACCGGATTTTTGGCAAAGGAAGGGACCAAGGGGGTTCTGGGTCTTCACATCAGATACCTCTTAAACGATTCTCGTCCTCGAGAATCAAACAAACTAGAAGGAAAGAGAGGATCCGAACAACCATCTTCGAAGATACCTCTTAGGAGTGGACCCCCGCTAGTTGGAAATACTCCCTGTCAAGAACCAAGCATCACACCACGCCAAACCGCCCGGTCATGTGGGTTTGGGGAGTTCCCCTCCCCCATGTCAAGATATTATCCGCTTTGGGCGGCACTGACTCGCCCGCACGGGTTTAATCGCATCCACCTTAATGCGTCCTGATTAGGGGTCGGGTTTCCCCTTCCCTTCAACCGGGGCTTCCCACACAAAACAGAGGGAAGGAACCTAGCACATTCATAGACAAAAAGGTCAAACGTTCTGTCACAACAGGCACCAAGGGTTCAAAACTCAGAACAACTCGGGGTATTGGGCACGCATCTGTGCTTCCCTCTCCCACGTACTCTCTTCGAGGCCGCCATGTCTCCACAACACACGAACCAGACCGACGGTTCGTCCACGGAGCACTTTCTCCTTGCGATCCTCGATTCTGACTGGCCGTTCCTCGAAGGCCGCGTCTCCTCCCACGTCTAGCTCTCCCCAGTTGATGACATGAGAGTCATCATGTAAGTACTGACGAAGCTGGGAGACATGGAAGACGTCATGGACCCTCTCCAACTGAGGTGGTAGGGCCAGCTGATATGCCACCTCGCCAACTCGCCTCAGCACCTCGAAAGGTCCGATGAACCTAGGGGAGAGCTTACTCCCCTTTCCGAACCTCCGCTGCCCCCGTCGAGGGGAAACCTTCAAAAACACATGATCTCCCACCTCGAACTTCAGGGGCCTCCTCCGACGATCAGCATAAGATTTCTGCCGATCCTGAGCTGCTTTCATCCTCTCCCGCACTAGCTGGACTTTCTCTGTGGTGCTCTGCACTACTTCTGGTCCAAGAGTACCAGTCTCACCAACCTCTGCCCAGCATAAAGGTGAACGACATGGTCTTCCATACAAAGCCTCAAAAGGAGCCATGCCGATAGTAGAGTGAAAACTGTTGTTGTAGGCAAACTCTACTAAAGGCAAGTGTCGTACCCATGATCCTCCGAAATCCAGAACACATGCTCGCAGCATGTCCTCCAAAGTCTGGATAGTCCGCTCTGTCTGTCCATCAGTCTGAGGGTGAAAAGCAGTGCTAAGGCGTAGTTGGGTGCCAAAAGCATGCTGTAACCCCTTCCAGACTCGTGAGGTGAATCGAGTGTCCCGATCTGAGACGATCGTTTTCGGAACTCCATGCAAACGCACCACCTCATCCACGTACCTCTGTGCTAAGGTACTCACGGGTCCCGACTCCTTGATAGCCAAGAAGTGAGCAGATTTTGTCAATCGATCCACCACTACCCAGATAGCATCATGCCCGCCCTGAGCTCTGGGTAGTCCCGTGACGAAGTCCATTGAGACGTCGTCCCACTTCCACTCGGGAACATCTAGAGGATGCAATAGACCACCAGGAACACGGTGTTCAGCCTTCACCTGCTGACACACCAGGCATTTAGCCACGAACTCTGCCACTGCCCGTTTCACCCCGGGCCACCAAAACTGTCCCCTCAGGCCTCGGTACATTTTCGAAACACCCGGATGTACCGCCAAGGCTGAGCTATGGAACTCATGAAGGACTTCATCACGCATCACCTCTGGAACAAACAACCTCCGATGAAAGAGCATCCGATGTCGGCTGTCCTCCGACCATCCTTCTGGGGCGTTCCCCTGATCGACACGATCCCGCAACACTTCTACCTCAGGATCTCCCCACTGAGACTCTTCCACTTGCTGCAACAAGGAGGACTGTACCGTCATCTGAAACAAACAACCTCTAGTACCTTCCACCCTTGCATCCAAGTGCAAGGCAGCCAACTCCCCCATTGCCTTCCAAGCATCAGCAGATTCCCGAACCACCTCCTGATGCGGCTTCCTGCTCAGGGCATCAGCCACAACGTTTCCCTTACCTTCAGTGTATGAGATCTCAAAGTCGTAGTCCTGGAGAAACTCGACCCACCTCCGCTGTCGCAAGTTCAAGTCACGCTGGGAGAAGATATAGCGCAAGCTTTTGTGGTCGGTGAAGACCACAAAGCGCTCCCCAAAGAGGTAATGTCGCCATAGCTTTAATGCGAACACCACCGCTGCAAGCTCCAGGTCATGGGTGGCATAGTTCCGCTCATGGGGGCGTAGCTGCCTGGACCCGTAGGAGATCACCCCTTGTCGCTGCATCAATACGCACCCCAGGCCCTGTCCTGAAGCATCACAGAATACCTCATAGGCCATCCCTTCTTCTGGCAACCTCAACACTGGGGCACTAACCAGTTTTTCTTTTAGGTAGCTGAAGGACGACTCACATTGCTCGCTCCACATGAAAACTTGGTCCTTCTTGGTCAAAGCCGTCAAAGGGGCTGCTACCCGGGAGAAGTTGGGTACGAATCTCCGGTAGTAGCCTGCCAGTCCAAGGAAACTCCGAACTTCCGCCACATTCTTGGGTGCTGCCCAAGAAACAATTGCCTCAACCTTTGATGGGTCGACTGCTACTCCCTGCTCAGACACTACATGTCCAAGGAAGTGCACTTCTCGCGCCCAGAACTTGCACTTTGACAACTTCCCATAGAGCTGGTGCTGTCGTAGGACCTTCAAAACTGTCCTCAGGTGCTCTGCATGGTCCTCTTCTGACTTTGAATAGATCAGGATATCGTCGATGAACACCACCACAAACCGATCCAGGTACTCCCGAAAGATGGAGTTCATAAGCCCCATGAACACGGCCGGGGCGTTCGTAACACCAAAGGGCATGACCACGAACTCGAAGTGCCCATACCTGCACCTGAACGCCGTCTTCGGGACGTCGCTATCCTTCACCCTCAGCTGGTGGTACCCGGATCGCAGGTCGATCTTCGAGAACCATCCTGCCCCCTTCAGCTGGTCGAAAAGATCATCTATCCTCGGAAGAGGGTAGCGGTTCTTGATTGTTACCTGATTCAGCCTCCTGTAATCAATGCATAACCTGAGGCCACCATCTGCCTTCTTCGCAAACAAGACTGGGGAACCCCACGGTGATGCACTTGGACGAACATAACCCCTCTTCATCAGATCGTCAATCTGTATCCGCAACTCTCGTAGCTCCGAAGGTGCCATCCGGTAAGGAGCCATCGAGATTGGTCGAGAGCCGGGCTGCAGGTCTATCCCGAACTCGATATCACGTCGAGGGGGTAGAGTCGTCACCTCCTCAGGAAAGACGTCCATAAATTCACGAACGATCTCTGGTACTTCCACCATTTCCGCATCTGTTGATTCTATCGTCAGTTCGGTCAACAAGGAGAGGAGAGGTTCCTCCCTCCTGTTTCCCTTCGGACAGCTCCGCTCACCGGTGAAAGTAACACGTTGGCCGTCCAAACCGGAGAACACCACCCTCCTTTGGAAACAGTCGATGACGGCGCACATAGAAAATAGCCAGTCGATGCCTAGGATGACATCGTACGGCCGAATCTGTAGCAGAAGGAGGTCCTTAACCGACTGATGTGGCCCCAACATCAGTCTACATCCCCGACAAACGAACAGCAAGTCGGTCTGACCTCCAACTGGTGTGCTTAACACCAGGGGCACTGGAAGTCTCTCGGCATCTAGACCCAAGGCGCGGGCTAGACTGGGTGCAATAAAGGAGTGCGAAGCTCCGGTATCGAACAAAGCATAAGCAAGAGTGCTAAACACACTGATCGTACCTCGAACAACCTCTGGCCCTGCTGGAACTGTTGCTTCTGCGGCGTGTAACTGTCCACGCCCAGCTCCCCTACCCCTCGGCTGTCGGCCACCTCCCCGACCACGCCCTGGTCGAGGTCCCTGGGGAGCGCCCTGAGGTCGGCCTCCCCCTCCTATGTCTGTCTGCGGAGGAGCGGAAGCTCGCTGTCCCTGCTGCTGCTGCTGGAAGGGTCTGGCTGGGAACTGCTGCTGCTGCTGTGGCGGATGCTGGGGATGACTGCCACTGCTGTACTGCACCCGATCGGGGCACTGACTCCGAAGATGTCCAGGGCTCCCGCAGATGAAGCACCGTGGTCCCGAGCCCGAAGGGAAAGAACGTGGGCCAGGGGATCGAAACTGAAGCTGCTGCGGCCTGCTCCCTGCGGGTCGGAACCTGGAGGGTCCCGATGCTGGGGGCCTGGTGCTGACGGCCTTCCCCTTCGATGGTCCCAGCTGGATCCCTTCTCGTGACAGTCCGCCTAGAGTGTGCATCCTTTCCACCACTTCGGCCTTCTTCTGAACCTCTAAGTATGTCGGAAGGGTAAAGGGAGTAACAGCATACTGGAGGGAGGGTCGGAGCGCCTCCTCCAAACGTCTTGCCCGAGACTCCTCATCGGGAAAGAGGTCTGGAGCAAAACGCAGGAGGTCCTTGAACTTGATTCCAAGTTCCCTCACGGACATGCTCCCCTGCTGGAGGGAGAGTAGCTCCTGTCTCTTCTCCGCCTTCATTGTCGAGGAGAGAAACTCCGCCCGGAACTCCTTCTCGAATTCCGCCCAAGCAACCTCAGACTCTTTCCTACTCCCCAGGTGAAGCATCCACCACTGACGTGACGCTCCTCGCATCTGGCTAACAGCCAGAGGAACCCAGTACTCTGTCGGGGCCCGAATCAGGCCGAAGGCTATGACTAGCTCCTCCAGCCAGCCTTCCGTCTTCATGTCGGAGGTGCTGCCCTCATATTTCTCGAGGGCCTGCCGCTGAAAGGCTCGAAGAGTCTTCTGCCACCGGTCGTCCTCTTCCTCCCGATCGGCTCTCTGCTGATTGGCCAAGGTAGTCTCAGGAGTCTCGATCGCCTGTACCACACGTGGTCGCCTTCCAGGTGCCATAGCTGCAAGGTAACCAAGGAATGCCTAAGCCCAGTAGTGCAAGGAAAACCGTTCTCAAAACTTATTAAGATTTAATTTATTCTTAATTTCCCAAGACATCCCAGAAACACAAGAACACAAGTCATTTATGATGCATGTACCTTTCCTAGGGTCTCTACCCTGCAATCAGTGTGGCTTCACTTGGTCGTTCGGTAGGTCCAGAGTCCTTGCATCGGATCACGGGGGGCCCTAAAATCCCGTGCCCTAGCCGGTCCTCCCTGGCCTATTTCACGCACCAAGGTCACCCAACGCTGTTGCCTTACCATCCCATGAAATCCTCACTGTGCCTAACTCCAGACTCCGTCCTATCTCTCAACCTCCTTTGATACCATTCTGTCACGACCCGCCTTCACCAAAAGGAGGGAAGGGTCAGCAGGTTGCCAGGCCCTCCCTTCTTCGAGTTGAAGGAGAGATAATGACCCCCGAAACCCGCCTTCAATAGGTCCCGGAGTGGCGACTAGCACCAAGGGTATAGGAAGTTCTCACAAATGGAAGGCATTACCCTTTTTATTTTATAGGATCGAAAGATAAGGAGGAGAAAACCCAACAACACCAAGATAGAAAGAAAAGTAAAGCCAAAAGTAAACCATTCCCACATGTATGTTTAAACAGTTTACAACAAAGTACAAGTACAAAAGAAAAAGAAGCTCTCAAGTACAATACCAAAAGAAAACAAAGGTACGACAACAGCGACAACTCCAACTGTCCGACTAATAGGGTCCCGCGCAGCCCTGGTAGTCCTCCTGGAAACCTGAAAGTAAACGTAGGGTGAGCATACAAGTACACTCAGTAGGGAAAACCAAGACTCTCGTGCACAAGTGGGGGAACGTACTAAAGTCCCGTGAGAAAGAGTAAACCAAACACCTAACAAGGCAACTATCCATCCCAAGCCTCACCAAGGTTCGCTCCCCAAATAACGCAAGTCAAGTAATATATATATAAGAGCACATCGATGTTTGGGTACCCCGCGCCACTTTCCCACTGGTTATTGAGACATCCTACGCATCAGACCAATCCCGCCATTCTCACCGCAGTCCCACTGCCACACCCGCCCGCACACACCTGGGCCACAACCACACGCAGTCCCACTGCCAAATCCCGCCCGCACACACCTGGGCCACAACCACACGCAGTCCCACTGCCAAATCCCGCCCGCACACACCTGGGCCTCAACTGTCACAAGTAACCATGCCTGCAAACACCTAGGCCAGAACAACCACCGCTACGCCCGAAGACACCTGGGCTAAAGAATCCACTACCACGCCCGAAAACACCTGGGCCTCATCCCGAAGACACTTGGGAAACCACCTGCCGCACACACCTGGCCAACCACCACAACACCCTGCCCGATGGTTCTTGGGCTAATAATGGACTTCAGGCCATCACAGCCTGCCCGAAGGTACTTGGGCTATCCGGGAAAGGGAGCAGAAAAGGAGCTAATAACCAGCCACTAAGTATAGTGTTGGGAAAAACACCCTTCCCCCATAAATGGGGGTGTTCGGCACTAAGTGCTCAACTTGGGTGGGGCGCGAATAAGAAACACAAAGCTACAAGTATAGATATAGGTAACAAACACTCACCCAAAACTTAGGTTTTCCTAGCTAACCTACAGGACACAATACCACAACGCCCGAGTCACAATTCGCGACCCTTGCCCACAAAACCATTTGTCCCATTCTTGTTTCACGTTCAGTCAATTGTTCAATTAATTTTAAGCACTACTGGGCAACTACCATAAGCATAACCAAGGGAAAACGTCGAGCATAGATCAACCAAAACACTCACACCTGGTTCTGTCAACAGAGGATCTCTCCCCAGTTTGTGATAAAAACCCACAACCACTGAAACCATGCCAACAGGAGATCCCATCCCCCAAATTCACACAGCCACCGAGAGTTTAAAAAGAACGGGGGATCCCATCCCCTCCCACATTTCCAGCAAACGGCCCGAAGGGAAAACAACCAACAACCACTACCAACACGAGTCAGGGATTTTCAGATTTAAACGACTTAACACACTCCATGATTTCAAAATTCCATGTGTTCTATCCGTTAGTTATCACAAAAGGGTTGATCCTGGTGCTTTCAATTATTCAGCCGGGTATACGTGATTAACCAATTTCACAGCAGGAGTTCACAATTTCAGCAACCCATTTAAAACATCACGAGGGGATTCAAGTGCACACACACGACCACCAACGGCCTCAATTTTCAGAAAACATAGACCAGTACAACAAAAAAAGGGATGATCACTAGATAAAGCATAAACAACGATCACAACCCCTTCCCCTTCTTTCTTTAGAACTTCGTTTAGTATCTCCATTAGGGTTTGGTTCAACCAATTTGATAGGAACAAAAGTAACCGCCCACCCCGCATGATACACAAAAGTGAGAGACGAGAGAAATTCCCTACCTGTTGATGGATGATCGACGTTTAGGCCGGGGGCGCGGAACTTTACGGATAACGACGCGGCGGTCCCGATGCACCAGAAGAGTCACGAACGAAGAAGGGGGAAAACCACGGCCTAACCCTTAATTATAAGGGCTGGGGACGGTCGAGATGAAAACACAAAACCACGGAAGACGAGGGAGTCGTGGGTTGACCACGTGGCTTGACTCATCATTAATGGCGCTGGGTGGTTTTAACTGACCCATGAATTAATGAAGCATTTAATTAAGACCTTTGCGCGCGTTTCGGATTTCCAAGATATTTTTAGCAAGGAAGAATAGGGTTTAAAACCCTATTTGCGAAAAAGGAACATTACTGGAACAACTTAGCAGGGCCGGTCTCACCGATCGGTGTCACCGATCGGTCTCACCGATCGGTCTCACCGATCGGTCTCACCGATCGGTCTCACCGATCGGTCTCACCGATCGGTCTCACCGATCGGTCTCACCGATCGGTGACACCGCAAGGAAACCGGATTTTTGGCAAAGGAAGGGACCAAGGGGGTTCTGGGTCTTCACAAAAAGTGACTGTGAGTGACTGCAGAAAGGCTGATCCATCACTATCCATGAAGGATATATGCAAAGCGGCTAGCTACTCTGTCGCCTCACCAAGTAGCTGGATGCCCGTCCTCCTACTGAGGGCATCAACTACTATGTTCCCCTTTCCAGGAGTATAGACTATCTCAAAGTCATAGTCCTGGAGGAACTCCATCCATCGCCGATGTCTCAGGTTCAGATCCTTCTGCGAGAAGATGTACCTGAGACTCTGTTGGTCAGAATAGACTATAAAGAGCTCTCCCATAAGATAGTGTCGCCACATCTTCAGAGCGAAGACCACTGCTGCTAACTCCAGGTCATGGGTAGCATAGTTCTGCTCATTCTCCCTCAACTGACATGATACATAGGTGATCACAGCCCACTCCTACATCAGGACACATCCGAGTCCGGTCCCTGATGCATCCCAGTAGACTACGTACCCTACTCCTTCCTCCGGTAGCCTCAGGATAGGCGCGCTGGTCAATCTCTGTCTCATCTCCTAGAAGCTCTGTTGACATCTTTCTGACCACACAAATGGTTTCCCCTTCTTCTTCAAAGCTGAGAGTGGTGCCGCAACTCTAGAAAAGCCTGGCACGAATCTCTGGTAGTACCCAGCTAGCCCCAAGAAACTCCGCACCTCCGTCACGCTCCTGGGTGGCTCCCAAGCTAGCACTGCCTCGATCTTCGCAGGATCCACCGCAACTGCCGCCTCAGAGATGACGTGTCCTAAGAAGTGGACCTCACATATCCAGAACTGACACTTCGAGAGCTTTCCATAAAGCTAGTGCTCTCGGAGTGTGTCTAGTACAACCCGCAAGTGGTAGGCATGATCCTCCTCAGTGGTCGAGTATATCAAAATGTCATCGATGAAGACCATGACAAATTGATCGAGGTATAGCTGAAAGATCCTGTTCATGAGACCCATGAACACTGCTGGAGAGTTGGTTATGCCGAAAGGCATAACCAAGAACTCATAGTGGCCATACCGACATCTGAAGGCCGTCTTCTGCACGTCCTCGTCTCAAACTCTGAGCTGATGATAGCCTGATCTAAGGTCTATCTGTGAGAACCACCATGATCCCCTGAGCTGATCGAAGAGGTCGTCAATCCTTTGTAGCGGATACTTGTTCCTCATGGTCACCTGGTTCAGGAGACGATAGTCAACACAAAGTCGCAAGCTCTCGTCTGCCTTCTTGGCGAACAAAATCAGGGAATCCCAGGGTGATACACTAGGTCAGATGAATCCCTTTCCCTGCAAGTCCTCCAACTATACCCATAACTCTCGAAGCTCAGAGGGAGCCATCCAATATGCTAGGGTGGATATCGGGGATATCCCAGGGTACAGGTCAGTATAAAATTCTACCTCTCTGTGGGGATGTAGTCCTGGAACGTCGTCGGGAAAAACGTCCGCATACTGATCCACCACTGCAGGTAAGCTCGGACTCCGCACGTCAACTGCTCCAGGGATGAGGCTAGCCAACTGATGAGTGATGGGCTGTCCTCTCCTTTGCGTGAGTCCATCATGCGCTGCAAAGGCTCCCTTCTCTCCAGTGAAGGTGAACCTACTCCCATCAGTGCGAACACATCGCACCTTGCGCCTAATGCAGTCAATCTAAGCATGAAATGTAGATAACCAATCCATGCCCAAGATGACGTCGTAAGGCCTCGACGCCACTAAAAGAAGATCCCAGCCGAAGCGCTCTCCTCCTAGAGTAAGCTCACACTGCCGGCACCAGTGCGTAATCATTGAGTCTGCTCCCGTAGGAGTCTCTAGCCGTAAGGATCGAGCCAACGACTCTGTCAAAATCTCCGAGCTCCGAACAAGGGTAGCAGCAATGAAAGAATGACCCGCTCCTGTGTCTATAATAACTGAAGCAAGGGTGGAGTAGACACAGATAGTACCTTGAATCATCTCAGGCACGCTGTGGTCGTAGGCCTCCGCTGCCTGGAGCTGTGCCTGTCTCTGCCCGCCAGCTCCCTGTGGTCGGGGTGGACCTCCTAGTGGTGGTGGTGGTAGAGCCTCAAAGCATCTCCCACCACCTACTGCTCAGCCAAATCCTCTTCCTCGTCCGCATGCTCCCTGCGGACCGCCACGGTCGACCCTCTGCCTCTGCCTGGGTGGTCCCTCAACCGTCTGCTGCTCCTCAGCACGGCGGGTCGGGCAGTCACGAGCCATGTGGCCCTACCCGCCGCATGCATAGCAATATATGCCTCTCATAAGACTGGCTCTATGCTATGTGCCCCGCACCTCTGAGCCAGTGTCCTAAGGTCATCCGCCTAAGGGTCTGGTCCGCCTGGAGCCATGTGTCATCCGTCGACTGCCAGCTGTAGAAGAATCTGCTACATGCCGCCCTGTGGTAGGTCTCGCTGCTGATGTAGGCTCAGCAAGAAAGATCTCAATGAGAAGGGCTCACTCCAGTACCCCTTCCTGTGTCGGAATGCTAAGAGAGATCAGCGATGCCCTGATATCATGCCTCAATCCCTGCTCGAAGGTCCGGGCCCAGAAGAATGGGTCCCGTACCATGTCCGTCGAATAGCGTGAGAGATCGGTAAATCTCGCTGAGTACTGGGAAACCGTCAAGCTACCCTGCCGCAAATGTAGTAGCTCCTGGATGCGCACCACACAGAGGGTGGCTGGGATGAACTCTGAGCAGAAGAGGCTCTCAAAGTCCTTCCAAAGGATTGATGCCTCATCGTGCACCTGGAACATCAAACTCCACCATCTGCCTGCTGCCGCGTGCAGGATACTCGCTGCAAGGATCACCATGAGGTCTGCTGGTTTCCCTACCAAACGGAAAACTCGTACAACTGCCTCCAACCAATCCTCGGCTACCTGAGGGTCCGTCTCACCACGGAACTTGGGAGGTCTCTGATGATGAAACTCGTGCAGTGCACCAAGGCGACGTGCACTCTCAGCGGCTGGGGCTGGTAGCATCGGTAGCTCGGCGGGTAGTGGTACCGCCGGTGCCTCCGCAGTAATAGGGCCCTGCACTGAGGCCTCATCGCTCGGTGGGCTGTCATCACGTACAAAACCCGGAACCCTAGCTGGCTGCCATCGTTGGGCCATCCTGAAAAGAAACAGGTGCACCACGATTAATACAGTATACCTGGTGAGCTGACACAAAGTAATCTCAAAGAAAACTTGAAACACACATGCAATCAATGTTTTCGTGCACTAAGTTAGAAATCAGAAGTCTGGGTCCTGGTGTACGGATACGTCAGCCGCCGCACCAACACTGGACTCCCTGGACTGATAACCACACTGAATACCCTTAACACTATTGCTTTACATAGAAAAAGATCAGAGTCCCGAGTTCTTCGGTAGAACCGAACTCCTCTAATACCAATTTGTCACGACCCGTCCTCGGGGCCCGTGTCATGACTACCCCAAGCCCGCCTTCCATAGGCCAGGAGATGGTGACTAGCACCAAGGCATAAATCCCGATAAAGAGGGGAAGGCATTGCCTTGTAAGGTAAAAAAACACACAGAGTAAGGAAGCAGAAGTAAACACTAAGTAAAACTGGGTACAATAGTAAGTGCGAAAAAGTAAGTGGGCCAGAATACAAACCCAAACTGAAAGTAAAGTACAACTGAAAAAGGGAGTACAACAACTGAAAATTAAAGCCGCAACGTCGAGCCGTCCACTGGAAGTCCCACCTGAAGGGTGGGTACAGATAGTCTCCACAGCTCCTCGGGTCCAGCCGTCCGCTCCGAGTACGTCCCGCCCAGTGGTCCACCTCCAGGTACAGACCTGCTCTACAAGCCTCAACCACGATCATCACTGTCCATCGTCTACAACCAATACAATGTAGTGCGGGCATAGCCCGTGTAGGGGTGAGTATACGCTACTCAGTAGGGACCCCAAGACCCCCCGAAGGTCTCCCAGAATCCACAAAGGATAATCCACAAAGGGAAGATACAATCACGAAGTAACATCCAACACTACTTAGGTATATGCCCATACATATACCTAAGTCATCAATTCTCGTTCGGATCCAACATCCGAGCCCAAGTAAACCCAGTCCACACAGGAAAACAAAACCCAATCCACACAGGAAAGCATAACGTAATCCACACAGGATATCAAGTCAATATTATCGAAGATAAGAATTAAAAGTCAAGATTCAGCTCACACAGGATATACTTCTTCATAATATGATAAAGATGATCAGATGTAGCCACTGATTCATCTAAGCCGTCAGACCCACACAGGATCGATAGGTACTAAGCCCCGCAATGAGCCACAAAGGATCGATAGGTAACTAACCCCCGCAATGACCCACACAGAATCTGACCCACACAGGATCAGAATGCACTGGCCCACACAGGACCGCTGAGCGCTGACCCACACAAAATCTAATCCACACAGGATCGATAGCACTGATCCACTGAGGATCACTGAGTGCTGTAGTCATCGCTGTTGAACCCACAGAGGATTCCCGTACTGTCTTCATCGTCGTTGCAGTCGCAGCCATCTCTAGGGTTCCCGCACACAGCAAGCTTGTTCGGGAGGGTCTGCTCCACGAGCCGAGGGGCTGATACATCAACTGACAGGAAGTCCAGAGTTGATGTATACAAAAGTTCCGTATCTTCAACAGGAACTCAACGTCATAGACGGCGCGTCAATCGGACGTCCGGTCTGTGAGTTATTGGCCTTTTCGTCCTAGGGGCCCGGTTGGTTTTTAAGTCAAAACCAACCCGACCGTACTCCAACTGCGTCCAAACCTCGAGCGGAGTAAGCCAAAAGGTCTGTATCACTAAGAGGAATCCATCAAAGTTGATAGCACGTCAATCGGACGTCTGGATCTAACGTTATAAGCGTTTCCGCTCTGAGGCCCCGGTTGGTTTCGTGTACGAACCAACCCGGCCGAACTAAAAGTTCTCCGAAACCATGAGTGTAATATACCAAAATGACCGTCTCGATCCAAGGATCGCATCGCAGCTAACGTTTCATCGAACGGAGGTCCACAACCCAAATTATGGGCAAAAGACCGAAAGAGGTCCGGAATAGGGGGTTCGGGCTCAGTCTAACCCGGCCCGGCTAGCGCGGCCCAGCCCGGCCTGGGCGCGGCGCTGCCCGACCTGGGCGTGGTCCGGCCCGGCGCGCTAGCGCGGTCCGCTGGCTAGCTCGGCGGCCGAGCTGAGCGGATGAGGGGGGGGGGGGTTTCCCCCTGTTTAATGAAACGTGGCCCCCACGTGTGTGGGGGGGGGGGGGCTCCTCCATCCAGCCGGGGGTTACGAACCCCCGGTCTCCCCCCTGAACGGCCAGCCCACTCCGTCCGTCCGGTTGCTACCGCCACGGGACCGACGCGGTCCCGTCCCCCTGCTTCGACGCCAGCGACCGGAAGTCGGCCGCCGCTCCCTGCTCCGCCACGGCCTTGGTCCGACCGGCGCGGCGCGATGGCACCGCGCCCCTTCGTTGTGGTTCCCTTGTTTTCCCGCGTGGTGTGACGACACCACGCCATCTCCGTTCTAGACCACAACAAGGACAACAATAGAAATAAGGGAGGAGGGTCGGCCGTGTTTGTGCGGTCCGACCCCCTCCCGTTAATCGATAGCAAGCGGCTAAAAGATTAATGAAGAACGTCCAAAAAATTCATGAAGATATAATCAAACCCCTACCTCGAGCGTTGTTGAACAAAGGCTCGTCGCGGAATTGAACGTCACGGAAGAAGGCTTCGCAGAATTGAATGTCGCGGAGGAAGGTGTCTCGGAATTGAATGTCATGGAAGAAGGCATCGCAGAATTGAACTTCGCAGAAGAAGGCGTCTCAGAATTGAATGTCGTGGAAGAAGGTTCCGTACACGTTGATGGAGATCATCCGAGGAGGAACGATGTATCCCTTACTTTGACGTCGAAAGAAGGAACGAAGGAATGCGCGTCAGTGTTCTTCACATTCTTCAAGGAATAAGATGAAGATTCTTCAAGAGTTGGAAATCTCCCTTCTCAAAACTCCACACAACGAGTCTAGCGAAAATAAAATAAGACTCTTCTTATTTTATTAAATCTTTGGCATGTATTTCAAAAATACAAAAATTCAAAAAGAAGCCACATAATTAATTAAGATTATGTTTTCATATTAAAAGGAGGGTTATGGGAGTTAGGGAATATGAAGGGGTGGGGTTCGTGTGGGCCCCACCCCACAAATATCTTAATTAGGTTAGTTCCTCAACTTCTACACAACGGATAAAACCACTTAGTAAAAAGAAATAAAATTGTAGCTCAATTTTATTTTACCTTCCACAATTTTTAATTACTCCTCCCGAGCAAACACAACCCCAGTAAAGGTCTTCTTAAGCAATTACCAGTGCTGCGGTTCCATCAGTGTCCTCAGATTTCGATTCCGAGCACCGGTTCAAAAGTTCGAAAAATCCTCTCGTTCGTTCACTGAACGTACCCGAGCTAAACTTAGGTAAATGATTCCGGGCACACCGGGCCTCGAAATCAGGTGCCGTCAGAAACCGCGTTCTTGTAAAATCCCAAAGAAAATTAATAAAAAAATTTCCCTTGAATTTTACTGGTCTTTATAAGTATTCTAACTTGAATTTTTTTAATTGCTGTTGGATGAGTTTTTTGTTTTATCTGCATTCCTTTCCTTACTTCTCATGGTAGCCGAAGGTTCTTGGTTTCATGTTTCCTCTTGGTGGTAGATTAGGATTGATTTCCTAAAGTACCTAGATATAGAATGATTATAATAATTAATATATAAATGTTTAATCCATGAGTTTGGTTGATGTTTGAATGCAATTTCTTAAAATATGTTAATCTTAATAAACTATGTGCTTGGTTTGGATTATGATTGGGGGGTATGGACTTTTCTATTGTAATTAATGAAATTAAATGTATTATAATGTGGAATAATTTATATGGTTAATTAATGGATAAATAATTAATTAGCAAGAATGAATTTATTGTAGCTATTTTATATGATTGTGTGATTATGGGATATCTAGTCTTAGCAGTAACAACCAGGAGTCCGATTGATGTTAGCTGCTATGTTTTGATTATAGTGTGGTTGTGAGCTATATTATATCATTTATATTCTATGATTTCATATTCTACCCTACCCATATAGGTTAGGGAATGTGACACCCATTGGACTCTGGGAGGGTGTTTTCCCCAACATCCTAGTGGGAGGATGGATGGATGACTACCCCCTCTTGACCCACTCTATTCTCTTGGTAGATACTTGCGTTGGTATGAATGATGGTTAGTTTTCCCATATATGCGTGTATAGGGATATAATGAATTGTGTTTATTTCATACACATTTATTACGAGATATAGTATCTAAATTATTTTTATAGGTATGATGTGTATAGGATTTGATGGGTTGAGGTACTTACTCAATGTATGGGCTGTAATAGATTGAGGTATAATACACAATATTTGATATACGTTATACAATCTATAATGACATATAAAAAAAATACTTGGATACTTCATGATTTTTTGGAAGGAATTTTGTGGTTATGTGATACATGAGGTACATGTTTTGATACCTTTCCGAGTTGTTTTCGGGACTGATTACTTTTGAAGATAGCTGCTTAAGATGTGCAATGATAGAAAAGATTGGAAAATTATTGGGGAAGTGAGATCATGGTACCCTTGATGTTTTATTATGTTATATTCTCTCTTTTATGAATTACATGGTGAGAGTTATCCATGGTGAGGTTGGGAACTTACTATACTTGTTTAAGCGATGAGTTAGTTTCACTATTATTCATTATGATTTAGCATGCTTTATTTATCTTTTATATGAGAGGCTATAGGGAGGATCCTATAAGTATACTATTATTCTCACCCTACATATATATAAAATATTTTTCATATCATCTAGAGTAGGTTGGTGATTGTTCTGGATATTACTAGCTCTAGGTTTAACAGGAACTGTTTGGGATTCACGATGGCTTCCATATTTACTTTTCTTTTATGCTTGTAGTTTTCCTTTCTGTTGGTTTAAGATTTTATGACATTGAATTTTTTCAATCGGGATTTATTTTATATATATGTGTGAGTAGGTGTAGGTTGTTTCATCCTTCTTATATCTCTCTTCTGTATGTTTCTATTATAGGGTAATTCCACCCATATGCATGTTTACTATACCCTCGGTGCTAGTTTCCAACATGAGGCCCACTGGAGGCAAGAATTAGGAAGTCACCATCTCTATCCCCTCATTTTAGTATCCTTGTGAGGGGGGGGGGGTTCATGAAAGAGTGGTATCAACGTTTCAGGATTGAGGAATAGGATAAAGTTTAGAGTAGGCAATTGTGAGGTTTCATGGGTTGGTTGGGAAACCGTTTCAGTTAAGTTTAGTAAGTGTTGTAAACATGAGAGGCTAGAAGAGACACAAATATTTAGGGCCCCTTATGATCTGATGCACTGACCTTTATGTTTACTGAGCCTAATAAATAAAGTGATACTTGTAACAGGGTAGAGACCTAGGAAAGGATCAAGAATCATTCTTCTTTATGCCTGTGTTTGAAATGGGTAGCCCTTGGGATGGTTTAAAACCTTAAAAATATAATAAAATTAATAATTATATTACTAAGTATTCCATATTTTAGTTTTATGATCTCTAAATTTTTTTCCTTTTGCAATCAAGGCTCCAGGCTGACTTCTTCACTAGGTTTGCATTGAAGATGTTCAATAGGATGCACCAATAGATCACTAAAAAGTAAAGGTTGATAATGATGACACTTGGAGGAGGAAACTCTACGAGTTTTGGAGCCACAATATAAAAAAGTATGATGGATTTATTTCAGATGGAGTTACATAAGATTGTTTAGAGGAGTTTGAGATAACTTTCAGTTTGATCTGTTCTCGTTAGGAGAATTGGGGTTTGTTGGGTGTGATGATGTTTCATGGAGTAGTAAGGTAGTGGTGGTTCTTCTTCCTTGAGTATCATAAAGATTTGGTAGTCTCATTGGATAAGTTCTAAGACTAGTTTATAATCGAGTTTCTTTCTTTGACTGCGAAGGTGGCCAGTCACTGGGAGATGCTTACTCTTCGGCAGGGGAGCTCCAGTGTGTGAGATTTCGAGATCCGTTTCAAGACCCTTATGCAATATGCTTCAAACCTGTTGTCAGATGAGGTGGCTATAGAAAGTAATTTCAAGGAGTATTTTCATCCAAATATCTAGCACCAATTCACCCCATTTATGTGGAATATATATTTTGAGGTGATTGTGAGAGAAAAAGTTATATAGAGGACATTTTCCAGAATTTTGTCATTATGAGAGGGGAGTTTTTAGGATTCATCAAGAAGAAAATCCATGGTATGGGGTTCCCAATTTTTAGGATAGAATAGTTTTTGGTCAACCGAGGGTTGATCCTAACCCTCATCATCTCGTTTCTCTAGGGATGGTTGCTCTCAAACCCATGTCAAAGGATTAGAACCATGTTTTTATTATGGAGGACAAGGTCATTAGTGGAGAGAGTGCCTAAAATTTCTAAGTATTCAGTGTGTTCTAGGTGTTCCACTTCTAGTTCATTTTTTGAGTCATTTTCAACCAAGGTAGCAGCAGTAGGGTGATATAGTTTTGGATCAGTAGAGAGGGGATGGGGAAGGTAGAGGAAAGCCTTAAGATGATCCTCCTCCGCAAAGACTAGAGCGTGGCCATGGAGGTGGTCATCAGTAGAATTAGAGAGTCCATGGATCAGGTAGTGGCTAGCTTCATGCTTTAACATTTCTAGAATTAGGAGATTTAGAGGGAATTCGAGGTACTCTTTAATTGTTTTCTACTTGGGTTTATTATTTTTTTTATTTTCGTGTGACAGAATCTTTTATATCACTTAGCCTTTTCCATGATTTAGGACTTGAGGTAGAGAGGATTATAGTTCCATTGGCATTTTCTATGCCAGTTGGAGGTTGATCTAGGTTGTATAAAGTATATAGAGACTGTGAGCTATTTCTAGAGAAACACCACTCTTGGGGATATTTTCTATGTTTTCAGATACAATCGTATGAAATCATCCTCATCATGCATCGGATATATTTGGTGTAGGATATCATTTATTGATTCAGGAGTTAGGTTGTATTTTATGATACTGATAGAGAGTTGGTGATGTTTTTTGGTGAGTGAGACCCATGGATGGGTTAGTGGTGTGTTCTGTCTGTGTCATATTTTATGTTCTAGTTTATGATGATATCATCAAAGGTTTATCATTCAGTGTTTCCCAAGTTTATTTAAGAGTACCCTAATGTCTTTCCAGAAGAGGTTGTAGCATTAACCCCTTGATAAGATAGTGGGTTTGGGATTGAGGTACAGCTAGAGGCATCACCTATCTCTATGTCTCCATATGGTATTATGCCTTCTAAATTGTGAGTGCTCTGATTACAACTCTATAATCTGTTATAGTGAGGTTTTCAAGTGTGTCAAATTGGGGTGCACCAGTTTTGTTCATGAAGAAGGTTGATGGAATTTTGCATATTTTTATTCATTATCACCACTTTAACCAAGTGATAGTGATGAATTAAAATCCTCTTCTATGGATTGATGACTCATTTAATCAGCTAAAGGGAGAAAGTTGGTTCTTCAATATTGATTTTCATTCTAGATATCATCATATATAGTTGAAGGATGAGGATATTTAGAAGACTAATTTCTGTTGTCATCATGGAAATTATGAGTTTGTTGTGATGACATTCAGTGTAAAAAATGCTCCTTCCATGTTCATGGGGTTGATGAATGCAATGTTCAGAGAGTTCCTGGATAATTTTGTGGTAGTTTTCATACAAAAAATCCATGTGTATTCCGCATTGGAGGAGGAACATGAAAAACATCTGCATTCCATTTTTGGAGTTCTTTATCATGAAAAACTATCTGAGAATTTTACAAAGTATGAGTTCTAGGATCGTGAAGTACATTTCTTGGGGCATGTGGTATCCTATATGGGAGTATATATGGATACTTATAAGTTAGAGGCAATTTAGTCTTGAGATTCCCCCAAGATAGTGGCATAGGTGTGGAGTTTCCTTGGTTTTAAAGGCCATTATAGAAGAATCATATCTGATTTATCTTAGGTTGTGACTCCTCTAAAAACTTTGAATAGAAAGGATCAGGTATTCTTTTGGAATAACTAGTGTCAAGAATATTTTGAGTACCTGAAAGAGAATTTGGTAATCACTACAGATCTTTGTCTAACCATATATGGAATTCAGTTTGATGTTTTCTATAATGATTTACATATTTTCTTGGGATATGTTCTGATGTAGTAGAGATTAGTTATTTTTTATGGGTCTCATAAGTTACTTCTCCATGAGAATAAGTATGCCACCCATGATCTTGAGTTGTTGGAAGTTTTGTTTTATTTGAATTTGTGGCAACATTATCTTATCGATGAGTGTTTTTTGGTTTTTACTAACCATAATACCCTGAGGTATGTCTTCTCCCAGTGTAACTTGAACTTGTTCCAGTATAGGTGGATATAATTCTGATAGGATTACGAATTCAAAATTTTGTATACAATAGGTATGGTAAATGTTATAGATGATGTTCTAAGAATGAAGTCATGTTGTGATGATGTGTTTGAATATGGGTATGCCTAGAGAGTGATGGAAGAAATCTCAGAGATTCATCTTATTATGGAAGAGGTTGGAGGTAGAGGTTGTCTTTTCCAGATGATAGTGAAATCTTCATTGGTGAAGTAGGTGGAAGAGTCCCAACTAGGGGATTCTAAGGTAGAGGTCTGGAGAGTCCGAGTTGTTTTCACCGATACTCATGATGGTTGGTCTAAGGATGGACTATACTGAGTGTTGTTCTGGGGAAGGATTTTTGTTCCTTCAGCGACGCATAAGATGGTTCTTTGAGAGTTCCATAGTTTTAATTTGGAGGTACATCATGGTATGAATAAGATATATTGATTATTAAGATTTTAGTTTTAGTGGCCTGGTTTGGAGCACATAATTTAAGAGTTTTTTTCTTGATGTTTGGTCTCCTAGAAGGTGAAGGTAGAGAACCTTGTTCTCGTTGGGTTCTTCCAACCATTAGATGCCCCCAGTAGAAGTGGTAGGACATATCTATGGGCTTAGTTATTGGTTTACCTCAATCTCAAGGAGGCTATGATACTATATGGATGATAGTGGATTGCTTGAAAAAATAATTCCATTTTATAGAAATCAGGGAGCTGATATCAATGAAGGTTTTGTCAAGGAAATATCTGGAGGAGGTGGTGTGAATCCACAGAGTCTTTAGGATTATCATCTCTGATTGAGATCATTTTTTACCTCTAGGGTGTGGATAGGTCTCCAAAATGATTTTGGTTATTAGTTATCCCTTAGCATGGATTTTTATCCACACAAAAACAATCAGATAGAGCAGACCATCTAGACTCTTTAAGATATGTTGGACTCTTGTGTAATGAATTTTAGAGGTTCTTGGATGAGGAAACTTATCTTGGACATGTTTTATTACAATAATAGTTTTCACTCCACCATTAGTGTGGTGCCGTTTGAAGCTTTTTATGACCAAACTTTCTGTTATCCATTATTCTAGACTGGGGTTGAAGATGCAACAATTCTTAGACCTAAACTAGTATAGAATAAAACATAGTTGGTTTAGGTAATTCATGAGAGGATTAAAGTATTTAATGAACTATATAAATCATATTCTGATCATAGAAGGAGACCTCTCGAGTTCTTTGTTTGATATCATTCATTCCTAAAGGAGACTCCTCATCATGGTCAGAAAAGGTTTGGTTGTGGGAGTATGCTTTCTCCCCAGTTTTTCGGGACTTTTGAAGTGTTGGATTATGTTGGATCCATGGTGTATAAAATAAAACTACATCAAAATATGATCTTGATATATGATGTTTTTCATGTGTTTCCGTTCCACCATTATCTTTATGATAATTCTCAGGTTATCCATTGGGGAGAGATCGATGTTGACAATGATAAAACCTTTAAGGAGTAACCCATGAAGATCTAGGACTGCCTGGAGAAGGTGTTGTATAGGCGTGCTATTCCCATGGTTCGTATCTTGTGGCAGCAAGATGGTATAGAAGAGAATTACTAGAAACATGAATCATAGATTCATAATCAGTACCCCAAGATTCTTTTGTTTAGAACTTCCTTTTTTTAATATTGTTCTTATGTGGATGTTGGAAATTTTTGGGTTATGAGATGGTTTCTACTTGTTTCTTATTTTTTACTCTCTTTTGAGAGGTATCTTCCTTAGGAGAGTGTTTAGGATATGGTTGTATCTATTGTATGGTTTTTCACTTGTTCCACTGATGAGGTGGTTGATCTACCATGGTGGAGAGACCATTGAGAGGTATCTCATGGGGTTGATGTTTTAATGACCCAGTTTCATTTTCTCTCTAGTTTGGTTTAGATTATTGAGGATGCGATTTTTTTGATAGGTATATAATGTAAGGGACTGAATATATGTGGTTTAACCCTTTGTGTGTTTCCCTAGGATAATGGAGATCAGAGGAGGCTTTGAATTAGTTTGACAGTGTTAGCTACTGAAAAGATGTAAGTAGTGAGATTACATGATGTGTAATCCTTGCACACCGTGTAAGTGTGGTTCATGAGTTGCGGAGGGAAAGTTCATGACATGTAAATATTTGGGGTTAAATAATAAAAAAACAACATGATTTTCAACATCAACTTAACCCCGAGGATTAAATTATGTGAAAGGTTATTACACGCCGTGTAAATCCTCGATACAATGCATCTTTAAAGGGTGAACCAGTCATATTTTTCACAAACCATATGGTTGTAGTGTATCTATCTATTATAATTCAAGGCGATCTACAGTCCTCATTCCTAGATTTTAGAGATCTCATTGATGGGAATCAATCCTTGTCCTTCTGTCTTTGATCTTTAGAGATCCGTGTTGATGCAAGGTGAGTTGTTCCTCCGTTTCTTGTGGTTTTTCCTTCGTTCAATTTTTTTCCTCACATATATTATCAGCATGCTGTAGAGTTTGATATCCCATGTTTATAATGTAATTTCATTGGTTTTTTTGGGTGTAGTTGTGGTGCGACCTCCTCAGATTGATGCTGTTCTTATGGGGGAGTTTATTAGAGATCCGTAATGTGGTCCGTTCTCATGCGAAGAACATTTGAAGATTTTGTGGTAGGGGATTCATTTCTTCTATTCTATTTTACATGATATCATAAATTTATCATGCTTTATCCCTTTGGATGGAAATAAAATTTACATAATTATTATTGAACCAGATAAAGAAATTGGAAAAAGACCACTTTTTGATGTTGTTGCTTTATACCATGACAATGATTTGCCTCTTGTTTTTTATTAAAAGGGAATCCCAAGGTGTGGCCTTTTCAAACCTTCAAAACAAGGGATACATCCTGCCCATGAAAAGATCACTCCATAGAGATCCCCAACCTAGAAGGAGTCATTGAAATTTGAGATTTCAGAGCGTCCCGAAGTTTGATTACCCACACAATGATGGTTCAACACAACAATCCATTAACATAGTTGGGTCACACCTCATTTCACTCACCTTTCCAAGAATATGTGACGCATCTTGATCAGTGGATCCATAAGATATATTCTTCCTAATAGAAAATTACTAGGAATTGAACCCATTACCTCCCAAAGAACAACATTGTTTAGCTCCTCACCTTCCCCACTACGCCACTGCCGAAGCGACATAACAATTTGCCTATTGATTTTCTATATTTAGTGATATCTATTCTTTTATTTGTTATAATGTTTTTTATGATATAGATTTTTTTTCTTTTTGTAAATTTTTAAATAACATAAATTTGTAATTAATTGATAATTAATTAGTTTAAGAATAATAAAGAGGAATATTAATGAATCCATTTGATGTTGTAATTTTATAATAGTAAAATTGATGAAAATCACATGTTTAATTGAATATAATCTTCCATGTGATTAAGGGAATTGATAAAGAATTTTAAGAATGCTGATTCTTCTTGGTAATAAATGAAAAGGCATGTTAAATGAGAATGATACTTCTCTAGTTTTTTTAAAATTGGAATAAATGTTGAGAGTATGTTTTTCATTTTGATTTATTGTTATAGATTGATGCCTTAGGTTTCCCATAGTTAGAACATATGAATAATTAATCAGTTAATTCAAGATTTAATAATAAACAGTTGTGTGATAAAGATAATTTTTGTAGGGATTGGGTTACCTATTTTCTTGAGAAGGCCGAGTGCCTTGTTTTGGAGCCATGAGAGATTGTTTCCATGAGAAGGATTAATGACTTATTTTTTGGGCCCAGTTTCCCTATTTATTTTTGTTTGTTAATGTTTATTTTTTATATTCTCTGGATATGAGAATTTTTTTGTGAGATTAATATGGTTGAGCTTGAGATGGATGATATGGGGTGGGAATGCCCAGATGTTATATGAGCCTGGTATGGATGATCTTAGGATGGATGAGGTGATATATGTGAGAAAGGAGGCCCAAATTATTTGTCAACATATGATTCCTACAATGGAGAGATGCATTGGTATATGCATGTGGGTGTCGGGGATTGTAACGCCCTGACCCTAGTTGCCTAGAGTCGGTGCATTATTACATAACATTGGCATGATCACAAGAAAGATCAAATCTCGAAAGACCGATTGGTTTAGTAGCCTTGGAAACACTAGATATATTCATAAGTTTTACATTACATCATAAAATGAAAAACTACTACAACAACATAATGTTTCCACAATCCACACTATTAACCCCTCATAAAATCCCTGCAGGTCATTCATAACTTACTTCTTCACATCCTGGGAAAAATAAAACATAGAAAAGGGGTGAGCTCAAATGCCCAGTAAGGATAACAATATAGCGGAAACTTTCATAAATAAGAATAAACATTTAAGGCAATGTATAACTAAAACAAAAGCCTTTTAAATATGAACTTTCAACATGGTATGGCATAAATAAAATGAAATAATTCCATTTACTTATTCACATGGATATTCTACTAATCGAATAATCACATGAAAAAATCAATAACCACTTTCATAATGTTGGAATGCATAATGCCAGACTATCATAACCACATAGCCAAGGCCTCGTGCCAAGACTACAAATAAGATTTTGTCAAGGCCTTGTGCCAAGACACTAGTTTGTCTCATGAGACCTACCGATGCATCGAGGAGCTATAGCGGGCTCCACCCGTCACTTATTAAGTCCAATGCATTCCCATATGAAAAGGTTTAAACATAACATAAACATTCGTATTAAACTAGCATACGAAATGTCAATAATTTCACCATAAACTATGAATGGTATAAAAATAGCACATCCACAGTCAAACATATCACAAAACCTTCAATACAATATAGAAGTTTTGTATCATAATAAATCAACTTCAAATAAGCGTAAAATCCATCAAAGGATGTTGACATAGATGAAATCAAAACACTTTTTAGAGAAATATCTCTTTCTATTTTTGAAATCATTTGAGAGACATATGAAATAAAACATTTTCTTTGAAAATAATATTATAATCTTGTAAGGAAAGCTTTGAAGATTTTATAACGGCGGAAAATAACCGCACCCGACGTATAAGTTAAAAAAAACATTCTTACCTCAATTCAGTCGAAAAGGTTAAAAAGGGTCTTGTTTTGAAAATGACGGAAAGATTCCTCTTATAAAAAGTCAAACAAGGTTATAAATGACTTTAACCCATATTCTTGTAAATAATAAAAATGTTTTGAAATACATTTTTAAGAAAACATGGATGTGGATGATAAAGAGATCCCAGTAGATTATTACATATAAACAACCTCGGATAATGAAGAGATTGTGAAATAACCCTTACCTTGTACTTTTCCTTGGTTGGGGTAGGTTAACCTCCTGTATAATGGTGAAATAGTTGTTATTAAATTATACAAGAATCATATATATTAATATGATATCATATATGATCTTTTAACATTGATTTGTTAATAATATCTTAGAATTATCGTCGTTTCGGGAGTTAACTTACTCATTTTCTTTTATATGTTTTGTTACATAAGCCATGTTTGTTGTATCTTATTCATATCCCGAATGATATCAAGTCCTTAAACATCATTTTTAAATCATAAAATGATAATTATACTTGAATAGATACGATGGAGAATGAATCTCATCGCGTTCGTGGAGACGGTAGTCCGTACGTACGCACGAGCGACAATATCATTCTTTTGATATTAAAATAATATATAAATGGATGGTATATCATATATACAGAATCATTAACATGTTATATTTATTATTTACATGAGTTACACATCATTATTATACCCATCCAAATAATATTATATTGAATAACAATTACACCACGACGTGGAGACGGTAAGCCGTACGTACGCACGTATGGTGACATGTTATTCAAAGGGTGGATAGAATACTGAATATGATTGTACCATATTTATAATAACATAACAGTATATGTGAGATACTGGAGTTATTATTTCAGAATGGTAAGAACAAGGGAAGAAGAAGTGGAAGAAGAAATGAACTTAGAAAAGGGTGGTGAAATCATTACCTCTTCTTCGGGTTCTTCCTTTTGATTTGATCAAAAGGGCTCCTTAGGTTGGCTTTCTGATCAAACTAAGGACTCTAGGTTGTAGTGAGGGATGTTGGGAGATTATTTGGGCAGAGTTTGGCCGAACCAAAAGGCTTTGAAGGTGTGAAGAAATGAGAAGGAGGAGTGCCCTTTTATAAGAGGGGTGAGGGGCACCTTTGGAAAAGTTAGAAATATTAATTTATAATAAATTCATATTCGGTTTCTAATGGCTCCAAAATTGACTATTCAAAGGTTAAGGTGGGTATAGGTCGAAAAAAACTCAACCAATAGAATTTAGACAGGTTTGGGTACTTATATTAACCTTATCTTTAAGTATTAACTCTAAGTTAATTAGTTTCACTTTTACAATGTCTCTTTGTATTTTTATATTATATGGTTAATAGACTTACCATATACATACAAGCGACCCCCAAGTGGTCCATTAATGATTAACCTATCATAATATAAGTCTCTTGGCCGAACCTTAGATTTTTAGGAATTTAATATCAATTAATAATATAATATTTGTTTTAAGAACTCTTTTATGTCAATTTTGACACTATTCAATAGTTGATTTTTTTGAAACTCATAACAGATTGATTACTTCGAACAAAGTCAATTATATCAATCCTAATATATCATATTATCCTAGAAAATTAGTTTAATTCATTAAAAGTTTCATATTATATTTATTTGGGTATTTATAATATCAATTATTTTAATTTTTCACTATTATAGTAATTACTGCATCATCATTGTGTCATATATAAGATAAATTATTTAATGTCTAAAAATTATAAATAAAATATCATTATGTAGGAAATATTTTTAGCTTTCTAATGAATATTTATAATCGAAAATCCAACATGTATAACCCTATGTAAAAATTGTTCTTCTAAAAGATGTAAGCTTATGCCATTTTTATTTTTATTTTAACTTTATTAATGTAAAGTGTCCCTACCACATACAAGTGGCTCCAATGGGTCCCCAAATTGACCCAAGGATGCTCATGGTCGGGTATGTGTCCACCAATAAGGTTAGGACACGTTTTAGGGTAATTTTGTATTATTATAATATTATTTTTTAACCCTTATTTACCGGATTTACCCTTTAACCATGGTAAATAAAATATTTACCACAGTAACTATTCAAAATGTCTAAAAATAAAAGTTACCTATTTACACAATTTGAACATCCTGATTCCAAATATGGAATCCATTTTCCTAAATTCAAAACACATAAGTGGCAGAAATTAATTTAAAATTAATTCCCGCTGTCAAAACAAAAAGCGTGTTTTTAAGAGATAATAACTATAAAAAGATTGACACTTGTTTATGTTCGGTTTAATTGTAAAATTATGTCCAATGACCAACATTATATTAAATGGTAAAAATATATTCTAAATATACTTTAAAACCACTCAAATTCACAATTTATCACTATTAATTATTTTGATTAAAAAAGTTGTTTTTAATTAAAATTTAGTAATTTTCACTATTCATCAAAATATGAAAGTTATCCGAAATGTACCAAAATTTCACCTTAGGCTAAATTCGATATTCCGAATCCAAAAATGAAGTCCATTTTAAAATATAAAATATATATAATTTCAAAAAGTAGGTATTACTATTCATAACGGCTAGTTTGATTGGTTACGGTGTGTTAGAACTCGGTGTTGCGTACAACACACGCTAGCGTACCGTGGAAGCTTTGGATGTTTCATTTTAAATTTTTGATGTCCCCATTTAGTCAAAAAGTTTAAAATATAGTATCTAAAAAGGGTTCACTATTAAAATTTGGTAAAAGTGAAATACTGAAAATGAATTTGTTCTTACATTATATCTAAGAAACTCATAATATGGATTCTAAAATTATAAGGATTATATAAACATTAAAATTTATCTAATACTATTCATAACCTCTTTTGAACGGCTTGTTTGGTAAGTCATGGTGTGCTTGAACATGGTGTTGCATGTAGTGAAAGTTATTGAATTATTTTGAAGAAATAACACACTATGAAATCTTGGGGTGTTACATTCTCCCCTCCATCAATAAATTGCGTCCTCGCAATTTGAAATTGTTCTTCGAAAAAAAAGGTTGAAAATAGATAATATATTTGTGGGAAAACCCACATCGGAAATTGGGTTACTAAAATTTAGTCTTAATATGAGGAAAAGAGAAATCAAAGGGTCACCACCAAATTATGATCTCGATTAGGAGAACATTGGTGGCAATTAGAGACATATAATTGGAGGAAAAACGTAAATATTTATAGGTGGTGATTGAGGTCGTCAATCACAAACAAGTGTAAAATTGAGGTCCTTAAATTCATCAATCTATGATGATTTGAAATACCATCGGTTCAACAAAACATAGGGTATTAGGATAACACATTTTTGACGTTTCAAAATATCTTAGTTGAAATCCCACATCGAAAAATGAATTAATGAGGCCTCTATTTAAAATAAAGAGTCGAAAGTATGAAGATTACCGAAAATAACACATACTAGGGTTCCATGTAGTAAAATATGGATATGGAAGAAAAATCTAACCATCAATTATCTGATGGAGAGTGGTAGAGAACATGGCTATGAAAAGGCCAACAATCCCAAAGCCATAAATTAGTGATGATTTAAGGTACCATCTAGGACAACATTTTTGTTCTAAGTTGCTTTTCTTAATATTGAGGAATTTATTTATGAGATTGTCTAAGATCATAAGGAGATATACTTACATTATAATTAGAGTTTTATCCATTAATAAATTTCTACCACATACTCATCTTTCACTCTAAAAGATAATAGAATGTAAAAAAAAATTCTATTTACACTATTCGTATAGGGTTCCAAAATAAACGAATTTATAATTCATCTAAAAGATCTTTTAATAAAAACTACATTATTTAATCCAGGACATCTCTTGGGCCAGTGGTAGGTGATACACCCTTATCGCCCTTCGCTTGCGGGTTCAAGTCTCGCAGCCTTGCCGGACGCGACGGGTTGCCGCCCGACCTCCGGGTTGTCCTTTTATGGAAATCCAAAATAATCCAAACTAGAACTATCCAAAATACTTCTGTCCAAACTCACAGTACAACATTTATAAGGAAGGTAAACATAATATAGATCCTTTTTACCCCGTAATAGCATATGAATACCTTCATCAGGTATTACCATATTCCTTATTGATTACATTCATTCTCCCTTATTCCATATAGAATGCTGGATATACTTCATTAATCCAAAAATGGTTTAAACCCCAACAATGATGGAATATACAAATCATTAATCAGTTCCAAGGTAGTCAAGAATATCCAATATAATTTATCCAAAACAATCACATATTATTCCAAAATCACTACCTCAGTATCAGAACTATATTATGATTTATCATTCTCTCAACCATATATTTTCCAAAAATTTATCCTGCTATTGAGTCACTTTTCTTTGTTCCACACAATCTCAAGTCCTTAATGAAATAGTACTGCAGTACAATCCTTATATACTCCATAATCATTATAACAAGTACATTGTTGATACAACACTCAATTGACATAATAAACATAAGAACTCTAATCATTCGTCTTCATCTGTGGTAGTATCATAACTTGATTATTATCCAATAGCATCATTTGCGGCATAGTCTGATGACCGGGACATAGGTTCGTGTAGTGTCCAAACTCCTTGCAAATGAAGCATTGTACATTTGAAACCATTTTCTTACCCTTTCAGTCACGTACTTTGTGCCCTTTTCCTCCACACTTATAACAAACTCCCATTCCTTTCAGGCAAGTTCCAGGGTGATTCTTTCCACAGTTACCACATATGGGAAAATTCTTCTTTTCCCTCTTCCCTTTATCCATCTTTCTCTCTTCCATCCTTTTCTTCTTTTGCTTCCCTTCAAAGCCATAGGACTCAGTAAACTCTTTACTTATCTTATCAACACATGATATTATTTCTTCATATGATGATAATACATGGGAGACTATTTCTCTTATCAATTCTAGCTTAAGACCATGAAAGATATGATCCTTCCTTCTCTTTGGATCATTTGCATTTCTGGAGTTCTCATTCCTTCTACTGGGCGCCATTTCTGAACAATGGCATAAACTAGATCAGTTTATGAATCAAAATACATAATCCCATACTTATAAAACACTTAACATAAATTGAACTATTTATGGATATAATCCATAATCATAAAAATGTTTTCTTTGAGGAATTATATACTCATAAACCCTTCATAATGATTTGTAAAGAAAATGAGAGTTATCCTAAGCATATCCCCCAGGAGTGTCGTAACCAAGAGTGCAGCAAGGCCCGTTGTCGTGCACCAGTTCCCGTTCGAGTCTAGCTCAAAGCGGTGTTTTCGGGTTTTACCCCTAGGTACATCTGTGCCAGAGCCGCCTCTACCTGCTCGTATCCAGACAGTGATGTATTGCTCGGAAAACTCAAAAAATCTCTACAATACCAAAATTCTAGGAAGTTCTTCTATACTAATCCTCAAAGTTCATCTTAGGTCTACGTGCTCTAATCAGAGTTTATCTAAATCTAGCTTCCAAGGTTTGTACTAAACTTCCTCTGATACCAACTGTAACGCCCCGACCCTAGTTGCCTAGAGTCGGTGCATTATTACATAACATTGGCATGATCACAAGAAAGATCAAATCTCGAAAGACCGATTGGTTTAGTAGCCTTGGAAACACTAGATATATTCATAAGTTTTACATTACATCATAAAATGAAAAACTACTACAACAACATAATGTTTCCACAATCCACACTATTAACCCCTCATAAAATCCCTGCAGGTCATTCATAACTTACTTCTTCACATCCTGGGAAAAATAAAACATAGAAAAGGGGTGAGCTCAAATGCCCAGTAAGGATAACAATATAGCGGAAACTTTCATAAATAAGAATAAACATTTAAGGCAATGTATAACTAAAACAAAAGCCTTTTAAATATGAACTTTCAACATGGTATGGCATAAATAAAATGAAATAATGCCATTTACTTATTCACATGGATATTCTACTAATCGAATAATCACATGAAAAAATCAATAACCACTTTCATAATGTTGGAATGCATAATGCCAAAATATCATAACCACATAGCCAAGGCCTCGTGCCAAGACTACAAATAAGATTTTGTCAAGGCCTTGTGCCAAGACACTAGTTTGTCTCATGAGACCTACCGATGCATCGAGGAGCTATAGCGGGCTCCACCCGTCACTTATTAAGTCCAATGCATTCCCATATGAAAAGGTTTAAACATAACATAAACATTCGTATTAAACTAGCATACGAAATGTCAATAATTTCACCATAAACTATGAATGGTATAAAAATAGCACATCCACAGTCAAACATATCACAAAACCTTCAATACAATATAGAAGTTTTGTATCATAATAAATCAACTTCAAATAAGCGTAAAATCCATCAAAGGATGTTGACATAGATGAAATCAAAACACTTTTTAGAGAAATATCTCTTTCTATTTTTGAAATCATTTGAGAGACATATGAAATAAAACATTTTCTTTGAAAATAATATTATAATCTTGTAAGGAAAGCTTTGAAGATTTTATAACGGCGGAAAATAACCGCACCCGACGTATAAGTTAAAAAAAACATTCTTACCTCAATTCAGTCGAAAAGGTTAAAAAGGGTCTTGTTTTGAAAATGACGGAAAGA